>CM050896.1:5252500-5937500 GCA_027726005.1 Juncus effusus | reverse complement strand
AAAAGAAGTCTAATACGTGGAAATAACTCCAATCTTATTGATTTTCACAAAACCACAAAAATTGAATTGAAGTGCAATACGTGGAAAAGAGATAAGTTTTGTTTCTTTAACAAAGCCACAAAATTTAAGTGTTTTAGATCGAAAAAATAAAATTTGTATTGTTTTTCACAAAACCACAAAAAAAGAAGTCTAATACGTGGAAATAACTCTGTTCTTATTGATTTTCACAAAAACACAAAAATTGAATTGAAGTGTAATACGTGGTAAAAAGATAAGTTTTGTTTTTTTAACAAAGCCACAAAATTGAAGTCTTTTGGATAGAAAAAACCAAATTTGTATTGTTTTTCACAAAACCACAAAAAATGAAGTCCAATACGTGAAACTAACTCCGTAGTTATCGATTTTCACGAAAATACAAAAACTGAATTGAAGTGCGATTCGTGGAAAAAAGACATGTTTTGTTTTTTAAGAAATCCACTAAAATTGAAGTCTTTTTCATGGAAAAAATAAAATTTATATTGTTTTTCACAAAACCACAAAAAATGAAGTCTACTACGTGAAAATAACTCCGTTCTTGTTGATTTTCACAAAAACACAAAAATTGAGTTGAAGCGCAATACGTGGAAAAGAGATAAGTTTTGTTTCTTTAACAAAGCCACAAAATTGAAGTCTTTTACGTGGAAATAATAAAATTTGTATTGTTTTTCACAAAACCACAAAAAATGAAGTCTAAAACGTGAAAATTACTCCGTTCTTACTGATTTTCACAAAAACACAAAAATTGAATTGAAGTACGATACGTGGAAAAGAGATAAGTTTTGTTTTTTTAACAAAGCCACAAAATTGAAGTCTTTTACTTGGAAAAAAATATAATTTGTATTGTTTTTCACAAAACTAAAAAAAAATGAAGTGTAATACGTGAAAATGGTTTTGTTCTTATTGATTTTCACATAAACACAGAAATTGAATTGAAGTGCAATACATGGAAAAAAGGCAAGTTTTGTTTTTGAACAAAGCCACTAAAATTGAAGTGTTTTAGATAGAAAAAATAAAATTTGTATTGTTTTTAAAAAAACCACAAAAAATGAATTCAAATACGTGAAATTAACTCCAATCTAATTGATTTTCGCAAAACCACAAAAATTGAATTGAAGTGCAATACGTGGAAAAGAGAAAAGTTTTGTTTCTTTAACAAAGCCACAAAATTGAAGTGTTTTAGATCGAAAAAATAAAATTTGTATTGTTTTTCACGAAACCACAAAAAATGAATTCTAATACGTGAAAATTACTCCAATCTTATTGATTTTCACAAAACCACAAAAATTAAATTGAAGTGAAATACGTGGAAAAGAGATAAGTTTTGTTTCTTTAACAAAGCCACAAAATTGAAGTGTATTAGATCGAAAAAATAAAATTTGTACTGTTTTTCAGAAAACCACAAAAAATGAATTCTAATACGTGAAAATAACTCCAATCTTATTGATTTTCACAAAACCACAAAAATTGAATTGAAGTGCAATACGTGGAAAAGAGATAAGTTTTGTTTCTTTAACAAAGCCACAAAATTGAAGTGTTTTAGATCGAAAAAATAAAATTTGTACTGTCTTTCAGAAAACCACAAAAAATGAATTCTAATACGTGAAAATAACTCCAATCTTATTGATTTTCACAAAACCACAAAAATTGAATTGAAGTGCAATACGTGGAAAAGAGAAGTTTTGTTTCTTTAACAAAGCCACAAAATTGAAGTGTTTTAGATCGAAAAAATAAAATTTGTATTGTTTTTCACGAAACCACAAAAAATGAATTCTAATACATGGAAATACCTCTGTTCTTATTGATTTTCACAAAAACACAAAAATTGAATTGAAGTGTAATACGTGGAAAAAAGATAAGTTTTGTTTTTTTAACAAAGCCACAAAATTGAAGTCTTTTGGATAGAAAAAACTAAATTTGTATTGTTTTTCACAAAACCACAAAAAATGAAGTCCAATACGTGAAAATAACTTCGTAGTTCTCGATTTTCACGAAAATACAAAAATTGAATTGAAGTGCAATTCGTCGAAAAAAGACATGTTTTGTTTTTTAAGAAATCCACTCAAATAGAAGTCTTTTTCAGGTAAAAAGTAAAATTTATATTGTTTTTCACAAAACCACAAAAACTGAAGTCTACTACGTGAAAATGACTCCGTTCTTGTTGATTTTCACAAAAACACAAAAATTGAATTGAAGTGCAATACGTGGAAATATAGAAAAGTTTTATTTCATAACAAATCCACAAAAATTGAAGTCTTTTAGATGTAAAAAAATATAATTTGTATTGTTTTTCAAAAATCACAAAAAATGAATTCTGATACATGGAAATAACACCGTTCTTATTGAATTTCACAAAAACACAAAAATTGCATTGAAGTGCTATACGTGGAAAATAGATAAGTATTGTTTTATAACAGAGCCACAAAAATTGAAGCCTTTTACAAGGAAAAAACCAAATTTGTATTGTTTTCCACAAAACTACAAAAAAAGAACTCTATTACGTGAAAATAACTCCAATCTAATTGATTTTCACAAGACCACATAAATTGAATTGAAGTGCAATACGTGGAAAAGAGATAAGTTTTGTTTCTTTAACAAAGCCACAAAATTGAAGTCTTTTACATGGAAAAATTAGAATTTGTATTGTTTTTCACAAAACCACAAAAAATGAAGTCTAATACGTGAAAATAACTCCATTCTTACTGATTTTCACAAAAACACAAAAATTGAATTGATGTACAATACGTGGAAAAGAGATAAGTTTTGTTTTTTTAACAAAGCCACAAAATTGATGTCTTTTACTTGGAAAAAATAAAATTTGTATTGTTTTTCACAAAACTAAAAAAAAATGAAGTGTAATACGTGAAAATGGCTTTGTTCTTATTGATTTTCACATAAACACAGAAATTGAATTGAAGTGCAATACATGGAAAAAAGGCAAGTTTTGTTTTTGACAAAGCCACTAAAATTGAAGTGTTTTAGACGGAAAAAATAAAATTTGTATTGTTTTTAACAAAACCAAAAAAAATGAATTCTAATACGTGAAAATAACTCCAATCTTATTGATTTTCGCAAAACCACAAAAATTGAATTGAAGTGCAATACGTGGAAAAGAGATAAGTTTTGTTTCTTTAACAAAGCCACAAAATTGAAGTGTTTTAGATCGAAAAAATAAAATTTGTATTGTTTTTCACGAAACCACAAAAAATGAATTCTAATACGTGAAAATAAATCCAATCTTATTGATTTTCACGAAACCACAAAAATTAAATTGAAGTGAAATACGAGGAAAAGAGATAAGTTTTGTTTCTTTAACAAAGCCACAAAATTGTAGTGTTTTAGATCGAAAAAATAAATTTGTACTGTTTTTCACAAAACCACAAAAAAAAAATTCTAATACGTGAAAATCACTCCCATCTTATTGATATTCACAAAACCACAAAAATTGAATTGAAGTGCAATACGTGGAAAAGAGATAAGTTTTGTTTCTTTAACAAAGCCACCAAATTGAAGTCTTTTACATGGAAAAAATAAAATTTGTATTGTTTTTCACAAAACCACAAAAAATGAAGTCTAATACGTGAAAATAACTCCATTCTTACTGATTTTCACAAAAACACAAAAATTGAATTGAAGTACAATACGTGGAAAAGAGATAACTTTTGTTTCTTTATCAGAGCCACAAAATTTAAGTGTTTTAGATCGAAAAAATAAAATTTGTATTGTTTTTCACAAAACCACAAAAAAAGAAGTCTAATATGTGGAAATAACTCCAATCTTATTGATTTTCACAAAACCACAAAAATTGAATTGAAGTGCAATACGTGGAAAAGAGATAAGTTTTGTTTCTTTAACAAAGCCACAAAATTTAAGTGTTTTAGATCGAAAAAATAAAATTTGTATTGTTTTTCACAAAACCACAAAAAAAGAAGTCTAATACGTGGAAATAACTCTGTTCTTATTGATTTTCACAAAAACACAAAAATTGAATTGAAGTGTAATACGTGGCAAAAAGATAAGTTTTGTTTTTTTAACAAAGCCACAAAATTGAAGTCTTTTGGATAGAAAAAACCAAATTTGTATTGTTTTTCACAAAACCACAAAAAATGAAGTCCAATACGTGAAAATAACTCCGTAGTTATCGATTTTCACGAAAATACAAAAACTGAATTGAAGTGCGATTCGTGGAAAAAAGACATGTTTTGTTTTTTAAGAAATCCACTAAAATTGAAGTCTTTTTCATGGAAAAAATAAAATTTATATTGTTTTTCACAAAACCACAAAAAATGAAGTCTACTACGTGAAAATAACTCCGTTCTTGTTGATTTTCACAAAAACACAAAAATTGAGTTGAAGCGCAATACGTGGAAAAGAGATAAGTTTTGTTTCTTTAACAAAACCACAAAATTGAAGTCTTTTACGTGGAAATAATAAAATTTGTATTGTTTTTCACAAAACCACAAAAAATGAAGTCTAAAACGTGAAAATTACTCCGTTCTTACTGATTTTCACAAAAACACAAAAATTGAATTGAAGTACGATACGTGGAAAAGAGATAAGTTTTGTTTTTTTAACAAAGCCACAAAATTGAAGTCTTTTACTTGGAAAAAAATATAATTTGTATTGTTTTTCACAAAACTAAAAAAAAATGAAGTGTAATACGTGAAAATGGTTTTGTTCTTATTGATTTTCACATAAACACAGAAATTGAATTGAAGTGCAATACATGGAAAAAAGGCAAGTTTTGTTTTTGAACAAAGCCACTAAAATTGAAGTGTTTTAGATAGAAAAAATAAAATTTGTATTGTTTTTAACAAAACCATAAAAAATGAATTCTAATACGTGAAATCAACTCCAATCTTATTGATTTTCGCAAAACCACAAAAATTGAATTGTAGTGCAATACGTGGAAAAGAGAAAAGTTTTGTTTCTTTAACAAAGCCACAAAATTGAAGTGTTTTAGATCGAAAAAATAAAATTTGTATTGTTTTTCACGAAACCACAAAAAATGAATTCTAATACGTGAAAATTACTCCAATCTTATTGATTTTCACAAAACCACAAAAATTAAATTGAAGTGAAATACGTGGAAAAGAGATAAGTTTTGTTTCTTTAACAAAGCCACAAAATTGAAGTGTTTTAGATCGAAAAAATAAAATTTGTACTGTCTTTCAGAAAACCACAAAAAATGAATTCTAATACGTGAAAATAACTCCAATCTTATTGATTTTCACAAAACCACAAAAATTGAATTGAAGTGCAATACGTGGAAAAGAGATAAGTTTTGTTTCTTTAACAAAGCCACAAAATTGAAGTGTTTTAGATCGAAAAAATAAAATTTGTATTGTTTTTCACGAAACCACAAAAAATGAATTCTAATACATGGAAATAACTCTGTTCTTATTGATTTTCACAAAAACACAAAAATTGAATTGAAGTGTAATACGTGGAAAAAAGATAAGTTTTGTTTTTTTAACAAAGCCACAAAATTGAAGTCTTTTGGATAGAAAAAACTAAATTTGTATTGTTTTTCACAAAACCACAAAAAATGAAGTCCAATACGTGAAAATAACTTCGTAGTTCTCGATTTTCACGAAAATACAAAAATTGAATTGAAGTGCAATTCGTCGAAAAAAGACATGTTTTGTTTTTTAAGAAATCCACTCAAATAGAAGTCTTTTTCAGGTAAAAAGTAAAATTTATATTGTTTTTCACAAAACCACAAAAACTGAAGTCTACTACGTGAAAATGACTCCGTTCTTGTTGATTTTCACAAAAACACAAAAATTGAATTGAAGTGCAATACGTGGAAATATAGAAAAGTTTTATTTCATAACAAATCCACAAAAATTGAAGTCTTTTAGATGTAAAAAAATATAATTTGTATTGTTTTTCAAAAATCACAAAAAATGAATTCTGATACATGGAAATAACACCGTTCTTATTGAATTTCACAAAAACACAAAAATTGCATTAAAGTGCTATACGTGGAAAATAGATAAGTATTGTTTTATAACAGAGCCACAAAAATTGAAGCCTTTTACAAGGAAAAAACCAAATTTGTATTGTTTTCCACAAAACTACAAAAAAAGAACTCTATTACGTGAAAATAACTCCAATCTAATTGATTTTCACAAGACCACATAAATTGAATTGAAGTGCAATACGTGGAAAAGAGATAAGTTTTGTTTCTTTAACAAAGCCACAAAATTGAAGTCTTTTACATGGAAAAATTAGAATTTGTATTGTTTTTCACAAAACCACAAAAAATGAAGTCTAATACGTGAAAATAACTCCATTCTTACTGATTTTCACAAAAACACAAAAATTGAATTGATGTACAATACGTGGAAAAGAGATAAGTTTTGTTTTTTTAACAAAGCCACAAAATTGATGTCTTTTACTTGGAAAAAATAAAATTTGTATTGTTTTTCACAAAACTAAAAAAAAATGAAGTGTAATACGTGAAAATGGCTTTGTTCTTATTGATTTTCACATAAACACAGAAATTGAATTGAAGTGCAATACATGGAAAAAAGGCAAGTTTTGTTTTTGACAAAGCCACTAAAATTGAAGTGTTTTAGACGGAAAAAATAAAATTTGTATTGTTTTTAACAAAACCACAAAAAATGAATTCTAATACGTGAAAATAACTCCAATCTTATTGATTTTCGCAAAACCACAAAAATTGAATTGAAGTGCAATACGTGGAAAAGAAATAAGTTTTGTTTCTTTAACAAAGCCACAAAATTGAAGTGTTTTAGATCGAAAAAATAAAATTTGTATTGTTTTTCACGAAACCACAAAAAATGAATTCTAATACTTGAAAATAAATCCAATTTTATTGATTTTCACGAAACCACAAAAATTAAATTGAAGTGAAATACGTGGAAAAGAGATAAGTTTTGTTTCTTTAACAAAGCCACAAAATTGAAGTGTTTTAGATCGAAAAAATAAATTTGTACTGTTTTTCACAAAACCACAAAAAAAAAATTCTAATACGTGAAAATAACTCCCATCTTATTGATATTCACAAAACCACAAAAATTGAATTGAAGTGCAATACGTGGAAAAGAGATAAGTTTTGTTTCTTTAACAAAGCCACCAAATTGAAGTCTTTTACATGGAAAAAATAAAATTTGTATTGTTTTTCACAAAACCACAAAAAATGAAGTCTAATACGTGAAAATAACTCCATTCTTACTGATTTGCACAAAAACACAAAAATTGAATTGAAGTACAATACGTGGAAAAGAGATAAGTTTTGTTTCTTTATCAGAGCCATAAAATTTAAGTGTTTTAGATCGAAAAAATAAAATTTGTATTGTTTTTCACAAAACCACAAAAAAAGAAGTCTAATACGTGGAAATAACTCCAATCTTATTGATTTTCACAAAACCACAAAAATTGAATTGAAGTGCAATACGTGGAAAAGAGATAAGTTTTGTTTCTTTAACAAAGCCACAAAATTTAAGTGTTTTAGATCGAAAAAATAAAATTTGTATTGTTTTTCACAAAACCACAAAAAAAGAAGTCTAATACGTGGAAATAACTCTGTTCTTATTGATTTTCACAAAAACACAAAAATTGAATTGAAGTGTAATACGTGGCAAAAAGATAAGTTTTGTTTTTTTAACAAAGCCACAAAATTGAAGTCTTTTGGATAGAAAAAGCCAAATTTGTATTGTTTTTCACAAAACCACAAAAAATGAAGTCCAATACGTGAAAATAACTCCATAGTTATCGATTTTCACGAAAATACAAAAACTGAATTGAAGTGCGATTCGTGGAAAAAAGACATGTTTTGTTTTTTAAGAAATCCACTAAAATTGAAGTCTTTTTCATGGAAAAAATAAAATTTATATTGTTTTTAACAAAACCACAAAAAATGAAGTCTACTACGTGAAAATAACTCCGTTCTGGTTGATTTTCACAAAAACACAAAAATTGAGTTGAAGCGCAATACGTGGAAAAGAGATAAGTTTTGTTTCTTTAACAAAGCCACAAATTTGAAGTCTTTTACGTGGAAATAATAAAATTTGTATTGTTTTTCACAAAACCACAAAAAATGAAGTTTAAAACGTGAAAATTACTCCGTTCATACTGATTTTCACAAAAACACAAAAATTGAATTGAAGTACGATACGTGGAAAAGAGATAAGTTTTGTTTTTTTAACAAAGCCACAAAATTGAAGTCTTTTGGATAGAAAAAGCCAAATTTCTATTGTTTTTCACAAAACCACAAAAAATGAAGTCCAATACGTGAAAATAACTCCATAGTTATCGATTTTCACGAAAATACAAAAACTGAATTGAAGTGCGATTCGTGGAAAAAAGACATGTTTTGTTTTTTAAGAAATCCACTAAAATTGAAGTCTTTTTCATGGAAAAAATAAAATTTATATTGTTTTTAACAAAACCACAAAAAATGAAGTCTACTACGTGAAAATAACTCCGTTCTGGTTGATTTTCACAAAAACACAAAAATTGAGTTGAAGCGCAATACGTGGAAAAGAGATAAGTTTTGTTTCTTTAACAAAGCCACAAAATTGAAGTCTTTTACGTGGAAATAATAAAATTTGTATTGTTTTTCACAAAACCACAAAAAATGAAGTTTAAAACGTGAAAATTACTCCGTTCATACTGATTTTCACAAAAACACAAAAATTGAATTGAAGTACGATACGTGGAAAAGAGATAAGTTTTGTTTTTTTAACAAAGCCACAAAATTGAAGTCTTTTGGATAGAAAAAGCCAAATTTGTATTGTTTTTCACAAAACCACAAAAAATAAAGTCCAATACGTGAAAATAACTCCATAGTTATCGATTTTCACGAAAATACAAAAACTGAATTGAAGTGCGATTCGTGGAAAAAAGACATGTTTTGTTTTTTAAGAAATCCACTAAAATTGAAGTCTTTTTCATGGAAAAAATAAAATTTATATTGTTTTTAACAAAACCACAAAAAATGAAGTCTACTACGTGAAAATAACTCCGTTCTGGTTGATTTTCACAAAAACACAAAAATTGAGTTGAAGCGCAATACGTGGAAAAGAGATAAGTTTTGTTTCTTTAACAAAGCCACAAAATTGAAGTCTTTTACGTGGAAATAATAAAATTTGTATTGTTTTTCACAAAACCACAAAAAATGAAGTTTAAAACGTGAAAATTACTCCGTTCATACTGATTTTCACAAAAACACAAAAATTGAATTGAAGTACGATACGTGGAAAAGAGATAAGTTTTGTTTTTTTAACAAAGCCACAAAATTGAATTCTTTTACTTGGAAAAAAATATAATTTGTATTGTTTTTCACAAAACTAAAAAAAAATGAAGTGTAATACGTGAAAATGGTTTTGTTCTTATTTATTTTCACATAAACACAGAAATTGAATTGAAGTGCAATACATGGAAAAAAGGCAAGTTTTGTTTTTGAACAAAGCCACTAAAATTGAAGTGTTTTAGATAGAAAAAATAAAATTTGTATTGTTTCTAACAAAACCACAAAAAATGAATTCTAATACGTGAAATTAACTCCAATCTTATTGATTTTCGCAAAACCACAAAAATTGAATTGAAGTGCAATACGTGGAAAAGAGAAAAGTTTTGTTTCTTTAACAAAGCCACAAAATTGAAGTGTTTTAGATCGAAAAAATAAAATTTGTACTGTTTTTCACGAAACCACAAAAAATGAATTCTAATACGTGAAAATTATTCCAATCTTATTGATTTTCACAAAACCACAAAAATTAAATTGAAGTGAAATACGTGGAAAAGAGATAAGTTTTGTTTCTTTAACAAAGCCACAAAATTGAAGTGTTTTAGATCGGAAAAATAAAATTTGTACTGTTTTTCAGAAAACCACAAAAAATGAATTCTAATACGTGAAAATAACTCCAATCTTACTGATTTTCACAAAAACACAAAAATTGAATTGAAGTACAATACGTGGAAAAGAGATAAGTTTTGTTTCTTTATCAGAGCCACAAAATTTAAGTGTTTTAGATCGAAAAAATAAAATTTGTATTGTTTTTCACAAAACCACAAAAAAAGAAGTCTAATACGTGGAAATAACTCCAATCTTATTGATTTTCACAAAACCACAAAAATTGAATTGAAGTGCAATACGTGGAAAAGAGATAAGTTTTGTTTCTTTAACAAAGCCACAAAATTTAAGTGTTTTAGATCGAAAAAATAAAATTTGTATTGTTTTTCACAAAACCACAAAAAAAGAAGTCTAATACGTGGAAATAACTCTGTTCTTATTGATTTTCACAAAAACACAAAAATTGAATTGAAGTACAATATGTGGAAAAGAGATAAGTTTTGTTTTTTTAACAAAGCCACAAAATTGATGTCTTTTACTTGGAAAAAAAAAAAATTTGTATTGTTTTTCACAAAACTAAAAAAAAAGGAAGTCTAATACGTGAAAATGGCTTTGTTCTTATTGATTTTCACATAAACACAGAAATTGAATTGAAGTGTAATACGTGGAAAAAAGATAAGTTTTGTTTTTTTAACAAAGCCACAAAATTGAAATCTTTTGGATAGAAAAAACCAAATTTGTATTGTTTTTCACAAAACCAAAAGAAAATGAAGTGTAATACCTGAAAATGGCTTTGTTCTTATTGATTTTCACATAAACACAGAAATTGAATTGAAGTGCAATACATGGAAAAAAGGCAAGTTTTGTTTTTGAACAAAGCCACTAAAATTGAAGTGTTTTAGATAGAAAAAATAAAATTTGTATTGTTTTTAACAAAACCACAAAAAATGAATTCTAATACGTGAAACTAACTCCAATCTTATTGATTTTCGCAAGACCACAAAAATTGAATTGAAGTGCAATACGTGGAAAAGAGAAAAGTTTTGTTTCTTTAACAAAGCCACAAAATTGAAGTGTTTTAGATCGAAAAAATAAAATTTGTATTGTTTTTCACGAAACCACAAAAAATGAATTGTAATACGTGAAAATTACTCCAATCTTATTGATTTTCAGAAAACCACAAAAATTGAATTGAAGTGTAATACGTGGAAAAGAGATAAGTTTTGTTTCATTAACAAGCAACAAAATTGAAGTGTCTTAGATCGAAAAAATAAAATTTGTATTGTTTTTCACAAAACCACAAAAAATGAATTCTAATACGTGAAAATAACTCCAATCTTATTGATTTTCACAAAACCACAAAAATTGAATTGAAGTGTAATACGTGGAAAAGAGATAAGTTTTGTTTCATTAACAAGCAACAAAATTGAAGTGTTTTAGATCGAAAAAATAAAATTTGTATTGTTTTTTACAAAACCACAAAAAAAGAATTCTAATACGTGAAAATAACTCCAATCTTATTGATTTTCACAAAACCACAAAAATTGAATTGAAGTGTAATACGTGGAAAAGAGATAAGTTTTGTTTCTTTAACAAAGCCACAAAATTGAAGTGTCTTAGATCGAAAAAATAAAATTTGTATTGTTTTTCACAATACCACAAAAAATGAATTCTAATACGTGAAAATAACTCCAATATTATTGATTTTCACAAAACCACAAAAATTGAATTGAAGTGTAATACGTGGAAAAGAGATAAGTTTTGTTTCTTTAACAAAGCCACAAAATTGAAGTGTTTTAGATCAAAAAAATAAAATTTGTATTGTTTTCCACAAAACCACAAAAAATGAATTCTAATACGTGAAAATAACTCCAATCTTATTGATTTTCACAAAACCACAAAAATTGAATTGAAGTGCAATACGTGGAAAAGAGATAAGTTTTGTTTCTTTAACAAAGCCACAAAATTGAAGTGTCTTAGATCGAAAAAATAAAATTTGTATTGTTTATCACAAAACCACAAAAAATGAATTCTAATACGTGAAAATAACTCCAATCTTATTGATTTTCACAAAACAACAAAAATTGAATTGAAGTGTAATACGTGGAAAAGAGATAAGTTTTGTTTCTTTAACAAAGCAACAAAATTGAAGTGTTTTAGATCGAAAAAATAAAATTTGTATTGTTTTTCACAAACCCACAAAAAAAGAATTCTAATACGTGAAAATAACTCCAATCTTATTGATTTTCACAAAACCACAAAAATTGAATTGAAGTGTAATACGTGGAAAAGAGATAAGTTTTGTTTCTTTAACAAAGCAACAAAATTGAAGTGTTTTAGTTGGAAAAATAAAATTTGTATTGTTTTTCACAAAACAACAAAAAAAGAAGTCCAATACATGGAAATTACTCTGTTCTTATTGATTTTCACAAAAACACAAAAACTGAATTGAAGTGTAATACGTGGAAAAAAGATAAGTTTTGTTTTTTTAACAAAGCCACAAAATTGAAATCTTTTGGATAGAAAAAACCAAATTTGTATTGTTTTTCACAAAATCAAAAAAAAATGAAGTGTAATACCTGAAAATGGCTTTGTTCTTATTGATTTTCGCATAAACACAGAAATTGAATTGAAGTGCAATACATGGAAAAAAGGCAAGTTTTGTTTTTGAACAAAGCCACTAAAATTGAAGTGTTTTAGATGGAAAAAATAAAATTTGTATTGTTTTTAATAAAACCACGAAAAATGAATTCTAATACGTGAAAATGACTCCAATCCTATTGATTTTCACAAAACCACAAAAATTGAATTGAAGTGCAATACGTGGAAAAGAGATAAGTTATATTTCTTTAACAAAGCCACAAAATTGAAGTGTTTTTGATCGAAAAAATAAAAGTTGTATTGTTTTCCACAAAACCACAAAAAATGAATTCTAATACGTGAAAATAACTCCAATCTTATTGATTTTCACAATACCACAAAAATTGAATTGAAGTGCAATACGTGGAAAAGAGATAAGTTTTGTTTCTTTAACAAAGCCACAAAATTGAAGTGTCTTAGATCGAAAAAATAAAATTTGTATTGTTTTTCACAAAACCACAAAAAATGAATTCTAATACGTGAAAATAACTCCAATCTTATTGATTTTCACAAAACCACAAAAATTGAATTGAAGTGTAATACGTGGAAAAGAGATAAGTTTTGTTTCTTTAACAAAGCAACAAAATTGAAGTGTTTTAGATCGAAAAAATAAAATTTGTATTGTTTTTCACAAAACCACAAAAAAAGAATTCTAATACGTGAAAATAACTCCAATCTTATTGATTTTCACAAAACCACAAAAATTGAATTGAAATGTAATACGTGGAAAAGAGATAAGTTTTGTTTCTTTAACAAAGCTACAAAATTGAAGTGTCTTAGATCGAAAAAATAAAATTTGTATTGTTTTTCACAAAACCACAAAAAATGAATTCTAATACGTGAAAATAACTCCAATCTTATTGATTTTCACAAAACCACAAAAATTGAATTGAAGTGTAATACGTGGAAAAGAGATAAGTTTTGTTTCTTTAACAAAGCCACAAAATTGAAGTGTTTTAGATCAAAAAAATAAAATTTGTATTGTTTTCCACAAAACCACAAAAAATGAATTCTAATACGTGAAAATTACTCCAATCTTATTGATTTTCACAAAACCACAAAAATTGAATTGAAGTGCAATACGTGGAAAAGAGATAAGTTTTGTTTCTTTAACAAAGCCACAAAATTGAAGTGTCTTAGATCGAAAAAATAAAATTTGTATTGTTTTTCACAAAACCACAAAAAATGAATTCTAATACGTGAAAATAACTCCAATCTTATTGATTTTCACAAAACCACAAAAATAGAATTGAAGTGTAATACGTGGAAAAGAGATAAGTTTTGTTTCTTTAACAAAGCAACAAAATTGAAGTGTTTTAGATCGAAAAAATAAAATTTGTATTGTTTTTCACAAAACCACAAAAAATGAATTCTAATACGTGAAAATAACTCCAATCTTATTGATTTTCACAAAACCACAAAAATAGAATTGAAGTGTAATACGTGGAAAAGAGATAAGTTTTGTTTCTTTAACAAAGCAACAAAATTGAAGTGTTTTAGATGGAAAAATAAAATTTGTATTGTTTTTCACAAAACAACAAAAAAAGAAGTCCAATACATGGAAATTACTCTGTTCTTATTGATTTTCACAAAAACACAAAAACTGAATTGAAGTGTAATACGTGGAAAAAAGATAAGTTTTGTTTTTTTAACAAAGCCACAAAATTGAAATCTTTTGGATAGAAAAAACCAAATTTGTATTGTTTTTCACAAAACCAAAAAAAAATGTAGTGTAATACCTGAAAATGGCTTTGTTCTTATTGATTTTCGCATAAACACAGAAATTGAATTGAAGTGCAATACATGGAAAAAAGGCAAGTTTTGTTTTTGAACAAAGCCACTAAAATTGAAGTGTTTTAGATGGAAAAAATAAAATTTGTATTGTTTTTAATAAAACCACGAAAAATGAATTCTAATACGTGAAAATAACTCCAATCTTATTGATTTTCACAAAACCACAAAAATTGAATTGAAGTGCAATACGTGGAAAAGAGATAAGTTTTATTTCTTTAACAAAGCCACAAAATTGAAGTGTTTTAGATCGAAAAAATAAAAGTTGTATTGTTTTCCACAAAACCACAAAAAATGAATTCTAATACGTGAAAATAATTCCAATCTTATTGATTTTCACAATACCACAAAAATTAAATTGAAGTGCAATACGTGGAAAAGAGATAAGTTTTGTTTCTTTAACAAAGCCACAAAGTTGAAGTGTCTTAGATCGAAAAAATAAAATTTGTATTGTTTTTCACAAAACCACAAAAAATGAATTCTAATACGTGAAAATAACTCCAATCTTATTCATTTTCACAAAACCACAAAAATTGAATTGAAGTGTAATACGTGGAAAAGTGATAAGTTTTGTTTCTTTAACAAGCAACAAAATTGAAGTGTTTTAGATCGAAAAAATAAAATTTGTATTGTTTTTTACAAAACCACAAAAAAAGAATTCTAATACGTGCAAATAACTCCAATCTTATTGATTTTCACAAAACCACAAAAATTGAATTGAAGTGCAATACGTGGCAAAGAGATAAGTTTTATTTCCTAAACAAAGCCACAAAATTGAAGTGTCTTAGATCGAAAAAATAAAATTTGTATTGTTTTACACAAAACCACAAAAAATGAATTCTAATACGTGAAAATAACTCCAATCTTATTGATTTTCACAAAACCACAAAAATTGAATTGAAGTGTAATACGTGGAAAAGAGATAAGTTTTGTTTCTTTAACAAGCAACAAAATTGAAGTGTTTTAGATCGAAAAAATAAAATTTGTATTGTTTTTTACAAAACCACAAAAAAAGAATTCTAGTACGTGAAAATAACTCCAATCTTATTGATTTTCACAAAACCACAAAAATTGAATTTAAGTGCAATACGTGGAAAAGAGATAAGTTTTGTTTCTTTAACAAAGCCACAAAATTGAAGTGTCTTAGATCGAAAAAATAAAATTTGTATTGTTTTTCACAAAACCACAAAAAATGAATTCTAATACGTGAAAATAACTCCAATCTTATTGATTTTCACAAAACCACGAAAATTGAATTGAAGTGTAATACGTGGAAAAGAGATAAGTTTTGTTTCTTTAACAAAGCCACAAAATTGAAGTGTTTTAGATCAAAAAAATAAAATTTGTATTGTTTTCCACAAAACCACAAAAGATGAATTCTAATACGTGAAAATAACTCCAATCTTATTGATTTTCACAAAACCACAAAAATTGAATTGAAGTGCAATACGTGGAAAAGAGATAAGTTTTGTTTCTTTAACAAAGCCACAAAATTGAAGTGTCTTAGATCGAAAAAATAAAATTTGTATTGTTTTTCACAAAACCACAAAAAATGAATTCTAATACGTGAAAATAACTCCAATCTTATTGATTTTCACAAAACCACAAAAATTGAATTGAAGTGTAATACGTGGAAAAGAGATAAGTTTTGTTTCTTTAACAAGCAACAAAATTGAAGTGTTTTAGATCGAAAAAATAAAATTTGTATTGTTTTTTACAAAACCACAAAAAAAGAATTCTAATACGTGAAAATAACTCCAATCTTATTGAGTTTCACAAAACCACAAAAATTGAATTGAAGTGCAATACGTGGAAAAGAGATAAGTTTTGTTTCTTTAACAAAGCCACAAAATTGAAGTGTCTTAGATCGAAAAAATAAAATTTGTATTGTTTTTCACAAAACCACAAAAAATGAATTCTAATACGTGAAAATAACTCCAATCTTATTGATTTTCACAAAACCACAAAAATTGAATTGAAGTGCAATACGTGGAAAAGAGATAAGTTTTATTTCTTTAACAAAGCCACAAAATTGAAGTGTTTTAGATCGAAAAAATAAAAGTTGTATTGTTTTCCACAAAACCACAATAAATGAATTCTAATACGTGAAAATAACTCCAATCTTATTGATTTTCACAATACCACAAAAATTGAATTGAAGTGCAATACGTGGAAAAGAGATAAGTTTTGTTTCTTTAACAAAGCCACAAAATTGAAGTGTCTTAGATCGAAAAAATAAAATTTGTATTGTTTTTCACAAAACCACAAAAAATGAATTCTAATACGTGAAAATAACTCCAATCTTATTGATTTTCACAAAACCACAAAAATTGAATTGAAGTGTAATACGTGGAAAAGAGATAAGTTTTGTTTCTTTAACAAGCAACAAAATTGAAGTGTTTTAGATCGAAAAAATAAAATTTGTATTGTTTTTTACAAAACCACAAAAAAAGAATTCTAATACGTGAAAATAACTCCAATCTTATTGAGTTTCACAAAACCACAAAAATTGAATTGAAGTGCAATACGTGGAAAAGAGATAAGTTTTGTTTCTTTAACAAAGCCACAAAATTGAAGTGTCTTAGATCGAAAAAATAAAATTTGTATTGTTTTTCACAAAACCACAAAAAATGAATTCTAATACGTTAAAATAACTCCAATCTTATTGATTTTCACAAAACCACAAAAATTGAATTGAAGTGTAATACGTGGAAAAGAGATAAGTTTTGTTTCTTTAACAAGCAACAAAATTGAAGTGTTTTAGATCGAAAAAATAAAATTTGTATTGTTTTTTACAAAACCACAAAAAAAGAATTCTAATACGTGAAAATAACTCCAATCTTATTGATTTTCACAATACCACAAAAATTGAATTGAAGTGCAATACGTGGAAAAGAGATAAGTTTTGTTTCTTTAACAAAGCCACAAAATTGAAGTGTCTTAGATCGAAAAAATAAAATTTGTATTGTTTTTCACAAAACCACAAAAAATGAATTCTAATACGTGAAAATAACTCCAATCTTATTGATTTTCACAAAACCACAAAAATTGAATTGAAGTGTAATACGTGGAAAAGAGATAAGTTTTGTTTCTTTAACAAGCAACAAAATTGAAGTGTTTTAGATCGAAAAAATAAAATTTGTATTGTTTTTTACAAAACCACAAAAAAAGAATTCTAATACGTGAAAATAACTCCAATCTTATTGAGTTTCACAAAACCACAAAAATTGAATTGAAGTGCAATACGTGGAAAAGAGATAAGTTTTGTTTCTTTAACAAAGCCACAAAATTGAAGTGTCTTAGATCGAAAAAATAAAATTTGTATTGTTTTTCACAAAACCACAAAAAATGAATTCTAATACGTTAAAATAACTCCAATCTTATTGATTTTCACAAAACCACAAAAATTGAATTGAAGTGTAATACGTGGAAAAGAGATAAGTTTTGTTTCTTTAACAAGCAACAAAATTGAAGTGTTTTAGATCGAAAAAATAAAATTTGTATTGTTTTTTACAAAACCACAAAAAAAGAATTCTAATACGTGAAAATAACTCCAATCTTATTGAGTTTCACAAAACCACAAAAATTGAATTGAAGTGCAATACGTGGAAAAGAGATAAGTTTTGTTTCTTTAACAAAGCCACAAAATTGAAGTGTCTTAGATCGAAAAAATAAAATTTGTATTGTTTTTCACAAAACCACAAAAAATGAATTCTAATACGTGAAAATAACTCCAATCTTATTGATTTTCACAAAACCACAAAAATTGAATTGAAGTGTAATACGTGGAAAAGAGATAAGTTTTGTTTCTTCAACAAAGCAACAAAATTGAAGTGTTTTAGATCGAAAAAATAAAATTTGTATTGTTTTTCACAAAACCACAAAAAAAGAATTCTAATACGTGAAAATAACTCCAATCTTATTGATTTTCACAAAACCACAAAAATTGAATTGAAGTGTAATACGTGGAAAAGAGATAAGTTTTGTTTCTTTAACAAAGCAACAAAATTGAAGTGTTTTAGATGGAAAAATAAAATTTGTATTGTTTTTCACAAAACAACAAAAAAAGAAGTCCAATACATGGAAATTACTCTGTTCTTATTGATTTTCACAAAAACACAAAAACTGAATTGAAGTGTAATACGTGGAAAAAAGATAAGTTTTGTTTTTTTAACAAAGCCACAAAATTGAAATCTTTTGGATAGAAAAAACCAAATTTGTATTGTTTTTCACAAAACCAAAAAAAAATGTAGTGTAATACCTGAAAATGGCTTTGTTCTTATTGATTTTCGCATAAACACAGAAATTGAATTGAAGTGCAATACATGGAAAAAAGGCAAGTTTTGTTTTTGAACAAAGCCACTAAAATTGAAGTGTTTTAGATGGAAAAAATAAAATTTGTATTGTTTTTAATAAAACCACGAAAAATGAATTCTAATACGTGAAAATAACTCCAATCTTATTGATTTTCACAAAACCACAAAAATTGAATTGAAGTGCAATACGTGGAAAAGAGATAAGTTTTATTTCTTTAACAAAGCCACAAAATTGAAGTGTTTTAGATCGAAAAAATAAAAGTTGTATTGTTTTCCACAAAACCACAAAAAATGAATTCTAATACGTGAAAATAACTCCAATCTTATTGATTTTCACAATACCACAAAAATTAAATTGAAGTGCAATACGTGGAAAAGAGATAAGTTTTGTTTCTTTAACAAAGCCACAAAGTTGAAGTGTCTTAGATCGAAAAAATAAAATTTGTATTGTTTTTCACAAAACCACAAAAAATGAATTCTAATACGTGAAAATAACTCCAATCTTATTCATTTTCACAAAACCACAAAAATTGAATTGAAGTGTAATACGTGGAAAAGTGATAAATTTTGTTTCTTTAACAAGCAACAAAATTGAAGTGTTTTAGATCGAAAAAATAAAATTTCTATTGTTTTTTACAAAACCACAAAAAAAGAATTCTAATACGTGAAAATAACTCCAATCTTATTGATTTTCACAAAACCACAAAAATTGAATTGAAGTGCAATACGTGGCAAAGAGATAAGTTTTATTTCCTAAACAAAGCCACAAAATTGAAGTGTCTTAGATCGAAAAAATAAAATTTGTATTGTTTTACACAAAACCACAAAAAATGAATTCTAATACGTGAAAATAACTCCAATCTTATTGATTTTCACAAAACCACAAAAATTGAATTGAAGTGTAATACGTGGAAAAGAGATAAGTTTTGTTTCTTTAACAAGCAACAAAATTGAAGTGTTTTAGATCGAAAAAATAAAATTTGTATTGTTTTTTACAAAACCACAAAAAAAGAATTCTAGTACGTGAAAATAACTCCAATCTTATTGATTTTCACAAAACCACAAAAATTGAATTTAAGTGCAATACGTGGAAAAGAGATAAGTTTGGTTTCTTTAACAAAGCCACAAAATTGAAGTGTCTTAGATCGAAAAAATAAAATTTGTATTGTTTTTCACAAAACCACAAAAAATGAATTCTAATACGTGAAAATAACTCCAATCTTATTGATTTTCACAAAACCACGAAAATTGAATTGAAGTGTAATACGTGGAAAAGAGATAAGTTTTGTTTCTTTAACAAAGCCACAAAATTGAAGTGTTTTAGATCAAAAAAATAAAATTTGTATTGTTTTCCACAAAACCACAAAAAATGAATTCTAATACGTGAAAATAACTCCAATCTTATTGATTTTCACAAAACCACAAAAATTGAATTGAAGTGCAATACGTGGAAAAGAGATAAGTTTTGTTTCTTTAACAAAGCCACAAAATTGAAGTGTCTTAGATCGAAAAAATAAAATTTGTATTGTTTTTCACAAAACCACAAAAAATGAATTCTAATACGTGAAAATAACTCCAATCTTATTGATTTTCACAAAACCACAAAAATTGAATTGAAGTGTAATACGTGGAAAAGAGATAAGTTTTGTTTCTTTAACAAGCAACAAAATTGAAGTGTTTTAGATCGAAAAAATAAAATTTGTATTGTTTTTTACAAAACCACAAAAAAAGAATTCTAATACGTGAAAATAACTCCAATCTTATTGAGTTTCACAAAACCACAAAAATTGAATTGAAGTGCAATACGTGGAAAAGAGATAAGTTTTGTTTCTTTAACAAAGCCACAAAATTGAAGTGTCTTAGATCGAAAAAATAAAATTTGTATTGTTTTTCACAAAACCACAAAAAATGAATTCTAATACGTGAAAATAACTCCAATCTTATTGATTTTCACAAAACCACAAAAATTGAATTGAAGTGCAATACGTGGAAAAGAGATAAGTTTTATTTCTTTAACAAAGCCACAAAATTGAAGTGTTTTAGATCGAAAAAATAAAAGTTGTATTGTTTTCCACAAAACCACAATAAATGAATTCTAATACGTGAAAATAACTCCAATCTTATTGATTTTCACAATACCACAAAAATTGAATTGAAGTGCAATACGTGGAAAAGAGATAAGTTTTGTTTCTTTAACAAAGCCACAAAATTGAAGTGTCTTAGATCGAAAAAATAAAATTTGTATTGTTTTTCACAAAACCACAAAAAATGAATTCTAATACGTGAAAATAACTCCAATCTTATTGATTTTCACAAAACCACAAAAATTGAATTGAAGTGTAATACGTGGAAAAGAGATAAGTTTTGTTTCTTTAACAAGCAACAAAATTGAAGTGTTTTAGATCGAAAAAATAAAATTTGTATTGTTTTTTACAAAACCACAAAAAAAGAATTCTAATACGTGAAAATAACTCCAATCTTATTGAGTTTCACAAAACCACAAAAATTGAATTGAAGTGCAATACGTGGAAAAGAGATAAGTTTTGTTTCTTTAACAAAGCCACAAAATTGAAGTGTCTTAGATCGAAAAACTAAAATTTGTATTGTTTTTCACAAAACCACAAAAAATGAATTCTAATACGTGAAAATAACTCCAATCTTATTGATTTTCACAAAACCACAAAAATTGAATTGAAGTGTAATACGTGGAAAAGAGATAAGTTTTGTTTCTTTAACAAGCAACAAAATTGAAGTGTTTTAGATCGAAAAAATAAAATTTGTATTGTTTTTTACAAAACCACAAAAAAAGAATTCTAATACGTGAAAATAACTCCAATCTTATTGAGTTTCACAAAACCACAAAAATTGAATTGAAGTGCAATACGTGGAAAAGAGATAAGTTTTGTTTGTTTAACAAAGCCACAAAATTGAAGTGTCTTAGATCGAAAAAATAAAATTTGTATTGTTTTTCACAAAACCACAAAAAATGAATTCTAATACGTGAAAATAACTCCAATCTTATTGATTTTCACAAAACCACAAAAATTGAATTGAAGTGTAATACGTGGAAAAGAGATAAGTTTTGTTTCTTCAACAAAGCAACAAAATTGAAGTGTTTTAGATCGAAAAAATAAAATTTGTATTGTTTTTCACAAAACCACAAAAAAAGAATTCTAATACGTGAAAATAACTCCAATCTTATTGATTTTCACAAAACCACAAAAATTGAATTGAAGTGTAATACGTGGAAAAGAGATAAGTTTTGTTTCTTTAACAAAGCAACAAAATTGAAGTGTTTTAGATGGAAAAATAAAATTTGTATTGTTTTTCACAAAACAACAAAAAAAGAAGTCCAATACATGGAAATTACTCTGTTCTTATTGATTTTCACAAAAACACAAAAACTGAATTGAAGTGTAATACGTGGAAAAAAGATAAGTTTTGTTTTTTTAACAAAGCCACAAAATTGAAATCTTTTGGATAGAAAAAACCAAATTTGTATTGTTTTTCACAAAACCAAAAAAAAATGTAGTGTAATACCTGAAAATGGCTTTGTTCTTATTGATTTTCGCATAAACACAGAAATTGAATTGAAGTGCAATACATGGAAAAAAGGCAAGTTTTGTTTTTGAACAAAGCCACTAAAATTGAAGTGTTTTAGATGGAAAAAATAAAATTTGTATTGTTTTTAATAAAACCACGAAAAATGAATTCTAATACGTGAAAATAACTCCAATCTTATTGATTTTCACAAAACCACAAAAATTGAATTGAAGTGCAATACGTGGAAAAGAGATAAGTTTTATTTCTTTAACAAAGCCACAAAATTGAAGTGTTTTAGATCGAAAAAATAAAAGTTGTATTGTTTTCCACAAAACCACAAAAAATGAATTCTAATACGTGAAAATAACTCCAATCTTATTGATTTTCACAATACCACAAAAATTAAATTGAAGTGCAATACGTGGAAAAGAGATAAGTTTTGTTTATTTAACAAAGCCACAAAGTTGAAGTGTCTTAGATCGAAAAAATAAAATTTGTATTGTTTTTCACAAAACCACAAAAAATGAATTCTAATACGTGAAAATAACTCCAATCTTATTCATTTTCACAAAACAACAAAAATTGAATTGAAGTGTAATACGTGGAAAAGTGATAAGTTTTGTTTCTTTAACAAGCAACAAAATTGAAGTGTTTTAGATCGAAAAAATAAAATTTGTATTGTTTTTTACAAAACCACAAAAAAAGAATTCTAATACGTGAAAATAACTCCAATCTTATTGATTTTCACAAAACCACAAAAATTGAATTGAAGTGCAATACGTGGCAAAGAGATAAGTTTTATTTCCTAAACAAAGCCACAAAATTGAAGTGTCTTAGATCGAAAAAATAAAATTTGTATTGTTTTACACAAAACCACAAAAAATGAATTCTAATACGTGAAAATAACTCCAATCTTATTGATTTTCACAAAACCACAAAAATTGAATTGAAGTGTAATACGTGGAAAAGAGATAAGTTTTGTTTCTTTAACAAGCAACAAAATTGAAGTGTTTTAGATCGAAAAAATAAAATTTGTATTGTTTTTTACAAAACCACAAAAAAAAAATTCTAGTACGTGAAAATAACTCCAATCTTATTGATTTTCACAAAACCACAAAAATTGAATTTAAGTGCAATACGTGGAAAAGAGATAAGTTTTGTTTCTTTAACAAAGCCACAAAATTGAAGTGTCTTAGATCGAAAAAATAAAATTTGTATTGTTTTTCACAAAACCACAAAAAATGAATTCTAATACGTGAAAATAACTCCAATCTTATTGATTTTCACAAAACCACGAAAATTGAATTGAAGTGTAATACGTGGAAAAGAGATAAGTTTTGTTTCTTTAACAAAGCCACAAAATTGAAGTGTTTTAGATCAAAAAAATAAAATTTGTATTGTTTTCCACAAAACCACAAAAAATGAATTCTAATACGTGAAAATAACTCCAATCTTATTGATTTTCACAAAACCACAAAAATTGAATTGAAGTGCAATACGTGGAAAAGAGATAAGTTTTGTTTCTTTAACAAAGCCACAAAATTGAAGTGTCTTAGATCGAAAAAATAAAATTTGTATTGTTTTTCACAAAACCACAAAAAATGAATTCTAATACGTGAAAATAACTCCAATCTTATTGATTTTCACAAAACCACAAAAATTGAATTGAAGTGTAATACGTGGAAAAGAGATAAGTTTTGTTTCTTTAACAAGCAACAAAATTGAAGTGTTTTAGATCGAAAAAATAAAATTTGTATTGTTTTTTACAAAACCACAAAAAAAGAATTCTAATACGTGAAAATAACTCCAATCTTATTGAGTTTCACAAAACCACAAAAATTGAATTGAAGTGCAATACGTGGAAAAGAGATAAGTTTTGTTTCTTTAACAAAGCCACAAAATTGAAGTGTCTTAGATCGAAAAAATAAAATTTGTATTGTTTTTCACAAAACCACAAAAAATGAATTCTAATACGTGAAAATAACTCCAATCTTATTGATTTTCACAAAACCACAAAAATTGAATTGAAGTGCAATACGTGGAAAAGAGATAAGTTTTATTTCTTTAACAAAGCCACAAAATTGAAGTGTTTTAGATCGAAAAAATAAAAGTTGTATTGTTTTCCACAAAACCACAATAAATGAATTCTAATACGTGAAAATAACTCCAATCTTATTGATTTTCACAATACCACAAAAATTGAATTGAAGTGCAATACGTGGAAAAGAGATAAGTTTTGTTTCTTTAACAAAGCCACAAAATTGAAGTGTCTTAGATCGAAAAAATAAAATTTGTATTGTTTTTCACAAAACCACAAAAAATGAATTCTAATACGTGAAAATAACTCCAATCTTATTGATTTTCACAAAACCACAAAAATTGAATTGAAGTGTAATACGTGGAAAAGAGATAAGTTTTGTTTCTTTAACAAGCAACAAAATTGAAGTGTTTTAGATCGAAAAAATAAAATTTGTATTGTTTTTTACAAAACCACAAAAAAAGAATTCTAATACGTGAAAATAACTCCAATCTTATTGAGTTTCACAAAACCACAAAAATTGAATTGAAGTGCAATACGTGGAAAAGAGATAAGTTTTGTTTCTTTAACAAAGCCACAAAATTGAAGTGTCTTAGATCGAAAAAATAAAATTTGTATTGTTTTTCACAAAACCACAAAAAATGAATTCTAATACGTGAAAATAACTCCAATCTTATTGATTTTCACAAAACCACAAAAATTGAATTGAAGTGTAATACGTGGAAAAGAGATAAGTTTTGTTTCTTTAACAAGCAACAAAATTGAAGTGTTTTAGATCGAAAAAATAAAATTTGTATTGTTTTTTACAAAACCACAAAAAAAGAATTCTAATACGTGAAAATAACTCCAATCTTATTGAGTTTCACAAAACCACAAAAATTGAATTGAAGTGCAATACGTGGAAAAGAGATAAGTTTTGTTTCTTTAACAAAGCCACAAAATTGAAGTGTCTTAGATCGAAAAAATAAAATTTGTATTGTTTTTCACAAAACCACAAAAAATGAATTCTAATACGTGAAAATAACTCCAATCTTATTCATTTTCACAAAACCACAAAAATTGAATTGAAGTGTAATACGTGGAAAAGAGATAAGTTTTGTTTCTTTAACAAAGCCACAAAATTGAAGTGTTTTAGATCGAAAAAATAAAAGTTGTATTGTTTTTCACAAAACCACAAAAAAAGAATTCTAATACGTGAAAATAACTCCAATCTTATTGATTTTCACAAAACCACAAAAATTGAATTGAAGTGTAATACGTGGAAAAGAGATAAGTTTTGTTTCTTTAACAAAGCAACAAAATTGAAGTGTTTTAGATGGAAAAATAAAATTTGTATTGTTTTTCACAAAACAACAAAAAAAGAAGTCCAATACATGGAAATTACTCTGTTCTTATTGATTTTCACAAAAACACAAAAATTGAATTGAGGTGTAATACGTGGAAAAAAGATAAGTTTTGTTTTTTTAACAAAGCCACAAAATTGAAATCTTTTGGATAGAAAAAACCAAATTTGTATTGTTTTTCACAAAACCAAAAAAAAAATGAAGTGTAATACCTGAAAATGGCTTTGTTCTTATTGATTTTCACATAAACACAGAAATTGAATTGAAGTGCAATACATGGAAAAAAGGCAAGTTTTGTTTTTGAACAAAGCCACTAAAATTGAAGTGTTTTAGATGGAAAAAATAAAATTTGTATTGTTTTTAATAAAACCACGAAAAATGAATTCTAATACGTGAAAATAACTCCAATCTTATTGATTTTCACAAAACCACAAAAATTGAATTGAAGTGCAATACGTGGAAAAGAGATAAGTTTTATTTCTTTAACAAAGCCACAAAATTGAAGTGTTTTAGATCGAAAAAATAAAAGTTGTATTGTTTTCCACAAAACCACAAAAAATGAATTCTAATACGTGAAAATAACTCCAATCTTATTGATTTTCACAATACCACAAAAATTGAATTGAAGTGCAATACGTGGAAAAGAGATAAGTTTTGTTTCTTTAACAAAGCCACAAAATTGAAGTGTCTTAGATCGAAAAAATAAAATTTGTATTGTTTTTCACAAAACCACAAAAAATGAATTCTAATACGTGAAAATAACTCCAATCTTATTGATTTTCACAAAACCACAAAAATTGAATTGAAGTGTAATACGTGGAAAAGAGATAAGTTTTGTTTCTTTAACAAGCAACAAAATTGAAGTGTTTTAGATCGAAAAAATAAAATTTGTATTGTTTTTTACAAAACCACAAAAAAAGAATTCTAATACGTGAAAATAACTCCAATCTTATTGAGTTTCACAAAACCACAAAAATTGAATTGAAGTGCAATACGTGGAAAAGAGATAAGTTTTGGTTCTTTAACAAAGCCACAAAATTGAAGTGTCTTAGATCGAAAAAATAAAATTTGTATTGTTTTTCACAAAACCACAAAAAATGAATTCTAATACGTGAAAATAACTCCAATCTTATTGATTTTCACAAAACCACAAAAATTGAATTGAAGTGTAATACGTGGAAAAGAGAAGTTTTGTTTCTTTAACAAGCAACAAAATTGAAGTGTTTTAGATCGAAAAAATAAAATTTGTATTGTTTTTTACAAAACCACAAAAAAAGAATTCTAATACGTGAAAATAACTCCAATCTTATTGAGTTTCACAAAACCACAAAAATTGAATTGAAGTGCAATACGTGGAAAAGAGATAAGTTTTGTTTGTTTAACAAAGCCACAAAATTGAAGTGTCTTAGATCGAAAAAATAAAATTTGTATTGTTTTTCACAAAACCACAAAAAATGAATTCTAATACGTGAAAATAACTCCAATCTTATTGATTTTCACAAAACCACAAAAATTGAATTGAAGTGTAATACGTGGAAAAGAGATAAGTTTTGTTTCTTCAACAAAGCAACAAAATTGAAGTGTTTTAGATCGAAAAAATAAAATTTGTATTGTTTTTCACAAAACCACAAAAAAAGAATTCTAATACGTGAAAATAACTCCAATCTTATTGATTTTCACAAAACCACAAAAATTGAATTGAAGTGTAATACGTGGAAAAGAGATAAGTTTTGTTTCTTTAACAAAGCAACAAAATTGAAGTGTTTTAGATGGAAAAATAAAATTTGTATTGTTTTTCACAAAACAACAAAAAAAGAAGTCCAATACATGGAAATTACTCTGTTCTTATTGATTTTCACAAAAACACAAAAACTGAATTGAAGTGTAATACGTGGAAAAAAGATAAGTTTTGTTTTTTTAACAAAGCCACAAAATTGAAATCTTTTGGATAGAAAAAACCAAATTTGTATTGTTTTTCACAAAACCAAAAAAAAATGTAGTGTAATACCTGAAAATGGCTTTGTTCTTATTGATTTTCGCATAAACACAGAAATTGAATTGAAGTGCAATACATGGAAAAAAGGCAAGTTTTGTTTTTGAACAAAGCCACTAAAATTGAAGTGTTTTAGATGGAAAAAATAAAATTTGTATTGTTTTTAATAAAACCACGAAAAATGAATTCTAATACGTGAAAATAACTCCAATCTTATTGATTTTCACAAAACCACAAAAATTGAATTGAAGTGCAATACGTGGAAAAGAGATAAGTTTTATTTCTTTAACAAAGCCACAAAATTGAAGTGTTTTAGATCGAAAAAATAAAAGTTGTATTGTTTTCCACAAAACCACAAAAAATGAATTCTAATACGTGAAAATAACTCCAATCTTATTGATTTTCACAATACCACAAAAATTAAATTGAAGTGCAATACGTGGAAAAGAGATAAGTTTTGTTTATTTAACAAAGCCACAAAGTTGAAGTGTTTTAGATGGAAAAAATAAAATTTGTATTGTTTTTAATAAAACCACGAAAAATGAATTCTAATACGTGAAAATAACTCCAATCTTATTCATTTTCACAAAACAACAAAAATTGAATTGAAGTGTAATACGTGGAAAAGTGATAAGTTTTGTTTCTTTAACAAGCAACAAAATTGAAGTGTTTTAGATCGAAAAAATAAAATTTGTATTGTTTTTTACAAAACCACAAAAAAAGAATTCAAATACGTGAAAATAACTCCAATCTTATTGATTTTCACAAAACCACAAAAATTGAATTGAAGTGCAATACGTGGCAAAGAGATAAGTTTTATTTCCTAAACAAAGCCACAAAATTGAAGTGTCTTAGATCGAAAAAATAAAATTTGTATTGTTTTACACAAAACCACAAAAAATGAATTCTAATACGTGAAAATAACTCCAATCTTATTGATTTTCACAAAACCACAAAAATTGAATTGAAGTGTAATACGTGGAAAAGAGATAAGTTTTGTTTCTTTAACAAGCAACAAAATTGAAGTGTTTTAGATCGAAAAAATAAAATTTGTATTGTTTTTTACAAAACCACAAAAAAAAAATTCTAGTACGTGAAAATAACTCCAATCTTATTGATTTTCACAAAACCACAAAAATTGAATTTAAGTGCAATACGTGGAAAAGAGATAAGTTTTGTTTCTTTAACAAAGCCACAAAATTGAAGTGTCTTAGATCGAAAAAATAAAATTTGTATTGTTTTTCACAAAACCACAAAAAATGAATTCTAATACGTGAAAATAACTCCAATCTTATTGATTTTCACAAAACCACGAAAATTGAATTGAAGTGTAATACGTGGAAAAGAGATAAGTTTTGTTTCTTTAACAAAGCCACAAAATTGAAGTGTTTTAGATCAAAAAAATAAAATTTGTATTGTTTTCCACAAAACCACAAAAAATGAATTCTAATACGTGAAAATAACTCCAATCTTATTGATTTTCACAAAACCACAAAAATTGAATTGAAGTGCAATACGTGGAAAAGAGATAAGTTTTGTTTCTTTAACAAAGCCACAAAATTGAAGTGTCTTAGATCGAAAAAATAAAATTTGTATTGTTTTTCACAAAACCACAAAAAATGAATTCTAATACGTGAAAATAACTCCAATCTTATTGATTTTCACAAAACCACAAAAATTGAATTGAAGTGTAATACGTGGAAAAGAGATAAGTTTTGTTTCTTTAACAAGCAACAAAATTGAAGTGTTTTAGATCGAAAAAATAAAATTTGTATTGTTTTTTACAAAACCACAAAAAAAGAATTCTAATACGTGAAAATAACTCCAATCTTATTGAGTTTCACAAAACCACAAAAATTGAATTGAAGTGCAATACGTGGAAAAGAGATAAGTTTTGTTTCTTTAACAAAGCCACAAAATTGAAGTGTCTTAGATCGAAAAAATAAAATTTGTATTGTTTTTCACAAAACCACAAAAAATGAATTCTAATACGTGAAAATAACTCCAATCTTATTGATTTTCACAAAACCACAAAAATTGAATTGAAGTGCAATACGTGGAAAAGAGATAAGTTTTATTTCTTTAACAAAGCCACAAAATTGAAGTGTTTTAGATCGAAAAAATAAAAGTTGTATTGTTTTCCACAAAACCACAATAAATGAATTCTAATACGTGAAAATAACTCCAATCTTATTGATTTTCACAATACCACAAAAATTGAATTGAAGTGCAATACGTGGAAAAGAGATAAGTTTTGTTTCTTTAACAAAGCCACAAAATTGAAGTGTCTTAGATCGAAAAAATAAAATTTGTATTGTTTTTCACAAAACCACAAAAAATGAATTCTAATACGTGAAAATAACTCCAATCTTATTGATTTTCACAAAACCACAAAAATTGAATTGAAGTGTAATACGTGGAAAAGAGATAAGTTTTGTTTCTTTAACAAGCAACAAAATTGAAGTGTTTTAGATCGAAAAAATAAAATTTGTATTGTTTTTTACAAAACCACAAAAAAAGAATTCTAATACGTGAAAATAACTCCAATCTTATTGAGTTTCACAAAACCACAAAAATTGAATTGAAGTGCAATACGTGGAAAAGAGATAAGTTTTGTTTCTTTAACAAAGCCACAAAATTGAAGTGTCTTAGATCGAAAAAATAAAATTTGTATTGTTTTTCACAAAACCACAAAAAATGAATTCTAATACGTGAAAATAACTCCAATCTTATTGATTTTCACAAAACCACAAAAATTGAATTGAAGTGTAATACGTGGAAAAGAGATAAGTTTTGTTTCTTTAACAAGCAACAAAATTGAAGTGTTTTAGATCGAAAAAATAAAATTTGTATTGTTTTTTACAAAACCACAAAAAAAGAATTCTAATACGTGAAAATAACTCCAATCTTATTGAGTTTCACAAAACCACAAAAATTGAATTGAAGTGCAATACGTGGAAAAGAGATAAGTTTTGTTTCTTTAACAAAGCCACAAAATTGAAGTGTCTTAGATCGAAAAAATAAAATTTGTATTGTTTTTCACAAAACCACAAAAAATGAATTCTAATACGTGAAAATAACTCCAATCTTATTGATTTTCACAAAACCACAAAAATTGAATTGAAGTGTAATACGTGGAAAAGAGATAAGTTTTGTTTCTTTAACAAAGCCACAAAATTGAAGTGTTTTAGATCGAAAAAATAAAAGTTGTATTGTTTTTCACAAAACCACAAAAAAAGAATTCTAATACGTGAAAATAACTCCAATCTTATTGATTTTCACAAAACCACAAAAATTGAATTGAAGTGTAATACGTGGAAAAGAGATAAGTTTTGTTTCTTTAACAAAGCAACAAAATTGAAGTGTTTTAGATGGAAAAATAAAATTTGTATTGTTTTTCACAAAACAACAAAAAAAGAAGTCCAATACATGGAAATTACTCTGTTCTTATTGATTTTCACAAAAACACAAAAATTGAATTGAGGTGTAATACGTGGAAAAAAGATAAGTTTTGTTTTTTTAACAAAGCCACAAAATTGAAATCTTTTGGATAGAAAAAACCAAATTTGTATTGTTTTTCACAAGACCAAAAAAAAAATGAAGTGTAATACCTGAAAATGGCTTTGTTCTTATTGATTTTCACATAAACACAGAAATTGAATTGAAGTGCAATACATGGAAAAAAGGCAAGTTTTGTTTTTGAACAAAGCCACTAAAATTGAAGTGTTTTAGATGGAAAAAATAAAATTTGTATTGTTTTTAATAAAACCACGAAAAATGAATTCTAATACGTGAAAATAACTCCAATCTTATTGATTTTCACAAAACCACAAAAATTGAATTGAAGTGCAATACGTGGAAAAGAGATAAGTTTTATTTCTTTAACAAAGCCACAAAATTGAAGTGTTTTAGATCGAAAAAATAAAAGTTGTATTGTTTTCCACAAAACCACAAAAAATGAATTCTAATACGTGAAAATAACTCCAATCTTATTGATTTTCACAATACCACAAAAATTGAATTGAAGTGCAATACGTGGAAAAGAGATAACTTTTGTTTCTTTAACAAAGCCACAAAATTGAAGTGTCTTAGATTGAAAAAATAAAATTTGTATTGTTTTTCACAAAACCACAAAAAATGAATTCTAATACGTGAAAATAACTCCAATCTTATTGATTTTCACAAAACCACAAAAATTGAATTGAAGTGTAATACGTGGAAAAGGGATAAGTTTTGTTTCTTTAACAAGCAACAAAATTGAAGTGTTTTAGATCGAAAAAATAAAATTTGTATTGTTTTTTACAAAACCACAAAAAAAGAATTCTAATACGTGAAAATCACTCCAATCTTATTGATTTTCACAAAACCACAAAAATTGAATTGAAGTGCAATACGTGGAAAAGAGATAAGTTTTGTTTCTTTAACAAAGCCACAAAATAGAAGTGTCTTAGATCGAAAAAATAAAATTTGTATTGTTTTTCACAAAACCACAAAAAATGAATTCTAATACGTGAAAATAACTCCAATCTTATTGATTTTCACAAAACCACAAAAATTGAATTGAAGTGTAATACGTGGAAAAGAGATAAGTTTTGTTTCTTCAACAAAGCAACAAAATTGAAGTGTTTTAGATCGAAAAAATAAAATTTGTATTGTTTTTCACAAAACCACAAAAAAAGAATTCTAATACGTGAAAATAACTCCAATCTTATTGATTTTCACAAAACCACAAAAATTGAATTGAAGTGTAATACGTGGAAAATAGATAAGTTTTGTTTCTTTAACAAAGCAACAAAATTGAAGTGTTTTAGATGGAAAAATAAAATTTGTATTGTTTTTCACAAAACCACGAAAAAAGAAGTCCAATACATGGAAATTACTCTGTTCTTATTGATTTTCACTAAAACAGAAAAATTGAATTGAAGTGTAATACGTGGAAAAAAGATAAGTTTTGTTTTTTTAACAAAGCCACAAAATTGAAATCTTTTGGATAGAAAAAACCAAATTTGTATTGTTTTTCACAAAACCAAAAAAAAATGAAGTGTAATACCTGAAAATGGCTTTGTTCTTATTGATTTTCACATAAACACAGAAATAGAATTGAAGTGCAATACATGGAAAAAAGGCAAGTTTTGTTTTTGAACAACGCCACTAAAATTGAAATGTTTTAGATGGAGAAAATAAAATTTGTATTGTTTTTTATAACCACGAAAAATGAATTCTAATACGTGAAAATAACTCCAATCTTATTGATTTTCACAATACCACAAAAATTGAATTGAAGTGCAATACGTGGAAAAGAGATAAGTTTTGTTTCTTTAACAAAGCCACAAAATTGAAGAGTCTTAGATCGAAAAAATAAAATTTGTATTGTTTTTCACAAAACCACAAAAAATGAATTCTAATACGTGAAAATAACTCCAATCATATTGATTTTCACAAAACCACAAAAATTGAATTGAAGTGTAATACGTGGAAAAGAGATAAGTTTTGTTTCTTTAACAAGCAACAAAATTGAAGTGTTTAGATCGAAAAAATAAAATTTGTATTGTTTTTCACAAAACCACAAAAAAAGAATTCTAATACGTGAAAATAACTCCAATCTTATTGATTTTCACAAAACCACAAAAATTTAATTGAAGTGCAATACGTGGAAAAGAGATAAGTTTTGTTTCTTTAACAAAGGCACAAAATTGAAATGCAATACGTGGAAAAGAGATAAGTTTTGTTTCTTTAACAAGGCCACAAAATTGAAGTGTTTTAGATGGAAAAATAGAATTTGTATTGTTTTTCACAAAACCACAAAAAAAAAAGTCTGATACATGGAAATTACTCTGTTCTTATTGATTTTCACAAAAACACAAAAATTGAATTGAAGTGTAATACGTGGAAAAAAGATAAGTTTTGTTTTTTTAACAATGCCACAAAATTGAAATCTTTTGGATAGAAAAAACCAAATTTGTATTGTTTTTCACAAAACCAAAAAAAAATGAAGTGTAATACCTGAAAATGGCTTTGTTCTTATTGATTTTCACAATACCACAAAAATTGAATTGAAGTGCAATACGTGGAAAAGAGATAAGTTTTGTTTCTTTAACAAAGCCACAAAATTGAAGTGTCTTAGATCGAAAAAATAAAATTTGTATTGTTTTTCACAAAACCACAAAAAATGAATTCTAATACGTGAAAATAACTCCAATCTTATTGATTTTCACAAAACCACAAAAATTGAATTGAAGTGTAATACGTGGAAAAGAGATAAGTTTGGTTTCTTTAACAAGCAACAAAATTGAAGTGTTTTAGATCGAAAAAATAAAATTTGTATTGTTTTTTACAAAACCACAAAAAAAGAATTCTAATACGTGAAAATAACTCCAATCTTATTGAGTTTCACAAAACCACAAAAATTGAATTGAAGTGCAATACGTGGAAAAGAGATAAGTTTTGTTTCTTTAACAAAGCCACAAAATTGAAGTGTCTTAGATCGAAAAAATAAAATTTGTATTGTTTTTCACAAAACCACAAAAAATGAATTCTAATACGTGAAAATAACTCCAATCTTATTGATTTTCACAAAACCACAAAAATTGAATTGTAGTGTAATACGTGGAAAAGAGATAAGTTTTGTTTCTTCAACAAAGCAACAAAATAGAAGTGTTTTAGATCAAAAAAATAAAATTTGTATTGTTTTTCACAAAACCACAAAAAAAGAATTCTAATACGTGAAAATAACTCCAATCTTATTGATTTTCACAAAACCACAAAAATTGAATTGAAGTGTAATATGTGGAAAAGAGATAAGTTTTGTTTCTTTAACAAAGCAACAAAATTGAAGTGTTTTAGATGGAAAAATAAAATTTGTATTGTTTTTCACAAAACAACAAAAAAAGAAGTCCAATACATGGAAATTACTCTGTTCTTATTGATTTTCACAAAAACACAAAAATTGAATTGAAGTGTAATACGTGGAAAAAAGATAAGTTTTGTTTTTTTAACAAAGCCACAAAATTGAAATCTTTTGGATAGAAAAAACCAAATTTGTATTGTTTTTCACAAAACCAAAAAAAAATGAAGTGTAATACCTGAAAATGGCTTTGTTCTTATTGATTTTCACATAAACACAGAAATTGAATTGAAGTGCAATACATGGAAAAAAGGCAAGTTTTGTTTTTGAACAAAGCCACTAAAATTGAAGTGTTTTAGATGGAAAAAATAAAATTTTTATTGTTTTTAATAAAACCACGAAAAATGAATTCTAATACGTGAAAATTACTCCAATCTTATTGATTTTCACAAAACCACAAAAATTGAATTGAAGTGCAATACGTGGAAAAGAGATAAGTTTTATTTCTTTAACAAAGCCACAAAATTGAAGTGTTTTAGATCGAAAAAATAAAAGTTGTATTGTTTTCCACAAAACAACAAAAAATGAATTCTAATACGTGAAAATAACTCCAATCTTATTGATTTTCACAATACCACAAAAATTGAATTGAAGTGCAATACGTGGAAAAGAGATAAGTTTTGTTTCTTTAACAAAGCCACAAAATTGAAGAGTGTTAGATCGAAAAAATAAAATTTGTATTGTTTTTCACAAAACCACAAAAAATGAATTCTAATACGTGAAAATAACTCCAATCTTATTGATTTTCACAAAACCACAAAAATTGAATTGAAGTGTAATACGTGGAAAAGAGATAAGTTTTGTTTCTTTAACAAGCAACAAAATTGAAGTGTTTTAGATCGAAAAAATAAAATTTGTATTGTTTTTCACAAAACCACAAAAAAAGAATTCTAATACGTGAAAATAACTCCAATCTTATTGATTTTCACAAAACCACAAAAATTTAATTGAAGTGCAATACGTGGAAAAGAGATAAGTTTTGTTTCTTTAACAAAGGCACAAAATTGAAATGCAATACGTGGAAAAGAGATAAGTTTTGTTTCTTTAACAAGGCCACAAAATTGAAGTGTTTTAGATGGAAAAATAAAATTTGTATTGTTTTTCACAAAACCACAAAAAAAGAAGTCTAATACATGGAAATTACTCTGTTCTTATTGATTTTCACTAAAACAGAAAAATTGAATTGAAGTGTAATAAGTGGAAAAAAGATAAGTTTTGTTTTTTTAACAAAGCCACAAAATTGAAATCTTTTGGATAGAAAAAACCAAATTTGTATTGTTTTTCACAAAACCAAAAAAAAATGAAGTGTAATACCTGAAAATGGCTTTGTTCTTATTGATTTTCACATAAACACAGAAATTGAATTGAAGTGCAATACATGGAAAAAAGGCAAGTTTTGTTTTTGAACAAAGCCACTAAAATTGAAGTGTTTTAGATGGAAAAAATAAAATTTGTATTGTTTTTTATAACCACGAAAAATGAATTCTAATACGTGAAAATAACTCCAATCTTATTGATTTTCACAATACCACAAAAATTGAATTGAAGTGCAATACGTGGAAAAGAGATAAGTTTTGTTTTTGAACAAAGCCACTAAAATTGAAGTGTTTTAGATGGAAAAAAAAAAATTGGTTTTACTTTTAATAAAACCACGAAAAATGAATTCTAATACGTGAAAATAACTCCAATTTTATGGATTTTCACAAAACCACAAAAATTGAATTGAAGTGCAATACGTGGAAAAGAGATAAGTTTTGTTTCTTTACCAAAGCCACAAAATTGAAGTGTTTTAGATCGAAAAAATAAAGTTTGTATTGTTTCTCACAAAACCACAAAAAATGAATTCTAATACGTGAAAATAACTACAATCTTATTGATTTTCACAAAACCACAAAAATTGAATTGAAATGCAATACGTGGAAAAGAGAGAAGTTTTGTTTCTTTAACAAAGCCACAAAATTGAAGTGTCTTAGATCGAGAAAATAAAATTTGTATTGTTTTTCACAAAACTACAAAACATGAATTCTAATATGTGAAAATAACTCCAATCTTATTGATTTTCACAAAACCACAAAAATTGAATTGAAGTGCAATACTTGGAAAAGAGATAAGTTTTGTTTCTTTAACAATGCAACAAAATTGAAGTGTTTTCGATCGAAAAAATAAAATTTGTATTGTTTTTCACAAAACCACAAAAAAAGAATTCTAATACGTGAAAATAACTTCAATCTTATTGATTTTCACAAAACCACAAAAATTTAATTGAAGTGCAATACGTGGAAAAGACATAAGTTTTGTTTCTTTAACATAGCCACAAAATTGAAATGCAATACGTGGAAAAGAGATAAGTTTTGTTTCTTTAACAAGGCCACAAAATTGAAGTGTTTTAGATGAAAAATAAAATTTGTATTGTTTTTCACAAAACCACAAAAAAAGAAGTCTAATACATGGAAATTACTCTGTTCTTATTGATTTTCACTAAAACAGAAAAATTGAATTGAAGTGTAATAAGTGGAAAAAAGATAAGTTTTGTTTTTTTAACAAAGCCACAAAATTGAAATCTTTTGGATAGAAAAAACCAAATTTGTATTGTTTTTCACAAAACCAAAAAAAAATGAAGTGTAATACCTGAAAATGGCTTTGTTCTTATTGATTTTCACATAAACACAGAAATTGAATTGAAGTGCAATACATGGAAAAAAGGCAAGTTTTGTTTTTGAACAAAGCCACTAAAATTGAAGTGTTTTAGATGGAAAAAATAAAATTTGTATTGTTTTTTATAACCACGAAAATTGAATTCTAATACGTGAAAATAACTCCAATCTTATTGATTTTCACAAAACCACAAAAATTGAATTGAAGTGTAATACGTGGAAAAGAGATAAGTTTTGTTTCTTTAACAAGCAACAAAATTGAAGTGTTTTAGATCGAAAAAATAAAATTTGTATTGTTTTTCACAAAACCACAAAAAAAGAATTCTAATACATGAAAATAACTCCAATCTTATTGATTTTCACAAAACCACAAAAATTGAATTGAAGTGCAATACGTGGAAAAGAGATAAGTTTTGTTTCTTTAACAAAGGCACAAAATTGAAATGCAATACGTGGAAAAGTGATAAGTTTTGTTTCTTTAACAAGGCCACAAAATTGAAGTGTTTTAGATGGAAAAATAGAATTTGTATTGTTTTTCACAAAACCACAAAAAAAAAAGTCTAATACATGGAAATTACTCTGTTCTTATTGATTTTCACAAAAACACAAAAATTGAATTGAAGTGTAATACGTGGAAAAAAGATAAGTTTTGTTTTTTTAACAAAGCCACAAAATTGAAATCTTTTGGATAAAAAAACCAAATTTGTATTGTTTTTCACAAAACCAAAAAAAAATGAAGTGTAATACCTGAAAATGGCTTTGTTCTTATTGATTTTCACATAAACACAGAAATTGAATTGAAGTGCAATACATGGAAAAAAGGCAAGTTTTGTTTTTGAACAAAGCCACTAAAATTGAAGTGTTTTAGATGGAAAAAATAAAATTTGTATTGTTTTTTATAACCACGAAAAATGAATTCTAATACGTGAAAATAACTCCAATCATATTGATTTTCACAAAACCACAAAAATTGAATTCAAGTGCAATACGTGGAAAAGAGATAAGTTTTGTTTCTTTAACAAAGCCACAAAATTGAAGTGTTTTAGATCGAAAAAATAAAATTTGTATTGTTTTCCACAAAACCACAAAAAATGAATTCTAATACGTGAAAATAACTCCAATCTTATTGATTTTCACAAAACCACAAAAATTGAATTGAAATGCAATACGTGGAAAAGAGATAAGTTTTGTTTCTTTAACAAAGCAACAAAATTGAAGTGTTTTAGATCGAAAAAATAAAATTTGTATTGTTTTTCACAAAACCACAAAAAAAGAATTCTAATACGTGAAAATAACTCCAAACTTATTGATTTTCACAAAACCACAAAAATTTAATTGAAGTGCAATACGTGGAAAAGACATAAGTTTTGTTTCTTTAACAAAGCCACAAAATTGAAATGCAATACGTGGAAAAGAGATAAGTTTTGTTTCTTTAACAAGGCCACAAAATTGAAGTGTTTTAGATGGAAAAATAAAATTTGTATTGTTTTTCACAAAACCACAAAAAAAGAAATGTAATACATGGAAATTACTCTGTTCTTATTGATTTTCACAAAAACACAAAAATTGAATTGAAGTGTAATACGTGGAAAAAAGATAAGTTTTGTTTTTTTAACAATGCCACAAAATTGAAATCTTTTGGATAGAAAAAACCAAATTTGTATTGTTTTTCACAAAACCAAAAAAAAATGAAGTGTAATACCTGAAAATGGCTTTGTTCTTATTGATTTTCACAATACCACAAAAATTGAATTGAAGTGCAATACGTGGAAAAGAGATAAGTTTTGTTTCTTTAACAAAGCCACAAAATTGAAGTGTCTTAGATCGAAAAAATAAAATTTGTATTGTTTTTCACAAAACCACAAAAAATGAATTCTAATACGTGAAAATAACTCCAATCTTATTGATTTTCACAAAACCACAAAAATTGAATTGAAGTGTAATACGTGGAAAAGAGATAAGTTTGGTTTCTTTAACAAGCAACAAAATTGAAGTGTTTTAGATCGAAAAAATAAAATTTGTATTGTTTTTTACAAAACCACAAAAAAAGAATTCTAATACGTGAAAATAACTCCAATCTTATTGAGTTTCACAAAACCACAAAAATTGAATTGAAGTGCAATACGTGGAAAAGAGATAAGTTTTGTTTCTTTAACAAAGCCACAAAATTGAAGTGTCTTAGATCGAAAAAATAAAATTTGTATTGTTTTTCACAAAACCACAAAAAATGAATTCTAATACGTGAAAATAACTCCAATCTTATTGATTTTCACAAAACCACAAAAATTGAATTGAAGTGTAATACGTGGAAAAGAGATAAGTTTTGTTTCTTCAACAAAGCAACAAAATTGAAGTGTTTTAGATCAAAAAAATAAAATTTGTATTGTTTTTCACAAAACCACAAAAAAAGAATTCTAATACGTGAAAATAACTCCAATCTTATTGATTTTCACAAAACCACAAAAATTGAATTGAAGTGTAATACGTGGAAAAGAGATAAGTTTTGTTTCTTTAACAAAGCAACAAAATTGAAGTGTTTTAGATGGAAAAATAAAATTTGTATTGTTTTTCACAAAACAACAAAAAAAGAAGTCCAATACATGGAAATTACTCTGTTCTTATTCATTTTCACAAAAACACAAAAATTGAATTGAAGTGTAATACGTGGAAAAAAGATAAGTTTTGTTTTTTTAACAAAGCCACAAAATTGAAATCTTTTGGATAGAAAAAACCAAATTTGTATTGTTTTTCACAAAACCAAAAAAAAATGAAGTGTAATACCTGAAAATGGCTTTGTTCTTAATGATTTTCACATAAACACAGAAATTGAATTGAAGTGCAATACATGGAAAAAAGGCAAGTTTTGTTTTTGAACAAAGCCACTAAAATTGAAGTGTTTTAGATGGAAAAAATAAAATTTTTATTGTTTTTAATAAAACCACGAAAAATGAATTCTAATACGTGAAAATTACTCCAATCTTATTGATTTTCACAAAACCACAAAAATTGAATTGAAGTGCAATACGTGGAAAAGAGATAAGTTTTATTTCTTTAACAAAGCCACAAAATTGAAGTGTTTTAGATCGAAAAAATAAAAGTTGTATTGTTTTCCACAAAACAACAAAAAATGAATTCTAATACGTGAAAATAACTCCAATCTTATTGATTTTCACAATACCACAAAAATTGAATTGAAGTGCAATACGTGGAAAAGAGATAAGTTTTGTTTCTTTAACAAAGCCACAAAATTGAAGAGTGTTAGATCGAAAAAATAAAATTTGTATTGTTTTTCACAAAACCACAAAAAATGAATTCTAATACGTGAAAATAACTCCAATCTTATTGATTTTCACAAAACCACAAAAATTGAATTGAAGTGTAATACGTGGAAAAGAGATAAGTTTTGTTTCTTTAACAAGCAACAAAATTGAAGTGTTTTAGATCGAAAAAATAAAATTTGTATTGTTTTTCACAAAACCACAAAAAAAGAATTCTAATACGTGAAAATAACTCCAATCTTATTGATTTTCACAAAACCACAAAAATTTAATTGAAGTGCAATACGTGGAAAAGAGATAAGTTTTGTTTCTTTAACAAAGGCACAAAATTGAAATGCAATACGTGGAAAAGAGATAAGTTTTGTTTCTTTAACAAGGCCACAAAATTGAAGTGTTTTAGATGGAAAAATAAAATTTGTATTGTTTTTCACAAAACCACAAAAAAAGAAGTCTAATACATGGAAATTACTCTGTTCTTATTGATTTTCACTAAAACAGAAAAATTGAATTGAAGTGTAATAAGTGGAAAAAAGATAAGTTTTGTTTTTTTAACAAAGCCACAAAATTGAAATCTTTTGGATAGAAAAAACCAAATTTGTATTGTTTTTCACAAAACCAAAAAAAAATGAAGTGTAATACCTGAAAATGGCTTTGTTCTTATTGATTTTCACATAAACACAGAAATTGAATTGAAGTGCAATACATGGAAAAAAGGCAAGTTTTGTTTTTGAACAAAGCCACTAAAATTGAAGTGTTTTAGATGGAAAAAATAAAATTTGTATTGTTTTTTATAACCACGAAAAATGAATTCTAATACGTGAAAATAACTCCAATCTTATTGATTTTCACAATACCACAAAAATTGAATTGAAGTGCAATACGTGGAAAAGAGATAAGTTTTGTTTTTGAACAAAGCCACTAAAATTGAAGTGTTTTAGATGGAAAAAAAAAAATTGGTTTTACTTTTAATAAAACCACGAAAAATGAATTCTAATACGTGAAAATAACTCCAATTTTATGGATTTTCACAAAACCACAAAAATTGAATTGAAGTGCAATACGTGGAAAAGAGATAAGTTTTGTTTCTTTACCAAAGCCACAAAATTGAAGTGTTTTAGATCGAAAAAATAAAGTTTGTATTGTTTCTCACAAAACCACAAAAAATGAATTCTAATACGTGAAAATAACTACAATCTTATTGATTTTCACAAAACCACAAAAATTGAATTGAAATGCAATACGTGGAAAAGAGAGAAGTTTTGTTTCTTTAACAAAGCCACAAAATTGAAGTGTCTTAGATCGAGAAAATAAAATTTGTATTGTTTTTCACAAAACCACAAAACATGAATTCTAATATGTGAAAATAACTCCAATCTTATTGATTTTCACAAAACCACAAAAATTGAATTGAAGTGCAATACTTGGAAAAGAGATAAGTTTTGTTTCTTTAACAATGCAACAAAATTGAAGTGTTTTCGATCGAAAAAATAAAATTTGTATTGTTTTTCACAAAACCACAAAAAAAGAATTCTAATACGTGAAAATAACTTCAATCTTATTGATTTTCACAAAACCACAAAAATTTAATTGAAGTGCAATACGTGGAAAAGACATAAGTTTTGTTTCTTTAACAAAGCCACAAAATTGAAATGCAATACGTGGAAAAGAGATAAGTTTTGTTTCTTTAACAAGGCCACAAAATTGAAGTGTTTTAGATGAAAAATAAAATTTGTATTGTTTTTCACAAAACCACAAAAAAAGAAGTCTAATACATGGAAATTACTCTGTTCTTATTGATTTTCACTAAAACAGAAAAATTGAATTGAAGTGTAATAAGTGGAAAAAAGATAAGTTTTGTTTTTTTAACAAAGCCACAAAATTGAAATCTTTTGGATAGAAAAAACCAAATTTGTATTGTTTTTCACAAAACCAAAAAAAAATGAAGTGTAATACCTGAAAATGGCTTTGTTCTTATTGATTTTCACATAAACACAGAAATTGAATTGAAGTGCAATACATGGAAAAAAGGCAAGTTTTGTTTTTGAACAAAGCCACTAAAATTGAAGTGTTTTAGATGGAAAAAATAAAATTTGTATTGTTTTTTATAACCACGAAAATTGAATTCTAATACGTGAAAATAACTCCAATCTTATTGATTTTCACAAAACCACAAAAATTGAATTGAAGTGTAATACGTGGAAAAGAGATAAGTTTTGTTTCTTTAACAAGCAACAAAATTGAAGTGTTTTAGATCGAAAAAATAAAATTTGTATTGTTTTTCACAAAACCACAAAAAAAGAATTCTAATACATGAAAATAACTCCAATCTTATTGATTTTCACAAAACCACAAAAATTGAATTGAAGTGCAATACGTGGAAAAGAGATAAGTTTTGTTTCTGTAACAAAGGCACAAAATTGAAATGCAATACGTGGAAAAGAGATAAGTTTTGTTTCTTTAACAAGGCCACAAAATTGAAGTGTTTTAGATGGAAAAATAGAATTTGTATTGTTTTTCACAAAACCACAAAAAAAAAAGTCTAATACATGGAAATTACTCTGTTCTTATTGATTTTCACAAAAACACAAAAATTGAATTGAAGTGTAATACGTGGAAAAAAGATAAGTTTTGTTTTTTTAACAAAGCCACAAAATTGAAATCTTTTGGATAGAAAAAACCAAATTTGTATTGTTTTTCACAAAACCAAAAAAAAATGAAGTGTAATACCTGAAAATGGCTTTGTTCTTATTGATTTTCACATAAACACAGAAATTGAATTGAAGTGCAATACATGGAAAAAAGGCAAGTTTTGTTTTTGAACAAAGCCACTAAAATTGAAGTGTTTTAGATGGAAAAAATAAAATTTGTATTGTTTTTTATAACCACGAAAAATGAATTCTAATACGTGAAAATAACTCCAATCATATTGATTTTCAAAAAACCACAAAAATTGAATTCAAGTGCAATACGTGGAAAAGAGATAAGTTTTGTTTCTTTAACAAAGCCACAAAATTGAAGTGTTTTAGATCGAAAAAATAAAATTTGTATTGTTTTCCACAAAACCACAAAAAAAGAATTCTAATACGTGAAAATAACTCCAAACTTATTGATTTTCACAAAACCACAAAAATTTAATTGAAGTGCAATACGTGGAAAAGACATAAGTTTTGTTTCTTTAACAAAGCCACAAAATTGAAATGCAATACGTGGAAAAGAGATAAGTTTTGTTTCTTTAACAAGGCCACAAAATTGAAGTGTTTTAGATGGAAAAATAAAATTTGTATTGTTTTTCACAAAACCACAAAAAAAGAAATGTAATACATGGAAATTACTCTGTTCTTATTGATTTTCACAAAAACACAAAAATTGAATTGAAGTGTAATACGTGGAAAAAAGATAAGTTTTGTTTTTTTAACAAAGCCACAAAATTGAAATATTTTGGATAGAAAAAACCAAATTTGTATTGTTTTTGACAAAACCAAAAAAAAATGAAGTGTAATACCTGAAAATAGCTTTGTTCTTATTGATTTTCACATAAACACAGAAATTGAATTGAAGTGCAATACATGGAAAAAAGGCAAGTTTTGTTTTTGAACAAAGCCACTAAAATTGAAGTGTTTTAGATGGAAAAAAAAAATTGGTTTTACTTTTAATAAAACCACGAAAAATGAATTCTAATACGTGAAAATAACTCCAATCTTATTGATTTTCATAAAACCACAAAAATTGAATTGAAGTGCAATACGTGGAAAAGAGATATGTTTTGTTTCTTTAACAAAGCCTCAAAATTGAAGTGTTTTAGATCAAAAAAATAAAATTTGTATTGTTTTCCACAAAACCACAAAAAATGAATTCTAATACGTGAAAATAACTCCAATCTTATTGATTTTCACAAAACCACAAAAATTGAATTGAAGTGTAATACGTGGAAAAGAGATAAGTTTTGTTTCTTTAACAAAGCCACAAAATTGAAGTGTTTTAGATCGAAAAAATAAAATTTGTATTGTTTTTCACAAAACCACAAAAAAAGAATTCTAATACGTGAAAATAACTCCAATCTTATTGATTTTCACAAAACCACAAAAATTTAATTGGAGTGCAATACGTGGAAAAGAGATAAGTTTTGTTTCTTTAACAAAGCCACAAAATTGAAATGCACTACGTGGAAAAGAGATAAGTTTTGTTTCTTTAACAAGGCCACAAAATTGAAGTGTTTTAGATGGACAAATAAAATTTGTATTGTTTTTCAAAAAGAAGTCCAATACATGGAAATTACTCTGTTCTTATTGATTTTCACAAAAACACAAAAATTGAATTGAAGTGTAATACGTGGAAAAAAGATAAGTTTTGTTTTTTTAACAAAGCCACAAAATTGAAATCTTTTGGATAGAAAAAACCAAATTTGTATTGTTTTTCACAAAACCAAAAAAAAATGAAGTGTAATACCTGAAAATGGCTTTGTTCTTATTGATTTTCACATAAACACCGAAATTGAATTGAAGTGCAATACATGGAAAAAAGGCAAGTTTTGTTTTTGAACAAAGCCACTAAAATTGAAGTGTTTTTTAGATGGAAAAAATAAAATTTGTATTGTTTTTAATAAAACCACGAAAAATGAATTCTAATACGTGAAAATAACTCCAATCTTATTGATTTTCACAAAACCACAAAAATTGAATTGAAGTGCAATACGTGGAAAAGAGATAAGTTTTGTTTCTTTAACAAAGCCACAAAATTGAAGTGTTTTAGATCGAAAAAATAAAAGTTGTTTGTTTTCCACAAAACCACAAAAAATGAATTCTAATACGTGAAAATAACTCCAATCTTATTGATTTTCACAATACCACAAAAATTGAATTGAAGTGCAATACGTGGAAAAGAGATAAGTTTTGTTTCTTTACTAAAGCCACAAAATTGAAGTGTCTTAGATCGAAAAAATAAAATTTGTATTGTTTTTCACAAAACCACAAAAAATGAATTCTAATACGTGAAAATAACTCCAATCTTATTGATTTTCACAAAACCACAAAAATTGAATTGAAGTGTAACACGTGGAAAAGAGATAAGTTTTGTTTCTTTAACAAGCAACAAAATTGAAGTGTTTTAGATCGAAAAAATAAAATTTGTATTGTTTTTCACAAAACCACAAAAAAAGAATTCTAATACGTGAAAATAACTCCAATCTTATTGATTTTCACAAAACCACAAAAATTTAATTGAAGTGCAATACGTGCAAAAGAGATAAGTTTTGTTTCTTTAACAAAGGCACAAAATTGAAATGCAATACGTGGAAAAGAGATAAGTTTTGTTTCTTTAACAAGGCCACAAAATTGAAGTGTTTTAGATGGAAAAATAAAATTTGTATTGTTTTTCACAAAACCACAAAAAAAAAAAGTCTAATACATGGAAATTACTCTGTTCTTATTGATTTTCACAAAAACACAAAAATTGAATTGAAGTGTAATACGTGGAAAAAAGATAAGTTTTGTTTTTTTAACAAAGCCACAAAATTGAAATCTTTTGGATAGAAAAAACCAAATTTGTATTGTTTTTCACAAAACCAAAAAAAAATGAAGTGTAATACCTGAAAATGGCTTTGTTCTTATTGATTTTCACATAAACACAGAAATTGAATTGAAGTGCAATACATGGAAAAAAGGCAAGTTTTGTTTTTGAACAAAGCCACTAAAATTGAAGTGTTTTAGATGGAAAAAAAAAATTGGTTTTACTTTTAATAAAACCACGAAAAATGAATTCTAATACGTGAAAATAACTCCAATCTTATTGATTTTCACAAAACCACAAAAATTGAATTGAAGTGCAATACGTGGAAAAGAGATAAGTTTTGTTTCTTTACCAAAGCCACAAAATTGAAGTGTTTTAGATCGAAAAAATAAAGTTTGTATTGTTTCTCACAAAACCACAAAAAATGAATTCTAATACGTGAAAATGACTCCAATCTTATTGATTTTCACAAAACCACAAAAATTGAATTGAAATGCAATACGTGGAAAAGAGATAAGTTTTGTTTCTTTAACAAAGCCACAAAATTGAAGTGTCTTAGATCGAAAAAATAAAATTTGTATTGTCTTTTCACAAAACCACAAAAAATGAATTCTAATACGTGAAAATAACTCCAATCTTATTGATTTTCACAAAACAACAAAAATTGAATTGAAGTGCAATACGTGGAAAAGAGATAAGTTTTGTTTCTTTAACAAAGCAACAAAATTGAAGTGTTTTCGATCGAAAAAATAAAATTTGTATTGTTTTTCACAAAACCACAAAAAAAGAATTCTAATACGTGAAAATAACTCCAATCTTATTGATTTTCACAAAACCACAAAAATTGAATTGAAGTGTAATACGTTGAAAAGAGATAAGTTTTGTTTTTTTAACAAAGCCACAAAATTGAAGTCTGTTGGATAGAAAAAACCAAATTTGTATTGTTTTTCGCAAAACCACAAAAAATGAAGTCCAATAGGTCAAAATAACTCCGTAGTTATCGATTTTCACGAAAATACAAAAACTGAATTGAAGTGCAATTCGTGGAAAAAAGACATGTTTTGTTTTTTATAAAAATACACTAAAATTGAAGACTTTTTCATGGAAAAAATAAAATTTATATTGTTTTTCACAAAACCACAAAAAATGAAGTCTACTACGTGAAAATAACTCCGTTCTTATTGATTTTCACAAAAACACAAAAATTGAATTGAAGTGCAATACGTGGAAATATAGATAAGTATTGTTTTATAACAGAGGCACAAAAATTGAAGTCTTTTAGATGGAAAAAAATATAATTTGTATTGTTTTTCAAAAATCACAAAAAATGAATTCTGATACATGGAAATAACACCGTTCTTATTGAATTTCACAAAAACACAAAAATTGCATTGAAGTGCAATTCGCGGAAAATAGATAAGTATTGTTTTATAACAGAGGCACAAAAATTGAAGTCTTTTACAAGGAAAAAACCAAATTTGTTTGGTTTTCCACAAAACAACAAAAAAAGAACTCTATTACGTGAAAATAACTCCAATCTTATTGATTTTCACAAAACCACAAAAATTGAATTGAAGTGCAATACGTGGAAAAGAGATAAGTTTTGTCTCTTTAACAAAGCCACAAAATTGAAGTCTTTTACACGGAAAAAATAAAATTTGTATTGTTTTTCACAAAACCACAAAAAATGAGGTCTAATACGTGAAAATTACTCCGTTCTTACTGATTTTCTCAAAAACGCAAAAATTGAATTGAAGTACAATACGTGGAAAAGAGATAAGTTTTGTTTCTTTAACAAAGCCACAAAATTGAGGGCTTTTACTTGGAAAAATACCAAATTTGTATAGTTTTTCACAAAACCACAAAAAATGAAGTGTAATATGTGAAAATGGCTTTGTTCTTATTGATTTTCACATAAACCCAGAAATTGAATTGAAGTGCAATACATGGAAAAAAGGCATGTTTTGTTTTTGAACAAAGCCACTAAAATTGAAGTGTTTTGGATGAAAAAAACAAATTTGTATTGTTTTTAACAAAATCACAAAAAATGAATTCTAACACGTGAAAATAACTCCAATCTTATTGATTTTCGCAAAACCACAAAAATTGAATTGAAGTGCAATACGTGGAAAAGAGATAAGTTTTGTTTCTTTAACAAAGCCACAAAATTGAAGTGTTTTAGATCGAAAAAATAAAATTTGTATTGTTTTTCACAAAACCACAAAAAATGAATTCTAATACGTGAAAATAACTCCAATCTTATTGATTTTCACAAAACCACAAAAATTGAATTGAAGTGCAATACGTGGAAAAGAGATAAGTTTTGTTTCTTTAACAAAGCCACAAAATTGAAGTCTTTTAGATCGAAAAAATAAAATTTGTATTGTTTTTGACAAAACCACAAAAAATGAATTCTAATACGTGAAAATAACTCCAATCTTATTGATTTTCACAAAACCACAAAAATTGAATTGAAGTGCAATACGTGGAAAAGAGATAAGTTTTGTTTCCTTAACAAAGCCACAAAATTGAAGTGTTTTAGATGGAAAAATAAAATATGTATTGTTTTTCACAAAACCTCAAAAAAAGAAGTCTAATACATGGAAATAACTCTGTTCTTATTGATTTTCACAAAAACACAAAAATTGAATTGAAGTGTAATACGTGGAAAAAAGATAAGTTTTGTTTTTTTAACAAAGTCACAAAATTGAAGTCTTTTGGATAGAAAAAACCAAATTTGTATTGTTTCGCAAAACCACAAAAATTGAAGTCCAATACGTGAAAATAACTCCGTAGTTATCGATTTTCACGAAAATACAAAAACTGAATTGAAGTGCAATTCGTGGAAAAAAGACATGTTTTGTTTTTTAAGAAATCCACTAAAATTGAAGTCTTTTTCATGGAAAAAATAAAATTTATATTGTTTTTCACAAAACCACAAAAAATGAAGTCTACTACGTGAAAATAACTCCGTTCTTATTGATTTTCACAAAAATACAAAATTGAATTGAAGTGCAATACGTGGAAATATAGATAAGTATTGTTTTATAACAGAGGCACAAAAATTGAAGTCTTTTAGATGGAAAAAAATATAATTTGTATTGTTTTTCAAAAATCACAAAAAATGAATTCTGATACATGGAAATAACACCGTTCTTATTGAATTTCACAAAAACACAAAAATTGCATTGAAGTGCAATTCGTGGAAAATAGATAAGTATTGTTTTATAACAGAGGCACAAAAATTGAAGTCTTTTACAAGGAAAAAACCAAATTTGTTTGGTTATCCACAAAACAACAAAAAAAGAACTCTATTACGTGAAAATAACTCCAATCTTATTGATTTTCACAAAACCACAAAAATTGAATTGAAGTGCAATACGTGGAAAAGAGATAAGTTTTGTTTCTGTAACAAAGCCACAAAATTGAAGTCTTTTACATGGAAAAAATAAAATTTGTATTGTTTTTCACAAAACCACAAAAAATGAGGTCTAATACGTGAAAATTACTCCGTTCTTACTGATTTTCACAAAAACACAAAAATTGAATTTAAGTACAATACGTGGAAAAGAGATAAGTTTTGTTTCTTTAACAAAGCCACAAAATTGAGGTCTTTTACTTGGAAAAAAATAAAATTTGTATTGGTTTTCACAAAACCAAAAAAAAATGAAGTGTAATACGTGAAAATGGCTTTGTTCTTATTGATTTTCACATAAACACAGAAATTGAATTGAAGTGCAATACATGGAAAAAAGGCAAGTTTTGTTTTTGAACAAAGCCACTAAAATTAAAGTGTTTTGGACGGAAAAAAAAATTTGTATTGTTTTTAACAAAATCACAAAAAATGAATTCTAACACGTAAAAATAACTCCAATCTTATTGATTTTCACAAAACCACAAAAATTGAATTGAAGTGCAATACGTGGAAAAGAGATAAGTTTTGTTTCTTCAACAAAGCCACAAAATTGAAGTGTTTTAGATCGAAAAAATAAAATTTGTATTGTTTTTCACAAAACCACAAAAAATGAATTCTAAAACGTGAAAATAACTCCAATCTTATTGATTTTCACAAAACCACAAAAATTAAATTGAAGTGCAATACGTGGAAAAGAGATAAGTTTTTTTTCTTTAACAAAGCCACAAAATTGATGTGTCTTAGATCGAAAAATAAAATTTGTATTGTTTTTCACAAAACCACAAAAAATGAATTCTAATACGTGAAAATTACTCCAATCTTATTGATTTTCACAAGACCACAAAAATTGAATTGAAGTGCAATACGTGGAAAAGAGATAAGTTTTGTTTCTTTAACAAAGCAACAAAATTGAAGTGTTTTAGATCGAAAAAATAAAATTTGTATTGTTTTTAACAAAACGACAAAAAAAGAATTCTAATACGTGAAAATAACTCCAATCTTATTGAATTTCACAAAACCACAAAAATTGAATTGAAGTGCAATACGTGGAAAAGAGATAAGTTTTGTTTCTTTAACAAAGCAACAAAATTGAAGTGTTTTAGATCGAAAAAATAAAATTTGTATTGTTTTTAATAAAACCACGAAAAATGAATTCTAATACGTGAAAATAACTCCAATCTAATTGATTTTCACAAAACCAAAAAAATTGAATTGAAGTGCAATACGTGGAAAAGAGATAAGTTTTGTTTCTTTAACAAAGCCACAAAATTGAAGTGTTTTAGATCGAAAAAATAAAATTTGTATTGTTTTTCACAAAACCACAAAAAATGAATTCTAATACGTGAAAATAACTCCAATCTTATTGAATTTCACAAAACCACAAAAATTGAATTGAAGTGCAATACGTGGAAAAGAGATATGTTTTGTTTCTTTAACAAAGCAACAAAATTGAAGTGTTTTAGATCGAAAAAATAAAATTTGTAATGTTTTTAATAAAACCACGAAAAATGAATTCTAATACGTGAAAATAACTCCAATCTAATTGATTTTCACAAAACCAAAAAAATTGAATTGAAGTGCAATACGTGGAAAAGAGATAAGTTTTGTTTCTTTAACAAAGCCACAAAATTGAAGTGTTTTAGATCGAAAAAATAAAATTTGTATTGTTTTTCACAAAACCACAAAAAATGAATTCTAATACGTGAAAATAACTCCAATCTTATTGATTTTCACAAAACCACAAAAACTGAATTGAAGTGCAATACGTGGAAAAGAGATAAGTTTTGTTTCTTTAACAAAGCCACAAAATTGAAGTGTTTTAGATCGAAAAAATAAAATTTGTATTGTTTTTCACAAAACCACAAAAAATGAATTCTAATACGTGAAAATCACTCAAATCTTATTGATTTTCACAAAACCACAAAAATTGAATTGAAGTGCAATACGTGGAAAAGAGATAAGTTTTGTTTCTTTAACAAAGCCACAAAATTGAAGTCTTTTAGATCGAAAAATAAAATTTGTATTGTTTTTCACAAAACCACAAAAAATGAATTCTAATACGTGAAAATAACTCCAATCTTATTGATTTTCACACAACGACAAAAAATGAATTAAAGTGCAATTCGTGGAAAAGAGATAAGTTTTGTTTCTTTAACAAAGCCACAAAATTGAAGTCTTTTAGATCGGAAAAATAAAATTTGTATTGTTTTTCACAAAACCACATAAAATGAATTCTAATACGTGAAAATAACTCCAATCTTATTGATTTTAACAAAACCACAAAAATTGAATTGAAGTGCAATACGTGGAAAAGAAATAAGTTTTGTTTCTTTAACAAAGCCACAAAATTGAAGTGTTTTAGATGGAAAAATAAAATATGTATTGTTTTTCACAAGACCACAAAAAAAGAAGTCTAATACATGGAAATAACTCTGTTCTTATTGATTTTCACAAAAACACAAAAATTGAATTGAAGTGTAATACGTGGAAAAAAGATAAGTTTTGTTTTTTTAACAAAGCCACAAAATTGAAGTCTTTTGGATAGAAAAAACCAAATTTGTATTGTTTTTCGCAAAACCACAAAAATTGAAGTCCAATACGTGAAAATAACTCCGTAGTTATCGATTTTCACGAAAATACAAAAACTGAATTGAAGTGCAATTCGTGGAAAAAAGCCATGTTTTGTTTTTTAAGAAATCCACTAAAATTGAAGTCTTTTTCCTGGAAAAAATAAAATTTATATTTTTTTTCACAAAACCACAAAAAATGAAGTCTACTACGTGAAAATAACTCCGTTCTTATTGATTTTCACAAAACCACAAAAATTAAATTGAAGTGCAATACGTGGAAAAGAGATAAGTTTTGTTTCTTTAACAAATCCACAAAATTGAAGTGTCTTAGATCGAAAAAATAAAATTTGTATTGTTTTCACAAAACCACAAAAAATGAATTCTAATACGTGAAAATAACTCCAATCTTATTGATTTTCACAAAACCACAAAAATTGAATTGAAGTGCAATACGTGGAAAAGAGATAAGTTTTGTTTCTTTAACAAAGCAACAAAATTGAAGTGTTTTAGATCGAAAAAATAAAATTTGTATTGTTTTTAATAAAACCACGAAAAATGAATTCTAATACGTGAAAATAACTCCAATCTTATTGATTTTCACGAAACCACAAAAATTGAATTGAAGTGCAATACGTGGAAAAGAGATAAGTTTTGTTTCTTTAACAAAGCCACAAAATTGAAGTGTTTTAGATCGAAAAAATAAAATTTGTATTGTTTTTTACAAAACCACAAAAAATGAATTCTAATACGTGAAAATGACTTCAATCTTATTGATTTTCGCAAAACCACAAAAATTGAATTGAAGTGCAATACGTGGAAAAGAGATAAGTTTTGTTTCTTTAACAAAGCCACAAAATTGAAGTGTTTTAGATCGAAAAAATAAAATTTGTATTGTTTTTCACAAAACCACAAAAAATGAATTCTAATACGTGAAAATAACTTCAATCTTATTGATTTTCACAAAACCACAAAAATTGAATTGAAGTGTAATACGTGGAAAAGAGATAAGTTTTGTTTCTTTAACAAAGCAACAAAATTGAAGTGTTTTAGATCGAAAAAATAAAATTTTTTATTGTTTTTAATAAAACCACGAAAAATGAATTCTAATACGTGAAAATAACTCCAATCATATTGATTTTCACAAAACCACAAAAATTGAATTGAAGTGCAATACGTGAAGTGCAATAAGTTTTGTTTCTTTAACAAAGCCACAAAATTGAAGTGTTTTAGATCGAAAAAATAAAATTTGTATTGTTTTTCACAAAACCACAAAAAATGAATTCTAATACGTGAAAATCACTCCAATCTTATTGATTTTCACAAAACCACAAAAATTGAATTGAAGTAGAATACGTGGAAAAGAGATAAGTTTTGTTTCTTTAACGAAGCCACAAAATTGAGGTCTTTTACTTGATAAAATTTGTATTGTTTTTCACAAAACCAAAAAAAAATGAAGTGTAATATGTGAAAATGGCTTTGTTCTTATTGAGTTTCACATAAACACAGAAATTGATTTGAAGTGCAATACATGGAAAAAAGGCAAGTTTTGTTTTTGAACAAAGCCACTAAAATTGAAGTGTTTTAGATGGAAAAAATAAAATTTGTATTGTTTTTAATAAAACCACAAAAAATGAATTCTAATACGTGAAAATAACTCCAATCTTATTGATTTTCACAAAACCACAAAAATTAAATTGAAGTGTAATACGTGGAAAAGAGATAAATTTTGTTTCTTTAACAAAGCAACAAAATTGAAGTGTTTTAGATCGAAAAAATAAAATTTGTATTGTTTTTCACAAAACCACAAAAAATGAATTCTAATACGTGAAAATAACTTCAATCTTATTGATTTTCACAAAACCACAAAAATTGAATTGAAGTGTAATACGTGGAAAAGAGATAAGTTTTGTTTCTTTAACAAAGCAACAAAATTGAAGTGTTTTAGATCGAAAAAATAAAATTTTTTATTGTTTTTAATAAAACCACGAAAAATGAATTCTAATACGTGAAAATAACTCCAATCATATTGATTTTCACAAAACCACAAAAATTGAATTGAAGTGCAATACGTGAAGTGCAATAAGTTTTGTTTCTTTAACAAAGCCACAAAATTGAAGTGTTTTAGATCGAAAAAATAAAATTTGTATTGTTTTTCACAAAACCACAAAAAATGAATTCTAATACGTGAAAATCATTCCAATCTTATTGATTTTCACAAAACCACAAAAATTGAATTGAAGTACAATACGTGGAAAAGAGATAAGTTTTGTTTCTTTAACGAAGCCACAAAATTGAGGTCTTTTACTTGATAAAATTTGTATTGTTTTTCACAAAACCAAAAAAAAATGAAGTGTAATATGTGAAAATGGCTTTGTTCTTATTGAGTTTCACATAAACACAGAAATTGATTTGAAGTGCAATACATGGAAAAAAGGCAAGTTTTGTTTTTGAACAAAGCCACTAAAATTGAAGTGTTTTAGATGGAAAAAATAAAATTTGTATTGTTTTTAATAAAACCACAAAAAATGAATTCTAATACGTGAAAATAACTTCAATCTTATTGATTTTCACAAAACCACAAAAATTGAATTGAAGTGCAGTACGTGGAAAAGAGATAAGTTTTGTTTCTTTAACAAAGCCACAAAATTGAAGTCTTTTAGATCGAAAAAATAAAATTTGTATTGTTTTTCACAAAACCACAAAAAATGAATTCTAATACGTGAAAATAACTCCAATCTTATTGATTTTAACAAAACCACAAAAATTGAATTGAAGTGCAATACGTGGAAAAGAGATAACTTTTGTTTCTTTAACAAAGCCAGAAAATTGAAGTGTTTTAGATGGAAAAATAAAATATGTATTGTTTTTCACAAGACCACAAAAAAAGAAGTCTAATACATGGAAATAACTCTGTTCTTATTGATTTTCACAAAAGCACAAAAATTGAATTGAAGTGTAGTACGTGGAAAAAAGATAAGTTTTGTTTTTTTAACAAAGCCACAAAATTGAAGTCTTTTGGATAGAAAAAACCAAATTTGTATCGTTTTTTCGCAAAACCACAAAAATTGAAGTCCAATACGTGAAAATAACTCCGTAGTTATCGATTTTCACGAAAATACAAAAATTGAATTGAAGTGCAATTCGTGGAAAAAAGTCATGTTTTGTTTTTTAAGAAATCCACTAAAATTGAAGTCTTTTTCATGGAAAAAATAAAGCTTCAGATCCGATCAAAAAAAAGGGGGGAAACGCTGGAGCTGTTGAGTTTGTTTTGTGACTGACTTGTGGTCCCTCAGATCGGGTGTGGCAAGACGGTTGAATATTTCGTGAAATGGGTCGAATCGCTCAAACGAGTCATCACTTCAGTAACTTTGTTTTGCCGGACAGGATCCTTTTGAGCGGAGAGAAAAGAAGTTTTCTTTAATACGACTTTGCCACTGAGTATTTTTTTGAGTTGAAAATAGTTTCTCAACCATTTCCATCTAAATTAAAAGGTCTGAACACATTCACTATCCCCTCAGGTTCATCTAGGTGGATTTTAAGCTCCCAATTCGCTTCCATCTCCATTAAAAACGCCACAACTATGAGTGGCGCATTTCGTCGAACAGATCATGCGCCTCTTTTCAAACGTGAACTGCTCACTCAATTCTCCACCATTCTTGGGGTTCTTGGTGTCCTTGGAAATAAGGGAGAGAGGAGAAGATAATGGAGTTGATTTTGCGTGAAAGGAAGGTCTGTGGAGTGAATTATGGTCTTGAGAAGTTCAGCTCGAATTGAGTTATTTCAGCAAAAATAGAATTCAATTTCATCGAACACCTGTTTTGAACTCAATTATCTCACTCAATTCTTCATCACTTTTTTAGTTCTTTATATGGCTGGAAAGAGGGAAATAAGGAGAAGAGAATGGTGTTGGAAGTTAGTCAAATAGATATATGTGGAGGAAATGGCAAGCTCGAGAATTTCTCAGCTCAAACTGTCTATTTTCATGGCTGACAGAAGATTTTTCGCGTTTTCCGGCCAACTCCGGCGGTCTCAGTGATGATGAATGATACGGTTGTGATTGTCTTGTCAAGACGAGTCAAATGGTGGTGATTTTGTACAATTCCGAGCATTTCGAAAAATCAGCGCTTTTGAGAGAGAAGAGTTGACTTTGACTGCGACGGTTGACCAGAATTTTGACGCGTTTTTTTCGCTATTCTTTCGCTGCTAGGTTTATTTTGAGGAGTAAAACGATGGTTAAGATCCATTTGATCGGAACGTCACATTCCGATAGGCGTTTCTTCTTTGTTTTGAGACCGACATGGTCGGTTCACTTATCGGTTTGGCTGATGAACGTCATGAGACAGTGGACGTTTTCATAACGTTTTGTGGTCGTTTCTTACTCGTTCGAATGTTTGTTCTTTTCCACTAACGTTTTCCATCGTTTAGGGTTAGAGAAGTATGTCTATGGTCCAATTCTTCATTTTATGGCATTTTTACCTGTAAAATTACACAAAAACATATTAAGAGGTTTCAAACTATGTTTTATGAATTATGAGCATGTTTTACACATTTTATGTGAATTATGATTGAACATGTCATGATAAAAACTCTAAAAATGTGTATAAAAATATACATTACAAATCCCACCACACTTAAACCAAGCTTGCCCTCAAGCGTAAATTAAAATCAAGTTTTAGGGTTTTTAGAATCAGTTTAAAGCGTTTTGAAAAGAGATTTAGTTATTGCCATGAATGTTATATACTAATATTTGATTATTATAATAATACACGAAGGTCGATGAATATCCATTAATAATTTCAAATTCAAATTTATTTAGCATTCCCCAATCCTTCAAATACGAACCATTGTTCCAAAAAGGAATGCCCTAATTTTTATTTTTGATACTTTCTCCCCCTAAATTTAATATGGTGAATTTAACAAATTACCCCAAAAGTTCCAACTAACTCAATTTTCTCTTTTATAAACACGTAAAAGTAGGTATGCTATCCACTCATGTTATCAAAAAATAAGCTGTGCTTTGCACGTACAAAAATCCTTCATTTTCTATTGCAGATATGTAAATTTTTTCTTTTTCAAAGGTTTAGAAATAATTTTTCACATTTTTAAATTCTTTTTGTGAAGCGATAACAAGTTACGATTTCGGTCACTTACTTTTAGTGCGAAAATAAGAGATGGACATACGAGTCATTAATTATGCCATGAAAGATAGGTTGAGTTAGAAATTTTTTGCGAAACTAGTGGTATTAAAAGTGAGGTTTGATTTCTCAAAAATTTTAATCACAGCATTACTTTAAAGAAAATGATTTATAATTTCATTAAAGGGGCAGGTGAAATATTTATGAATTTTCGAAACGCTTAATGGATTTTAAATGGATATTATAGATGGGATGAGGTGGAAAATATGACATTCATGATGATAATTAATCTCTTTTTGAATTTTCAAATCTTTTCATCATTTTCCAAAACCCTAAGTAGTTTTCAAAAATTTGCTTGAAAGGGCTTAGTTTTAAAATAATTTCCATTTCAAAACCTTTTATTAAAAATGTCTTGCTTTTCTTTAAAATACACAAACTTTTATGTACAAAAACACAAAAAAATGAAAGAAAAAACAAGTAAAAAGTTAAAATTTTTATTGTATTTATGGGTTTTTATTATTATTATTATTATTATTATTTATTTATTTATATTTTTTTTTTTTGAAATATTGAAATTTTCCAATTTTTAAGAATTTTCACATTTTAACAAGAAAACAAAACTTAGTTTTGCACAAAACCACCCCACCACACTTAAACCTTTGTTTGTCCTCAAACAAAAAGTTCAAAAATGAGAAAACTTGTGGAAATTGGAAAAATTGTTGGGGTTTTATGCAAAATCTCCCCACCACACTTAAACTTTTGCGTAGCAAATATTTAAGTGTAAAGAGTAGTTTTGTAAAAAGAAGAAAATAAAATAAAGAAAGGAAAAATACGACCTAACACGACGAGTTGCCTCTCGCAAGCGCCCTTGTTTTATGTCTTGAGGTCGACGCAGTTTTGCTCATTCGTTCGCTCCTTCCCTGCTTGGGTACTTGCTGAACTCTTGTTCATCTAGCCACCTTGTGTCGTGATTTTCGTAAAATGCCTTGAGTCGATGCCCATTGACTTTGAAAGCACTTTTTGTTTTACTAAAAATTTCAAAGACTCCAAAAGGCAAAATGTTTGTTATTTCAAAAGGCCCTATCCACCTACTTTTCAATTTCCCGGGATGTAACCTCAACCGAGAATTGAATAACAAGACTTTATCTCCCACTTTGAATTCTTTTCGTCTAATTATCTTGTCATGGTAGGTGGCCAATTTTTCTTTATAAATTCGAGAGTTGTCGTATGCCTCAATTCTAATTTCCTCCAACTCTTGAATTTGTAATTTACGTATTCCCGCGTCTTTTGGGTACTCACAATTTACATTTTTGATAGCCTAATATGCCTTATGTTCTATTTCAACAAGTAGGTGACAACTTTTACCATACACAAGTTTAAATGGTGTCATTCCTATTGGTGTTTTGTACGCGGTCCGGTAAGCCCACAACGCATCCCCAAGCCTTTGACTCCAATCCTTGCGAGAGGGATTAACCACTTTCTCAAGGATTGATTTTATTTCTATGTTTGAGATTTCGGCTTGTCCATTAGTTTGGGGATGATAAGCGGTAGACATACGGTGTTGTACATGGTATTTTTTCAATAGGTTTTCCATGTATTTTTTGTTAAAATGGGAGCCCCTATCACTTATGATGGCTTTAGGGACTCCAAAACGCTGAAAGATATTCTTTTTGAGAAACTCTATCACCGTTTTGGAGTTGGCATCCCTTGTAGGAGCTGCCTCCACCCATTTTGACACGTAATCCACACACACCAATATGTAAAGATAACCATTGGATTGGGGAAAAGGACCCATGAAATCTATCCCCCAAACATCAAAAAGCTCACAAAACAATAAGCTTTTGAGAGGCATTTCGTTTTTGCGGGGTAGATTTCCTGTCTTCTGGCAATTTTCGCAACTCTTTACAAAGGAATGAGCATCTTTGTAAAGAGTTGGCCAGTACAAGCCACTTTAAAGCACCTTGTGGCTTGTACGTTGCCCCCCAAAATGTCCCCCACATTCCAAAGCATGACAAAAAGCAAGTACCGACTGTTTTTCATGGTCAGGCACGCATTTGCGCACCATTTGATCAGAGCAAATCTTGTAGACATGAGGATCTTCCCAAAAATAATAGCGCGCGTCGCTTTTTATCTTATCCTTCTGAGCGCGAGAGAGAGTGTTTGGTAGCTCCTGGGTCTCCAAGTAGTTGACGATGTCGGCATACCAAGGCGTCACACCATGGATGGAATAAAGTTGTTCGTTGGGGAAGAGCTCGTTTATGGGAAGCATGTCGCCTTCTTTTGTCGAGGTTTGCACTCCTTTTTCATCAAGTGTTTGAGCGCCGCATGATCTGAAAACACAACAACTTTCGTCCCGACCAAATATGATCGGAACATTTCCAATGCAAAAATAATTGCTAATAATTCCCTTTCAGTTGTTGTATAATTCCTTTGGGCTTCGTCTAGGGTCCTAGAGGCATAGTAAATGACATGAGGATCCTTACCAACACATTGGCCCAAGACGGCACCAACGCACAAGTCGCTGGTGTCACACATGATTTCGAAAGGAAGATTCCAGTCGGGAGGCTTGATGATTGGAGCCTCGCACAATTTCCCTTTTAGGATGTTGAATGCCTCCTTGCACGCGTCATTGAACTCGAATTTTACTTCCTTTTGGAGAAGGCGACACATGGGTTGGGCGATCTTGGAGAAATCTCGAATGAACCGCCTATAGAAACCCGCGTGGCCGAGGAAGGAGCGTACGTCTTTTACGTTGCGAGGGTATGCAAGCGTCTTAATCACATCAATCTTTGCCTTGTCGATCTCTAAGACTTTTTCTAAGATTAAATGCCCTAAAACAATCCCTTGGCTCACCATAAAGTGGCACTTCTCAAAATTCAAGACAAGATTAGCTTCCACACACTTTTCCATTATTAGTCCCAAATTATGGAGACACTCGTCAAATGAGTTGCCATAAATGGAAAAGTCATCCATAAACACCTCAATGAATTTAGAAATATATTCGGAAAAAATAGAGATCATACACCTTTGAAATGTACCAGGTGCGTTGGACAACCCGAACGGCATCCTTCGATAGGCGAATGTACCAAAGGGACACGTGAATGTTGTCTTCTTTTGATCGTCGGGGTCGATGGTGATTTGGAAATATCCCGAATAGCCATCCAAGAAGCAATAGTAAGGTCGCCCCGCTAATCTTTCGAGCATTTGATCGATGAATGGAAGAGGAAAGTGGTCCTTCTTTGTCGCCGCGTTAAGTTTCCGATAGTCGATGCAAACTCTCCATCCGTTTTGCACTCGTGTTGGCACCTTCTCTCCTTCGGCATTTTCCACAATCGTGACTCCCGTCTTCTTGGGAACTACATGGATTGGAGATACCCATTCCGAATCGGCCACCGCGTAAATGATCCCCGCATCAAGAAGCTTGAGAATATCCTTTTTCACTACCTCCATCATGACGGGATTCAACCTCCTTTGAGCTTCCCTCGAAGGTTTAAAGCTTTCCTCGAGTGAAATTTTATGCATACAAGTCGAAGGACTAATTTGTAATGTGTATTTTTATACACATTTTTAGGGTTTTTATCATCTCAAATTCAATCATAATTCACATTAAATGTGTGAAAAATGCTCATAATTCATAAAACATAATTTGAAACCTCTTAATACATTTTTATGTGATCTTGCAGGCGAATATGCCACTAAATGAAGAATTTGACCAAAAACGCAAATAATGGGCCAAAGATGGCCAACTAAAACCTCAAACACTCTACAAAAAATTCCCCAAACTTTTACGACAATTCAAAAACCTTCTACAACCAAGTCAAACCGAGCCAAACGCCAAAAATCGCCAGGTTGACCAAAAGTCAACTTCTCCAAAATGGGTTAAACGGTATACCGAAACGAAGAGCTCGACGAGACGAATCCAATGGTACAAGTCTCGCGATCAGAAACCTTCTAGAACTCTCAGAATCGCTAATTGAAAATCTGGTCAAGTCAACTCTCTGACCAAGTCAGACCTTTCTTCCCCAAAGTCCAATTTTCTTAAACTTGCTCGAAAATGACCAAACCGATCAACCTTGGACTCGTCTTGACGAGAGGAACTCGCCTGAACCCTTCGCCGGACCTAAAAAACTCCGGTGATTATCGAAATTCGACAAAACAAAAACAAGCTTGAAAACAAACCGAATCGTGGCTGTTCAACCTTGTATCCTACATTCTACCATTCGAGCTAAAACCTAGACCATCCTCTTATTCTCTTTCTACCCTTTCTATCCATATGTAGAGCTTATCAAATGATGCGATATTGAGTGAGATATTAGCGTTTGAACTCATGCACACGAGTTGTTTGACGAAATGACTCAAACAGATTTTTGAAACTGTTTTTTTGCCGCCATTGTTGAAACTCGAGGTTCATGAGATGTTAGAAGCTAAACATAGAATGCGAGGCTTGTAAATATCATGGTGCAGCTCTCTGGAATGGTAATTTGATCGAAAAACGGATGGAGATATGAATTCTAATCACCACTTTCGTGGTTTTCGGGTTAATTCTCAAGCTGGTGGTTAACGATGAAATTCGGGTAAATGGAGGATAATTAGAACATAAAATTCAGTGGGTAGCATCTTGGGAGATTGAGAAAAAGTGCCTAAGTCACACGTTTTAATATTGTTGGCTGAAACTCGAGTTTGAGCTCGAAAGGCCATTAATGGCGGAGCTGGAGGTAAAACCGGGCAGCAGTTGGTAAAATTGGAATAACTCGAGTTTTACTCAACCGTTTCGCACCATTCAAAGCCCCACAGATTCGTGAGAACGAGAGGAACATCTTTCTTATGGAAACTTCGAGCTAAAAAGTAGCGAATTAAGAGTTATAAGTGATTGTTTGAAGAGAAACGAAAATTGGCAGAAGCTGTACTCGCGCCCAACGCGATTCATTTCACAGATTTTGACTCGCTGCGACACAGGAGATCGGGGACGTTTGTTCAAAGATTCAGCACCTAAAACCTGACTCGTTTCATTTTTTTTCCGACCCGTTTTGCCACAAACGAACACACACGGTCGGAAGTTTTTTGAACCGATCCAAATCTGTCCGCCAAAACAAAACAGGGGAAAATTTCATCCGCCCAAAAATCACTCAAATCTCAACTAAATTCAACGAAATTTCGGCCAGATACTCAGTACAACCCCCTGATCCTCCTAAACCAATCAGAAGCCCCAGAATATCCCTCAATTCTCTATAAAAAGAACCATATTTCAATCTATCAAAATACGCTCTTTCATCCAATCTCTAAAATCACTCATTCTCTCACTCTCCTTAACTTATACACCACTCTCCATTCATCTTCTCTAACCTCTAGAATCTCCATTAATGAGTTTCAAGCTTTCTTGAGCTCTAATTTTCGTTTTTGAGTGAAAACGCGCAATTTGGGGCTGATTTGGGGAAAATTCGAATCGGTCGATTCTAGCTTGAATCGAGGCGCAATTGGAGCTTCAAATCGACTCGAGGGAGCTACCGGCTGGATCTCGAACTCTCGGTTTAATCCAATTCTCTTTAAATAATTAGATTTGAATTTTAGATCACAAGAACTCAATTTTGTAATAATCATGATGAAATCTTGTCAAACTCTTGTTCTTGTGAATATGTGTGAGTAAATCTAGATAGGGAGGGGAATTTGTGATTTGTATACATGAAATCTTGCTTTATAATCTTGTAATTTTGCTGAATTTTGATGAATAGTCATAAACACACATATTTTTGAATGAATTGGGGGAAAATTGCTTAGCTTAGTATTTTTCTTCAATTAATCTATTGAATCTAGAGGTTATTGGCTTGTTAATCATCTGAAACACTTAGCTTAGTATTTTGTGTGATTAATTTGGAGTTGTGATTGATTTAAATCAAGTTTTGTTTTGAAATGGCTGTTTTAGAATAAACTAGTTTTTGAGTCAATTTCTTGAGTAAATCTTAGCTTAGATTGCTCAAATCCATCATCTAAATCTGAGAAATTATACAATTAGTGATTAATGATTGTTACACATCATAAATTTCCTATAAATCCCTATTTTTAAACCGAAAATCAAACCCTAATCCAGTTTCTGTCTTGCTGCTGTTCTTTCTCATTCAGTAATTTTTCCTTAATTTCGTATCCTATTCAAACCAGAAAAATTAAATAAACATTTTTACAATTCAGATCTCATTTATTAGATAATTTTCAAATCAAATTTTGCCCAATTCCGATTTATAATTTGTGAGATATTAATTTTCTAAGTTTGTAATATTTCTGTTTTTGAATTTTCTGTCCAGATTCACTGTTTCTTTTCTTCTGAATTTTTAAAAATATAAAAATAAATAATAAAAATCCAAAAATAGTCCTACTTGAAGTATTTTGAAGTGTAGAGTCCAAATATGAATTTTAAAAGAGTAGTTGTTAAAACAGATTAGGAGATATAACAGTTTTTGTGAGTGCTGGTCTGTCAGAATCAGTTTCTGATCCAGATCTGAAATTTCATTATAAATCTCAAACTACAAAACACAATTCTACAAAAATTTAACAACTAATCCAGAACTTGATAATTGAATTTCTGTGCAAATTTTGGGATTTTTTAAGCTTTGGTGAATTTTCTATAATTTTCTGAACTTGCTGCTCAACCGAGTTTAAATTTGAAATAAGTTCTGGACTGAACTGCAAAGATTTCGAAATTCTTGAATAAACTAATAATACCAGTAAAAGACCACATCATAGATCTCTCTTTCTAGTTTCCAACGGTATTTTTTGTGTTGGATTCGGAGTTTATTTTGACTAGTTACGAATTAAATCACTAAAGTGTGACGTGCTGAATTTTTGAAACAAAACTGATATTTGAATTTGAACTTAGAAATTTACCTAATAAACCTTGAATTAAAAGATTTTGCACTAGAAATAAATCATTGAGATTAGTTAATTCTTGAGGCCACACCTCCTTGTGTTCGACCCCTAAAACTCGTTACCACTCATACTCGTAATTGATTAATAGGGAAATATAAATTATTTTTGTTAAATTGTGTGAAATTCAACGACGGTTTTACGCGGTTTACATAATTCCAGGCATGTCGGCAAGGGTCCACCCAATCGCCTTCTTGTGTTGCTTGAGAACGTCGACGAGACGATCGTCTTGATCGGGTGTTAGGTTGGAGGCAATGATGATGGGTAGAGTTTCCTTAGCTCCAAGGTAGGCATATTTGAGATGGCCAGGTAGCACTTTGAGCTCAAGGTCGGGTGTCGTCTCGATTGATGGAGGCATTCGTTTCCCTGAAATCTTAAGCTCACTTGAAGTTGGTCCTGAAAAAGAATAAACCTCTTCTTTTCTAAAAATTTCAAGATTAGGCAAGTTTTCATTTTGTATTTCTTCTATCACTACATCACTTTTAATTGGATTTGTATCTTGTAGTAATTCATTTTCATTCACATTTTCTAATGCATTTACATTTTCTAATTCATCCCAAAAGTCATCAAAATCGGAATTAAGTGAATTTAAAGAATTAAAATACTCCCCTTCGAGATGCTCTTCCACAAGCTCGTCGATTTTGTCAATGACGCAAATGCTAGAAACATTGTAATCGTCGGGGTATTTGATCGTGTCGAAAATGTTGAAGGTGATTTTCTCATTGTCGAACTTCATGGATAATGTGCCCGAATGGCAATCGATCCTTGTTCGAGCTGTCCTTAAGAAGGGTCTTCCCAAGAGAATGGCGGATGAGTCGGTGTTGTCTCCCATTTCGAGTATGTAGAAATCCGCAGGGAATACCAATCCATTCACCTTTACCAGCACATCTTCCCCAACACCCAAAACTGGGGCTACAGAGCGATTGGCGAATTGGACCATCACACGTATGTCTTTGAGCTCGTCTAAGACCAAGGTCTCATAAATGGACCTAGGTATTACATTGATAGAAGCGCCCAAATCAAGCATACACTTCGCGAGTTGTTGGAGCCCGATGGTGCAAGGAATGGCAAAGACTCCAGGGTCCTTCTCTTTTAGGGCCACTCGTGTGTTGATGCTCATCACCGAGGGTAGGTTTATCGTTTCATTTCCCTTTAGCTTCCTCTTTTTTGTACATAGGTTCTTGAAAAACTTTGCATATGGAGGGTGCATTCGGATCGCGTCGATGATTCGAATGTTCACCTCCACTTTCTTGAACACTTCAAGAATATCCTTGTCGAGTTCATCCTTCTTGGTATTCACCTCCAAGCGATGCGGAAAGGGTGCCTTTGGCATATGAGACTTCTCTTTTGGTGTCTCTTTCTCTTTCTCTTGAACCTTTTCCTCACCATCTTTTCCTCCTTCCTTCCCCTTATTACTATTCCCATATTCAACATCGTGTACCTCTTTTGTACTCGACTTGTCTTCTCTTGGCCTTTGTACCACCACTTCCTCCTGTTCTCTCGGGAATTCCACTTGCTTCCCACTTCTCAATTGGATCGCGTTGATGGGCTTGAGATTTGTAGGATCCGAACCTTGAGAAGGTAACTTGTTCCCTATTTGTCCCTTTAGCACGTTAACTTCACTCGCGATTTTGACTTGCATTTCAAGGTTTTGCATTTGTCGACCTTGGGTGGCTTGACTTTGAGCAAGAGTGGTAATTTCTCCTTTTAACTCGTCCTTGATGTTGTTTATAAGTGAGGTTTGTCCCGATATTTGTCCCGACATCCCTTGCATCATGGCAAGAATTTGAGCAAATTCGGTGTTTGAAGATGAAGCTTGAGGAGTTGGAGGTGGAGGTTGAGGTGCTTGTTGTTTAGGTTGGTGTTGAGATTGCGCATTAGGATGAACATAAACTCCAGACTTTTGATAACCTTGTTGGGGTTGTTGAAATTGAGGGTTGTCGCGCCAACGAAGGTTAGGGTTTTTCTTCCAAGATTCATATGCGTATTGAGGGTGTTGGTAACCATCTACATGGTTCACATCTTGAAGAGTATCACATTCATCGGTTGCGTGATCCGTGCTTGCGCAAAACTCGCATGGTGTGGGTTCCATTTTTGCCCCTACCGCCTTAAGCACTTTGTTGAATTTCGTCTCGAAGTTCGCCGTGATGCGGGACTCCATTGCTTTGAGATCCACTGTGCTTGTTGTGTTTACTTGCCCCAAGATTCCATCGCGACCTAGATTTCCTTCGGCCATTGTTTTGATGAGGGTACGCACTTCGGCAGGGGTTTTATCGTTGAAAGATCCACCAGCCAAACATTGGAGAAGACGGGCTTCTAGCGCGTTCATCCCTTGGATAAATTGGTCGAGTAGCGAGGTCTCGGTGAGGTTATGGTTAGGGCATGATGCGCACAATCTTACGAAGTGCTCGTAGTATTCTTGAAGAGTTTCGTCGCCTCGTTGTTGAATATTTGTAATCTCTTTGCGTATCTTAGCGATGAGCGTGCTCGGAAAATAGCGCTTAAGAAAGCGTTTCGCCACATTGTCGAATGTCTCGAATGGTCCACCCTGTAAATGATTTAGCCAATCCCTAGGGGCAGCTCCTAATGTATGAGGAAAAAGGATCAACTTAATGTTGTCCAGATTATTAGTTTTACCAAATAATGCGGTGCATTTCATATGAAATTCATCTAAATGTGCATATGGATTGTCATTTTTATGCCCTTCAAATGTTGGTAAAACACTTAACATGGATGGACTTATCTTAAAATTTGGTACTCTAGGTATAACAATGTTTCCAGGATTTTCTTGAATTTTGTGTTCTAAAAATTCCCCTAATGTTCTGTGTTGAGCCATTTGTACGTTTATTAAGTTTCTTTAAATTCTTTTTCAACTTCTTGATTTTTAAAATGAGATGAAGATGATGATGATGTTGGTGAAATAGATTTAGAATGAGAAATAGAAGGAGACGGAGAAGCGAATCTTGGAGGTGATGATGAAGACGGAATGGCGAGAGGTTGACTTTGAGGCCCTTGCGTGAAAGGAGAAACCTCTTCTTGTCGCGTTTCTTTGCTTGACGAAGTTGCGCCTTGCTCGCTTCGCGCCTTGTTCCTCTTGATCTCTCTTAGATGCTTGTTGGTGTCCTTCTTCCGAGGTGTGTGTACTTCACCTTGTGATCTCGTCTTTCTCATAAACCTTCAAAAATTCAAGAAAAACACTAAAGAAAATATGAGATGGTTATTAAAATCTTGATGCAAGCCGCCTCCCCGGCAACGGCGCCATTAGTAAATCGCGTAAAACCGTCGTTATATTTCACACAATTTAGCAAAACAATTTATATTTCCCTATTAATCAATTTACGCGTATGAGCGGTAAATGAGTTTAGGGATCGAACACAAGGAGGTGTGGCCTCAAGAATTAACTAGTCTCAATGATTTATCTTTAATGTAAAATCTTTTAATTCAAGGTTTATTAGGTAAATTTCCAAGTTCAAATTCAAATATCAGTTTTGTTTCAAAAATTCAGCACGTCACACTTTAGTGATTTAATTCGTAACTAGACAAAACAAACTCCAAATCCAACACACAAGATACCGTTCGAAACTAGAAAGAGAGGACTAAGATATGATTCTTTACTGTTATCATTATTTTATTCAACAATTTCGAGATATTTATAATTCAGTCAAGAACTTATTTCAAATTTAAAATCGGTTCAGCAACAATTTCAGAAAATTGTAGAAAAATCTCCAAGGCTTGTAAAATCACAAACGTTTTACAGAAATTCAATTATCATGTTGTGGATTATCTGTTAAAATTTAGTTTAATTATGTTTTGCAGTTTGAGATTTATAATGAAAACTCATATCTGTATCAGAAACTGATTCTGACAGACCAGTACTCATAAAAGTTATAATATCGCCTGATCTGTTTTAACAACTACTATTTTAAAATTCATATTTGGATTCGGCACTTCAAAATACTTCAAGTAGGTCTTTTTTTATTTGTTTCTATATTTTTTAAAATTCAGAAGTAAAGAAACAGTAAATTTGGACAAAAGTTTAAAAACAGAAGAAAACTACAATTTTGGAAAATTAATATCTCACAGATTACAGATCGGAATTGGGCCAACTTTGGGTTGAAAATTATCTAATAAATGAGAACTAAATTTTAAAAATATTTATTTAATTTTTCAGATCTGAATTAGACACGAAATTAAGGAAAATAGACTGAAACAAAACAGAGAAAAACAGCAGCAAGACAGAAACTGGATTAGGGTTTGATTTTTGATTTAAAAATAGAGATTTATAGGAAATTCATGATGTGTAACAATTATTAATCATTTAGGGTATAATTTTTCAGATTTAAATAATGGATTTGAGCAATCTAAGCTAAGTTTTACTCAAGAAATTGACTTAGAACTAGTTTATTCCAAAACGGCCATTTCAAAATAAAACTTGATTTAAATCAATCACAACTCCAAATTAATCCCACAAAATACTAAGCTAAATATTCCGAATGATTAACAAGCCAAAAAAACTTCAGATTTAATATATCAATTGATGAAAAATACCAAGCTAAGTAATTTTCCCCAATTTATTCAAAAATATGTGTGTTTATGACATTTCATCAAAATTCAGAAAAATTACAAGATTAATAAGCAAGATTTCATGTATACAAATCACAAATTCCCCTCCCTATCTAGATTTACTCACACATATTCACAAGAACAAGAGTGTGACAAGATTTCATCGTGATTATTACAAAATTGAGTTCTTGTGATCTAAAATTCAAATCTAATTATTTAAAGAGAATTGGACTAAACTGAGAGTTGGAGATCGAGCCGGTATCTCCCTCGAGTCGATTTGAAGCTCCAATTGCGCCCCGATTCAAGCTAGAATCGACCGATTCGAATTTTCCCCAAATCAGCCCCAAATTGCGCATTTTTACTCAAAAACGAAAACTAGAGCTCAAGAAAGCTTGAAACTCATTAATGGAGGTTCTAGAGGTTAGAGAAGAAGAATGGAGAGTGGTGTGTTGAATGAAGAGGCTTAAGGGGTGTTTTATAGGCTGAAATGGACTTGAGAGTCCAATGGCCTGTTTTGAATGGAGAGGAGAGTAGGAGACAAACCGAGATTTTGTGATTGGCTCAGGTGGATCAAGGAGTTACTGAGGTTCTGGACAAAATTTCGTTGAATTTCGTTGAGAAATGAGTTGATTTTTTGGCTGAAAAGTTCATGCTCTTCAGATCCGATCAAAAAAAAAGGGGGAAACACTGGAGTTGTTGAGTTTGTTTTGTGACTGACTTGACTGACAGGATCCTTTTGAATGGAGAGAAAAGAAGTTTTCATTTATTACGACTTTGCCACTGAGTATTTTTTTGACTTGAAAATAGTTTCTCAACCATTTCCATCTGAATTAAAAGGTCTAAACACATTAACTATCCCCTCAGGTTCATCTAGGTGGATTTTAAGCTCCCAATTTGCTTTCATCTCCATTAAAAATGCCACAACTCTGAGTGACGCATTTCGTCGAACAGATCATGCGCCTCTTTTCAAACGTGAACTGCTCACTCAATTCTCCACCATTCTTGGGGTTCTTGGTCTCCATGGAAATAAGGGAGAGAGGAGAAGATAATGGAGTTGGTTTTGGATGAAAAGAAGGTCTGTGGAGTGAATTATGGTCTTAGAGAGAATCTTTTACATCTGTTACTCGACAACAAAGAGAATCTTTTACAAAAAGAAATCTGGCAATTGGATAGAAACTTAGAGAGATCCAAGCGTTCAAAGTTGGAGTCAGAGAAAAAAAACATAAGCTGTTTCTGACCAACCCGTGCTAATTTAAGGAGTTCTTCAATTACGGGAGCTATTCATGGCACTTTCTTTTTTCTATTTCCTCAAGACATGCAAAATTGCAATAACCTATATTTTCCTACCCCTCACGTGTGATGTGAATTGAATAAAAAGTTGATAAATATGTTCTCTCTCCCCTTTGCCGAAGCAGGACAGCAGAACGAAAAATCATATTCTATCTGAATAAGGGTCCAATATGCAAAATTCGCTAAGAATATCTGTTAGTCCACCACAAGGCGAATATTCTACAAAAGGAAATATGCCAATTGGATAAAAACTTAGAGAGATTCAAAGTTGGAGTCAGAGAAAAACACATAAGTTGTTTCTGATCAACCCGTGGTAATTTAAGGATTTCTTCTACTACGGGTGCCATTCTTGGCTCATTCTTTTTTCTGTCTCCTGAAGACATGCAAAATAACAACAATCTATGTTTTCTGACCGCTCACGTGTGATAAGATTTGAAGAAAAAATTGATAAATACGTTCTCTCTCCCCTTGGCTGAATCAGGATAATCGAACAAAAATTCGTCTTCTATCTGAATATGGGTCTAATATGCAAAATTAGCTAAGAATATTGTAAATCGCGTAAAACCGTCGTTATATTTCACACAATTTAGCAAAACAATTTATCCCTATTAATCAATTTACGAGTATGAGCGGTAAATGAGTTTAGGGGTCGAACACAAGGAGGTGTGGCCTCAAGAGTTAACTAGTCTCAATTATTTATCTTTAATGTAAAATCCTTTAATTCAAGGTTTATTAGGTAAATTTCCAAGTTCAAATTCGAATATCAGTTTTGTTTCAAAAATTCAGCACGTCACACTTTAGTGATTTAATTCGTAACTAGACAAAACAAACTCCGAATCCAACACACAAGATAACGTTGGAACTAGAAAGAGAGGACTAAGATATGGTTCTCTACTATTATTATTATTTCATTCAAGAATTTCGAGATATTTACAATTCAGTCCAGAACTTATTTCAAATTTAAAATCGGTTCAGCAGCAATTTCAGAAAATTGTAGAGAAATCTCCAAGGCTTGCAAAATCCCAAAATGTTTACAGAAATTTAATTATCAAGTTGTGGACTATCTGTTATAATTTAGTTTAATTATGTTTTGCAGTTTGAGATTTATAATGAAAACTCAGATCTGGATCAGAAACTGGTTCTGACAGACCAGTACTCATAAAAGTTTTAATATCTCCTGATCTGTTTTAACAACTACTATTTTAAAATTCATATTTGGATTCTACACTTCAAAATACTTCAAGTAGATCTATTTTTGTATTTTTATTATTTGTTTTTGTATTTTTAAAAATTCAGAAGAAAAGAAACAGTAAATTTGGACAAAAGTTTAAAAACAGAAAAAAACTACAATTTTTGGAAAATTAATATCTCACAGATTACAGATCGGAATTGGGCCAAATTTGGGTTAACAATTATCTACTAAATGAGAACTAAATTGTAAAAATATTTATTTAATTTTTCAGATCTGAATTGGACACGAAATTAACGGAAATAGACTGAAAAAAACAGAGAAAAACAGCAGCAAGACAAAAACTGGATTAGGGTTTGATTTTTGGTTTAAAAATAGGGATTTATAGGAAATTCATGATGTGTAACAATTATTAATCATTTAGGATACAATTTTTCAGATTTCAATGATGGATTTGAGCAATCTAAGCTAAGATATACTCAAGAAATTGACTTAGAACTAGTTTATTCCAAAACAGCCATTTCAAAATAAAACTTGATTTAAATCAATCACAACTCCAAATTAATCACACAAAATACTAAGCTAAATATTCCGAATGATTAACAAGCCAAAAAAACTTCAGATTTAATATATCAATTGATGAAAAATACCAAGCTAAGCAATTTTCCCCAATTTATTCAAAAATATGTGTGTTTATGACTATTCATCAAAATTCAGCAAAATTTCAAGATTAATAAGCAAGATTTCACGTATACAAATCACAAATTCCCCTCCCTATCTAGATTTACTCACACATATTCACAAGAACAAGAGTTTGACAAGATTTCATCATGATTATTATAAAATTGAGTTCTTGTGATCTAAAATTCAAATCTAGTTATTTAAAGAGAATTGGACTAAACCGAGAGTTGGACATCCAGCCGGTAGCTCCCTCGAGTCGATTTGAAGCTCCAATTGCGCCTCGATTCAAGTAGAATCGACCGATTCGAATTTTCCCCAAATCAACCCCAAATTGCGCGTTTTCACTCAAAAACGAAAATTAGAGCTCAAGAAAGCTTGAAACTCATTAATGGAGGTTCTAGAGATTAGAGAAAAAGAATGAAGAGTGGTGTGTTGAATGAAGAGGCTCAAGGGGTGTTTTATAGACTGAAATGGACTTGAGAGTCCAATGGTCTGTTTTGAATGGAGAGGAGAGTAGGGGACAAACCGAGACTTGTGATTGGCTCAGGCGGATCAAGGGGTTGTACTGAGGATCTGGACAAAATTTCGTTGAGAAATGAGTTGTTTTTTGGCTGAAAAGTTCATGCTCTGTTTTGGGCGGAATGCTTCAGATCCGATCAAAAAAAAGGGGGGAAACGCTGGAGCTGTTGAGTTTGTTTTGTGACTGACTTGTGGTCCCTCAGATCGGGTGTGGCAAGACGGTTGAATATTTCGTGAAATGGGTCGAATCGCTCAAACGAGTCATCACTTCAGTAACTTTGTTTTGCCGGACAGGATCCTTTTGAGCGGAGAGAAAAGAAGTTTTCTTTAATACGACTTTGCCACTGAGTATTTTTTTGAGTTGAAAATAGTTTCTCAACCATTTCCATCTAAATTAAAAGGTCTGAACACATTCACTATCCCCTCAGGTTCATCTAGGTGGATTTTAAGCTCCCAATTCGCTTCCATCTCCATTAAAAACGCCACAACTATGAGTGGCGCATTTCGTACAGATCATGCGCCTCTTTTCAAACGTGAACTGCTCACTCAATTCTCCACCATTCTTGGGGTTCTTGGTGTCCTTGGAAATAAGGGAGAGAGGAGAAGATAATGGAGTTGATTTTGCGTGAAAGGAAGGTCTGTGGAGTGAATTATGGTCTTGAGAAGTTCAGCTCGAATTGAGTTATTTCAGCAAAAATAGAATTCACTTTCATCGAACACCTGTTTTGAACTCAATTATCTCACTCAATTCTTCATCAATTTTTGAGTTCTTTATATAGTTGGAAAGAGGGGAATAAGGAGAAGAGAATGGTGTTGGAAGTTTGTCAAATAGATGTATGTGGAGGATATGGCAAGCTCGAGAATTGCTCAGCTCAAACTGTCTATTTTCATGGCCGACAGAAGGTTTTTCGCGTTTTCCGGCCAACTCCGGCGGTCTCAGTGATGATGAATGATACGGTTGTGATTGCCTTTTCAAGACGAGTCAAATGGTGGTGAGTTTGTTCAATTCCGAGCATTTCAGAAAATCAGCGCTTTTGAGAGAGAAGAGTTGACTTTGACTGCCCGTTTTGCATCGTTTAGGGTTGGAGAAGTATGTGAATGGTCCAATTCTTCATTTTATGGCATTTTCTCGTGTAAAACTACACAAAAACATATTAAGAGGTTCAAATTATGTTTTATAAATTATGAGCATTTTTTACACATTTTATGTGAATTATGATTGAACTTGTCATGATAGAAATGTGTACAAAAATACACATTACAAACATCTTTTAGTACACTATAAGGAAAATATTTTACAAAAAGAAATCTGGCAATTGGATAAAAATTTAGAGAGATCAGCGCGTTCAGAGTTCGAGTCAGAGAAAAAAACATAAGCTGTCTCTGACCGACCCGTGGTAATTTACGGTGTTCTTCAACTGCGGGAACTATTCTTGGCTACGGGAGCTAGTCTTGGGAGCTATTTTCTCAAGACATGTAAAATAACAATAACCTATCTTTTCCTACTCCTCACGTGTGATGTGAGTTGAAGAAAAAGTTGTTAAATATGTTCTCTCTCCCCTTTTCCGAATCAGGACAGCAGAACAAAAAATAATTTTCTATCTGAATAAGGATATAATATGCAAAATTCGCTAACAATATCTGTTCGTCGACAACAAGGCGAATATTCTACGAAAGGAAATCTGGCAATTGGATAAAAACTTACAGAGATTCAAGCGTTCAAAGTTGGAGTCATAGAAAAAAGCATAAGCTGTTTCTGACCAATCCGTGGTAATTTAAGGATTTTCTTCAATTACGGGTGCAATTCTTGGCTCATTCTTTTTTTTATCTCCTGAAGACATGCAAAATAATAATAACCTATCTTTTCCTACCCCTCACGTGTGATAAGATTTGAAGAAAAAGTTGATAAATACGTTCTCTCTCCCCTTGGCTGAATCAGGATAACAGAACAAAACATCATTTTCTATCTGAATATGGGTCTAATATGCAAAATTAGCTAAGAACATCTGTAAGTAGACAACAAGGAGAATATTTTACAAAAAGAAATCTGGCAATTGGACAAAAATTTAGAGCGATCGAAGCGTTCAAAGTTCGAGTAAGAGAAAAAAAACATAAGCTGTCTCTGACCAAGCCGTGGTAATTTATGGAGTTCTTCAATAGCGGGAGCTATTCTTGGCTACGGGAGCTATTCTTGGGAGCTATTTTTGCAAGACATGCAAAATAACAAAAATCTATCTTTTCCTACTCCTCACGTGTGATGAGTTTTGAAGAAAAAGTTGATAAATATGATCTCTCTTCCGTTGGCTGAATCTGGGCAGCAAAAACAAAAAATCATTTTCTATTTGAAATGGGTCCAATATGCAAAATTCGCTAAGAATATATGTTAGTCGACATCAAGGAGAATATTTTTCAAAAAGAAATCTAGTAATTGGATAACAACTTAGTGAGATCCAAGCGTTCAAAGTTGGAGTCATAGAAAAAACATAAGTTGTTTCTGACCAACCCGTGGTAATTAAAGGATTTCTTGAATTACGGGCTCTATTCTTGGCTCATTCTTTTTTTCTATCTCCTCAAGACATGCAAAATAACAATAACCTATCTTTTCCTACCCCTCACGTGTGAAGAGATTTGAAGAAAAAGTGGATAAATATGTTGTCTCTCCCCTTGGATGAATCAGGACAACAGAACAAAAAAACCTTTTCTATCTACATATGGGTCCAATAGGCAAAATTCGTAAAGAACATCTGTTAGTCGACAACAAGGCGAATATTCTTCAAAAAGAAATCTGGCAATTGGATGAAAATTTAGAGAGATCCAAGCGATCAAATTTGGAGTCCGAGAAAAAAACATAAGCTGTTTCTAACCAACCCGTGGTAATTTAAGGATTTCATCAACTACGGGCGCTATTCTTGGATCATTGTTTCTTTTATCTCCTCAAGACATGCAAAATAACAATAACCTATCTTTTCCTACCCCTCACGTGTGATGAGATTTGAAGAAAAATGTTGATAAATACGTTCTCTCTACCCTTTGCCGAATTAGGATAGCAGAAGAAAAAATAATTTTCTATCTGAATAAGGATCCAATATGCAAAATTCGCTAAGAATATCTGTTAGTCGACAACAAGGCGAATATTCTACGAAAGGAAATCTGGCAATTGGATAAAAAATTTAGAGAGATCCAAGCGTTCAAATTTGGAGTCAGAGAAAAAAGCATAAGCTATTTCTGAACAGCCCGTGGTAATTTAAGGATTTTCTTCAACTACGGACGCAATTCTCTGCTCATTCTTTTTTCTATCTTCTAAAGACATGCAAAATAATAATAACCAATGTTTTCCTACCCCCTCACGTGTGATAAGATTCTAAGACAATGTTGTTAAATACGTTCTCTCTCCCCTTGGCTGAATTAGGATAGCAGAACAAAACAACATTTTCTATCAGAATATGGGTCTAATATGCAAAATTTGCTAAGAACATCTGTTAGTAGACAACAGGGAGAATATTTTACAAAAAGAAATCTGGCAATTGGATAAAAATTAAGAGCGATCGAAGCGTTCAATGTTCGAGTAAGAGAAAAAAACAAAAGCTGTCTCTGACCAACCCGTGGTAATTTATGGAGTTCTTCAACTGCGGGAGCTATTCTTGGGAGCTATTTTTGCAAGACATACAAAATAACAATAACCGATCTTTTCCTACTCCTCACGTGTGATGAGTTTTGAAGAAAAAGTTGATAAATATGTTCTCTCTTCCCTTGGATGAATCTGGACAGCAGAACAAAAAATCATTTTCTTTCTGAATATGGGTCCAATATGCAAAATTCGGTAAGAACATCTGTTACTCGACAACAAAGAGAATCTTTTACAAAAAGAAATATGGCAATTGGATAAAAACATAGAGAGATCCAAGCGTTCAAAGTTGGAGTCAGAGAAAAAAAACATAAGTTGTTTCTGACCAACCCGTGCTAATTTAGGGAGTTCTTCAACTACGGGAGCTATTCTTGGCACTTTCTTTTTTCTATTTCCTCAAGACATGCAAATTGCAATAACCTATAGTTTCCTACCCCTCACGTGTGATGTGAATTAAAAAAAAAGCTGATAAATATGTTCTCTCTCCCCTTTGCCGAATCAGGACAATAAGGGTCCAATATGCAAAATTCGCTAAGAATATCTATTAGTCGACCACAACGTGAATATTCTACAAAAGGAAATATGGCAATTGCATCTCAGGTGTGATGTGAGTTGAAGAAAAAGTTGATAAATATGTTCTCTCTCCCCTTTGCCGAATCAAGACAACAAAAAAAAAAACATTTCTATCTAAATAAGGATCTAATATGTAAAATTCGCTAAGAATATCGACAACAAGGCGAATATTCTACGAGAGGAAATCTTGCAATTGGATAAATACTTAGAGAGATTCAAGCATTCAAAGTGTGAGTCAGAGAGAAAAGCATAAGTTCTTTCTGACCAACCCGTGGTAATTTAAGGATTTTCTTCAAATACGGGCGCTATTCTTGGCTCATTCTTTTTTCTATCTCGTGAGGACATGCAAAATAACAATAACCTACCTTTTCCTACCCCTCACGTGTGATAAGATTTCAAGAAAAAGTTGATAAATACGTTCTCTCTTCCCTTGGCAGCATCTGGATAGCAGAACAAAAAATCATTTTCTATCTGAATATGGGTCTAATATGCAAAATTTGCTAAGAACTTCTGTTAGTAGACAACAAGGAGAATATTTTACAAAAAGAAATCTGGCAATTGGATAAAAACATAGTGAGATCCAAGCGTTCAAAGTTGGACTCATAGAAAAAAACATAAGCAGTTTCTGACCAACCCGTGGTAATTAAATGAGTTCTTCAATTACGGGCGCTATTCTTGGCTCGTTCTTTTTTTCTATCTCCTCAAGACTTGCAAAATAACAATAAGCTATCTTTTCCTACCCCTCACGTGTGATGAGATTTTATGAAAAAGTTGATAAATACGTTCTCTCTCCCGTTGGCTGAATCTGGACAGCAGAACAAAAAATTATTTTCTATCTGAATATGGGTCCAATATACAAAATTCGCTAAGAACATCTGTTAGTTGACAACAAAGAGAATATTTTACAAAAATAAATCTGGCAATTTGATAAAAACTTAGAGAGATCGAAGCTTTCAAATTTGGAGTCAGAGAAAAAATCATAAGTTGTTTCTGACCAACCCGTGGTAATTTAAGGAGTGCATCAACTACGAGAGTTATTCTTGGGACATTCTTTTCTCTATCTCCTCAAGACATGCCAACTAACAATAAACTAACTTTTCCTACCCCTCACGTGTGATAAGATTTGAAAAAAAAGTTCATAAATATTTTCTCTCTCTCACCTTGGCCGAATCAGGACAGCAGAACAAAAAAACATTTTCTATCTGAATAAGGGTCCAATATGCAAAATTCGCTAAGACTATCTACTAGTCGAAAAAAGGCGAATATTCTACAAAACAAAATCTGGAAATTGGGTCAAAACTTAGAGATATCCAAGTGTTCAAAATTCGAGTCTGAGAAAAAAACATAAGCTGTTTCTGACCAACCCGTGGTAATTTAAGGATTTCTTCAACTCCGGGCGCTATTCTTGGCTCATTTTTTTCTATCTCCTCAAGACATGCAAAATAACAATGACCTATATTTTCCTACACCTCACGTGTGGTGAGATTTTATGAAAAAGTTGATAAATACGTTCTCTCTCCCAAAAAGATAGGTTATGGTTATTTTGCATGTCTTGAGGAGATAGAAAAGAGAATGTGCCAAGAATAGCTCCCGTAGCTGAAAAACTCCTTAAATTACCACGAGTTGGTCAGAAACAGCTTATGTTTTTTTCTCTAGCTCCAACTTTGGATGCTTGAACCTCTCTAATTTTTTATCCAATTACCAGATTTCTTTTTGTAGAATATTCGCCTTGTTGTCGACTAACAGATGTTTTTAGCGAATTTTGCATATTGAACACTTATTCAGATAGAAAATGATTTTTTGTTCTGCTGTCCTGATTCGGCCACGGTGAGGGAGAACATATTTATCAACTTTTTCTTCAAATCTCATCACACGTGAGGGGTACGAAAAAATACGTTATTGTAATTTTGCATGTCTTGAGGAGATAGAAAAAAGATTGAGCCAAGAATAGCGCCCGTAGTTGAAGAAATCCTTAAATTACCACGGGTTCGTCGGGACCGGCTTATGTTTCTTTCTCTGACTCCAACTTTGAACGCTTCGATCTCTCTAAGTTTTTATCTAATTGCCAGATTTCTTTTGGTTGAATATTCGCCTTGTTGACGACTAACAGATGTTTTTAGCGAATTTTGCATATTGGACACTTATTCAGATAGAAAATGATTTTTTGTTCTGCTGTCCTGATTCGGCCAAGTGAGGGAGAACATACTTATCAACTTTTTCTTCAAATCTCATCACACGTGAGGGGTACGAAAAAATACGTCATTGTAATTTTGCATGTCTTGAGGAGATAGAAAAAAGATTGAGCCAAGAATAGCGCCCGTAGTTGAAGAAATCCTTAAATTACCACGGGTTCGTCGGGACCGGCTTATGTCTTTTTCTCTGACTCCGACTTTGAACGCTTCGATCTCTCTAAGTTTTTATCCAATGGCCAGATTTCTTTTTGTTGAATATTCATCTTGTTGTCGACTAACAGATGTTCTTAGCGAATTTTGCATATTGGACCCTTATTCAGATAGAAAATGATTTTTTGTTCTGCTTTCCTGATTCGGCAAAGGGAAGAGAGAACATATTTATCAACTTTTTCTTCAAATCCCATCACACGTGAGGGGTAGGAAAAGATAGGTTATTGTTATTTTGAATGTCTTGAAAACATAGAAATAAGATTGTGCCAACAAGAGCTCCCGTAGTTGAAGAACTCCTTAAATTACCACGAGTTGGTCAGAAACAGCTTATGTTTTTTTCACTCACTCCAACTTTGAACGCTTGAATCTCTCTAATTTTTTATCCAATTCCCAGATTTCTATTTGTAGAATATTCGATTTGTTGTCGACTAACAGATGTTCTTAGAGAATTTTACATATTGGACACTTATCCAGATAGAAAATGATTTTTTGTTCTGCTGTCCTGATTCGGCCACGGGGACGGAGAACATATTTATCAACTTTTTCTTCAAATCATATCACACGTGAGGGGTAGGAAAAGATACGTTATCGTAGTTTTGCATGTCTTGAGGAGATAGAAAAAAGAATGAACCAAGAATAGCACCCGTAGTTGAAGAAATCCTTAAATTACCACGGGTTCGTTAGAAACTGCTTATATTTTTTTCTCTGACTCCAACTTTGAACGCTTTGGTCTCTCTAAGTTTTTATCCAATTTCCAGATTTCTTTATGTTGAACATTCGCCTTGTTGTCGACTAACAGATGTTCTTAGCGAATTTTGCATATTGGACACTTATTCAGATAGAAAATTATTTTTTGTTCTGCTGTCCTTATTCGCCAAAGGGGAGAGAGAACATATTTATCAACTTTTTCTTCAAATCACATCACACGTGAGGGGTAGGAAAAGATAGGTTTTTGTTATTTTGAATGTCTAGAGAAGATAGAAAAAAGAATGTGCCAAGAAGAGCTCTCGTAGTTGAAGACTCCTTAAATTACCACGAGTTGGTCAGAAACAGCTTATGTTTTTTTCTCTTACTCCAACTTTGAACCCTTTAATCTCTCTAATTTTTTATCACATTGCCAGATTTCTTTTTGTAGAACATTCGCCTTGGTGTCGACTAACAGATGTTCTTAGCGAATTTTGCATATTGGACCGTTATTCAGATAGAAAATAATTTTTTGTTCTGCTGTCCTTATTCGGCCACAGGGAGGGAGAACAGATTGATCAACTTTGTTTGCATGAATCTCTCTAATTTTTCATCCAATAATCAAATTTCTTTTTGTAGAATATTCGCCTTGTTGTCGACTAACGGATGTTCTTAGCGAATTTTGCATATTGGACACTTATTCAGATAGAAAATGATTTTTTGTTCTGCTGTCCTGATTCGGCCACGGGGATGGAGAACATATTTATCAACTTTTTTTTCAAATCTCATCACACGTGAGGGGTAGGAAAAATACGTTATAGTAATTTTGCACGTCTTGAGGAGATAGAAAAAAGAATGAGCCATGAATAGCGCCTGTAGTTGAATAACTCCTTAAATTACCATGGGTTGGCAGAGACAACTTACGTGTTTTCTCTGACTCCAACTTTGAACGCTTCGATCACTCTAATTTTTTATCGAATTGCAAGATTTCTTTTTGTAAAATATTCTCCTTGTAGTCGACTAACAGATGTTCTTATCGAATTTTGATTATTGCACCCTTATTCAGATAGAAAGTGATTTTTTGTTCTACTGTCCAGATTCGGCCAGGTAGAGAGAGAACATATTTATCAACTTTTTCTTCAAGTCACATCATTCGTTAGGGGGAGGACAATATAGTTTATTGCTATTTTGCATGTCTTGAGGAGATAGAAAAAAGAATGAGCCAAGAATAACGACCGTAGTTGAAGAAATCCTTAAATTAGCACGGCTTCGTCAGAAACTGCTTATGTTTTTTTCTCTCACTCCAACTTTGAACGCTTCGATCTCTCTAAGTTTTTGTCCAATTGCCAGATTTTTTTTTGTTGAATATTCGCCTTGTTGTCGACTAACAGATGTTTTTGGCGAATTTTGCATATTGGACACTTATTCAGATAGAAAATGATTTTTTGTTCTGCTGTCCTGATTCGGCAATGGGGAGAGACAACATATTTATCAACTTTTTCTTCAAATCACATCACACGTGAGGGTTGGAAAAGATAGGTTATTGTTATTTTGCATGTCTAGAGAAAAAAGAAAAAATAATGTGCCAAGAATAGCTCCCGTAGTTGAAGGACTCCATAAATTACCACGGGTTGGTCAGAAACAACTTGTGTTTTTTTTTCTCTAACTCCAACTTTGAACGCTTGAATCTCTCTAATTTTTTATCACATTGCCAGATTTCTTTTTGTAGAACAATCGCCTTGGTGTCGACTATCAGATGTTCTTAGCGAATTTTGCATATTGGACCCTTATTCAGATTGAAAATAATTTTTTGTTCTGCTGTCCTTATTCGGTCACGGGGAGGGAGAACATATTTATCAACTTTTTCTTCTAATCTCATCACACGTGAGGGGTAGGAAAAGATACGTTTTTATAATTTTGCATGTCTTGAGGAGATAGAAAAAACAATGTGCCAAGATTAGCTCTGGTAGTTGAAGAAATCCTTAAATTACGACGGGTTGGTCAAAAACTGCTTATGTTTTTTTCTCTGACTCCAACGTTGAACGCTTCGATCTCTGTATGTTTTTATCCAATTGCCATATTTCTTTTTGTAGAATATTCGCCTTGTTTTCGACTAACAGATGTTCTTAGCCAGTTTTGCATACTGGACCCTTATTCGGATAGAAAATGATTTTTTGTTCTCCTGTCCTGATTTAGCCAAAGGGAGAGAGAACATATTTATCAACTTTTTCTCCAAATCTCATCACACGTGAGGGTAGGAAAAGATAGGTTATTGCTATTTTGCATGTCTTGTGGACATAGAATAAAGATTGTGCCAAGAATAGCTCCCCTAGTAGAAGAACTCCTTAAATTACCACGGGTTGGTCAGGAACAACTTATGTTTTCGACTAACAGACGTTCTTAGCGAATTTTGCATATTCGAGCCTTATTCAGATAGAAAATGATTTTTTGTTCTGTTGTCATGATTCGGCCAAGTGGAGGGAGAACATATTTATCAACTTTTTCTTCAAATCATATCACACGTGAGGGGTAGGAAAATATAGGTTATTGCTATTTTGCATGTCTTGAGGAGTTAGAAAAACGATTGAGCCAAGAATAGTGCCCGTAGTTGAAGAAATCCTTAAATTACGACGGGTTGGTCTGAAACAACTTATGTTTTTCTCTATGACTCCAACTTTGAACGCTTCGATCTCTCTATGTTTTTATCGAATTGCAAGATTTCTTTTTGTAAAATATTCTTCTTGTTGTCGACAAACAGATGTTCTTAGCGAATTTTGCTTATGTGACCCTTATTCAGATAGAAAATGATTTTTTGTTCTACTGTCCAGATTTGGCCAAGTGGAGAGAGAATATATTTATCAACTTTATTTTCAAATCTCATCACACGAGAGGGTAGGAAAAGATTGGTTATTGTTATCATGCATGTCTTGAGGACATAGAAAAAAGAATGAGCCAATAATAGCGCCTGTAGTTGAAGAACTTCTTAAATTACCACGGGTTTGTCAGAAACGGGTTATATTTTTTTCTCTGACTCCAACTTTCAATGCTTGGATTTCTCTAAGTTTTTATCCAATTACCAGTTTTCCTTTTGTAAAATATTCTCCTTGTTATCGACTAACAGATGTTTTTAGCGAATTTGGCATATTGGACGTATATTCAGATAGAAAATGATTTTTTGTTCTGCTGTCCTGATTCGGCCAAGGGGAGAGAGAACATATTTGTCAACTTTTTTTCCAAATCTCATCACACGTGAGGGGTTGGAAAAGAAAGGTTATTGTAATTTTGCATGTCTTGACGAGATAGAAAAAAGAATGTGCCAAGAATAGCTCCCGTCATTCAAAAACTCCTTAAATTACCACAGGTTGGTCAGAAACAACTTATGGTTTTTTCTCTCACTCCAACTTTGAATGCTTGAATCTCTCTAAGTTTATATCGAATTGCCAGATTTCTTTCTGTAGAATATTCGCCTTATTATCGACTAACAGTTGTTCTTAGCGAATTTTGAATATTGGACCCTTATTCAGATAGAAAATAATTTTTTGTTCTGTTGTCCGGATTCGGCAAAGGGGAGGGAGAACATATTTATCAACTTTTTCTTCGAATCTCATCACAAGTGAGTGGTTGGAAAAGATAGGGTACGGTCATTTTGTTTGTCTTGTGGAGATAGAAAAAGAATGTGCCAAGAATAGCTCCCCTAGTTGAAGAACTCCTTACATTACCACGGGTTGGTCAGGAACAAGTTATGTTTTTTTCTCGGACTCCAACTTTGAATGCTTGAATCGCTCTATGTTTTTATCCAATTGCCAGATTTCTTTTTGTAGAATATTCACCTTGTTGTCGACTAACAGATGTTCTTAGCGAATTTTGCATATTCGATCCTTATTCAGATAGAAAATGATGTTATGTTCTGCTGTCCTGATTCGGCCAAGGGGAGGGAGAACACATTTATCAACACTTTCTTCAAATCTCATCACACGTGAGGGGTAGGAAAATATAGGTTATTGCTATTCTGCATGTCTTGAGGGGATAGAAAAAATAATGTGCCAAGAATAGCTCCCCTAGTTGAAAAACTTCTTAAATTACCACGGGTTGATCAGAAACAACTTATATTTTTTTCTCTTACTCCAACTTTGAATGCTTGAATCTCTCTAAGTTTTTATCGAATTGCATGATTTATTTCTGTAGAATATTCGCCTTGTTTTCGACTAACAGATGTTCTTAGCGAATTTTGCATATTGGACCCTTACTAAGATAGAAAATGACTTTTTGTTCTACCGTCCTGATTCGGCCAAGGGGAGAGGGAACATATTTGTCAACTTTTTTTTCAAATCTCATCACACGAGAAGGTAGGAAAAGATAGGTTATTGTAATTTTGCACGTCTTGAGGAGATAGAAAAAAGGATGTGCCATGAATAGCTCCCGTAGTTGGAAAACTCCTTAAATTACCATGGGTTGGTCAGAAACAACTTATATTTTTTTTCTGTCACTCCAACTTTGAATGCTTGAATCTCTCTATGTTTTTATCGAATTGCCAGATTTCTTTCTGTAGAATATTCGCCTTGTTGTCGACTAACAGATGTTCATACCGAATTTTGCATATTGGACCTTATTCAGATAGAAAATGATTTTTTGTTCTGCAGTACTGCTTCGGCAAAGGGGAGGGAGAACATATTTATCAACTTTTTCTTGAAATCTCATCACAAGTGAGGAGTAGGAAAAGATAGGTTACTGTTATTTTTCATGTCTTGAGGAGATAGAAAAAAGATTTTGTCACGAATAGCTGCCCTAGTAGAAGAACTCCTTAAATTACCATGGGTTGGTCAGGAACAACTTATGTTTTTTCTCTGACTCCAACTTTGAACGCTTCGATCTCTCTAAGTTTTTATCGAATTGCAAGATTTCTTTTTGTAAAATATTCTCCTTGTTGTCGAGTAACAGTTGTTCTTAGCGAATTTTGCATATTCGACCCTTATTCAGATAGAAAATGATTTTTTGTTCTGCTGTCATGATTCGGCCAAGGGTAGGGCGAACATATTTATCAACTTTTTCTTCAAATCTCATCACACGTGAGGGGTAGGAAAATATAGGTTATTGTTATCTTGCATGTCTTGAGGAGATAGAAAAATGAATGAGCCAAGAATACCGCCCGTAGCTGAAGAAATCCTTAAGTTACGACGGGTTGGTCAGAAACAACTTATGTTTTTTGTTTCTGACTCCAACTTTTAAAGCTTCGATCTCTCTATGTTTTTATCGAATTGCAAGATTTTTTTTTGTAAAATATTCTTCTTGTTGTCGACAAACAGATGTACTTAGCGAATTTTGCTTATTTGTCCCTTATTCAGATAGAAAATGACTTTTTGTTCTACTGTCCAGATTCGGACAAGTGGAGAGAGAACATATTTATCAACTATTTTTTCAAATCTCATCACACGAGAGGGTAGGAAAAGATAGGTTATTGTTATCATGCAGGTCTTGAGGAGATAGAAAAAAGATTGAGCCAAAAATTGCGCCCGTAGTTGAAGAAGTCCTTATATTAACACGGGTTGGTCAGAAACAGCTTATGTTTTTTTCTCTGACTGTAACTTTGAACGCTTGAATCTCTCTAAGTTTTTATCCAATTACCAGTTTTCCTTTTAAAAAATATTCTCCTTGTTATCGACTAACAGATATTCTTAGCGAGTTTGGCATGTTGGACGCATATTCAGATAGAAAATGATTTTTTGTTCTTCTATCCTGATTCGGCTAGTGGGAGAGAGAACGTATTTATCAACTTTTTTTCCAAATCTCATCACAAGTGAGGGGTAGGAAAAGATAGGTTACTGTTATTTTGCATGTCTTGAGGAGATAGAAAAAAGAATGTGTCAAGAATAGCTCCCGTAGTTGAAAAACTCCTTAAATAACCACGGTTTGGTCAGAAACAACTTATGTTTTTTCCTCTCACTCCAACTTTAAATGCTTGAATCTCTCTAAGTTTTTATCGAATTGCCAGATTTCTTTCTGGACAATATTCGCCATGTTGTCGACTAACAGATGTTCTTAGCGAATTTTGCATATTGGACCCTTATTCAGATAGAAAATGATTTTTTGTTCTGCTGTGTTGAATCGGCAAAGGGGAGAGAGAACATATTTATCGACTTTTTCTTCAAATCACATCACACGTGAGGGGTAGGAAGATATAGGTTATTACTATTTTGCTTGTCTTGAGGAGATAGAAAAATCAAGGAGCCAAGAATAGCGCCCGTAGTTGAAGAAATCCTTAAATTAACACGGCTTGGTCAGAAACTGCTTAAGTTTTTTTGTCTGACTCCAACTTTGAACGCTTGAATCTCTCTATGTTTTTATCCAATTGCCAGATTTGTTTTTGCGGAATATTCGCCTTGTTGTCGACTAACAAATGCTCTTAACGAATTTTGCGTATTGGACCCTGATTCGGATAGAAAATGATTTTTTGTTTTGCTGTCCTGATTCGGCCAAGGGAAGAGAGAACATATTTATCAACTTTTTTTTCAAATCTCATCACACGTGAGGGGTAGGAAAAGAAAAGTTATTGTAATTTTGCATGTCTTGAGGAGATAGAAAAAAGAATGTGCCAAGAATAGCTCCCCTAGTAGAATAACTCCTTAAATTACCACGGGTTGGTCATAAATAGAGATTCGAGCTTTCAAAGTAGGAGTCAGAGAAAAAAACATGAGCTGTTTCTGACCAACCCGTGTTAATTTAAGCACTTCTTCAACTACAGGCGCTATTCTTGGCTCATTCTTTTTTTTTATCTCCTCAAGACATGTAAGATAACAATAACCTATCTTTGCCTACCCTCACGTGTGATGAGATTTGAAAAAAAAGTTGATAAATATGTTCTCTCTTCCCTTGGCCAAATCAGGAGAGCAAAACAAAAAATCATTTTCTAACTGAATCAGGGTCCAATATGCAAAATTCGTTAAGAACATTTGTTAGTCGACTACAAGGCGAATTTTCCGCAAAAACAAATCTGGCAATTGGATAAAAACATAGAGAGATTCAAGCGTTCAAAGTTGTGGTGAAATATTTTAAAATGAATTCAAATTTTGGTTTGCATTTGAATAATTTTGTATTTACCATCATTCTTTACGAAAAATCTAATCGTGTTATTTTTGTATGAAAGAAGCACAGAAACATACGAAACATGAGTTTTAGGGGCAAGCAAAGATTGTGGAGAAATATTTTAAAATGAATACAAATTTGGTTTGCATTTGAATAATTTAGTATTTACTACCATTCTTTACGAAAAATCTATCCGAGTTTTTTTATATGAAAGAAATCTGGCTATTGGACAAAAACTTAGAGAGATTCAAGAGTTCAAAGTTGGAGTCAGAGCAAAAAACATAAGTTGTTCCTGACCAACCCGTGGTAATATAAGGAGTTCTTCTACTAGGGGAGCTATTCTTGGCACAATCTTTATTCTATCTCCACAAGACATGCAAAATAGCAATAACCTATCTATTCCTACCCCTCACGTGTGATGAGATTTGGAGAAAAAGTTGATAAATATGTTCTCTCTCCCCTTGGCCGAATCAGGACAGTAGAACAAAAAATCATTTTCTATCTGAATAAGGGTCCAATATGCACAATTCGCTAAAAGGTGAATAGTCTACAAAAAGAAATCTGGCGATTGGATAAAAACTTAGAGAGATTCAAGCCTTCAAAGTTGGAGTCAGAGAAAAAACATAAGCAGTTTCTGACCAACCCGTCGTAATTTAAGGATTTCTTCAACTACGGGCGGTATTTTTGGCTCATTCGTTTACTCTAGCTTTCTTTTCTCACCGAGCGGAGTCTCACATTTGTATCTCCTCAAGACATGCAAGATAACAATAACCCATATTTTCCTACCCCTCACGTGTGATGCGATTTGAAGAAAAAGTTGATAAATATGTTCTCCCTCCCCTTGGCCGAATCAGGACCGCAGAACAAAAAATCATTTTCTATCTGAATAAGGGTCGAATATGCAAAATTCGCTAGGAACATCTGTTAGTCGACAACAAGGAGAATATTTTACAAAAAAAAATCTTGCGATTCGATAAAAACTTAGAGAGATCGAAGTGTTCAAAGTTGGAGGCAGAGAAAAAAACATACGTTGTTCCTGACCAACCCGTGGTAATTTAAGGAGTTCTTCTACTAGCGGAGCTATTCTTGGCACATTCTTTTTTCTATCTCCTCAAGACATACAAAATAACTGTAACCTATCTTTTCCAACCACTCACTTGTGATGAGATTTGAATAAAAAGTTGATAAATATGTTCTCCCTCCCCTTTGCCGAATCAGGACAACAGAACAAAAAATTATTTTCTATCTGAATAAGGGTCCAATATGCAAAATTCGCTAAGAACATCTGTTAGTCGATAAGAAGGCGAATATTCTACAGAAAGAAATCTAGCAATTCGATATAAACTTAGAGAGATTCAAGAATTCAAAGTTGGAGTGAGAGAAAAAAACATAAGTTGTTTCTGACCAACCCGTGGTAATTTAAGGAGTTTTTGAACGACGGGAGCTATTCTTGGCACATTCTTTTTTCTATCTCCTCAAGACATGCAAAATTACAATAACCTTTCTTTTCCTACCCCTCACGTGTGATGAGATTTGGAAAAAAAGTTGACAAATATGTTCTCTCTCCCCTTGGCCGAATCAGGAAAGCAGAACAAAAAATCATTTTCTATCTGAATATGCGTCCAATATGCCAAATTCGCTAAGAACATCTGTTAGTCGATAACAAGGAGAATATTTTACAAAAGGAAAACTGGTAATTGGATAAAAACTTAGAGAAATCCAAGCATTGAAAGTTGGAGTCAGAGAAAAAAACATAACCCGTTTCTGACAAACCCATGGTAATTTGTTTTTTTCTTTGACTCGAATTTTGAACACTTGGATATCTCTAAGTTTTGATCCAATTTCCAGATTTTGTTTTGTAGAATATTCGCCTTGTTGTCGACCAATACATAGTCTTAGCGAATTTTGCATATTGGACCCTTATTCAGATAGAAAATGATTTTTTGTTCTGCTGTCCTGATTCGGCCAAGGTGAGAGAGAGAAAATATTTATGAACTTTTTTTTCAAATCTTATCACACGTGAGGGGTAGGAAAAGTTAGTTTATTGTTAGTTTGCATGTCTTGAGGAGATTGAGAAAAGAATGTCCCAAGAATAACTCTCGTAGTTGATGCACTCCTTAAATTACCACGGGTTGGCCAGAAACAACTTATGACTTTTTCTCTGACTCCAAATTTGAACGCTTCGATCTCTCTAAGTTTTTATCAAATTGCCAGATTTATTTTTGTAAAAGATTCACTTTGTTGTCAACTAACAGATGTTCTTAGCGAATTTTGTATATAGGACCCATATTCAGAAAGAAAATAATTTTTTGTTCTGTTGTCCAGATTCGGCCAACGGGAGAGAGAACGTATTTATCAACTTTTTCATAAAATCTCATCACACATGAGGGGTAGGAAAAGATAGATTATTGTAATTTTGCAAGTCTTGAGGAGATAGAAAAAAAGAATGAGCCAAGAATAGCGCCCGTAATTGAAGAACTCATTTAATTACCACGGGTTGGTCAGAAACTGCATATGTTTTTTTCTATGAGTCCAACTTTAAACGCTTGGATCTCACTAAGTTTTTATCCAATTGCCAGATTTCTTTTTGTAAAATATTCTCCTTGTTGCTACTAACAGAAGTTCTTAACAAATTTTGCATATTAGACCAATATTCAAATAGAAAATAATTTTTTGTTCTGCTATCCTGATGCTGCCAAGGGGAGACAGAACGTATTTATCAACTTTTTCATCAAATCTTATCACACGTGACGGGTAGAAAAAGGTAGGTCATTGTTGTTTTGCATGTCCTCAGGAGGTAGAAAAAAGAATGAGCCAAGAATAGCACCCGCATTTGACGAAAATCCTTAAATTACCACGGGTTGGTCAGAAACAACTTATGCTTTTCTCTCTGACTCCCACTTTGAACGCTTGAATCTCTCTAAGTTTTTATCCAATTGCCAGATTTCCTCTCGTAGAATATTCGCCTTGTTGTCGACTAACAGATATTCTTAGCGAATTTTGCATATTAGATCCTTATTTAGATAGAAATGTTTTTTTTTTCTGTTGTCTTGATTCGGCAAAGGGTAGAGAGAACATATTTATCAACTTTTTCTTCAACTCACATCACACGTGAGCGGTAGGAAAAGATAGGTTATTGTATTTTGCATGTTTTGAGGAGATAGAAAAAATAATTTGCCTAGAATAGCTCCCGTAGTTGAAGAACTCCTTAAATTACCACGGGTTGGTCAGAAACAACTTATGTTTTTTTCTCTGACTCCAACTTTGAACGCTTGGATCTCTCTATGTTTTTATCCAAATGCCAGATTTCTTTTTGTAAAAGATTCTCTTTGTTGTCGACTAACTGATGTTCTTAGCCAATTTTGCATATTAGACCCATATTCAGATAGAGAATGATTTTTTGTTCTGTTATCCTGAATCCGCCAAGGGGAGAGAGAATATATTTATCAAATTTTTTTTTCAAATCTTATCACACGTGAGGGGTCGGAAAAGATAGGTTATTGTTATTTTGCAAGTCTTCAGGAGATAGAAAAATGAATGAGCCATGAACAGTGCCCGTAGTTGAAGAAATCCTTAAATTACCACGGGTTGGTCAGAAACAGCTTACGTTTTTTTCTCTGACTCCAACTTTGAACGCTTGAATCTCTCTAAGTTTTTATGCAATTGCCATATTTCCTTTTCTAGAATATTCCCCTTGTGGTCGACTAATAGATATTCTTAGCGAATTTTGCATATTGGACCCTTATTGTCCTGATTCGGCAAAGGGGAGAGAGAACATATTTATCAGCTTTTTCTTTAATTCACATCACACGTGAGGGGTAGGAAAATATAGGTTATTACAATTTTGCATGTCTTGAGGAAATAGAAAAAAAGAAAGTGCCAAGAATAGCTCCCGTAGTTGAAGAACTCCCTAAATTAGCACAGGTTGGTCAGAAACAACTTATGTTTTTTTTCTCTGACTCCGACTTTGAACGCTTGGATCTCTCTGAGTTTTTATCCAATTGCCATATTTCTTTTTGTAAAAGATTCTCTTTGTTGTCGACTAACAGATGTTCTTACCGAATTTTGCATATTGGACCCATATTCAGATAGAAAATGATTTTTTGTTCTGCTGTCCAGATTCATCCAAGGGAAGAGAGAACATATTTATCAACTTTTTCTTCAAAACTCATCACACATGAGGAGTAGGAAAAGATCGGTTATTGTTATTTTGTATGTATTGCAAAAATAGCTCCCAAGAATAGCTCCCGCAGTTGAAGAACTCCGTAAATTACCACGGGTTGGTCAGAGACAGCTTTTGTTTTTTTCTCTTACTCGAACATTGAACGCTTGGATCGCTCTCTTAATTTTTATCCAATTGTCAGATTTCTTTTTGTAAAATATTCTCCTTGTTGTCTACTAACAGATGTTCTTAGCTAATTTTGCATATTAGACCCATATTCTGATAGAAAATGTTGTTTTGTTCTGCTATCCTGATTCAGCCAAGGGGAGAGAGAACGTATTTAACAACTTTGTCTTCGAATCTTGTCACACGTGAGGGGTAGGAAAACATTGGTTATTATTATTTTGCATGTCTTCAGGAGATAGAAAAAAGAATGAGCAGAGCATTGCGTCCGTAGTTGAAGAAAATCCTTAAATTACAACGGGTTGTTCAGAAATAGCTTATGCTTTTTTCTCTGACTCCAACTTTGAACGCTCGAATCTCTCTAAGTTTCTATCCAATTGCCAGATTTCCTTTCGTAGAATATTCGCCCTGTTGTCGACTAATAGATATTCTTAGCGAATTTTGCATATTGGATCCTTATTCAGATAGAAAATTATTTTTTCTTCTGCTATCCTAATTCGGCAAAGGGTAGAGAGAACGTATTGATCAACATTTTCTTCAAATCTCATCACACGTGAGGGGTAGGAAAAGATAGGTTATTGTTATTTTGCATGTCTTAAGGAGATAAATGAAACAATGATCCAAGAATAGCGCCCGTAGTTGATGAAATCCTTAAATTACCACGGGTTGGTCAGAAACAGCTTATGTTTTTTTCTCTGACTCCAAATTTGAAAGCTTGGATCTCTCTAAATTTTCATCCAATTGTCAGATTTCTTTTTGTAGAATATTCGCCTTGTTGTCGACTAACAGATGTTCTTTACGAATTTTGCCTATTGGACCCATATGTAGATAGTAATGGTTTTTTTGTTCTGTTGTCCTGATTCAGACAAGGGGAGAGACAACATATTTATCAACTTTTTCTTCAAATCTCATCACACGTGAGGGGTAGGAAAAGATAGGTTATTGTTATTTTGCATGTCTTGAGGAGATAGAAAAAAAGAATGAGCCAAGAATAGCGCCCGTAATTGAAGAAATCTTTTAATTACCACGGGTTGGTCAGAAATAGCTTATGTTTTTTCTATGACTCCAACTTTGAACGCTTGGATCTCACTAAGTTGTTATCCAATTACTAGATTTCTTTTTGAAAAATATTCTCCTTGATGTCGACTATCATATATTCTTAGAGAATTTTGCATATTGGACCCATTTCAAATAGAAAATGATTTTTTGTTTTGCTGTCCAGATTTAGCCAAGGGAAGAGAGATCATATTTATCAACTTTTTCTTCAAAACTCATCACACGTGAGGAGTAGGAAAAGATAGATTTTTGTTATATTGCATGTCTTTGTAAATCACACAAAACCGTCGTTGAATTTCACACAATTTAACAAAACAATTTATATTTCCCTATTAATCAATTACGAGTATGAGTGGTAACGAGTTTTAGGGGTCGAACACAAGGAGGTGTGGCCTCAAGAATTAACTAATCTCAATGATTTATTTCTAGTGCAAAATCTTTTAATTCAAGGTTTATTAGGTAAATTTCTAAGTTCAAATTCAAATATCAGTTTTGTTTCAAAAATTCAGCACGTCACACTTTAGTGATTTAATTCGTAACTAGTCAAAATAAACTCTGAATCCAACACGCGAGATACCGTTGGAAACTAGAAAGAGAGATCTATGATGTGGTCTTTTACTGGTATTATTAGTTTATTCAAGAATTTCGAGACATTTGCAGTTCAGTCCAGAATTTATTTCAGAATTAAAATCGGTTCAGCCGCAAGTTCAGAAAATTATAGAAAATTCACCCAAGCTTAAAAAATCCCAAGATTTGTACAGAAATTCAATTATCAAGTTTTGGATTAGTTGTTAAATTTTTGTAGAATTGTGTTTTGTGGTTTGAGATTTATAATGAAATTACAGATCTGGATCAGAAACTGGTTCTGACAGACCATCACTCACAAAAACTGTTATATCTCCTAATCTGTTTTAACAACTACTCTTTTAAAATTCATATTCAGAATCTACACTTCGAAATAATTCAAGTAGGACTATTTTTGGATTTTTATTATTTATTTTTATATTTTTAAAAATTCAGAAGAAAAGAAACAGTGAATCTGGACAGAAAGTTCAACAACAGAAATATTACAAACTTAGAAAATTAATATCTCACAAATTATAAATCGGAATTGGGCAAAATTTGATTTGAAAATTATCTACTAAATGAGATCTAAATTGTAAAAATATTTATTTAATTTTTCTGATTTGAAAAGGATACGAAATTAAGGAAATTTACTGAAAAAGAGAGAAAGAACAATAGCAAGACAGAAACTGGATTAGGGTTTGATTTTCGGTTTAAAAATAGGGATTTATAGGAAATTTATGATGTGTAACAATCATTAATCACTAATTGTATAATTTCTCAGATTTAGATGATGGATTTGAGCAATCTAAGCTAAGATCTACTCAAGAAATTGACTCAAAAACTAGTTTATTCTAAAACAGCCATTTCAAAACAAAACTTGATTTAAATCAATCACAACTCCAAATTAATCACACAAAATACTAAGCTAAGTGTTTCAGATGATTAACAAGCCAATAACCTCTAGATTCAATAGATTAATTGAAGAAAAATACTAAGCTAAGCAATTTTCCCCCAATTCATTCAAAAATATGTGTGTTTATGACTATTCATCAAAATTCAGCAAAATTACAAGATTATAAAGCAAGATTTCATGTATACAAATCACAAATTCCCCTCCCTATCTAGATTTACTCACACATATTCACAAGAACAAGAGTTTGACAAAATTTCATCATGATTATTACAAAATTGAGTTCTTGTGATCTAAAATTCAAATCTAATTATTTAAAGAGAATTGGATTAAACCGAGAGTTGGAGATCCAGCCGGTAGCTCCCTCGAGTCGATTTGAAGCTCCAATTGCGCCTCGATTCAAGCTAGAATCGACCGATTCGAATTTTCCCCAAATCAGCCCTAAATTGCGCGTTTTCACTCAAAAACGAAAATTAGAGCTCAAGAAAGCTTGAAACTCATTAATGGAGATTCTAGAGGTTAGAGAAGATGAATGGAGAGTGGTGTGTCGATTGAAGAGGCTTGAGACGTGTTTTATAGACTGAATTGGACTTGAGAGTCCAATGGCCTGTTTTGAATGGAGAAGATGATAGGGACTGAACCGAGGATTGTGATTGGTTCAGGCGGATCAAGGGTTGTGTACTGAAGATCTGGTCGAAATTTCGTTGAATTTGGTTGAGGTTTGATCCGGTTTTGGGCGGTTGAATTTTTCACTCTGTTTTTGGCGGAACGATCAGATTTCGATCTGACGTTTAAACGCGCGAGCGGTTGAATTCGTTGAGTCACTGACAGTGGTCCCTACTGGATTTGCTGCGCTGAAACGGGTCACAAATCGCGTGAAACGAGTCGCGTGCTGTTCTTCAGAATAGCGCTGAGTTTTTGAACGTCTTTTGATCTTTTACGGCGGAACGGGTCGAACGCGCGTGAAACGGGTCATTCTGAGCGAGAATGGCGCTGAATTCATTTTGAACGAAGATTGCTTGATCTTCTGTGGATCGCGAGCTACAGTCGGTCCTAATACGAAGCTCTGACAGACTAGTGTGAAGCGAATATGTATTTTGGATCCAATTTCGCATTGATTTTCAGACCCGTATTCGCTTCTTCTTCAATCCGTGAGTTGAGCTCGCACGGTTCTTCACTTCTGCTCACGTTCTCACTCCAAATGGCTTCCTCTCATTGCCACGAATCTACAGAGCTTTGAAATGCAGAAAATGGTTGAGAGTTCATCGAGTTTTCCTCATTTTTCTCCCGTTTCAGTTCGTTTCCGCCATTGATGGCTGTTCGAGCTTAAAGCTCGATCTTTGAGTAGCGGCAGCTCAATCCAGAGCTCAGGCTTCCTTCCTCACTTCCTCACGATGCTCTGCGTTGCGTTTTATGCGTCAATTCTTCCCTTAATTCATGAATTTCCGCCATTAACCGAACTCAGCGAAAATAACCCATCAGAACACAAAATCGTGAATCAAAACGAGATTTCAAGTTGTTTTTCTACCGAATTGAGGCTTCGGAATCCATTAAGAGACCCCACTGAAGCTATTCGACTCGTCAAACATCATCACTGTGGGAGAAAAATGCGAGAAGACCGATCGAATTCATCACACTGCCGAAATTCCGACCGTTGGATCATCCAGTTTGAAAAGTTCATTGAGGATTTCGTCGAACAGATTACGCAAACACGGATTTCTCGCTCGATTTTGCATCATTCAATGAGTTCTTCATATGGTTAGAAAGGGTAGACGATGGAGAAGAGAATGAGATCGGTTTTGGCTCGAATGGATGAGTGTGGAAGGCACGGCAGATCAACCATGGTTTCGGTCCGTTTTTGGCACTTGTTTTGGCCGAATTCCGGCGATCGCCGGAACTTCCAAGACCGGAGAATGGCACCGGCATGTTCGTCTCGTCATGCTGAATCCATGGCTGGCGTGTTTGTTCGATTTCGAGCAGAATTGTGAATTATGAGGTTTGAAAAAGATGGGTTTGACCTGGTCAATTCGTTGACTTTGACCAATTTTGACCTGATTTTCAATTGGTGATTCTGAGAGTTCTAGAAGGTTTCTGATCGCGAGGATTGTACCGTTGGGTTCGTTTCGTCGAGCTCTTCATTTTGGTATACCGTTCGACCCATTTTGGAGAAGTTGACTTTTGGTCAACTTGGCGATTTTTGGCGTTTGGCTCGGTTTGACTTGGTTGTAGAAGGTTTTTGAATTGTCGTAAAAGTTTGGGGAATTTTTTGTAGAGTGTTTGAGGTTTTTAGTTGGCCATCTTTGGCCCATTATTTGCGTTTTGGTCCAATTCTTCATTTTATGGCCTTTTCACCTGTAAAATCACACAAAAATGTATTAAGAGGTTTCAAATTATGTTTTATGAATTATGAGTATTTTTCATACATTTGATGTGAATTATGATTTAATTTGAGATGATAAAAACCCAAAAAATGTGTATAAAAATACACATTACAAATTCCACCACACTTAAACCAAGCTTGCCCTCAAGCGTAAATAAAATCAAGTTTTAGGGTTTTTAGAATCAGTTTAAAGCACTTTGAAAAGAGATTTAGTTATTGCCATGAATGTTATATATAATATTCGATTATTATAATAATACACGAAGGTCGATGAATATCCATTAATAATTTCAAATTCATATTTATTTAAAATTCCCCAATCCTTCAAATATGAACCATTTTTCCAAAAAGCAATGCCCTAATTTTATTTTTGATACTTTCTCCCCCTAATTTTAAAATGGTGAATTTATAAAATTACCCCAAAAGTTTCAACTAACTCAACTTTTTCTTTTATAAACACGTAAAGGTTGGTATGCTATCCACTCATGTTATCAAAAGACAAGCTGTGCTTTGCACGTACAAAAAAAATCCTTCATTTTCTATTGCGGATATGTAAAATTTTTCTTTTTTAAGGGTTTAAAAATAATTTTTCACATTTTTTGAATTCTTTTTGTGAAGGGATAACAGGTTACGATTTCGGTCACTTGCTTTTAGTGCGAAAATTAGAGATGGACATACGAGTCATTAGCTATGCCATGAAAGATAGGTTGAGTTAGAAAAATTTTGCGAAGCTAGTGGTATTAAAAGTAAGGTTTGATTTTTCAAAAATTTTAATTACAGCATTACTTTAAAGAAAAACGATTTATAAATTCATTAAAGGGGCAAGTGAAATATTTATGAATTTTCGAAACGCTTAATGGATTTTAAATGGATATTATAGATGGGATGAGGTGCAAAATATGGCATTCATGATGATAATTAATCGCTTTTTGAATTTTCAAATCTTTTCATCATTTTCCAAAACCCTAAGTGATTTCAAAATTTTGCCTGAGAGGAGGGCTTAGTTTTAAAATGTTTTCCATTTCAAAAAACCTTTTACTTTTCATTTTAAAGTTCTCGCTTTTATAACATACAAAATTTTATTTATGTATTTCTTTTTTATTTTAAAAACAAACAAAAATGAAAGAAGGAAAGTAAAATTTAAATTTTTATGGTATTTATGAGTTTTGTTGTTGTTTTTGAAATTTTTTTAATTTTTTCAGTTTTTATGAATTTTTACATTTTTACAAGAAAACAAAACTTGGTTTTGCACAAAACCACCCCAGCACACTTAAACCTTTGTTTGTCCTCAAACAAAAAGTTCAAAAATGAGACATTTGTGGAAATTGGAAAAATTGTTGGAGTTTTATGCAAAACCTCCCCCACCACACTTAAACTTTTGCGTAGCAAATGTTTAAGTGTGAAAGAGAGTTTTGTAAAAAGAAGAAAAATAAAATAAAGAAAGGAAAAATACGACCTGACACGACGAGTTGCCTCTCGACAGCGCCCTTGTTTAACGTCTTGAGCTCGACGCGTGTTTTCTCATTTGTTCGTACCTTCCCCGCTCGGGTACTCGCCGAACTCTTGCTCGTCTAGCCACCTGGTGTCGTGATTTTCGTAAAACGCCTTGAGTCGGTGCCCATTGACTTTGAACGCGCCATTCTTGTTACTAAAAATTTCAAAGACTCCAAAGGGCAAAATATTTGTTATTTCAAAAGGCCCTATCCACCTACTCTTCAATTTCCCGGGATGTAATTTCAATCGAGAATTGAATAACAAGACTTTATCTCCCACTTTGAATTCTTTTCTCTTAATTATCTTGTCATGATAGGTGACTAATTTTTCTTTATAAATTCGAGAGTTGTCGTATGCTTCAATTCTAATTTCCTCCAACTCTTGAATTTGTAATTTACGCATTCCCGCGTCTTTTGGGTATTCACAATTTACATTTTTAATTGCCCAATATGCTTTATGCTCTATTTCAACAGGTAGGTGACAACTTTTACCATACACAAGTTTAAATGGTGTCATACCTATTGGTGTTTTGTACGCGGTCCTGTAGGCCCAAAGTGCATCCCCAAGCCTTTGACTCCAATCCTTGCGAGAGGGATTAACCACTTTCTCAAGGATTGATTTTATTTCTTTGTTTGAGATTTCGGCTTGTCCATTCGTTTGGGGATGGTAAGCGGTAGACATACGGTGTTGTACATGGTAATTTTTCAACAGGTTTTCCATGTATTTGTTGTTAAAATGGGAGCCCCTATCACTTATGATGGCTTTAGGGACTCCAAAACGCTGAAAGATATTCTTTTTGAGAAACTCTATCACGGTTTTGGAGTTGGCATCCCTTGTAGGAACTGCCTCCACCCATTTTGACACGTAATCCACACACACCAATATGTAAAGATAACCATTGGATTGGGGAAAAGGACCCATGAAATCTATCCCCCAAACATCAAAAAGCTCACAAAACAATAAAGTTTTGAGAGGCATTTCATTTTTGCGGGTTAGATTTCCTGTCTTTTGGCAATTTTCGCAACTCTTTACAAAGGAATGAGCATCTTTGTAAAGAGTTGGCCAGTACAAGCCACTTTGAAGCACCTTGTGGCTTGTACGTTGCCCCCCAAAATGACCCCCACATTCCAAAGTATGGCAAAAAGAGAGTACCGACTGTTTTTCGTGGTCAGGCACGCATTTGCGCACCATTTGGTCAGAGCAAATCTTGTAGAGATGAGGGTCCTCCCAAAAATAATAGCGCGCGTCGCTTTTTATCTTGTCCTTCTGAGCTCGAGAGAGAGTGTTAGGGAGCTCCTGAGTCTCCAAGTAGTTGACGATGTCGGCGTACCAAGGCGTCACTCCATGGATGGCGTAAAGTTGTTCGTCAGGGAAGAGCTCGTTTATGGGAAGTATATCGCCTGCTTTTGTCGGGAGTCGGCTGAGATGATCGGCCACCAAGTTTTCGGCGCCTTTCTTGTCCCGAATCTCCACGTTGAACTCTTGCAGGAGAAGGATCCATCGGAGAAGTCGAGGTTTGCACTCCTTCTTTTTCATCAGGTGTTTGAGCGCCGCATGATCTGAAAACACAACAACCTTCGTCCCGACCAAATATGATCGGAACTTTTCCAATGCAAAAACAATTGCTAATAATTCTTTTTCAGTTGTGGTGTAATTTCTTTGGGCTTCGTCTAGGGTCCTAGAGGCATAGTAAATTACATGAGGATCCTTACCAACGCGTTGGCCCAAGACGGCGCCAACGCACAAGTCGCTAGCGTCACACATGATTTCGAAAGGAAGATTCCAGTCGGGAGGCTTGATGATTGGAGCCTCGCACAATTTCCCTTTTAAGATGTTGAATGCCTCCTTGCACGCGTCATTGAACTCGAATTTTACTTCTTTTTGGAGGAGACGACACATGGGTTGGGCGATCTTGGAGAAATCTCAAATGAATCGCCTATAGAAACCCGCATGGCCGAGAAAGGAGCGTACGTCTTTCACATTGCGAGGATATGGAAGCGTCTTTATTACGTCAATCTTTGCCTTGTCGACCTCCAGGCCTTTTTCTGATATTAAATGCCTTAAAACAATTCCTTGGCTCACCATAAAGTGGCATTTCTCAAAATTCAAGACAAGATTAGCTTCCACACACTTTTCCATTATTAGGCCCAAATTATGGAGACACTCGTCAAAAGAGTTGCCATAAATGGAAAAGTCATCCATAAACACCTCAATGAATTTAGAAATATATTCAGAAAAAATAGAGATCATACACCTTTGAAATGTACCAGGTGCGTTGCACAACCCGAACGGCATCCTTCGATAGGCGAATGTACCAAAGGGACACGTGAAGGTTGTCTTCTTTTGGTCGTCGGGGTCGATGGCGATTTGAAAATATCCCGAATAGCCATCCAAGAAGCAATAGTAAGGTCGCCCTGCTAATCGTTCGAGCATTTGATCGATGAAGGGAAGAGGGAAGTGGTCCTTCTTTGTTGCCGCGTTGAGTTTTCGATAGTCGATGCACACTCTCCATCCGTTTTGCACTCGTGTCGGCACCTTTTCTCCTTCGGCATTCTCCACAATCGTGATTCCCGTCTTCTTGGGAACTACATGGATTGGAGATACCCATTCCGAATCGGCCACCGCATAAATGATCCCCGCATCAAGAAGCTTGAGAAGCTCCTTTTTCACCACCTCCATCATGACGGGATTCAGTCTCCTTTGAGCTTCCCTCGAGGGTTTGGAGCCTTCCTCGAGCGAAATCTTATGCATGCAGGTTGAAGGACTAATCCCAGGCATGTCGGCTAGGATCCACCCAATCGCCTTCTTGTGTTGTTTCAGAACGACGACCAAGCGATCTTCTTGCTCGGGTGTTAGGTTGGAGGCAATGATGACAGGTAGGGTCTCCTTAGGTCCAAGGTAGGCATATTTGAGATGGTCGGGTAGCGTTTTGAGCTCAAGGTCGGGTGCCGTTTCGATTGATGGAGGCATTCTTTTTCCTGAAATCTTAAGTTCGCTTGAAGTTGGACCTGAAAAAGAATAAACCTCTTCTTTTCTACAATTGTCAAGATTAGGCAAGTTTTCATTTTGTATTTCTTCTATTACTACATCACTTTTAATTGGATTTGTATCTTGTAGTAATTCATTTTCATTCACATTTTCTAATGCATTTACATGTTCTAAATCATCCCAAAAGTTATCAAAATCTGAATTAAGTGAATTTAAAGAATTTAAATACTCCCCTTCGAGATGCTCTTCCACTAACTCGTCGATTTCGTCAATGACACAAATGCTAGAGACATTGTAATCGTCGGGGTATTTGATTGTGTCGAAAATGTTGAAGGTGATCTTCTCGTTGTCGAATTCCATGGATAATGTGCCCGAGTGGCAGTCAATCCTTGTGCGAGCTGTTCTTAGAAAGGGTCTTCCCAAGAGAATGGCGGATGAGTCGGCGTTGTCGCCCATTTCGAGTATATAGAAATCCGCCGGGAATACCAACCCGTTCACTTGCGTGGCCTTGAGCAAGGATGTTCATGTCACTCCTTACCGCTCCCAATTCCGTTGAAAAACTCGAAAAGTTGGTCGTCATCATGGCCATCATTTTGTCAAATTTTTCATCGAGAGATGGAGGTTGAGGGTTTGATGAAGAGGGTTGAAGTGGTTGTTGTTGAGGATGGTGTTGAGTTTGCGCGTTAGGATGAACATACACTCCAGATTTTTGGTAACCTTGTTGGGGTTGTTGAAATTGAGGGTTGTCGCGCCAACGGAGATTAGGGTTTTTCTTCCAAGGTTCATATGCGTATTGAGGGCGTTGGTAACCATCCACATGGTTTACATCCTGAAGGGTGTCACACTCATCGGTTGCATGATCCGTGCTTGCGCAAAACTCGCATGGTGTGGGTTCCATTTTTGCCCCGACCGCCTTAAGCACTTTGTTGAACTTCGACTCGAAATTCGCCGTGATGCGAGATTCCATTGCTTTGAGATCCACTGTGCTTGTTGTGTTTACTTGCCCTAAAATTCCATCACGACCTAAGTTTCCTTCGGCCATGGTCTCGATGAGTGTACGCACTTCGGCAGGAGTTTTATCGTTGAAGGATCCACCAGCCGAACATTGGAGAAGACGAGCTTCTAGCGCATTCATCCCTTGAATAAATTGATCGAGTAACGAGGTTTCGGTGAGGTTATGGTTAGGACAAGAGGCGCACAATCGTACGAAGCGCTCGTAGTATTCTTGAAGGGTTTCGTCGCCTCGTTGTTGAATGTTGGTAATCTCTTTGCGTAATTTAGCGGTAAGCGTGCTTGGAAAGTATCGCTTAAGAAATCGCTTCGCCACGTCGTCGAATGTCTCGAATGGCCCACCCTGTAAATGATTAAGCCAATCCCTAGGGGCAGCTCCTAATGTATGAGGAAAAAGGATCAACTTAATGTTGTCCAGATTGTCAGTTTTACCAAATAATGCAGTACATTTCATATGGAATTCATCTAAATGTGCATATGGATTGTCATTTTTATGCCCTTCAAAAATTGGTAAAGCACTTAACATGGATGGACTTATCTTGAAGTTTGGTACCCTTGGTATAACAATGTTTCCAGGATTTTCTTGAATCTTGTGCTCTAAAAATTCCCCTAATGTTCTTTGTTGAGCCATTTGTACGTTTATTAATGTTTCTTTAAATTCTTTTTCAACTTCTTGATTTTTAAAATGAGATGAAAAAGATGATGATGTTGGTGAAATAGAATGAGAAATAGAATGAGATGGAGAAACGAATCTTGGAGGTGATGGTGAAGACGGAATGGTGAGAGGTTGACTTTGAGCTTCTTCTTGTGGCTTTTCCACTTGGTATAACTCTTCTTGTCGTACTTGAGGCCCTTGCGTGAAAGGAGAAGCCTCTTCTTGTTGCGTTCCTTTGTTTGACGAAGTTGCGCCTTGCTCGCTTTTCGCCTTGTTCCTCTTAATCTCTCTTAAATGCTTGTTGATGTCCTTCTTGCGAGGAGTATGTACTTCACCTTGTGATCTTGTCTTTCTCATAAACCTTCAAAATTTCAAGAGACAAAAAACACTAGAGAAAAATATGAGATGGGTTAGTTAAAAACTTGATGCAAGCCGCCTCCCCGGCAACGGCGCCATTTGTAAATCGCGCAAAACCGTCGTTGAATTTCACACAATTTAACAAAACAATTTATATTTCCCTATTAATCAATTACGAGTATGAGTGGTAACGAGTTTTAGGGGTCGAACACAAGGAGGTGTGGCCTCAAGAATTAACTAATCTCAATGAATTCTAGTGCAAAATCTTTTAATTCAAGGTTTATTAGGTAAATTTCTAAGTTCAAATTCAAATATCAGTTTTGTTTCAAAAATTCAGCACGTCACACTTTAGTGATTTAATTCGTAACTACTCAAAATAAACTCTGAATCCAACACGCGAGATACCGTTGGAAACTAGAAAGAGAGATCTATGATGTGGTTTTTTACTGGTATTATTAGTTTATTCAAGAATTTCGAGATATTTGCAGTTCAGTCCAGAATTTATTTCAGAATTAAAATCGGTTCAGCCGCAAGTTCAGAAAATTATAGAAAATTCACCCAAGCTTAAAAAACTCCAAGATTTGTACAGAAATTCAATTATCAAGTTTTGGATTAGTTGTTAAATTTTTGTAGAATTGTGTTTTGTGGTTTGAGATTTATAATGAAATTACAGATCTGGATCAGAAACTGGTTCTGACAGACCATCACTCACAAAAACTGTTATATCTCCTAATCTGTTTTAACAACTACTCTTTTAAAATTCATATTCAGAATCTACACTTCGAAATAATTCAAGTAGGACTATTTTTGGATTTTTATTATTTATTTTTATATTTTTAAAAATTCAGAAGAAAAGAAACAGTGAATCTGGACAGAAAGTTCAACAACAGAAATATTACAAACTTAGAAAATTAATATCTCATAAATTATAAATCGGAATTGGGCAAAATTTGATTTGAAAATTATCTACTAAATGAGATCTAAATTGTAAAAATATTTATTTAATTTTTCTGATTTGAAAAGGATACGAAATTAAGGAAAATTTACTGAAAAAGAGAGAAAGAACAATAGCAAGACAGAAACTGGATTAGGGTTTGATTTTCGGTTTAAAAATAGGGATTTATAGGAAATTTATGATGTGTAACAATCATTAATCACTAATTGTATAATTTCTCAGATTTAGATGATGGATTTGAGCAATCTAAGCTAAGATCTACTCAAGAAATTGACTCAAAAACTAGTTTATTCTAAAACAGCCATTTCAAAACAAAACTTGATTTAAATCAATCACAACTCCAAATTAATCACACAAAATACTAAGCTAAGTGTTTCAGATGATTAACAAGCCAATAACCTCTAGATTCAATAGATTAATTGAAGAAAAATACTAAGCTAAGCAATTTTCCCCCAATTCATTCAAAAATATGTGTGTTTATGACTATTCATCAAAATTCAGCAAAATTACAAGATTATAAAGCAAGATTTCATGTATACAAATCACAAATTCCCCTCCCTATCTAGATTTACTCACACATATTCACAAGAACAAGAGTTTGACAAAATTTCATCATGATTATTACAAAATTGAGTTCTTGTGATCTAAAATTCAAATCTAATTATTTAAAGAGAATTGGATTAAACCGAGAGTTGGAGATCCAGCCGGTAGCTCCCTCGAGTCGATTTGAAGCTCCAATTGCGCCTCGATTCAAGCTAGAATCGACCGATTCGAATTTTCCCCAAATCAGCCCTAAATTGCGCGTTTTCACTCAAAAACGAAAATTAGAGCTCAAGAAAGCTTGAAACTCATTAATGGAGATTCTAGAGGTTAGAGAAGATGAATGGAGAGTGGTGTGTCGATTGAAGAGGCTTGAGACGTGTTTTATAGACTGAATTGGACTTGAGAGTCCAATGGCCTGTTTTGAATGGAGAAGATGATAGGGACTGAACCGAGGATTGTGATTGGTTCAGGCGGATCAAGGGTTGTGTACTGAAGATCTGGTCGAAATTTCGTTGAATTTGGTTGAGGTTTGATCCGGTTTTGGGCGGTTGAATTTTTCACTCTGTTTTTGGCGGAACGATCAGATTTCGATCTGACGTTTAAACGCGCGAGCGGTTGAATTCGTTGAGTCACTGACAGTGGTCCCTACTGGATTTGCTGCGCTGAAACGGGTCACAAATCGCGTGAAACGAGTCGCGTGCTGTTCTTCAGAATAGCGCTGAGTTTTTGAACGTCTTTTGATCTTTTACGGCGGAACGGGTCGAACGCGCGTGAAACGGGTCATTCTGAGCGAGAATGGCGCTGAATTCATTTTGAACGAAGATTGCTTGATCTTCTGTGGATCGCGAGCTACAGTCGGTCCTAAAACGAAGCTCTGACAGACTAGTGTGAAGCGAATATGTATTTTGGATCCAATTTCGCATTGATTTTCAGACCCGTATTCGCTTCTTCTTCAATCCGTGAGTTGAGCTCGCACGGTTCTTCACTTCTGCTCACGTTCTCACTCCAAATGGCTTCCTCTCATTGCCACGAATCTACAGAGCTTTGAAATGCAGAAAATGGTTGAGAGTTCATCGAGTTTTCCTCATTTTTCTCCCGTTTCAGTTCGTTTCCGCCATTGATGGCTGTTCGAGCTTAAAGCTCGATCTTTGAGTAGCGGCAGCTCAATCCAGAGCTCAGGCTTCCTTCCTCACTTCCTCACGATGCTCTGCGTTGCGTTTTATGCGTCAATTCTTCCCTTAATTCATGAATTTCCGCCATTAACCGAACTCAGCGAAAATAACCCATCAGAACACAAAATCGTGAATCAAAACGAGATTTCAAGTTGTTTTTCTACCGAATTGAGGCTTCGGAATCCATTAAGAGACCCCACTGAAGCTATTCGACTCGTCAAACATCATCATTGTGGGAGAAAAATGCGAGAAGACCGATCGAATTCATCACACTGCCGAAATTCCGACCGTTGGATCATCCAGTTTGAAAAGTTCATTGAGGATTTCGTCGAACAGATTACGCAAACACGGATTTGTCGCTCGATTTTGCATCATTCAATGAGTTCTTCATATGGTTAGAAAGGGTAGACGATGGAGAAGAGAATGAGATCGGTTTTGGCTCGAATGGATGAGTGTGGAAGGCACGGCAGATCAACCATGGTTTCGGTCCGTTTTTGGCACTTGTTTTGGCCGAATTCCGGCGATCGCCGGAACTTCCAAGACCGGAGAATGGCACCGGCATGTTCGTCTCGTCATGCTGAATCCATGGCTGGCTTGTTTGTTCGATTTCGAGCAGAATTGTGAATTATGAGGTTTGAAAAAGATGGGTTTGACCTGGTCAATTCGTTGACTTTGACCAATTTTGACCTGATTTTCAATTGGTGATTCTGAGAGTTCTAGAAGGTTTCTGATCGCGAGGATTGTACCGTTGGGTTCGTTTCGTCGAGCTCTTCATTTTGGTATACCGTTCGACCCATTTTGGAGAAGTTGACTTTTGGTCAACTTGGCGATTTTTGGCGTTTGGCTCGGTTTGACTTGGTTGTAGAAGGTTTTTGAATTGTCGTAAAAGTTTGGGGAATTTTTTGTAGAGTGTTTGAGGTTTTTAGTTGGCCATCTTTGGCCCATTATTTGCGTTTTGGTCCAATTCTTCATTTTATGGCCTTTTCACCTGTAAAATCACACAAAAATGTATTAAGAGGTTTCAAATTATGTTTTATGAATTATGAGTATTTTTCATACATTTGATGTGAATTATGATTTAATTTGAGATGATAAAAACCCAAAAAATGTGTATAAAAATACACATTACAGTCTTGCAAAAATAGCTCCCAAGAATAGCTCCCGTAGCCAAGAATAGCTCCCGCTGTTGAAGAACTCCATAATTTACCACGGGTTGGTCAGAGACAGCTTATGTTTTTTTCTCTTACTCGAACTTTGAACGCTTGGATCGCTCTAAATTTTTATCCAATTGCCAGATTTCTTTTTGTAGAATATTCTCCTTATTGTCTACTAACAGATGTTCTTAGCTAATTTTGTATATTAGACCCATATTCAGATAGAAAATGATGTTTTGTTCTGCTATCTTGATTCAGCCAAGGGGAGAGAGAACGTATTTATCAACATTTTTCTTCAAATCTTATCACACGTGAGGGGTAGGAAAAGATAGGTTATTATTATTTTGCATGTCTTCAGGAGATAGAAAAAAGAATGAGCCAAGAATTGCACCCGTAATTGAAGAAAATCCTTAAATTACCACGGATTGGTCAGAAACAGCTTATGCTTTTTTTTATGACTCCAACTTTGAACGCTTGAATCTCTGTAAGTTTTTATCCAATTGCCACATTTCCTTTCGTAGAATATTCGCCTTGTTGTCGACGAACAGATATTGTTAGCGAATTGGATCCTTATTCAGATAGAAAATTATTTTTTGTTCTGCTGTCCTGATTCGGAAAAGGGGAAAGAGAACATATTTAGCAACTTTTTCTTCAACTCACATCACCGTGAGGAGTAGGAAAAGATAGGTTATTGTTATTTTACATGTCTTGAGAAAATAGCTCCCAAGACTAGCTCCCGTAGCCAAGAATAGCTCCCGCAGTTGAAGAACTCCGTAAATTACCACGGGTTGGTCAGAGACAGCTTATGTTTTTTTCTTTGACTCGAACTCTGAACGCTTGGATCTCTCTAAATTTTTATCCAATTGCCAGATTTCTTTTTGTAAAATATTTTCCTTATAGTGTACTAACAGATGTTTGTAATGTGTATTTTTGTACACATTTCTAGAGTTTTTATCATGACAAGTTCAATCATAATTCACATAAAATGTGTAAAAAATGCTCATAATTTATAAAACATAATTTGAACCTCTTAATATGTTTTTGTGTAGTTTTACACGTGAAAATGCCATAAAATGAAGAATTGGACCATTCACATACTTCTCCAACCCTAAACGATGCAAAACGTTAGTGGAAAAGAACAAACATTGGAACGAGTAAGAAACGACCACAAAATGTTATGAAAACGTCCACTGTCTCATGACATTCTTCAGCCAAACCGATACGTGAACCGACCATGTCCGTCTCAAAACAGAGAAGAAACTCCCACGTTTCTTATGACGTTCCGTATCGGCATGTGACGTTCCGATCAAATGGATCTTAACCATCGTTTTACTCCTCAAAATAAACCTAGCAGCGAAAGAATAGCGAAAAAAAATGATGCCTCAAATTTCTGGTCAACCGTCGCAGTCAAAGTCAACTCTTCTCTCTCAAAAGCGCTGATTTTCTGAAATGCTCGGAATTGAACAAACTCACCACCATTTGACTCGTCTTGAAAAGGCAATCACAACCGTATCATTCATCATCACTGAGACCGCCGGAGTTTGCCGGAAAACGCGAAAAACCTTTTGTTAGCCATGAAAATAGACAGTTTGAGCTGAGCAATTCTCGTGCTTGCCATTTCCTCCACATACATCTATTTGACAAACTTCCAACACCATTCTCTTCTCCTTATTCCCCTATTTCCAACTATATAAAGAACTCAAAAATTGATGAAGAATTGAGTGAGATAATTGAGTTCAAAACAGGAGACCATGAACCCCAAGAATGGTGGAGAATTGAGTGAGCAGTTCACGTTTGAAAAGAGGCGCATGATCTGTTCGACGAGATGCGTCACTCAGAGTTGTGGCGTTTTTAATGGAGATGGAAGGAAATTGGGAGCTTAAAATCCACCTAGATGAACCTGAGGGGATAGTTAATGTTTTCAGACCTTTTAATTCAGATGGAAATGGTTGAGAAACTATTTTCAACTCAAAAAAATATTCAGTGGCAAAGTCGTAATAAAAGAAAACTTCTTTTCTCTCCGCTCAAAAGGATCCTGTCAGTCAAGTCAGTCACAAAACAAACTCAACAACTCCAGTATTTCCCCCTTTTTTTTTGATCGGATCTGAAGCATTCCGCCCAAAACAGAGCATGAACTTTTCAGCCAAAAATCAACTCATTTCTCAACGAAATTCAACGAAATTTTGTCCAGAACCTCAGTAACCCCTTGATCCACCTGAGCCTATCACAAAATCTCGGTTTGTCTCCTACTCTCCTCTCCATTCAAAACAGGCCATTGGACTCTCAAGTCTATTTCAGCCTATAAAACACCCCTTAAGCCTCTTCATTCAACACACCACTCTCCATTCTTCTTCTCTAACCTCTAGAACCTCCATTAATGAGTTTCAAGCTTTCTTCAGCTCTAGTTTTCGTTTTTGAGTGAAAATGCGCAATTTGGGGCTGATTTGGGGAAAATTCGAATCGGTCGATTCTAGCTTGAATCGAGGCGCAATTGGAGCTTCAAATCGACTCGAGGGAGCTACCGGCTGTATCTCCAACTCTCAGTTTAGTCCAATTCTCTTTAAATAATTAGATTTGAATTTTAGATCACAAGAACTCAATTTTGTAATAATCATGATGAAATCTTGTCACACTCTTGTTCTTGTGAATATGTGTGAGTAAATCTAGATAGGGAGGGGAATTTGTGATTTGTATACATGAAATCTTGCTTATTAATCTTGTAATTTTTCTGAATTTTGATGAAATGTCATCAACACACTTATTTTTGAATAAATTGGGGAAAATTGGTAAGCTTGGTATTTTTCATCAATTGATATATTAAATCTGAAGTTTTTTTGGCTTGTTAATCATTCGGAATATTTAGCTTAGTATTTTGTGGGATTAATTTGGAGTTGTGATTGATTTAAATCAAGTTTTATTTTGAAATGGCTGTTTTGGAATAAACTAGTTCTAAGTCAATTTCTTGAGTAAATCTTAGCTTAGATTGCTCAAATCCATTATTTAAATCTGAAAAATTATACCCTAAGTGATTAATAATTGTTACACATCATGAATTTCCTATAAATCTCTATTTTTAAACCAAAAATCAAACCCTAATCCAGTTTCTGTCATGCTGCTGTTTTTCTCTGTTTTGTTTCAGTCTATTTTCCTTAATTTCATGTCTAATTCAGATCTGAAAAATTAAATAAATATTTTTAATATTTAGTTCTCATTTAGTAGATAATTTTCAACCCAAAGTTGGCCCAATTCCGATCTGTAATCTGTGAGATATTAATTTTCCAAAATTGTAGTTTTCTTCTGTTTTTAAACTTTTGTCCAAATTTACTGTTTCTTTACATCTGAATTTTAAAAAATATAAAAACAAATAAAAAAAAATACAAAAATAGATCTACTTGAAGTATTTTTCGCTTCTCCGTCTCCTTCTATTTCTCATTCTAAATCTATTACACCAACATCATCATCATCTTCATCTCATTTTAAAAATCAAGAAGTTGAAATAGAATTTAAAGAAACTTAATAAACGTACAAATGTCTCAACAAAGAACATTAGGGGAATTTTTAGAACACAAAATTCAAGAAAATCCTGGAAACATTGTTATACCTAGAGTACCAAATTTTAAGATAAGTCCATCCATGTTAAGTGCTTTACCAACATTTGAAGGGCATAAAAATGACAATCCATATGCACATTTAGATGAATTTCATATGAAATGCACCGCATTATTTGGTAAAACTAACAATCTGGACAACATTAAGTTGATCCTTTTTCCTCATACATTAGGAGCTGCCCCTAGGGATTGGCTAAATCCTTTACAGGGTGGACCATTCGAGACATTCGACAATGTGGCGAAACGCTTTCTTAAGCGCTATTTTCCGAGCACGCTCACCGCTAAGATACGCAAAGAGATTACAAATATTCAACAACGAGGCGACGAAACCCTTCAAGAATACTACGAGCACTTCGTAAGATTGTGCGCATCATGCCCTAACCATAACCTCACCGAGACCTCGCTACTCGACCAATTTATCCAAGGGATGAACGCGCTAGAAGCCCGTCTTCTCCAATGTTTGGCTGGTGGATCTTTCAACGATAAAACCCCTGCCGAAGTGCGTACCCTCATCAAAATAATGGCCGAAGGAAATCTAGGTCGCGATGGAATCTTGGGGCAAGTAAACACAACAAGCACAGTGGATCTCAAAGCAATGGAGTCCCACATCACGGCGAACTTCGAGACGAAATTCAACAAAGTGCTTAAGGCGGTAGGGGCAAAAATGGAACCCACACCATGCGAGTTTTGCGCAAGCACGGATCACGCAACCGATGAATGTGATACTCTTCAAGATGTGAACCATGTAGATGGTTACCAACACCCTCAATACGCATATGAACCTTGGAACAAAAACCCTAACCTTCGTTGGCGCGACAACCCTCAATTTCAACAACCCCAACAAGGTTATCAAAAGTCTGGAGTTTATGTTCATCCTAACGCGCAATCTCAACACCAACCTAAACAACAAGCACCTCAACGTCCACCTCCAACTCCTCAAGCTTCATCTTCAAACACCGAATTTGCTCAAATTCTTGCCATGATTCAAGGGATGTCGGGACAAATATCGGGACAAACCTCACTTATAAACAACATCAAGGACGAGTTAAAAGGAGAAATTACCACTCTTGCTCAAAGTCAAGCCACCCAAGGTCGACAAATGCAAAACCTTGAAATGCAAGTCAAAATCGCGAGTGAAGTTAACGTGCTAAAGGGACAAATAGGGAACAAGTTACGTTCTCAAGGTTCGGATCCTACAAATCTCAAGCCCATCAACGCGATCCAATTGAGAAGTGGGAAGCAAGTGGAATTCCCGAGAGAAGAGGAGGAAGTGGTGGTACAAAGGCCAAGAGAAGACAAGTCGAGTACAAAAGAGGTACATGATGTTGAATATGGGAATAGTAATAAGGGGAAGGAAGGAGGAAAAGATGGTGAGGAAAAGGTTCAAGAGAAAGAGAAAGAGACACCAAAAGAGAAGTCTCATACGCCAAAGGCACCCTTTCCGCATCGCTTGGAGGTGAATACCAAGAAGGATGAACTCGACAAGGATATTCTTGAAGTGTTCAAGAAAGTAGAGGTGAACATTCCAATCATCGACGCGATCCGAATGCACCCTCCATATGCAAAGTTTTTCAAGAACCTATGTACAAAAAAGAGGAAGCTAAAGGGAAATGAAACGATAAACCTACCCTCGGTGATGAGCATTAACACACGAGTGGCCCTAAAAGAGAAGGACCCTGGAGTCTTTGCCATTCCTTGCACCATCGGGCTCCAACAACTCGCGAAGTGTATGCTTGATTTGGGCGCTTCTATCAATGTAATACCTAGGTCCATTTATGAGACCTTGGTCTTAGGCGAGCTCAAAGACATACGTGTGATGGTCCAATTCGCCAATCGCTCTGTAGCCCCAGTTTTGGGTGTTGGGGAAGATGTGCTGGTAAAGGTTAATGGATTGGTATTCCCAGCGGATTTCTACATACTCGAAATGGGAGACAACACCGACTCATCCGCCATTCTCTTGGGAAGACCCTTCTTAAGGACAGCTCGAACAAGGATCGATTGCCATTCGGGCACATTATCCATGAAGTTCGACAATGAGAAAATCACCTTCAACATTTTCGACACGATCAAATACCCCGACGATTACAATGTTTCTAGCATTTGCGTCATTGACAAAATCGACGAGCTTGTGGAAGAGCATCTCGAAGGGGAGTATTTTAATTCTTTAAATTCACTTAATTTCGATTTTGATGACTTTTGGGATGAATTAGAAAACGTAAATGCATTAGAAAATGTGAATGAAAATGAATTACTACAAGATACAAATCCAATTAAAAGTAATGTAGTGATAGAAGAAATACAAAATGAAAACTTGCCTAATCTTGAAATTTTTAGAAAAGAAGAGGTTTATTCTTTTTCAGGACCAACTTCGAGTGAGCTTAAGATTTCAGGGAAACGAATGCCTCCATCAATCGAGACGGCACCCGAGCTTGAGCTCAAAGCGCTACCTGACCATCTCAAATATGCCTACCTTGGAGCTAAGGAAACTCTACCCGTCATCATTGCCTCCAACCTAACACCCGATCAAGACGATCGTCTCATCGACGTTCTCAAGCAACACAAGAAGGCGATTGGGTGGACCCTTGCCGACATACCTGGAATTAGTCCTTCGACTTGTATGCATAAAATTTCACTCGAGGAAGGCTTTAAACCTTCGAGGGAAGCTCAAAGGAGGTTTAATCCCGTCATGATGGAGGTAGTGAAAAAGGAGATTCTCAAGCTTCTTGATGCGGGGATCATTTACGCGGTGGCCGATTCGGAATGGATATCTCCAATCCACGTAGTTCCCAAGAAGACGGGAATCACGATTGTGGAAAATGCCGAAGGAGAGAAGGTGCCAACACGAGTGCAAAACGGATGGAGAGTTTGCATCGACTATCGGAAACTTAACGTGGCGACAAAGAAGGACCACTTTCCTCTTCCATTCATCGATCAAATGCTCGAAAGATTAGCGGGGCGACCTTACTATTGCTTCTTGGATGGCTATTCGGGATATTTCCAAATCGCCATCGACCCCGACGATCAAAAGAAGACAACATTCACGTGTCCCTTCGGTACATTCGCCTATCGAAGGATGCCGTTCGGGTTGTCCAACGCACCTGGTACATTTCAAAGGTGTATGATCTCTATTTTTTCCGAATATATTTCTAAATTCATTGAGGTGTTTATGGATGACTTTTCCATTTATGGCAACTCATTTGACGAGTGTCTCCATAATTTGGGCCTAATAATGGAAAAGTGTGTGGAAGCTAATCTTGTCTTGAATTTTGAGAAGTGCCACTTTATGGTGAGCCAAGGGATTGTTTTAGGGCATTTAATCTTAGAAAAAGTCTTAGAGATCGACAAGGCAAAGATTGATGTGATTAAGACGCTTCCATACCCTCGCAACATAAAAGACGTACGCTCGTTCCTCGGCCACGCGGATTTCTATAGGCGGTTCATTCAAGATTTCTCCAAGATCGCCCAACCCATGTGTCGCCTTCTCCAAAAGGAAGTAAAATTCGAGTTCAATGACGTGTGCAAGGAGGCATTCAACATCCTAAAAGGGAAATTGTGCGAGGCTCCAATCATCAAGCCTCCCGACTGGAATCTTCCTTTCGAAATCATGTGTGACACCAGCGACTTGTGCATTGGTACCGTCTTGGGCCAATGTCTTGGTAAGGATCCTCATGTCATTTACTATGCCTCTAGGACCCTAGACGAAGCCCAAAGGAATTATACAACAACTGAAAGGGAATTATTAGCAATTATTTTTGCATTGGAAATGTTCCGATCATATTTGGTCGGGACGAAAGTTGTTGTGTTTTCAGATCATGCAGCGCTCAAACACTTGATGAAAAAGGAGTGCAAACCTCGACTTCTCCGATGGATTCTCCTGCAAGAGTTCAACGTGGAGATTCGGGACAAGAAAGGCGCCGAAAACTTGGTGGCCGATCATCTTAGCCGACTCCCGACAAAAGAAGGCGACATGCTTCCCATAAACGAGCTCTTCCCCGACGAACAACTTTATTCCATCCATGGTGTGACGCCTTGGTATGCCGACATCGTCAACTACTTGGAGACCCAGGAGCTACCAAACACTCTCTCTCGCGCTCAGAAGGATAAGATAAAAAGTGACGCGCGCTATTATTTTTGGGAAGATCCTCATCTCTACAAGATTTGCTCTGATCAAATGGAGCGCAAATGCGTGCCTGACCACGAAAAACAGTCGGTACTTGCTTTTTGTCATGCTTTGGAATGTGGGGGACATTTTGGGGGGCAACGTACAAGCCACAAGGTGCTTCAAAGTGGCTTGTACGGGCCAACTCTTTACAAAGATGCTCATTCCTTTGTAAAGAGTTGCGAAAATTGCCAGAAGACAGGAAATCTACCCCGCAAAAACGAAATGCCTCTCAAAACCTTATTGTTTTGTGAGCTTTTTGATGTTTGGGGGATAGATTTCATGGGTCCTTTTCCCCAATCCAATGGTTATCTTTACATATTGGTGTGTGTGGATTACGTGTCAAAATGGGTGGAGGCAGCTCCTACAAGGGATGCCAACTCCAAAACGGTGATAGAGTTTCTCAAAAAGAATATCTTTCAGCGTTTTGGAGTCCCTAAAGCCATCATAAGTGATAGGGGCTCCCATTTTAACAACAAATACATGGAAAACCTATTGAAAAACTACCATGTACAACACCGTATGTCTACCGCTTATCATCCCCAAACTAATGGACAAGCCGAAATCTCAAACATAGAAATAAAATCAATCCTTGAGAAAGTGGTTAATCCCTCTCGCAAGGATTGGAGTCAAAGGCTTGGGGATGTGTTGTGGGCTTACCGGACCGCGTACAAAACACCAATAGGAATGACACCATTTAAACTTGTGCATGGTAAAAGTTGTCACCTACCTGTTGAAATAGAACATAAGGCATATTGGGCTATCAAAAATGTAAATTGTGAGTACCCAAAAGACGCGGGAATACGTAAATTACAAATTCAAGAGTTGGACGAAATTAGAATTGAGGCATACGACAACTCTCGAATTTATAAAGAAAAATTGGCCACCTACCATGACAAGATAATTAGACGAAAAGAATTCAAAGTGGTAGATAAAGTCTTGTTATTCAATTCTCGGTTGAGGTTACATCCCGGGAAATTGAAAAGTAGGTGGATAGGGCCTTTTGAAATAACAAACATTTTGCCTTTTGGAGTCTTTGAAATTTTTAGTAAAACAAATGGTGCTTTCAAAGTCAATGGGCATCGACTCAAGGCATTTTACGAACATCACGACACAAGGTGGCTAGATGAACAAGAGTTCAGCAAGTACCCAAGCAGGGAAGGAGCGAACGAATGAGCAAAACTGCGTCGAGCTCAAGACGTAAAACAAGGGCGCTTGCGAGAGGCAACTCGTCGTGTTAGGTCGTATTTTTCCTTTCTTTATTTTATTTTCTTCTTTTTACAAAACTACTCTTTACACTTAAATATTTGCTACGCAAAAGTTTAAGTGTGGTGGGGAGGTTTTGCATAAAACCCCAATAATTTTTCCAGTTTCCACAAGTTTTCTCATTTTTGAACTTTTTGTTTGAGGACAAACAAAGGTTTAAGTGTGGTGGGGTGGTTTTGTGCAAAACTAAGTTTTGTTTTCTTGTTAAAATGTGAAAATTCTTAAAAATTGGAAAATTTTAAAATTTCAAAAAAAATATATATATAAATAAATAAATAATAATAATAATAATAATAATAATAATAATAAAAACCCATAAATACAATAAAAATTTTAACTTTTTACTTGTTTTTTCTTTCATTTTTGTATGTTTTTGTACATAAAAGTTTGTGTGTTTTAAAGAAAAGCAAGACATTTTTAATAAAAGGTTTTGAAATGGAAATTATTTTAAAACTAAGCCCTTTCAAGCAAATTTTTGAAAACTACTTAGGGTTTTGGAAAATGATGAAAAGATTTGAAAATTCAAAAGCAGATTAATTATCATCATGAATGTCATATTTTCCACCTCATCCCATCTATAATATCCATTTAAAATTCATTAAGCGTTTCGAAAATTCATAAATATTTCACTTGCCCCTTTAATGAAATTATAAATCATTTTCTTTAAAGTAATGCTGTGATTAAAATTTTTGAGAAATTAAACCTCACTTTTAATACCACTAGTTTCGCAAAAAATTTCTAACTCAACCTATCTTTCATGGCATAGTTAATGACTCGTATTTCCATCTCTTATTTTCGTACTAAAAGTAAGTGACCGAAATCGTAACCTGTTATCGCTTCACAAAAAGAATTTAAAAATGTGAAAAATTATTTCTAAACCTTTGAAAAAGAAAAAATTTACATATCTGCAATAGAAAATGAAGGATTTTTGTACGTGCAAAGCACAGCTTGTTTTTTGATAACATGAGTGGATAGCATACCTACTTTTACGTGTTTATAAAAGAGAAAATTGAGTTAGTTGGAACTTTTGGGGTAATTTGTTAAATTCACCATATTAAATTTAGGGGGAGAAAGTATCAAAAAAAAAAAAATTAGGGCATTGCTTTTTGGAACAATGGTTCGTATTTGAAGGATTGGGGAATGTTAAATAAATTTGAATTTGAAATTATTAATGGATATTCATCGACCTTCGTATATTATTATAATAATCAAATATTAGTATATAACATTCATGGCAATAACTAAATCTCTTTTCAAAACGCTTTAAACTGATTCTAAAAACCCTAAAATCTGATTTTAATTTACGCTTGAGGGCAAGCTTGGTTTAAGTGTGGTGGGATTTGTAATGTGTATTTTTAAACACATTTTTAGAGTTTTTATCATGACATGTTCCATCATAATTCACATAAAATGTGTAAAACATGCTCATAATTCATAAAACATAGTTTGAAACCTCTTAATATGTTTTTGTGTAATTTTACAGGTAAAAATGCCATAAAATGAAGAATTGGACCATACACATACTTCTCTAACCCTAAACGATGGAAAACGTTAGTGGAAAAGAACAAACATTGGAATGAGTAAGAAACGACCACAAAACGTTATGAAAACGTCCACTGTCTCATGACGTTCTTCAGCCAAACCGATAAGTGAATAGACCATGTCGGTCCCAAAACAGAGAAGAAACGCCCACGTTTCTTATGACGTTTCATATCGGAATGTGACGTTCCGATCAAATGGATCTTAACCATCGTTTTACTCCTCAAAATAAACCTAGTAGCGAAAGAATAGCGAAAAAAAATGACGCGTCAAAATTCTGGAGAACCGTCGCAGTCAAAGTCAACTCTTCTCTCTCAAAAGCGCTGATTTTCCGAAATGCTCGGAATTGTACAAACTCACCACCATTTGACTCGTCTTGACAAGACAATCACAACCGTATCATTCATCATCACTGAGACCGCCGGAGTTGGCCGGAAAACGCGAAAAATCTTCTGTCGGCCATGAAAATAGACAGTTTGAGCTGAGAAATTCTCGAGCTTGCCATTTCCTCCACATATATCTATTTGACAAACTTCCAACACCATTCTCTTCTCCTTATTTCCCTCTTTCCAGCCATATAAAGAACTAAAAAAGTGATGAAGAATTGAGTGAGATAATTGAGTTCAAAACAGGTGTTCGATGAAATTGAATTCAATTTTTGCTGAAATAACTCAATTCGAGCTGAACTTCTCAAGACCATAATTCACTCCACAGACCTTCCTTTCACGCAAAACCGACTCCATTATCTTCTCCTCTCTCCCTTATTTCCATGGACACCAAGAACCCCAAGAATGGTGGAGAATTGAGTGAGCAGTTCACGTTTGAAAAGAGGCGCATGATCTGTTCAACGAAATGCGTCACTCAGAGTTGTGGCGTTTTTAATGGAGATGGAAGCGAATTGGGAGCTTAAAATCCACCTAGATGAACCTGAGGGGATAGTGAATGTGTTTAGACCTTTTAATTCAGATGGAAATGGTCGAGAAACTATTTTCAACTCAAAAAAATACTCGGTGGCAAAGTCGTAATAAAAGAAAACTTCTTTTCTCTCCGCTCAAAAGGATCCTGTCCGGCAAAACAAAGTTACTGAAGTGATGACTCGTTTGAGCGATTCGACCCATTTCACGAAATATTCAACCGCCTTGCCACACCCGATCTGAGGGACCACAAGTCAGTCACAAAACAAACTCAACAGCTCCAGCGTTTCCCCCCTTTTTTTTGATCGGATCTGAAGCATTCCGCCCAAAACAGAGCATGAACTTTTCAGCCAAAAAACAACTCATTTCTCAACGAAATTTTGTCCAGATCCTCAGTACAACCCCTTGATCCGCCTGAGCCAATCACAAGGCTCGGTTTGTCCCCTACTCTCCTCTCCATTCAAAACAGACCATTGGACTCTCAAGTCCATTTCAGCCTATAAAACACCCCTTGAGCCTCTTCATTCAACACACCACTCTTCATTCTTCTTCTCTAATCTCTAGAACCTCCATTAATGAGTTTCAAGCTTTCTTGAGCTCTAATTTTTGTTTTTGAGTGAAAACGCGCAATTTGGGGTTGATTTGGGGAAAATTCGAATCGGTCGATTCTAGCTTGAATCGAGGCACAATTGGAGCTTCAAATCGACTCGAGGGAGCTACCGGCTGGATGTCCAACTCTCGGTTTAGTCCAATTCTCTTTAAATAACTAGATTTGAATCTTAGATCACAAGAACTCAATTTTATAATAATCATGATGAAATCTTGTCAAACTCTTGTTCTTGTGAATATGTGTGAGTAAATCTAGATAGGGAGGGGAATTTGTGATTTGTATACGTGAAATCTTGCTTATTAATCTTGTAATTTTGCTGAATTTTGATGAATAGTCATAAACACACATATTTTTGAATAAATTGGGGAAAATTGCTTAGCTTGGTATTTTTCATCAATTGATATATTAAATCTGAAGTTTTTTTGGCGTGTTAATCATTCGGAATATTTAGCTTAGTATTTTGTGTGATTAATTTGGAGTTGTGATTAATTTAAATCAAGTTTTATTTTGAAATGGCTGTTTTGGAATAAACTAGTTCTAAGTCAATTTCTTGAGTATATCTTAGCTTAGATTGCTCAAATCTATCATTTAAATCTGAAAAATTGTATCCTAAATGATTAATAATTGTTACACATCATGAATTTCCTATAAATCCCTATTTTTAGACCAAAAATCAAACCCTAATCCAGTTTCTGTCTTGCTGCTGTTTTTCTCTATTTTTTTCAGTCTATTTCCGTTAATTTCGTGTCTAATTCAGATCTGAAAAATTAAATAAATATTTTTACAATTTAGTTCTCATTTAGTAGATAATTGTGAACCCAAATTTGGCCCAATTCCGATCTGTAATCTGTGAGATATTAATTTTCCAAAATTGTAGTTTTTTTCTGTTTTTAAACTTTTGTCCAAATTTACTGTTTCTTTTCTTCTGAATTTTTAAAAATACAAAAACAAATAATAAAAATACAAAAATAGATCTACTTGAAGTATTTTGAAGTGTAGAATCCAAATATGAATTTTAAAATAGTAGTTGTTAAAATAGATCAGGAGATATTAAAACTTTTATGAGTACTGGTCTGTGAGAACCAGTTTCTGATCCAGATCTGAGTTTTCATTATAAATCTCAGACTGCAAAACATAATTATACTAAATTATAATAGATAATCCATGACTTGATAATTAAATTTCTGTAAAAATTTTGGGATTTTGCGAGCATTGGAGATTTTTCTACAATTTTCTGAAATTGCTGCTGAACCGATTTTAAATTTGAAATAAGTTCTGGACTGAATTGTAAATATCTCGAAATTCTTGAATGAAATAGTAATAATAGTAGAGAACCATATCTTAGTCCTCTCTTTCTAGTTCCAACGGTATCTTGTGTGTTGGATGCGGAGTTTGTTTTGTCTAGTTACGAATTAAATCACTAAAGTGTGACGTGCTGAATTTTTGAAACAAAACTGATATTTGAATTTGAACTTGGAAATTTACCTAATAAACCTTGAATTAAAAGATTTTACATTAAAGATAAATAATTGAGACTAGTTAATTCTTAAGGCCACACCTCCTTGTGTTCGACCCCTAAACTCATTTACCGCTCATACTCGTAAATTGATTAATAGGGATAAATTGTTTTGCTAAATTGTGTGAAATATAACGACGGTTTTACGCGATTTACAATGTTCTTAGCTAATTTTGCATATTAGACCCATATTAAGATAGAAAACGATTTTTTGTTCGATTATCCTGATTCAGCCAAGGGGAGAGAGAACGTATTTATCAATTTTTTCTTCAAATCTTATCACACGTGAGCGGTCAGAAAACATAGGTTGTTGTTATTTTGCATGTCTTCAGGAGATAGAAAAAAGAATGAGCCAAGAATGGCACCCGTAGTTGAAGAAATCCTTAAATTACCACGGGTTGATCAGAAACAACTTATGTGTTTTTCTCTGACTCCAACTTTGAATCTCTCTAAGTTTTTATCTAATTGGCATATTTCCTTTTGTAGAATATTCGCCTTGTGACTAACAGATATTCTTAACGAATTTTGCATATTGGACCCTTATTCAGACAGAATATGATTTTTCGTTCTGCTGTCCTGATTCGGCAAAGGGGAGAGAAAACATATTTATCAACTTTTTCTTCAATTCACATCACACGTGAGGGGTAGGAAAATATAGGTTATTGTAATTTTGCATGTTTTGAGGAAATAGAAACAAGAAAGTGCCATGAATAGCTCCCGTAATTGAAGAACTCCTTAAATTAGCACGGGTTGGTCAGAAACAGCTTATGTTTTTTTTCTCCGACTCCAACTTTAAACGCTTGGACCTCTCTGAGTTTCTATCCAATTGCCAGATTTCTTTTTGTAAAAGATTCTCTTTGTTGTCGAGTAACAGATGTTCTTAGCGAATTTTGCTTATTGGACCTATATTCAGATGGAAAACGATTTTTTGTTCCGCTGTCCAGATTCGGCCAACGGGAGAGAGAACGTATTTATCAACTTTTTCTTCAAATCTCATCATACGTGTGGGGTAAGAAAAGAAAGTTTACTGTTATTTTGCTTCTCTTGAGGAGATAGTAAACACAATGCGCCAAGAATAGCGCCCGTAGTTGAAGAAATCCTTAAATTACCACGGGTTGGTCGGAAACAACTTATGTTTTTTCTCTGACTCCAACTTTGAATGCTTGGATCTCTCTAAGTTTTTATCCAATTGTCAGATTTCATTTTGTAAAAGATTCTCTTTGTTGTCGAGTAACAGATGTTGTTCGCGAATTTTGCATATTGGACCCATATTCGGATAGAAAATGATTTTTTGTTCTGCTGTCCTGATTCAGCTACGGGGAGAGTGAACATATTTATCAACTTTGTCTTCAAATCTCATCACACGTGAGGAGTAGGAAAAGATAGCTTATTGTTATTTTGCCTGTCTTGAGAAAATAACTCCCAAGAATAGCTCCCGTAGCCAAGAATAGCTCCCGCAGTTGAAGAACTCTGTAAATTACCCCGGGTTGGTCAGAGACATGTTATGTTTTTTGCTCTGACTTGAACTGTGAACGCTTGATCTCTCTAAATTTTTATCTAGTTGCCAGATTTCTTTTTGCAAAATATTTTCCTTATAGTCAACTAACAAATGTTCTTAGCTAATTTTGCATATTAGACCCATATTCAGATAGAAAATGATTTTTTTTTTTGTTATCCCGATTCAGCCAAGTGGAGTGAGAACGTATTTACAAATTTTTTCTTCAAATGTTATCACACGTGAGGGGTCGGAAAAGATAGGTTATTGTTATTTTGCATGTCTTCAGGAGATAGAAAAAAGAAAGTGCCATGAATAGCTCCCGTAGTTGAAGAACTCCGTAAATTAGCACGGGTTGGTCAGAAACAACTTATGTTTTTTTTCTCTGACCCCAACTTTGAACGCTTGGATCTCTCTAAGTTTTTATCCAATTGCTAGATTTCTTTTTGTAAAAGATTATCTTTGTTGTCGACTAAGAGATGTTCTTACCGAATTTTGCATATTGGACCCATATTCAGATAGAAAATAATTTTTAGTTCTGCTGTCCTGATTCATCCAAGGGGAGAGAGAACATATTTATCAAATTTTTCTTCAAATCTGATCACACGTGAGGGTAGAAAAAGATAGGTTATTGCTATTTTGCATGTCTTGAGGAGATAGAAAAAAGAATGTGCCAGGAGTAGCTCCCGTAGTTGAAAAACATCTTAAATTACCACGGGTTGGTCAGAAAGAACTTATGTTTTTTCTCCGACTCCAACTTTGAACGCTTGGATCTCTCTACGTTTTTATTCAATTGCCAGATTTTTTTTGTAAAAGATTCTCTTTATTGTCGAATAACAGATGTTCTTAGCGAATTTTGCATTTTCGACCCATATTCAGATAGAAAATGATTTTTTGTTGTACTGTCCAGATCCGGCCAACGGGAGAGAGAACGTATTTATCAACTTTTTCTTCAAATCTTATCACACGTGAGGGGTAGGAAAAGATTGGTTATTGTTTTTTGCATGTCTTCAGTAGATAGATAAAAGAATGAGCCAAGAATAGCGTCCGTAGCAGAAGAAATCCTTAAATTACCACGGGTTGGTCAGAAACAGCTTATATGTTTTTCTCTGACTCCTACTTTGAACGCTTGAATCTCTCTAAGTTTTTATCCAATTGACATATTTCCTTTTGTAGAATATTCACCTTGTCGTCCACTAACAGATGTTCTTAGCGAATTTTACATATTGGACCCTTATTTTGATAGAAAATGATTTTTTGTTTTGCTGTCCTGATTCATCAAAGGGGAGAGCGAACATATTTATCAACTTTTTCTTCAAATCACATCACACGTGAGGGGTAGGAAAATATAGGTTACTGTTATTTTGCATGTCTTGAGTAAATAGAAAAAAAATGTGTCAAGAGTAGCTCCCGTAGTTGAAGAACTCCTTAAATTACCACGGGTTGGTCAGAAACAACTTATGTTTTTTTCTCTGACTCCAAATTTTAACGCTTGGATCTCTCTAAGTTTTTATCCATTGGCCAGATTTCTTTTTGTAGAAGATTCCCTTTGTTGTCGACTAACTGATGTTCTCAGCGAATTTTGCAAATTGGATCCATATTCAGATAGAAAATGATTTTTTGTTCTGCTGTCCAGACTTAGCCAACGGGAGAGTGAACGTAATTATATACGTTTTGTTCAAATCTCATCACACGTGAGGGGTAGGACAAGATTGATTATTGTTATTTTACATGTCTTAAAGAGACAGAGAAAAGAATGAGCCAAGAATAACTGATATTCTTAGCGAATTTTGCAAATTCGACCCATATTCAGATAGAAAATGCTTTTTTGTTCTGCTGTCCAGATTTGGCCAACGGGAGAGTGAACGTAATTATAAACTTTTTGTTCAAATCTCATCACACGTGAGGTCTAGGACAAGATAGATTATTGTTATTTTGCATGTTTTAAGGAGATAGAGAAAAGAATGAGCCATGAATAGCGCCCGTAGTTGAAGAAATTCTTAAATTACCACCGGTTGGTCAGAAACTGCTTATGGTTTTTTCTCTGACTCCAACTTTCAACGCTTGAATCTCTCTAACTTTTTATCTAACTAACAAATTTCCTTTTGTAGAATATTCGCCTTATTTTCTACTAACATATATTCTTAGCGAATTTTGCATATTGGACACATATGCAGATAGAAAATGATTTTTTGTTCTACTGTCCTGATTCGTCCAACGGGAGAAAGAACATATTTATCAACTTTTTCTTCAAATCTCATCACACGTGAGGGGTAGGAAAAGATAGGTTATTGTATTTTGCATGTATTGAGGAGATAGAAAAAAGAATGTGCTTAGAATAGCTCCCGTAGTTGAAGAACTCCTTAAATTACCACGGGTAGGTCAGAAATTACTTATGTTTTTTTCTCTGATTCCAAAATTGAACTCTTGAATCTCTCTAAGTTTTTATCAAATTGCCACATTTCTTTTTGTAAAACCTTCTCTTTTTTGTCGACTAACATATATTCTTAGCGAATTTTGCATATTGGACCCATATTCAGATAGAAAATAATTTTTTGCTCTAGTGTCCAGATTCGGCCAATGGGAGAGAGAACGTATTCCTCAACTTTTTCTTCAAATCTCATCACACGTGAGTGGTACGTATAGATATGTTATTGATATTTTGCATGTCTTGAGAAGATAGAAAAAACAATGAGCCAAGAATAACGCCTGTAGTTCAAGAAATCCTTAAATTACCACGGGTTGGTCAGAGACAAATTATGTTTTTTTCACTGACTCCAAATTTGATCGCTTGGATCTTTCTAAGTTTTTATCCAATTGCCAGATTTCTTTTTCTAGAATATTCGCCTTGTTATCGACTAACAGATGTTCTTAGCGAATTTTGCAAATTGGACCCTTATTCAGATAGAAAATGATTTCTTGTTCTGTTGTCCTTATTCAGCCAAGGGGAGAGAGAACATATTTATCAACTTTTTCTTCAAATCTCAACACACGTGAGGGGTAGGAAAATCTAGGTTATTGTATTCTGCATGTATTGAGTAAATAGAAAAAAAATGTGCCAAGAATAGCTCCCGTAGTTGAAAAACTCCTTAAATTACCACGGGTTGGTCAGAAACAACTTATGTTTTTTTCTCTGACTCCAAATTTGAACGCTTGGATCTCTCTAAGTTTTTATCCATTTGCCAGATTTTTTTTTTAAAAGATTCCCTTTGTTGTCGACTAACTGACGTTCTTAGCGAATCTTGCAAATTGGATCCATATTCAGATAGAAAATGATTTTTTGTTCTGCTGTCCAGACTTAGCCAACGGGAGAGTGAACGTAATTATAGACTTTTTGTTCAAATCTCATCACACGTGAGGGGTAGAACAAGATAGATTATTGTTACTTTGCCTGTCTTAAGGAGATAGAGAAACGAATGAGCCAAGAATGACTAATATTCTTAGTGAATTTTGCAAATTGCACCCATATTCAGATAGAAAATGCTTTTTTGTTCTGCTGTCCAGATTTGGCCAACGGGAGAGTGAATGTAATTATAAACTTTTTGTTCAAATCTCATCAGACGTGAGGGCTGGGACAAGATAGATTATTGTTAATTTGCATGTCTTAACGAGATAGAGAAAAGAATGAGCCATGAATAGCGCCCGTAGTTGAAGAAATCCTTAAATTACCACGGGTTGGTCAGAAACTGCTTATGGTTTTTTCTCTGACTCCAACTTTGAACGCTTGAATCTCTCTAAGTTCTTATCCAACTAACAAATTTCCTTTTGTAGAATATTCGCCTTATTTTCTTCCAACATATATTCTTAGCGAATTTTGCATATTTGACACATATGCAGATAGAAAATGATTTTTTGTTCTACTGTCCTGATTCGTTTAACGGGAGAAAGAACATATTTATCAACTTTTTCTTCAAATCTCATCACACGTGAGGGGTAGGAAAAGATAGGTTATTGTATTTTGCATGTATTGAGGAGATAGAAAAAAGAATGTGCTTAGAATAGCTCCCGTAGTTGAAGAACTCCTTAAATTACCACGGGTTGGTCAGAAACAACTTATGTTTTTTTCTCTGACTCCAAATTTGAACGCTTGGATCTCTCTAAGTTTTTATCCATTTGCCAGATTTCTTTTTGTAAAAGATTCCCTTTGTTGTCGACTAACTGACGTTCTTAGCGAATTTTGCAAATTGGATCCATATTCAGATAGAAAATGATTTTTTGTTCTGCTGTCCAGACTTAGCCAACGGGAGAGTGAACGTAATTATAGACTTTTTGTTCAAATCTCATCACATGTGAGGGGTAGGACAAGATAGATTATTGTTATTTTGCCTGTCTTAAGGAGATAGAGAAACGAATGAGCCAAGAATGACCGATATTCTTAGCGAATTTTGCATATTGGACCCATATTCAGATAGAAAATGATTTTTTGCTCTGCGGTCCAGATTCGGCCAATGGGAGAGAGAACGTATTCATCAACTTTTTCTTCAAATCTCATCACACGTGAGTGGTACGAATAGATATGTTATTGTTATTTTGCATGTCTTGAGGAGATAGAAAAAACAATGAGCCAAGAATAACGCCTGTAGTTGAACAAATCCTTAAATTACCACGGCTTTGTCAGAAACAGATTATGTTTTTTTCTCTGACTCAAAATTTGAACGCTTGGATCTCTCTAAGTGTTTATCCAATTGCCAGATTTCTTTTTCTAGAATATTCGCCTTGTTGTCGGCTAACAGATGTTCTTAGCGAATTTAGCATATTGGACCCTTATTCGGATAGAAAATGAATTTTTCTTCTGTTGTCCTTATTCAGCCAAGGGGAGAGAGAACATATTTATCAACTTTTTCTTCAAATCTCAACACACGTGAGGGTTGGAAAAGATAGGTTATTGCTATTTTGCATGTCTTGAGGAGATAGAAAAAAGAATGAGCCAAGAATAGCACCCGTAGCAAAAGAAATCATTAAATTACCACGGGTTGGTCAAAAACAGCTTATGTTTTTTTCTCTGGCTCCAACTTTGAACGCTTGAATCTCTCTATGTTTTTATCCAATTGTCATATTTCCTTTTGTAGAATATTCACCTTGTCGTCCACTAACAGATGTTCTTAGCGAATTTTACTTATTGGACCCTTATTTTGATAGAAAATGATTTTTTGTTTTGCTGTCCTGATTCATCAAAGGGGAGAGCGAACATATTTATCTACTTTTTCATCAAATCACATCACACGTGAGGGGTAGGAAAATGTAGGTTATTGTTATTTTGCATGTCTTGAGTAAATAGAAAAAAAATGTGCCAAGAATAGCTCCCGTAGTTGAAGAACTCCTTAAATTACCACGGGTTGGTCAGAAACAACTTATATTTTTTTCTCTGACTCCAAATTTGAACGCTTGGATCGCTCTAAGTTTTTATCCATTTGCCAGATTTCTTTTTGTAGAAGATTCCCTTTGTTGTCGACTAACTGATGTTCTTAGCGAATTTAACAAATTGGATCCATATTCAGATAGAAAATGATTTTTTGTTCTGCTGTCCAGATTTGGCCAACGGGAGAGTGAACGTAATTATAATTTTTTGTTCAATTCTCATCACACGTGAGGGCTAGGACAAGATAGATTATTGTTATTTTGCATGTCTTAAGGAGATAGAGAAAAGAATGAGCCATGAATAGCGCCCGTAGTTGAAGAAATCCATAAATAACAACGGGTTGGTCAGAAACTGGTTATGGTTTTTTCTCTGACTCCAACTTTGAACGCTTGAATCTCTCTAAGTTCTTATCCAACTAACAAATTTCCTTTTGTAGAATATTCGCCTTATTTTCTACTAACATATATTCTTAGCGAATATTGCATATTGGACACATATGCAGATAGAAAATGATTTTTTGTTCTACTGTCCTGATTCGTCCAACGGGAGAAAGAACATATTTATCAACTTTTTCTTCAAATCTCATCACACACGAGGGGTAGGAAAAGATAGGTTATTGTGTTTTGCATGTATTGAGGAGATAGAAAAAAGAATGTGCTTAGAATAGCTCCCGAAGTTGAAGAAATCCTTAAATTACCACGGATTGGTCAGAAACAAACTATGTTTTTTTCTCTGACTCCAAATTTGAACGCTTGGATCTCTCTAAGTTTTTATCCAATTGCCAGATTTCTTTTTCTAGAATATTCGCCCTGTAGTCGACTAACAGATGTTCTTAGCGAATTTTGCCTATTGGACCCTTATTCAGATAGAAAATGATTTTTTGTTTTGTTGTACTTATTCAGCCAAGGGGAGAGAGAACATATTTATCAACTTTTTCTTCAAATCTCAACACACGTGAGGGGTAGGAAAATATAGGTTATTGCTATTTTGCATGTCTTGAGTAAATAGAAAAAAAATGTGCCAAGAATAGCCTCCCGTTGTTGAAGAACTCCTTAAATTACCACGGGTTGGTCAGAAACAGATTATGTTTTTTTCTCTGACTCCAAATTTGAACGCTTGGATCTCTCTAAGTTTTTATCCATTTGCCAGATTTCTTTTTGTAAAAGATTCCCTTTGTAGTCGACTAACTGATGTTCTTAGCGAATTTTGCAAATTGGATCCATATTCAGATCGAAAATGATTTTTTGTTCTGCTGTCCAGACTTAGCCAAAGGGAGAGTCAACGTAATTATAAACTTTTTGTTCAAATCTCATCACACGTGAGGGGTAGGACAAGATAGATTATTGTTATTTTACATGTCTTAAGGAGATAGAGAAAAGAATGAGCCAAGAATAACTGATATTTTTAGCGAATTTTGTAAATTGGACGCATATTCAGATAGAAAATGGTTTTTTGTTCTGCTGTCCAGATTTGGCCAACGGGAGAGTGAACGTAATTATAATCTTTTTGTTCTATTCTCATCACACGTGAGGGCTAGGACAAGATAGATTATTGTTATTTTGCATGTCTTAAGGAGATAGAGAAAAGAATGAGCCATGAATAGCGCCCGTAGTTGAAGAAATCCATAAATAACAACGGGTTGGTCAGAAACTGGTTATGGTTTTTTCTCTGACTCCAACTTTGAACGCTTGAATCTCTCTAAGTTCTTATCCAACTAACAAATTTCCTTTTGTAGAATATTCGCCTTATTTTCTACTAACATATATTCTTAGCGAATATTGCATATTGGACACATATGCAGATAGAAAATGATTTTTTGTTCTACTGTCCTGATTCGTCCAACGGGAGAAAGAACATATTTATCAACTTTTTCTTCAAATCTCATCACACACGAGGGGTAGGAAAAGATAGGTTATTGTGTTTTGCATGTATTGAGGAGATAGAAAAAAGAATGTGCTTAGAATAGCTCCCGAAGTTGAAGAAATCCTTAAATTACCACGGATTGGTCAGAAACAAACTATGTTTTTTTCTCTGACTCCAAATTTGAACGCTTGGATCTCTCTAAGTTTTTATCCAATTGCCAGATTTCTTTTTCTAGAATATTCGCCTTGTAGTCGACTAACAGATGTTCTTAGCGAATTTTGCCTATTGGACCCTTATTCAGATAGAAAATGATTTTTTGTTTTGTTGTACTTATTCAGCCAAGGGGAGAGAGAACATATTTATCAACTTTTTCTTCAAATCTCAACACACGTGAGGGGTAGGAAAATATAGGTTATTGCTATTTTGCATGTCTTGAGTAAATAGAAAAAAAATGTGCCAAGAATAGCCTCCCGTTGTTGAAGAACTCCTTAAATTACCACGGGTTGGTCAGAAACAGATTATGTTTTTTTCTCTGACTCCAAATTTGAACGCTTGGATCTCTCTAAGTTTTTATCCATTTGCCAGATTTCTTTTTGTAAAAGATTCCCTTTGTAGTCGACTAACTGATGTTCTTAGCGAATTTTGCAAATTGGATCCATATTCAGATCGAAAATGATTTTTTGTTCTGCTGTCCAGACTTAGCCAAAGGGAGAGTCAACGTAATTATAAACTTTTTGTTCAAATCTCATCACACGTGAGGGGTAGGACAAGATAGATTATTGTTATTTTACATGTCTTAAGGAGATAGAGAAAAGAATGAGCCAAGAATAACTGATATTTTTAGCGAATTTTGTAAATTGGACGCATATTCAGATAGAAAATGGTTTTTTGTTCTGCTGTCCAGATTTGGCCAACGGGAGAGTGAACGTAATTACAATCTTTTTGTTCTATTCTCATCACACGTGAGGGCTAGGACAAGATAGATTATTGTTATTTTGCATGTCTTAAGGAGATAGAGAAAAGAATGAGCCATGAATAGCGCCCGTAGTTGAAGAAATCCATAAATAACAACGGGTTGGTCAGAAACTGGTTATGGTTTTTTCTCTGACTCCAACTTTGAACGCTTGAATCTCTCTAAGTTCTTATCCAACTAACAAATTTCCTTTTGTAGAATATTCGCCTTATTTTCTACTAACATATATTCTTAGCGAATATTGCATATTGGACACATATGCAGATAGAAAATGATTTTTTGTTCTACTGTCCTGATTCGTCCAACGGGAAAAAGAACATATTTATCAACTTTTTCTTCAAATCTCATCACACACGAGGGTAGGAAAAGATAGGTTATTGTGTTTTGCATGTATTGAGGAGATAGAAAAAAGAATGTGCTTAGAATAGCTCCCGAAGTTGAAGAAATCCTTAAATTACCACGGATTGGTCAGAAACAAACTATGTTTTTTTCTCTGACTCCAAATTTGAACGCTTGGATCTCTCTAAGTTTTTATCCAATTGCCAGATTTCTTTTTCTAGAATATTCGCCTTGTAGTCGACTAACAGATGTTCTTAGCGAATTTTGCCTATTGGACCCTTATTCAGATAGAAAATGATTTTTTGTTTTGTTGTACTTATTCAGCCAAGGGGAGAGAGAACATATTTATCAACTTTTTCTTCAAATCTCAACACACGTGAGGGGTAGGAAAATATAGGTTATTGCTATTTTGCATGTCTTGAGTAAATAGAAAAAAAATGTGCCAAGAATAGCTCCCGTAGTTGAAGAACTCCTTAAATTACCACGGGTTGGTCAGAAACAGATTATGTTTTTTTCTCTGACTCCAAATTTGAACGCTTGGATCTCTCTAAGTTTTTATCCATTTGCCAGATTTCTTTTTGTAAAAGATTCCCTTTGTAGTCGACTAACTGATGTTCTTAGCAAATTTTGCAAATTGGATCCATATTCAGATCGAAAATGATTTTTTGTTCTGCTGTCCAGACTTAGCCAAAGGGAGAGTCAACGTAATTATAAACTTTTTGTTCAAATCTCATCACACGTGAGGGGTAGGACAAGATAGATTATTGTTATTTTACATGTCTTAAGGAGATAGAGAAAAGAATGAGCCAAGAATAACTGATATTCTTAGCGAATTTTGTAAATTGGACGCATATTCAGATAGAAAATGGTTTTTTGTTCTGCTGTCCAGATTTGGCCAACGGGAGAGTGAACGTAATTATAATCTTTTTGTTCTATTCTCATCACACGTGAGGGCTAGGACAAGATAGATTATTGTTATTTTGCATGTCTTAAGGAGATAGAGAAAAGAATGAGCCATGAATAGCGCCCGTAGTTGAAGAAATCCATAAATAACAACGGGTTGGTCAGAAACTGGTTATGGTTTTTTCTCTGACTCCAACTTTGAACGCTTGAATCTCTCTAAGTTCTTATCCAACTAACAAATTTCCTTTTGTAGAATATTCGCCTTATTTTCTACTAACATATATTCTTAGCGAATATTGCATATTGGACACATATGCAGATAGAAAATGATTTTTTGTTCTACTGTCCTGATTCGTCCAACGGGAGAAAGAACATATTTATCAACTTTTTCTTCAAATCTCATCACACACGAGGGGTAGGAAAAGATAGGTTATTGTGTTTTGCATGTATTGAGGAGATAGAAAAAAGAATGTGCTTAGAATAGCTCCCGAAGTTGAAGAAATCCTTAAATTACCACGGATTGGTCAGAAACAAACTATGTTTTTTTCTCTGACTCCAAATTTGAACGCTTGGATCTCTCTAAGTTTTTATCCAATTGCCAGATTTCTTTTTCTAGAATATTCGCCTTGTAGTCGACTAACAGATGTTCTTAGCGAATTTTGCCTATTGGACCCTTATTCAGATAGAAAATGATTTTTTGTTTTGTTGTACTTATTCAGCCAAGGGGAGAGAGAACATATTTATCAACTTTTTCTTCAAATCTCAACACACGTGAGGGGTAGGAAAATATAGGTTATTGCTATTTTGCATGTCTTGAGTAAATAGAAAAAAAATGTGCCAAGAATAGCCTCCCGTTGTTGAAGAACTCCTTAAATTACCACGGGTTGGTCAGAAACAGATTATGTTTTTTTCTCTGACTCCAAATTTGAACGCTTGGATCTCTCTAAGTTTTTATCCATTTGCCAGATTTCTTTTTGTAAAAGATTCCCTTTGTAGTCGACTAACTGATGTTCTTAGCGAATTTTGCAAATTGGATCCATATTCAGATCGAAAATGATTTTTTGTTCTGCTGTCCAGACTTAGCCAAAGGGAGAGTCAACGTAATTATAAACTTTTTGTTCAAATCTCATCACACGTGAGGGGTAGGACAAGATAGATTATTGTTATTTTACATGTCTTAAGGAGATAGAGAAAAGAATGAGCCAAGAATAACTGATATTTTTAGCGAATTTTGTAAATTGGACGCATATTCAGATAGAAAATGGTTTTTTGTTCTGCTGTCCAGATTTGGCCAACGGGAGAGTGAACGTAATTATAATCTTTTTGTTCTATTCTCATCACACGTGAGGGCTAGGACAAGATAGATTATTGTTATTTTGCATGTCTTAAGGAGATAGAGAAAAGAATGAGCCATGAATAGCGCCCGTAGTTGAAGAAATCCATAAATAACAACGGGTTGGTCAGAAACTGGTTATGGTTTTTTCTCTGACTCCAACTTTGAACGCTTGAATCTCTCTAAGTTCTTATCCAACTAACAAATTTCCTTTTGTAGAATATTCGCCTTATTTTCTACTAACATATATTCTTAGCGAATATTGCATATTGGACACATATGCAGATAGAAAATGATTTTTTGTTCTACTGTCCTGATTCGTCCAACGGGAGAAAGAACATATTTATCAACTTTTTCTTCAAATCTCATCACACACGAGGGGTAGGAAAAGATAGGTTATTGTGTTTTGCATGTATTGAGGAGATAGAAAAAAGAATGTGCTTAGAATAGCTCCCGAAGTTGAAGAAATCCTTAAATTACCACGGATTGGTCAGAAACAAACTATGTTTTTTTCTCTGACTCCAAATTTGAACGCTTGGATCTCTCTAAGTTTTTATCCAATTGCCAGATTTCTTTTTCTAGAATATTCGCCCTGTAGTCGACTAACAGATGTTCTTAGCGAATTTTGCCTATTGGACCCTTATTCAGATAGAAAATGATTTTTTGTTTTGTTGTACTTATTCAGCCAAGGGGAGAGAGAACATATTTATAAACTTTTTCTTCAAATCTCAACACACGTGAGGGGTAGGAAAAGATAGGTTATTGCTATTTTGCATGTCTTGAGTAAATAGAAAAAAAATGTGCCAAGAATAGCTCCCGTAGTTGAAGAACTCCTTAAATTACCACGGGTTGGTCGGAAACAGATTATGTTTTTTTCTCTGACTCCAAATTTGAACGATTGGATCTCTCTAAGTTTTTATCCATTTGCCAGATTTCTTTTTGTAAAAGATTCCCTTTGTAGTCGACTAACTGATGTTCTTAGCGAATTTTGCAAATTGGATCCATATTCAGATCGAAAATGATTTTTTGTTCTGCTGTCCAGACTTAGCCAAAGGGAGAGTCAACGTAATTATAAACTTTTTGTTCAAATCTCATCACACGTGAGGGGTAGGACAAGATAGATTATTGTTATTTTACATGTCTTAAGGAGATAGAGAAAAGAATGAGCCAAGAATAACTGATATTCTTAGCGAATTTTGTAAATTGGACGCATTTTCAGATAGAAAATGGTTTTTTGTTCTGCTGTCCAGATTTGGCCAACGGGAGAGTGAACGTAATTATAAACTTTTTGTTCAAATCTCATCACACGTGAGTGCTAGGACAAGATAGATTATTGTTATTTTGCATGTCTTAAGGAGATAGAGAAAGGAATGAGCCATGAATAGCGCCCGTAGTTGAAGAAATCCATAAATAACCACGGGTTGGTCAGAAACTGGTTATGGTTTTTTCTCTGACTCCAACTTTGAAGGCTTGAATCTCTCTAAGTTCTTATCCAACTAACAAATTTCCTTTTGTAGAATATTCGCCTTAGTTTCTACCAACATATATTCTTAGCGAATTTTGCATATTGGACACATATGCAGATAGAAAATGATTTTTTGTTCTACTCTCCTGATTCGTCCAACGGGAGAAAGAACATATTTATCAACTTTTTCTTCAAATCTAATCACACGTGAGGGGTAGGAAAAGATAGGTTATTGTATTTTGCATGTATTGAGGAGATAGAAAAAAGAATGTGCTTAGAATAGCTGCCGTAGTTGAAGAACTCCTTAAATTGCCACGGGTAGATCTGAAACAACTTATGTTTTTTTCTCTGATTCCAAAATTAAACGCTTGAATCTCTCAAAGTTTTTATCAAATTGCCACATTTCTATTTGTAAAAGCTTCTTTTTTTTGTCGACTAACAGATGTTCTTAGCGAATTTTGCATATTGGACCCATATTCAGATAGAAAATGATTTTTTGCTCTGCGGTTCAGATTCGGCCAATGGGAGAGAGAACATATTCATCAACTTTTTCTTCAAATCTCATCACACGTGAGGGTAGGAAAAGATAGGTTATTGCTATTTTGCATGTCTTAAGGAGATAGAAAAAAGAATGTGCCAAGAATAGCTTCCGTAGTTGAATAACTCCTTAAATTACTACGGGTTGGTCAGAAACAACTTATGTTTTTTTCTTTTACTCCAATTTTGAACGCTTGGATCTCTCGAAGTTTTTGTCCAATTGCCAGATTTCTTTTTGTAAAAGATTTTCTTTGTTGTCGAATAACAGACGTTCTTAGCGAATTTTCCATTTTTGACACATGTTCAGATAGAAAATGATTTTTTGTTCTGCTGTCGAGATTCGGCCAACGGGAGAGAGAATGTATTTATCCACTTTTTCTTCAAATCTCATCACACGTGAGAGGTAGGAAAGGATTGGTTATTGTTACTCTAGTTGTCATCAGTAGAAAGAAAAATGAATGAGCCAAGAATAGCGCCCGTAGTTGAAGAAATCCTATAAATTAGCACGGATTGGTCAGAAACAGATTATGTTTTTTTCTCTGACTCCAACATTGAACGCTTGAATCTCTCTAAGTTTTTATCCAATTGCCAGATTTCTTTTTGTAGAATATTCGCTTTGTCATCGACTAACAAATGTTTTTAGCGAATTTTGCATATTGGACCCTTATTCCGATAGAAATTGATTTTTTGTTCTGTTGTCCTGATTCGGCAAATGGGAGAGAGAACGTATTTATCAACTTTTATTCAAATCTCATCACACGTGAGGGTAGGAAATGATTGGTTATTATTACTTTGCATGTCATCAGTAGAAAGAAAAATGAATGAGCCAAGAATAGCTTCCGTAGTTGAATAACTGCTTAAATTACCAGGGGTTGGTCAGAAACAACTTATGTTTTTTTCTCTGACTCCAATTTTGAACGCTTCGATCTCTCTATTTTTGTAAAAGATTCTCTTTGTTGTCGAATGACAGATGTTTTTAGCGAATTTTCCATTTTAGACCCATATTCAGATAGAAAATGAATTTTTGTTCTGCTGTCCAGATTCGGCCAACGAGAGAGAGAACGTATTTATCAACGTTTTCTTCAAATCTCATCACACGTGAGGGGTAGGAAAAGATTCGTTATTGTTATTTTGCATGTCATCACTAGAAAGAAAAAAGAATGAGCCAAGAATAGCGCCCGTAGTTGAAGAAATCTTTAAATTACCACGGGTTGGTCAAAAACAGCTTATGTTTTTTCCTTTACTCCAACTTTGAACGCTTCGATCTCTATACGTTTTTATCAAATTACCAAATTTCTTTTTGTAAAAGCTTCTCTTTGTTGTCGACTAACAGATGTTCCTAGCGAATTTTTCATATTGGACCCTTATTCCGATAGAAAATGATTTTTTATTCTGCTGTCCTGATTCGGCAAAGGGGAAAGAGAACATATTTATCAACTTTTTCTTCAAATCACATCACACGTGAGGAGTTGGAAATAATAGGTCATTGCTATATTGCATGTCATGAGGAAATAGAAAAAAGAATGTGCCAAGAATAGCGCCTGTAGTTGAAGAACTCCTTAAATTAGCACGGGTTGGTCAGAAACGGCTTATGTTTTTTTCTCTGACTCCAAATTTGAACGCTTGGATCTCTCTATGTTTTTATCCAATTGCCAGATTTCTTTTTCTAGAATACTTATTCTGCCAAGGGGAGAGAAAACATATTTATCAACTTTTTCTTCAAATCTCATCACACGTGACGGTAGGAAATGATAGGTTATTGCTATTTTGCATGTCTTGAGGAGACAAAAAAAAGAATGTGCCAAGAATAGCTTCCGTAGTTGAAGAACTTAAATTAACACGGGTTGGTCAGAAACAACTTATGTTTTTTTCTCTGACTCCAATTTTGAACGCTTGGATCTCTCGATGTTTTTATCCAATTGCCAGATTTCTTTTTGTTAAAGATTCTCTTTATTTTCGAATAACAGATGTTCTTAGCGAATTTTCCATTTTGGACCCATATTCTGATAGAAAATGATTTTTTGTTCTGCAGTCCAGATTCGGCCAACGGGAGAGAGAACGTATTTATCGACGTTTTCTTCAAATCTCATCATACGTGAGGGCTAGGAAAAGATTGGCTATTGTTATTTTGCATGTCATCGGTAGAAAGAAAAAAGAATGAGCCATGAATAGCCCCGTAGTTGAAGAAATCTTTAAATTACCACGGGTTGCTCAGAAAATGCTTTTGTTTTTTTCTCTGACTCCAACTTTGAACGCTTGAATCTCTCTAAGTTTTTATCCAATTGCCAGATTTCCTTTGGTAGAATATTCGCCTTGTCGTCGACTAACAGATGTTCTTAGCGAATTTTGCATAGTGGACCCTTATTCCGATCGAAAACGATTTTTTGTTCTGCTGTCCTGATTCTTCAAAGTGGAGAGAGAACATATTTATCAACTTTTTCTTCAAATCACATCACATTTGAGAAGTTGGAAAAAATAGGTCATTGCTATATTGCATGTCATGAGGAAATAGAAAAAATAATGTGCCAAGAATAGCTCCCGTAGTTGAAGAAATCCCTTAAATTACCACGGGTTGGTCAGAAACAGATTATGTTTTTTTCTCTGACTCCAAATTTGAACGCTTTGATCTCTCTAAGTTTTTATCCATTTGCCAGATTTCTTTTTGTAAAAGATTCCCTTTGTAGTCGACTAACTGATGTTCTTAGCGAATTTTGCAAATTGGATCCATATTCAGATCGAAAATGATTTTATGTTCTGCTGTCCAGACTTAGCCAAAGGGAGAGTCAACGTAATTATAAACTTTTTGTTCAAATATCATCACACGTGAGGGGTAGGACAAGATAGATTATTGTTATTTTACATGTCTTAAGGAGATAGAGAAAAGAATGAGCCAAGAATAACTGATATTCTTAGCGAATTTTGTAAATTGGACGCATATTCTGATAGAAAATGGTTTTTTGTTCTGCTGTCCAGATTTGGCCAACGGGAGAGTGAACGTAATTATAAACTTTTTGTTCAAATCTCATCACACGTGAGTGCTAGGACAAGATAGATTATTGTTATTTTGCATGTCTTAAGGAGATAGAGAAAAAAATGAGCCATGAATAACGCCCGTAGTTGAAGAAATCCATAAATTACCACGGGTTGGTCAGAAACTGGTTATGGTTTTTTCTCTGACTCCAACTTTGAACGCTTGAATCTCTCTAAGTTCTTATCCAACTAACAAATTTCCTTTTGTAGAATATTCGCCTTATTTTCTACCAACATATATTCTTAGCGAATTTTGCATATTGGACACATATGCAGATAGAAAATGATTTTTTGTTCAACTGTCCTGATTCGTCCTACGGGAGAAAGAACATATTTATCAACTTTTTTTTCAAATCTCATCACACGTGAGGGGTAGGAAAAGATAGGTTATTGTATTTTGCATGTATTGAGGAGATAGAAAAAAGAATGTGCTTAGAATAGCTGCCGTAGTTGAAGAACTCCTGAAATTGCCACGGGTAGGTCAGAAGCAACTCATGTTTTTTTCTCTGATTCCAAAATTAAACGCTTGAATCTCTCAAAGTTTTTATCAAATTGCCACATTTCTATTTGTAAAAGCTTCTCTTTTTTGTCGACTAACAGATGTTCTTAGCGAATTTTGCATATTGGACCCATATTCAGATAGAAAATGATTTTTTGCTCCGCGGTTCAGATTCGGCAAATGGGAGAGAGAACATATTCATCAACTTTTTCTTCAAATCTCATCACACGTGAGTGGTACGAATAGATATGTTATTGTTATTTTCCATGTCTTGAGGAGATAGAAAAAACAATGAATCAAGAATAACGCCTGTAGTTGAAGAAATCCTTAAATTACCACGGGTTGATCAGAAACAGATTATGTTTTTTTCTCTGACTCCAAATTTGAACGCTTGGATCTCTCTAAGTTTTTATCCAATTGCCAGATTTCTTTTTCTAGAATATTCGCCTTGTTGTCGACTAACAGATGTTCTTAGCGAATTTTGCATATTGGACCCTTATTCAGATAGAAAATGATTTTTTGTTCTGTTGTCCTTATTCAGCCATGGGGAGAGAGAACATATTTATCAACTTTTTCTTCAAATCTCAACACACGTGAGGGGTAGAAAAATATAGGTTATTGCTATTTTGCATGTCTTGAGGAGATAGAAAAAAGAATGTGCCAAGAATAGCTCCCGTGGTGGAAGGACTACTAAAATTACAACGGGTTGGTCAGAAACAGCTTATGGTGTTTTCTCTGACTCCAATTTTGAACGCTTGAATCTCTCGAAGTATTTTATCTAATTGCCAGATTTCTTTTTGTAAAAGATTCTCTTTATTGTCGAATAACTGATGTTCTTAGCGAATTTTCCGTTTTGGAGCCATATTCAGATAGAAAATGATTTTTTGTTCTGCTGTCCAGATTCGGCCAACAGGAGAGTGAACGTATTTATCAACTTTTTCATCAAATCTCATCACACGTGAGGGGTAGCAAAAGATTGGTTATTGTTATTTTCGTGTCATCAGTAGAAAGAAAAAAGAATGAGCCAAGAATAGCGCCCGTTGTAGAAGAAATCCTTAAATTACCACGGGTTGGTCAGAACAGCTTATTTTTTTTCTCTGACTCCAAATTTGAACGCTTGGATCTATCTGAGTTTTTATCCAATTGCCAGATTTCTTTTCTAAAATATTCGCCTTGTTGTCGACTAACCGATGTTCTTAGCGAATTTTGCATATTGGACCCTTATTCAGATAGAAAATGATTTTTTGTTCTGTCGTCCTTATTCAGCCAAGGGGAGAGAGAACATATTTATCAACTTTTTTTCAAATCTCATCACACGTGAGGGTAGGAAAAGATAGGTTATTGCTATTTTGCATGTCTTGAGGAGATAGAAAAAAGAATGTGCCAAGAATAGCTCCTGTAGTTGAAGAACTCCTTAAATTACTACGGGTTGGTCAGAAACAACTTATGTTTTTTTCTCTGACTCCAATTTTGAACGCTTGGATCTCTCGAAATTTTATCCAATGGCCAGCTTTCTTTTTGTAAAAGATTCTCTTTGTTGTCGAATAACAGATGTTCTTAATGAATTTTCCATTTTGGACCCATATTCAGATAGAAAATGATTTTTTCTTCTGGTGTCCAGATTCGGCCAACATGAGAGAGAACGTATTTATTAACTTTTTCTTCAAATCTCATCACACGTGAAGGTTAGGAAAAGATTGGTTGTTGTTATTTTCATGTCATCAGTAGAAAGAACAAAGAATGAGCCTAGAATAGCGCCTGTGGTCGAAAAAATCCTTAAATTACAATGGCTTGGTCAGAAACAGCCTAGGTTTTTTTCTCTGACTTTTATCGAATTGCCAGATTTCTTTTTCAAGAATATTCGACTTGTTGTCGACTAACAGATGTTCTTAGCGAATTTTGCAAATTGGACACTTATTCAGATAGAAAATAATTTTTTGTTATGCTGTCCTTATTCAGCCAAGTGGAGAGAGAACATATTTATCAACTTTTTCTTCAAATCTCATCACACGTGAGGGTAGAAAAAGATAGGTTATTGCTATTTTGCATGTCTTGAGGAGATAGAAAAAACAATGTGCCAAGAATAGCTCCCGTAGTTGAAGAACTCCTTAAATTACCACGGGTTGGTCAGAAACAACTTATGTTTTTTTTCTCTTACTCCAATTTTGAACGCTTGAATCTCTCTAAGTTTTTATCAAATTGGAAGATTTCTTTTTCTAGAATACTTATTCAGCCAAGCGGAGAGAGAACATATTCATCAACTTTTTCTTCAAATCTCATCACACGTGAGGGTAGGAAAAGATAGGTTATTGCTATTTTGCATGTCTTAAGGAGATAGAAAAAAGAATGTGCCAAGAATAGCTTCCGTAGTGGAATAACTCCTTAAATTACTACGGGTTAGTCTGAAACAACTTATGTTTTTTTCTCTTACTCCAATTTTGAACCCTTGGATCTCTCGAAGTTTTTGTCCAATTGCCAGATTTCTTTCTGTAAAAGATTTTCTTTGTTGTCGAATAACAGACGTTCTTAGCGAATTTTCCGTTTTTGACACATGTTCAGATAGAAAATGATTTTTTGTTCTGCTGTCGAGATTCGGCCAACGGGAGAGAGAATGTATTTATCCACTTTTTCTTCAAATCTCATCACACGTGAGGGGTAGGAAAGGATTGGTTATTGTTACTTTGCATGTCATCAGTAGAAAGAAAAATGAATGAGCCAAGAATAGCGCCCGTAGTTGAAAAAATCCTATAAATTAGCACGGATTGGTCAGAAACAGATTATGTTTTTTTCTCTGACTCCAACATTGAACGCTTGAATCTCTCTAAGTTTTTATCCAATTGCCAGATTTCTTTTTGTAGAATATTCACTTTCTCATCGACTAACAAATGTTTTTAGCGAATTTTGCATATTGGTCCCTTATTCCGACAGAAAATGATTTTTTGTTCTGCTGTCCTGATTCGGCAAAGGGGAAAGAGAACATAATTATCAACTTTTTCTTCAAATCACATCACACGTGAGGAGTTGGAAAAAATAGGTCATTGCTATATTGCATGTCATGAGGAAATAGAAAAAAGAATGTGCCAAGAATAGCGCCTGTAGTTGAAGAACTCCTTAAATTAGCACGGGTTGGTCAGAAACAGCTTATGTTTTTTTCTCTGACTCCAAATTTGAACGCTTGGATCTCTCTATGTTTTTATCCAATTGCCAGATTTCTTTTTCTAGAATACTTATTCAGCCAAGGGGAGAGAGAACATATTTATCAACTTTTTCTTCAAATCTCATCACACGTGACGGTAGGAAATGATAGGTTATTGCTATTTTGCATGTCTTGAGGAGACAAAAAAAAGAATGTGCCAAGAATAGCTTCCGTAGTTGAAGAACTTAAATTAACACGGGTTGGTCAGAAACAACTTATGTTTTTTTCTCTGACTCCAATTTTGAACGCTTGGATCTCTCGATGTTTTTATTAAATTGCCAGATTTCTTTTTGTTAAAGATTCTCTTTATTTTCGAATAACACATGTTCTTAGCGAATTTTCCATTTTGGACCCATATTCAGATAGAAAATGATTTTTTGTTCTGCAGTCCAGATTCGGCCAACGGGAGAGAGAACGTATTTATCGACGTTTTCTTCAAATCTCATCATACGTGAGGGCTAGGAAAAGATTGGTTATTGTTATTTTGCATGTCATCAGTAGAAAGAAAAAAGAGTGAGCCATGAATAGCGCCCGTAGTTGAAGAAATCTTTAAATTACCACGGGTTGCTCAGAAAATGCTTTTGTTTTTTTTCTCTGACTCCAACTTTGAACGCTTGAATCTCTCTAAGTTTTTATCCAATTGCCAGATTTCCTTTGGTAGAATATTCGCCTTGTCGTCAACTAACAGATGTTCTTAGCGAATTTTGCATATTGGACCGTTATTCCGATAGAAAACGATTTTTTGTTCTGCTATCCTGATTCTTCAAAGGGGAGAGAGAACATATTTATCAACTTTTTCTTCAAATCACATCACATGTGAGAAGTTGGAAAAAATAGGTCATTGCTATATTGCATCTCATGAGGAAATAGAAAAAAGAATGGGCCAAGATTAGCGCCCGTAATTGAAGAACTCCTTGAATTAGCACGGGTTGGTCAGAAACAGCTTATGCTTTTTTCTCTGACTCCAAATTTGAACGCTTGGATCTCTCTAAGTTTTTATCCAATTGTCAGAATTCTATTTGTAAAAGATTCTCTTTGTTGTCGACTAGCAAATGTTCTTAGCGAATTTTACATATTGCGACCATATTCAGATACAAAATGATTTATTGTTCTACTGTCCAGATTCGGCCAACGGGAGAGAGAACGTATTTATCAACGTTTTCTTCAAATCCCATCACACGTGACGGGTAGGAAAGGATTGGTTATTGTTATTTTACATGTCATCAATAGAAAGAAAAAAGAATGAGCCAAGAATAGCGCCCGTAGTTGATGAAATCCTTAAATTACCACGGGTTGGTCAGAAACATATTATATTTTTTCGTCTGACTCCAAATTTGAATGCTTGGATCTCTCTAAGTTTTTATCCAATTGCCAGAATTCTTTTTGTAAAAGATTCTCTTTGTTGTCGACTAACAGAGGTTCTTAGCGAATTTTACATATTGGAAACATATTCAGAGAGAAAGTGACTTTCAGTTCTGCAGTCCAAATTCGGCCAACGGGAGAGAGAACGTATTTATCAACTTTTTCATCACATCTCATCACACATGAGGGATAGGAAAAGATAGGTTACTGTTATTTTGCATGTCTTGAGGAGATAAAAAATAATAATGTGCCAAGAATAACGCCCGTAGTAGAAGAAATACTTAAATTACCACTGGTTGGTCAGAAACAGCTTATGTTTTTTTCTCTGACTCCAAATTTTAACGCTTCGATCTCTCTAAGTTTTTACCTAATTGCTGGATTTCTTTTTGAAGAATATTTGCCTTGTTGTCGACTAACAGATGTTCTTGGCGAATTTTGCATATTGGATCCGTATTCAGATAGAAAATAGTTTTTTGTTCTACTGTCCAGATTCGGCATAGGGTAGAGAGAACATATTTATCTACTTTTTCTTCAAATCACATCACACGTGAGAGGTATTAAAATATAGTTTATTGTTATTTTGAATGTCTTGAGGAGATAAAAAATAATAATGTGCCAAGAATAGCGCCCGTAGTATAATAAATCCTTAAATTACCACTGGTTGGTCTGAAACAGCTTATGTCTTTTTCTCTCACTCGAACTTTGAACGCTTGGATATCTCTAAGTTTTTATCCAATTGTCAGATTCCTTTTTGTGAAAGATTCTCTTTGTTGTCGAATAAGAGATGTTCTTATCGAATTTTGAATATTGGACTCATATTTATCAACTTTTTCTTCAAATCACATCACACGTGAGGGGTATTAAAATATAGATTATAGTTATTTTGCATGTCTTGAGGAGATAAAAAATAATAATGTCCCAAGAATAGCGCCCGTAGTTGAAGAAATCCTTAAATTACCACTGGTTGGTCAGAAACAGCTTATGTTTTTTTCTCTGACTCCAAATTTGAACGCTTGGATCTCTATAAGTTTTTACCCAATTGCCAAATTTCTTTTTGAAGAATATTTGCCTTGTTGTCGACTAACAGATGTTCTTAGCGAATTTTGCATATTGGATCCCTATTCAGATAGAAAATAATTTTTTTTTCTACTATCCTGATTCGGCAAAGGGTAGAGAGAACATATTTATCAACGTTTTCTTCAAATCACATCACACGTGACGGTAGGAAAAGTTCGGTTATTGCTATTTTGCATGTCTTGAGGAGATAGAAAAATAATAATGTGCGAAGAATAGCTCCCGTAGTCGAAGAAATCCATAAATTACCACTGGTTGGTCAGAAACAGCTTATGTTTTTTTCTCTGACTCCAACTTTGAATGCTTGGATATCTCTAAGTTTTTATCCAATTGTCAGATTCCTTTTTGTGAAAGATTCTCTTTGTTGTCGAATAAGAGATGTTCTTATCGACTTTTGCATATTGGACTCATATTCAGATAGAAAATGATTTTTTGTTCTGCTGTCCAGATTTGGCCAACGGGAGATAGAACGTATTTATCAAATTTTTCTTGAAATCTTATCACACGTGAGGGGTACGACAAGATTGGTTATTGATATTTTGCATGTCATCAGGAGATAGAAAAAGGAATGAGCCACGAATAGCGCCCGTTGTTGAAGAAATCCTTAAATTACCACGGGTTGGTCAGAAATAGCTTATGTTTTTTTCTCTGACACCAAATTTGAACGCTTGGATCTCTCGATGTTTTTATCCAATTGCCGTATTTCTTTTTGTAAAAGATTCTCTTTGTTGTCGAATAACAGATGTTCTTAGCGAATTTTCCATTTTCGACCCATATTCAGATAGAAAATGATTTTTTGTTCTGCTGTCCAGATTCGGCCAACAAGACAGAGAACGTATTTATCGACTTTTTCTTGAAATCTCATCACACGTGAGGGGTAGGAAAGGAGTCGTTATTGTTATTTTGCATGTCTTCAGTAGAACGAAAAATAAATGAGCCAAGAATAGTGCCCGTAGTTGAAGAAATCCTTAAATTACCACGGGTTGGTCAGAAACAGCTTATGTTTTTTTCTCTGACTCCAACTTTGAACGCTTGAATCTCTCTAAGTTTTTATCCAATTGCCAGATTTCCTTTTGTAGAATATTCACCTTGTCGTCGACCAACAGATGTTCTTAGCGAATTTTGCATATTGGACCCTTCTTCCGATAGAAAATAATTTTTTGTTCTGCTGTCCAGATTCGGCAAAGGGGAGAGAGAACATATTTGTCAACTTTTTCTTCAAACCACATCACACGTGAGGAGTAGGAAAAAATAGGTCATTGCTATATTGCATGTCATGAGGAAATAGAAAAAAGAATGTGCCAAGCATAGCTCCCGTAGTTGAAGAACTCCTTAAATTACTACAGGTTGGTCAGAAACAGCTTATGTTTTTTTCTCTGACTCAAACTTTGAACGCTTGGATATCTGTATGTTTTTATCCAATTGTCAGATTCCTTTTTGTGAAAGATTCTCTTTGTTGTCGAATAAGAGATGTTCTTATCGAATTTTGCATATTGGACTCATATACAGATAGAAAATGATTTTTTATTCTGCTGTCCAGACTCGGCCAACGAGAGATAGAACGTATTTATCAAATTTTTTCTTGAAATCTTATCACACGTGATGGGTACGACAAGATTGGTTATTGATATTTTGCATGTCATCAGGAGAGAGAAAAAAGAATGAGCCACGAATATCGCCCGTTGTTGAAGAAATCCTTAAATTACCACGGGTTGGTCAGAAACAGCTTATGTTTTTTTCTCTGACTCCAAATTTGAACGCTTGGATCTCTCTAAGTTTTTATCCAATTGCCAGAATTCTTTTTGTAAAAGATTCTCTTTGTTGTCAACTAACAGATGTTCTTAGCGAATTTACATATTGGAACCATATCCAGAAAGAATTTGTTTTCTGTTCTGCAGTCCAAATTCGGCCAACGGGAGAGAGAACGTCTTTATCAACTTTTTCTTCAAATCTCATCACACGTGAGGGGTAGGAAAAGATAGGTTATTGTTATTGTTCATGTCTTGAGGAGATAGAAAAACAATGAGCCAAGAATAATGCCTGTAGATGTAGAAATGCTTAAATTAACACGGGTTGGTCAGAAACAGCTTATGTTTTTTTCTCTGACTCCAAATTTGAACGCTTGGATCTCTCGATGTTTTTATCCAATTGCCATATTTCTTTTTGTAAAAGATTCTCTTTGTTGTCGAATAACAGATGTTCTTAGCGAATTTTCCATTTTCGACCCATATTCAGATAAAAAATGATTTTTTGTTCTGCTGTCCAGATTCGGCCAACAGGAGAGAGAACGTATTTATCAACTTTTTCTTGAAATCTCATCACACGTGAGGGGTAGGAAAGGATTCGTTATTGTTATTTTGCATGTCATCGGTAGAAAGAAAAATGAATAAGGCAAGAATAGTGCCCGTATTTGAAGAAATCCTTAAATTACCACGGGTTGGTCAGAAACAGCTTATGCTTTTTTCTCTGACTCCAAATTTTAACGCTTGGATCTCTCTAAGTTTTTATCCAATTGCCAGAATTCTTTTTGCAAAAGATTCTCTTTGTTGTCGACTAACAGATGTTTTTAGCGAATTTTACATATTGGAAATATATTCAGATAGAAAGTGACTTTTTGTTCTGCAGTCCAAATTCGGCCAACGGGAGAGAGAACGTATTTATCAACTTTTTCATCACATCTCATCACACGTGAGGTGTAGGAAAAGATAGGTTATTGTTATTTTGCTTGTCTTGAGGAGATAAAAAATAATAATGTGCCAAGAATAGCGCCCGTAGTTGAAGAAATCCTTAAATTACGACTGGTTGGTCAGAAACAGCTTATGTTTTTTTCTCTGACTCCAAATTATAACGCCTGGATCTCTCTAAGTTTTTACCCAATTGCCAGATTTCTTTTTGAAGAATATTTGCCTTGTTGTCGACTAGCAGATGTTCTTAGAGAATTTTGCATATTGGATTCGTATTCAGATAGAAAATAATTTTTTGTTCTGTTGTCCTGATTCGGCAAAGGGTAGAGAGAACATATTTATCCACGTTTTCTTCAAATCACATCACACGTGAGGGTAGGAAAAGTTAGGTTATTTCTATTTTGCATGTCTTGTGGAGATAAAAAAATAATGTGGCAAGAATAGCTCCCGAAGTTGAAGAAATTCTTAAATTACCACGGGTTGGTCAGAAACAACTTCTGTTTTTTTCTCTGACTCCAACTTTGAACGCTTGAATCTCTCTAAGTTTTTATCCAATTGCCAGATTTCGTTTTGTAGAATATTCGCCTTGTCGTCGACTAACAGATGTTCTTAGCGAATTTTGCATATTGGACCCTTATTCCGATAGAAAATGATTTTTTGTTCTGCTGTCCTGATTCCTTTAAATCCCTATTTTTGAACTGAAAATCAAACCCTAATCCAGTTTCTGTCTTGCTGCTATTTTTCTCTGTTTTGCATTCTTTTTCCCTTAATTTCGTGTAAAATTCGGATCTAAAAAATTAAATAAATGTTTTTAAAATTTAGTTCTCATTTATTAGATAATTTTCAACCCAAATTTTGCCCAATTCCGATCTGTACTCTGTGAGATATTAATTTTCCAAAATTGTATTTTTTTTCTGTTTTTAAACTTTTGTCCAAATTTACTGTTTCTTCTCTTTTGAATTATTAAAAATATAAAAACAAATAATAAAAATATAAAAATAGTCCTACTTGAAGTACTTTGAAGTGTAGATTCCAAATATGAATTTTAAAATAGTAGTTGTTAAAACAGATAAGGAGATATTATAATTTTTTTGAGTGTTGGTCTGTCAGAACCAGTTTCTAATCCAGATCTGAATTTTCATTATAAATCTCAAACAACAAAACATCATTGCACAAACTTTTAAAAGCTAATCCAAAACTGGATAATTGAATTTTTGTACAAATTTTGGGATTTTTCAAGCTTGGGTGATATTTCTATAATTTTCTTAATTTGCTGCTGAACCGATTTTAAATCTAAAACAACTTCTGCTATATGCAAAAATCGCTACGAACATCTATTAGTCGACAACAAGGTGAATATTCTAAAAAAGGAAATCTGGCAATTGGATAAAAACATAAAGAGATTCAAGCGTACAACGTCAGAGTCAGAGAAAAAAACATAAGCTGTTTCTGACCGACCCGTGGTAATTTAAGGATTTCTTCAACTACGGGCGCTATTCATGGCTCATAGTTTTTTCTATCTCCTCAAGACATGCAAACTAACAATAACCTATCTTTTCGTACCCCTCACGTGTGATGAGATTTGAAGAAAAAGTCTGACAAAAAGGTGAATATTCTACAGAAATAAATCTGGCAATTGGATAAAAACATACAGAGATTCAAGCATTCAAAGTTGGAGTAGGAGAAAAAAAACATAAGCAGTTTTTGACCAACCCGTGGTAATTTAAGGATTTCTTCAACTACGAGCGCTAATCTTGGCTCATACTTTTTTTATCTGCTCAAGACATGAAAAATACCAATAACCAATCTTATCCTACCCCTGACATGCGAAAAGATTTGGAAAGAAAATCGATAAATCTGTTCTCTCTCCACATGGCTGAATCTGTAATGTAGAACAAAAAATCGTTTTCTATCTGAATAAGGGTCCAATAAGCAAATTTTGCTAGGAACATTTCTTAGTCGACAACAACGAGAATATTTTACAAAAAGAAATCTTGCAATTCGATAAACACTTAGAGAGATCGAAGCGTTGAAAGTTGGAGTCAGCGAAAAAACATAAGTTGTTTCTGACCAACCCGTCGTAATTTAAGGATTTATTCAACTACGGGAGCTATTCTTGGCACATTCTTTCTTCTATCTTCTCAAGACATGCAAAATAACAATAAACTATCTTTTTCTACCACTCACGTGTGATGAGATTTGAAAAAAAAGTTGATAAATATGTTCTCTCTCCACTTGGCTGAATCTGGACAGTAGAAGAAAAAATCATTTTCTATCTGAATAAGGGTCCAATAAGCAAGATTCGCTAAGAACATCTATTAGTCGACAACAAGGCGAATATTTTATAAAATAAAATCTGGCAATTGGATAAAAACAAAGAATGATCCAAGAGTTCAAATTTGGAGTCAGAGAAAAAAATATAGGTTGTTTCTGGCCAACCCGTGGTAATTTAAGGATTTCTTCAACTACGGCTCATACTTTTTTCTATCAATCACCTATCTTTTCCTATCAAACACATGTGATGAGATATGAAGAAAAAGTTTATAAATATGTTCTCTCTCCCCTTGGCTGAATCTGCACAACAGAACAAAAAATCATTTTCTATCTGAATATGCGTCCAATATGCGAAATTCGCTAAGAACATCTGTTAGTCGACAACAAGGAGAATATTTTATAAAAAGAAATCTGGCAATTGGATAAAAACTTAGAGAGATACAAGCGTCCAAGCGTTCAAAGTTGGAGTCAGAGAAAAAAACATAAGCTATTTCTGACCAAACCGTGGTAATTTAAGGACTTCTTCTGCTACGGGAGCTAGTCTTGGAACATTCTTTTTTCTATCGCCTCAAGACATGCAAAATTACAATAACCTATCTTTTCCTACGCCTCACGTGTGATGTGATTTGAAGGAAAAGTTGATAAATATGTTCTCTCTCCCCTTGGCCGAATCAGGACAGCAGAACAAAAAATCATTTTCTATGGGAATAAGGGTCCAATATGCAAAATTCGCTATGAACATCTGTTAGTCCACAATATGGCGAATATTCTACAAAAAGAAATCTGGCAATTGGATAATAACATAGAGAGATCAAAGAGTTCAAATTTGCAGTCAGAGAAAAAAACATAAGCAGTTTCTGACCAACCCGTCGTATTTTTAGGATTTCGTCAATTAGGGGAGCTATTCTTGGCTCATTCTTTGTTCTATCTACACAAGACATACAAAATAGCAATAACCTATATTTTCCTACCACTCACGTGTGATGTGATTTGAAGAAAATGTTGATAAATATGTTCTCTCTCCACTTGGCCGAATCAGGACAGCAGAACAAAAAATAATTTTCTATCTGAATAAGGGTCCAATATGCAAAATTCGCTAAGAACATCTGTTAGTCGACAACAAGGCGAATATTCTACAAAAAAAAATCTAGCAATTGGATAAAAACATAGAGAAATCCAAGCATTCAAAGTTGGAGTCAGAGAAAAAAACATAAGTTGTTTCTAACCAACCTGTCGTAATTTAAGGATTTCTTCAACTACGGGCGCTATTCTTGGCTCAACCTTTTTTCTATCTGCTCAAGACATGCAAAATAATAATAACCTATCTTTTCGTACCCCTCTCATGTGATGAGATTTGAAAAAAAAATTGATAAATTTGTTCTCTCTCCACTTGGCCGAATGTGGACAGTAGAACAAAAAATCATTTTCTATCTGAATAAGGGTCCAATAAGCAAAATTCGCTAAGAACATCTCTTAGTCGACAACAAGGAGAATATTTTACAAAAAGAAATCTGGCAATTGGATAAAAACATAGAGTGATTCAAGCGTTCAAAGTTGGAGTTAGAGAAAAAAAACATAAGCTGTTTCTGACCAACCCGTAGTAATATAAGGATTTCTTCAACTACGGGCGCTATTTTTGGCTCATAATTTTTTCTATCTCCTCAAGACATGAAAAATAACAATAACTTATCGTTTTCTACCCCTCTCATGTGATGAGATTTGAAAAAAAAATTGATAAATACGTTCTCTATCTACTTGGCTGAATCTGGACAGTAGAACAAAAAAAAAACTTTATATCCGAATAAGGGTGGAAGAAGCAAAATTCGCTAAGAACAACTGTTAGTCGACAACAAGGAGAATATTTTACAAAAAGAAATCTTGCAATTCGATAAAAATTTAGAGAGATCGAAGCGTCCAAAGTTGGAGTCAGAGAAAAAATCATAAGTTGTTTCTGATCAACCCGTGATAATTTAAGGAGTTCTTAAACTACGGGAGCTATTCTTGGCAAATTCTTTTTTCTATCTCTTCCAGGCATGCAAAATAACAATAACATATCTTTTCCTAACCCTCACGTCTGATGACATTTGAAAAAAGAGTTGATAAATATGTTCTCTCTCCACTTGGCCAAATCTGGACAGTGGAAGAAAAAATCATTTTCTATCTGAATAACGGTCCATTAAGCAAAATTTGCTGAGAACAAGTGTTAGATGACAACAAGGCGAATATTCTACAAATTGAAATCTGGCAATTGGATAAAAACTTAAAGACATCCAAGCATTCCAATTTGGAGTCGGAGAAAAACGTAAGGAGTTTCTGACCAACCCGTCGTAATTTAAGGATTTCTTCAACTACGGGCGCTATTCATGGCTCATTCTTTTTTCAGTCTTCTCAAGACATACAAAATAGCAATAATCTATATTTTTCTACCTGTCACGTGTGATGTGATTTGAAGAAAAAGTTTATAAATATGTTCTTTCTCCCTTTGGCCGAATCAGGATAGCAGATCAAAAAATCATTTTCTATCTGAATAAGGGTGCAATATGAAAAATTCGCTAAGAACATCTGTTAGTCGACAACAGGGCGAATATTCTACAAAAAGAAATGTAGCAATTGGATTAAAACATAGAGAAATCCAAGCGTTCAAAGTTGGCGTCAGAGAAAAAAACATAAGCTGTCTCTAACCAACCCGTCATAATTTAAGGATCTCTTCGACTACGGGCGCTATTCTTCCCTCATTCTTTTTTCTATCTGCTCAAGACATGCAAAATAATAATAACCTATCTTTTCCTACCCCTCACATGTGATGAGATTTGAAAAAAAGTTTGATAAATATGTTCTCTCTCCACTTGACCGAATCTGGACAGTAGAACAAAAAATCATTTTCTACCTGAATAAAGGTCCAGTAAGCAAAATTCGCAAAGAACATCTGTTAGTCGACAACAAGGAGAATATTTTACAAAAAGAAATCTGGAAATTGGACAAAAACATAGAGTGATTCAAGCGTTCAAAGTTGGAGTCAGAGAAAAAAAACATAAGCTATTTCTGACCAACCCGTGATAATTTAAGGATTTCTTCAACTACGGGCGCTATTCTTGGCTCATACTTTTTTCTATCTCCACAAGACATGAAAAATAACAATAACTTATCTTTTCCTACCCCTCACATGTGATGAGCTTTGAGAAAAAGTTGATAAATATGTTCTCTCTCCACTTAGCCGAATCTGGACAGTAGAACAAAAAATCATTTTGTATCTGAATAAGGGTCGAATAAGAAAAATTCGCTAAGGACATCTGTTAGTCGACACCAAAGAGAATATTTTACAAAAAGAAATCTTGCAATTCGATAAAAACTTAGAGAGATCGATGCGATCAAAGTTGGACTCAGAGAAAAAAACATAGGCTGTTCCAGACCAACCCGTGGTAATTTATGGATTTCTTCAACTACGGGCGATATTCTTGGCTCATTCTTTTTTCTATCTCCTCAAGACATGCAAAATAACAATGACCTTTCTTTTCATACCCCTCACGTGTGATGAGAATTGAATAAAAAGTTGATAAATATATTGTGTCTCCACTTGACCGAATCTGGACAGTAGAACAAAAAATTATTTTCTATCTGAATAAGGGTAGAATATGTAAAATTCGCTAAGAACATATGTTAGTCGAGAACAAGGTGAATATTGTACAAAACGAAATCTGGCAATTGGATAAAAACTTAGAGAGATCCAACCATTCAAAGTTGGAGTCAAAGAAAAAAAACATAAGCTGTTTCTGACCAACCCGTGGTAATTTAAGCATTTCTTCAACTACAGGCTCTATTCTTAGATAGGAAAAGATAGGTTATTGTTATTTTTCATGTCTTGAGGAGATAGAAAAAAGAATTTGAAGAAAAAGTTTATAAATATGTTCTCTCTCTGCTCGGCTGAATCTGGACAGCAGAACAAAAAATCATTTTTATCGGAATATGCGTCCAATATGCAAAATTCGCTAAGAACAACTGTTAGTCGACAGCATGGAGAATATTTTACAAAAAGAAATATCACAATTGGATAAAAACATAGAGAGATCCAAGAGTCCAAGCATTCAAAGTTGAAGTACGAGAAAAAAACATAAGCTGTTTCTGACCGACCCGTGGTAATTTAAGTAGTTCTTGAGCTACAGGAGCTATTCGTGGAACATTCTTTTTCTATCGCCTCAACACATGTAAAATTAGAATAACCTATCTTTTCCTACCCCTCACGTATGATGAGATATGAAGAAAAAGTTGATAAATATGTTCTCTCACCTTGGCCGAATCAAGACAGCAGAACAAAAAATCATTTCCTATCTGAATTAGGGTCCAATATGCAAAATTCGCTAAGAACATCTGTTAGTCGACAATAAGGTGAATATTCTACAAAAAGAAAACTGGCAATTGATTACAAACATAGAGAGATCCAAGCGTTCAAATTTGGAGTCAAAGAAAAAAACATAAGCAGTTTCTGACCAACCCGTCGTAATTTAAGGATTTCTTTAACTACGGGCGCTATTCTTGCCTCATTCTTTTTTCTATCTCCTCAAGACATGTAAAAAAATAATAACCTATATTTTTCAACCACTCACGTGTGTTGTCATTTGAAGAAAAAGTTGATAAATATGTTCCCTCTCCCCTTTGCCGAATGAGGACAGCAGAACAAAAAATCATTTTCTATCTGAATAAGGGTCCAATATGCAAAATTCACTAAGAACATCTGTTAGTCGACAACAAGGTGAATATTCTAAAAAAAGAAATATGGCAATTGGATAAAAACTTAGAGAGATCCAAGCGTTCAAAGTTGGAGTCAGAAAAAAACATAAGCGCTTTCTGACTAACCTGTCGTAATTTAAGGATTTCTTCAACTACGGGCGCTATTCTTCGCTCAATCTTTTTTCTATCTACTCAAGACAAGCCAAATAACAATAACCTATATTTTCCTACCCCTCACGTGCAATGTATTTGAAGAACAAGTTGATTAATATGTTCTCTCTCCCCATTGCCGAATCAGGACAACAGAACAAAAAATCATTTTCTATCTGAATAATTGTCCAATATGCAAAATTCGCTAAAAACATCTGTTAGTCGACAACAAGGTGAATATTCTTCAAAAAGAAATCTGGCAACTGATGAAGAACATAGAGAGATCCAAGCGTTCAAATTTGGAGTCAAAGAAAAAACACAAGCAGTTTCTGACCAACCCGTCGTAATTTAAGGATTTCTTTAAGTACTGGCGCTATTCTTGTCTCATTCTTTTTTCTATCTCCTCAAGACATGTAAAAAAATAATAACCTATATTTTTCTACCACTCACGTGTGTTGTGATTTGAAGAAAAAGTTGATAAATATTCTCTCTCTCCCCTATGCCGAATCAGGACAGCAGAACAAAAAATCATTTTCTATCTGAATAAGGGTCCAATATGCAAAATTCGCTAAGAACATATGTTAGTCGACAACAAGGTCAATATTATACAAAAAGAAATATGGCAATTGGATAAAAACATAGAGAGATCCAAGCGTTCAAAGTTGGAGTCTGAAAAAAACATAAGCGCTTTCTGACTAACCTGTCGTAATTTAAGGATTTCTTCAACTACGGGCGCTATTCTTCGCTCAATCTTTTTTCTATCTACTCAAGACAAGCCAAATACCAATAACCTATATTTTCCTACCCGTCACGTGCGATGTATTTGAAGAACAAGTTGATTAATATGTTTTCTCTCCCCTTTGCCGAATCAGGACAACAGAACAAAAAATTATTTTCTATCTGAATAATTGTCCAATATGCAAAATTCGATAAGAACATCGGTTAGTCGACAACAAGTTGAATATTCTACAAAAAGAAATCTGGTAATTGGATAAAAACATAGAGAGATTCGAGTGTTAAAAGCTGGAGTCAGAGAAAAAAAACATAAGCTGTTTCTGACCAACCCGTGGTAATTTAAGGATTTCTTCAACTACGGGCGCTATTCTTGGCTCATTCGTTTTTCTATCTCCTCAAGACGTGCAAAATTACAATAACCTATCTTTTCCTACCCCTCATGTGTGATGAGATTTGAAGAAAAAGTTGATAAATATGTTCTCTCCCCTTGGCCGAATCGGGACAGCAGAACAAAAAATCATTTTATATCTGAATAAGGGTCCAATATGCAAAATCCGCAAAGAACATCTGTTAGTCGACAACAAGGCGAATATTTTACAAAAAGAAATCTCGCAATTGGATAAAAACTTAAAGAGATCCAAGCGTTCAAAGTTGGAGTCAGAAAAATAAAACATAAGGTGTTTCTGACCAATCCGTCGTAATTTGAGGATTTCTTGTACTACGGGCGCTATTCTTGACTCAGTACTTTTTCTATCTCCTCAAGACAAGCAAAATAGCAATGACCTATATTTTCCTACCGCTCACGTGTGATGTGATTTGATGAAAAAGTTGATTAATATATTCTCTCTCCCCTTTACCGAATCAAAAAAGCAGAACAAAAAATCATTTTCTATCTGAATAAGGTTCCAATATGCAAAATTCGCTAAGAACATCTGTTAGTCGACACAAGGTGAGTATTATAATAAAGAAATCTTGCAATTGGATAGAAACTTAGAGAGATTCAAGCGTTCAAAGTAGGAGTAAGAGAAAAACACATATGCTGTTTCTGACCAACCCGTGGTAATTTAAGGATTTCATGAACTACGGGCGCAATTCATGGCTCATTCTTTTTTCTATCTCCTTAAGACATGTAAAATTACAATAACCTACATTTTCCTACCCCTCACGTATGTTGAGATTCGAAGAAAAAGTTAACAAATATGTTCTCTCTCCCCTGGGCCAAATAAGGACAGCAGAACAAAAAATCATTTTCTATCAGAATAAGGGTTCAATATGCAAAATTCGCTAAGAACATCTATTAGTCAACAACAAGACGAATATTCTACAAAAAGAAACCTGGCAATTGGAGAAAAACTTAGAGAGATCCAAGCGTTCAAATTTGGAGACAGAGAAAAAAACATAGGCTGTTTCTGACTAACCCGTGCTAATTTAAGGATTTCTTAAATTACGAGCGCAATTCGAGGCTCATTCTTTTTTCTATCTCCTCATGACAAGCAAGATAACAATAACCTATCTTTGCCTACCCTCACGTGTGATGAGATTTGAAAAAAAAGTTGATAAATATGTTCTCTCTCCACTTGGTCGAATCTAGACAGTAGAACAAAAAATCATTTTCTATCTGAATAAGGGTCCAATAAGCAAAATTCGCTAAGAACATCTATTAGTCGACAACAAGGTGAATATTTTAGAAAAAGAAATCTTGCAATTCGATAAAACCTTAGAGAGGTCGAAGCGTTCAAAGTTGGAGTCAAAGAAAAAAACATAAGTTGTTTCTCACTAACCCATGGTAATATAAGGAGTTCTTAAACTACGGGAGTTATTCTTGGCACATTCTTTTTTCTATCTCCTCAAAACATGCAAAATAACAATAACCTATCTTTTCCTACCCCTCATGTGTGATGAGATTTGAAGAAAAAGTTGATAAATATATTCTCTCTCCCCATGGCCGAATCACGACAGTAGAACAAAAAATCATTTTCTATCTGAATAAGGGTCCAATATGCAAAATTTGCTAAGAACATCTGTTAGTCGAGAACAAGGCGAATATTCTTCAAAAAGAAATCTCGCAATTGGATAAAACATAGAGAGATTCAAGCGTACAAAGTTGGAGTCAGAGAAAAAAACATAAGCGGTTTCTTACCAACCCGTGGTAATTTAAGGATTTTTCTTCGACTACGAACGCTATTCTGGGCGCATTCTTTTTTCTATCTCCTCAAGGCATGTAGAATAACAGTAACCTATCTTTTCCTACCCTCACGTGTGATGAGATTTGAAAAAAAAGTTGATAAACATGTTCTCTCTCTACTTGGCCGAATCTAGACAGTAGAACAAAAAATCATTTTCTATCTGAATAAGGGTCCAATAAGCAAAATTCGCTAAGAACATCTATTAGTCGACAACAAGGAGAATATTTTAGAAAAAGAAATCCTGCAATTCGATAAAAACTTAGAGAGATCGAAGCGTTCAAAGTTGGAGTTAATGAAAAAAACATAAGTTGTTTCTCTCCAACCCATGGTAATTTAAGGAGTTCTTAAACAACGGGAGTTATTCTTGGCACAATCTTTTTTCTATCTCCTCAAGACATACAAAATAACAATAACCTATCTTTTCCTACCCCTCTCGTGTGATGAGATTTGAAGAAAAAGTTGATAGATATGTTCTTTCTCTCCCCTTGGCCGAATCAGGACAGCAGAACAAAAAATCATTTCTCTATCTGAATAAGGGTCCAATATGCAAAATTTGCTAAGAATATCTGTTAGTCGACAACAAGGAGAATACTCCACAAAAAGAAATCTGGCAATTCTATAAAAACTTAGAGAGATTCAAGCGTACAAAGTTGGAGTTAGAGCAAAAAACATAAGCGGTTTCAGACCAACCCGTGGTAATTTAAGGATTTTTCTTCAACTACGGACGCTATTCTTGGCTCATTCTTCTTTCTATCTGCTCGAGACATGCAGAATAACAGTAACCTATCTTTTCCTACCCTCACGTGTGATGAGATTTGAAAAAAAAGTAGATAAATATGTTCTCTCTCCACTTGGCCGAATCTGGACAGTAGAAAAAAAAAATCATTTTCTATCCGAATAAGGGTCCAATAAGCAAAATTCGCTAAGAACATCGGTTAGTCCACAACAAGGAGAATATTTTACAAAAAGCATTCTTGCAATTCGATAAAAACTTAGAGAGATCGAAGCGTTCAAACTTGGAGTCAGAGAAAAAAACATAAGTCGTTTCTGACCAACCCGTGGAAATTTATAGAGTTCTTCAAATACGGTAGCTATTCTTGGCCCATTCTTTTTTCTATCTCCTCAAGACGTACAAAATAACAATAACCTATCTTTTCCTACCCTTCTCGAGTGATGAGATTTGAAGAAAAAGTTGATAGATATGTTATTTCTCTCACCTTGGCCGAATCAGGACAGCAGAACAAAAAATCATTTTTTTATCTGAATAAGGGTCTAATATGCAAAATTTGCTAAGAATATCTGTTAGTCGAGAACAAGGAGAATACTCCACAAAAAGAAATCTGGCAATTAGATAAAAACTTAGAGAGATCCAAGTATTCAAATTTGGAGTTAGACAAAAAAATATAAGCTGTTTCGGACCAACCCATGGTAATTTAAGGATTTCTTGAACTATGGGCCCTAATCTTGGCTCATTCTTTTTTCTATCTTCCCAAGGCATGCAAAATAACAAGAACCTATCTTTTTCTACCCGTCACATGTGATGAGGTTTGAAGAAAAAGTTGATAAATACGTTCTCTCTCCCGTTGGCCGAACCTGGAGAGCAGAACAAAAAATCATTTTCTTTCTGAATATGGGTCCAATATGAAAAATTTGCTAAGAACATCTATCGGTCAATAACAAAGAGCATCTTTTACAAAAAGAAATCTGGCAATTAGATAAAAACATAGAGAGATCCAAGCGTTCAAAGTTGGAGTCAGAGAAAAAATCATAAGTTGTTTCTGACTAACCCATGGTAATTTAAGGAGTGGATCAACTACGGGAGCTATCCTTGGCAAATTCTTTTTTGTATCTCCTCGAGACATGGAAAACAACAATAACCTATCTTTTCCTACCCCTCATGTGTGATGAGATTTGAAGAAAAAGTTGATAAATATGTTCTCTCACCACTTGGCCGAATCTGGATAGTAGAAAAAAAAATCATTTTCTATCTGAATAAGGGTCCAATATGCAAAATTCTCTAAGAACATCCGTTAGTATGAAATCTGGCAATTGGATAAACACATAGAGAGATTCAAGCGTTCAAAGTTGGAGTCAGAGAAAAAAATAAGTTGGCTCTGACCAACCCGTGGAAATTTAAAGAGTTCTTCTACTACGAGAGCTATTCTAGGCACATTCAAAATAACAATAACCCATATTTTTCTACCCCTCACGTGTGATGAGATTTGAAAAAAAAAGTTGATAAATATGTTCTCTCTCCACTTGGCCGAATCTGCACAGTAGAACAAAAAATCAATTTCTATCAGAATAAGGGTCCAATATGCAAAATTCGCTAAGAACATCTGTTAGTCAATGACAAGACGAATATTTTACAAAATAAAATCAGGCAATTGGATAAAAACTTAGAGAGATCCAAGCATTCAAAGATAGAGTCAGAGAAAAATACATAGGCTGTTTCTGACCAACCCGTGGTAATTTAAGGATTTCTTCAACTACGGGCGATGTTCTTGCCTCATGCTTTTTTCTATCTCGCCAAGACATGTAAAATAACTATAACCTATCTTTTCCTACCCCTCACGTGTGATGATATTTGAAAAAAAAGTTGATAAATATGTTCTATCTCCACTTGGCCGAAACTGGACAGTCGAACTAAAAATCATTTTCTATCTGAATGAGGGTCCGATTAGCAAAATTCGCTGAGAACATCTGTTAGTCGACAACAAGGACAATATTTTACAAAGAGAAAACATAAGCAGTTTCAGACCAACCCGTGGTAATTTAAGGATTTATTCAACTACGGGCGCTATTCTAGGCTCATTCATTTTTCTATCTCCTCAAGACATGCAAAATAGTAATAACCCATATCTTCCTACCCTCACTTGTTATGAGATTTGAATAAAAAGTTGATAAATATGTTCTCTCATCCCATGACCTAATCAAGACAGTAGAACAAAAAATGATTTTCTATCTGAATCAGGGTCCAATATGCAAAATTCGCAAAGAACATCTCTTAGTTGACAACATGGCGAATATTCTACAGAAAGAAATCTGGCAATTGGATAAAAACTTAGAGAGATTCAAGCATTCAATGTTGGAGTCAGATAAAAAAACATAAGATGTTTCTGACCAACCCGTGGTAATTGAAGGATTTCTTCAACTACAGGCGCTATTCTTGGCTCATTCTTTTTTCTATCTCCTCAAGACATGGCCGATAACAACCTATCTTTTCCTACCCTCACGTGTGATGAGATTTGATGAAAAAGTAAATAAATATGTTCTCTCTCCGCTTGGCCGAATTAGGACAGCAAAACAAAAAATCATTTTCTATCTGAATAAGGGTCCAATATGCAAAATTCGCTAAGAACATCTGTTAACGATAGCAAGGCGAATATTGTACAGAAAGAAATCTGGCAATTGGATAAAAAGTTAGAGAGATTCAAGCATTCAAAGTTGGAGTCAGAGAAAAAAACATAAGTTGCTTCTGACCAACCCGTCGTAATTTATGTATTTCTTCAACTACGGGCACTATTCTTGGCTCGTTCTTTTTCTGTCTCCTCAAGACATGCAAAATTGTAATAACCTATATTTTCCTACCCCTCTCCTGTGATGTGATTTGAAGAAAAAGTTGATAAATTTGTTCTCTCTCCCCTTTGCCGAATCAGGACATCAGAACAAAAAATTATTTTCTATCTGAATGAGGGTTTAATATGCAAAATTCGCTAAGAACATCTATTAATCGGCAACAAGGCGAATATTCTACAAAACGAAATCTGGCAATTGGATAAAAACTTAGAGAGATTCAAGCGTTCAAAGTTGGAGTCAGACAAAAAAACATAAGCACTTTCTGACAAAGCCGTGGTAATTTAAGGATTTCTTCAACTACGGGCGCTATTCTTGGCTCATTCATTTTTCTATCTCCTCAAGATATGCAAAATAGTAATAACCTATAGCTTCCTACCCCTCACGTGTGACGTGATTTGAAGAAAAAGTTGATAAATATGTTCTCTCTCCCCTTTGCCGATTCAACACAGCAGAAAAAAAAATCATTTTCTTTCTGAATTAGGGTCCAATAAGGAAAATTCGCTAAGAACATTTGTTAGTTGACAACATGGCGAATATTCTACAGAAAGAAATCTGGCAATTGAATAAAAACTTAGAGAGATTCAAGCATTCAATGTTGGAGTCAAATAAAAAAACATAAGCTGTTTCTGACCAACCCGTGGTAATTGAAGGATTTCTTCAACAACAAGCGCTATTCTTGGCTCATTCTTTTTTCTATCTCCTCAATACATGGCCGATAACGACCTATCTTTTCCTACCCTCACGTGTGATGAGATTTGATGAAAAAGTTGATAAATATGTTCTCTGTCCACTTGGTTGAATCTGGACAGTAAAATAAAAAATAATTTTCCATCTGAATAAGGGTCCAATAAGCAAAATTTACTCAGAACATCTGTTAGTCGACAAAAAGGAGAATATTTTACAAAAAAGAAATCTTGCAATTTGATAAAAACTTAGAGAGTTCAAAGCGTTCCAAGTTGGAGTCAGAGATAAAAACATAAGTTGTTTCTGACCAACCCATCGTAATTTAAGGAGTTCTTCTACTACGGGAGCTATTCTTGGCACATTCTTTTTTCTATCTCCCACGACATGCAAAATAACAATATCCTATCTTTTCCTACCCCTCACGTGTGATGAGATTTGAAGAAAAAGTTGATAAATATGTTCTCTCTCCGCTTGGCCGAATCAGGACAGCATAACAAAAAATCATTTTCTATCTGAATAAGGGTCCAATATGGAAAATTCGCTAAGAACATCTGTTAACGATAACAAGGCGAATATTCTACAGAAAGAAATCTGGCAATAGGATAAAAAGTTAGAGAGATTCAAGCATTCAAAGTTGGAGTCAGAGAAAAAAACAAAAGTTGCTTCTTACCAACCCGTCGTAATTTAAGTATTTCTTCAACTACGGGCACTATTCTTAGCTCATTGTTTTTCTATCTCCTCAAGACATGCAAAATTGTAATAACCTATATTTTCCTATCCCTCACCTGTGATGTGATTTGAAGAAAAAGTTGATAAATTTGTTCTCTCTCCCCTTTGTAGAATCAGGACAGCAGAACAAAAAATTATTTTCTATCTGAATGAGGGTTCAATATGCAAAATTCGCTAAGAACATCTATTTATCGACAACAAGGCGAATATTCTACAAAACGAAATCTGGCAATTGGATAAAAAATTAGTGAGATTCAAGCGTTCAAAGTTGGAGTCAGAGAAAAAAACATAAGCCGTTTCTGACAAACCCGTGGTAATTTAAGGATTTCTTCAACTACAGGCGCTATTCCTGGCTCATTCTTTTTTCTATCTCCTCAAGACATGCAAGATAACAACAATAACCTATCTTTTCCTACCCTCACGTGTGATGAGATTTGAAAAAAAAAGTTGATAAATATGTTTACTCTTCCCTTGGCCGAATCCGGACAGTAGAACAAAAAATGATTTTCTATCTGAATTAGGGTCCAATATGCAAAATTCGCTAAGAACATCTGTTAGTCGACGACAAGGCGAATATTCTACAAAAAGAAATCCGGCAATTGGATAAAAACTTAGACAGATCCAAGCGTTCAAAGTTGGAGTCAGAGAATAAAACATAAGCTGCTTCTGACCAACCCGTCGTAATTTAAGGATTTCTTCAACTACGGGCACTATTCTTGGCTCATTCTTTTTTCTATCTCCTCAACACATGCAAGATAACAATAACCTATGTTTTCCTACTCTCACGTGTGATGAGATTTGAAAAAAAAAGTTGATAAATATGTTTACTCTTCCCATGGCCGAATCAGGACAGTAGAACAAAAAATCATTTTCTATCTGAATCGGGGTCCAATAAGCAAAATTCGCTATGAACATCTATTAGTCGACAACAGGGCGAATATTCTGCAAAAACAAATATGGCAATTGGATAAAAACTTAGAGAGATTCAAGCGTTCAAAGTTGGAGTCAGAGAAAAAACACATCCCGTTTTTGACCAACCCGTGGTAATTTAAGGAAATCTTCATCTACGGGCGCTATTCTTGACACATTCTTTTTTCTATCTCCTCGACACATGCAAAATAATAATAAACTGTCTTTTCCTACCCCTTACTTGTGATGAGATTTGAAGAAAAAGATGATAATTATATTCTCCCTCCCCTTTGCCGAATTAGGAGAGCAGAACAAAAAATTATTTTCTATCTGAATAAGGGTCCAATATGCAAAATTCGCTAAGAACATCTTTTAGTCGACAACAAGGCGAATATTCTACAGAAAGAAATCTGGCAATTGGATAAAAACTTAGAGAGATTCAAGCATTTAAAGTTCGAGTCAGAGAAAAGAACATAAGTTGTTTCTTACCAACCCGTGGTAATTTAAGGAGTTCTTCAACTACGGGAGCTATTCTTGGCACATTCTTTTTTCTATCTGCTCAAGACATACAAAATTACAATGACCTATCTCTTCCTACCCCTCACGTGTGATGAGATTTGAAGAAAAAGTCGATAAATATATTCTCTCTCCCCATGGCCGAATTAGGACATCAGAACAAAAAATCATTTTCTTTCTGAATAAGGGTCCAATATGAAAAATTCACTAGGAACATCTGTTAGACAACAAGATGAAAATTGTACAAAAAGAAATCTGGCAATTGGATAAAAACTTAGAGTGATCGAAGCGTTCAAAGTTGGAGTCAGAGAAAAAAACAGAAGCACTTCCCGACCAACCTGACGTACTTTAAGGATTTCTTCAACAACGGGCACTATTCTTGTCTCATTCTTTTTTCCATCTCCTGAAGACATGCAAAATAGCAATAACCTATATTTTCCTACCCCTCACGTGTCATGAGATTTGAAGAAAAGGTTGATAAATATGTTCTACCTTCCCTTTGCCGAATCAGGACAGCAGAACAAAAAATCATTTGCTATGTGAATAAGGGTCCAATATGCAAAATTCGCTAAGAACATCTGTTAGTCGACAACAAGGCGAATATTCTACAAATAGAAATCTGGCAATTTGATAAACAATTACAGAGATTCAAACATTCAAAGTTGGAGTCAGTTAAAAAACACAAGTTGTTTTTGACCGACCCGTTGTAATTTAAGGATTTCTTCAACTACGGGCGCTATTCTTGGCTCATTCTTTTTTCTATCTCCTCAAGACATGCAAGATAACAATAACCTCTATTTTCCTACCCTCACGTGTGATGATATTTCAAGAAAAATTTGATAAATATGTTCTCTCTCTCCTTGGCTCAAACAGGACAGCAGAAAAAACAATCATTTTCGTTCTGAATAAGGGTCCAATATGCAAAATTCGCTAAGAACATCTGTTAATCGACAACAAGGCGAATATTCTACAAAACAAAATCTGGCAATTGGATAAAAACTTAGAGAGATTCAAGCGTTCAAAGTCGGAGTGAGAGAAAAAAACATAAGCTGTTTCTGACCAACCCGTGGTAATTTAAGGATTTATTCAACTACAGGCGCTATTCCTGGCTCATTCTTTTTTCTATCTCCTCAAGACATCGAAGATAACAATAACCTATGTTTTCCTACCCTCACGTGTGATGAGATTTGAAAAAAAAGTTGATAAATATGTGTACTCTACCCATGGCCGAATCAGGACAGTAGAACAAAAAATCATTTTCTATCTGAATCAGGGTCCAATAAGCAAAATTCGCTAAGAATATCTGATAGTCGACAAAAGGGCGAATATTCTGCAAAACCAAATCTTGCAAATGGATAAAACCTTAGAGAGATTCAAGCGTTCAAAGTTGGAGTCAGAGAAAAAACACATGCTGTTTTTGACCAAGCCATTGTAATTTAAGGATATCTTCAACTACGGGCGCTATTCTTGGCTCCTTCTCTTTTCTATCTCCTCAAGGCATGCAAGATAACAATAACCTCTATTTTCCATGAAAAAGACTTCAATTTTAGTGGATTTCTTAAAAAACAATCTTTTTTCCACGTATTCCACTTCAATTCAATTTCTGTGTTTTTGTGAAAATCGATAAGAACGGAGTTTTTTCACGTATTGGACTTAATATTTTGTGGTTTTTTGAAAAACAATACAAATATGGTTTTTTCCTTGTAAAAGACTTTAATTTTGTGGCTTTGTTAAAAAAAACAAGACTTATCTTTTTTCCACGTATTACACTTCAATTCAATTTTTGTGTTTTTGTGAAAATCAATAAGAACGGAGTTATTTTCACGTATTACACTTCATTTTTTGTGGTTTTGTGAAAAACAATACAAATTTTATTTTTTCCAGGTAAAAGATTTCAATTTTTGTGGATTTGTTATGAAATAAAATTTGTCTATATTTCCACGTATTGCACTTCAATTCAATTTTTGTGTTTTTGTGAAAATCAATAAGATCGGAGTTATTTTCACGTAGTAGACTTCATTTTTTGTGGTTATGTGAAAAACAATATAAATTTTATTTTTTCCGTGAAAAAGACTTCAACTTTAGAGGATTTCTTAAAAAACAAAACTTGTCTTTTTTCCACGTATTGCAGTTTTTGTATTTTTGTGAAAATTGATAAGAACGGTGTTATTTTCACGTATTGGACTACTTTTTTTGTGGTTTTGTGAAAAACAATACAAATTTGGTTTTTTCTATCCAAAAGACTTCAATTTGGTGGCTTTATTAAAAAAACAAAACTTATCTTTTTTCCACGTATTACACTTCAATTCAATTGTTGTGTTTTTGTGAAAATCAATAAGAACAGAGTTATTTTCATGTATTAGACTTCTTTTTTTGTGGTTTTCTGAAAAACAATACAAATTTTATTTTCCCATCTAAAACACTTCAATTTTGTGGCTTTGTTAATGAAACAAAACTTATCTCTTTTCCACGTATTGCACTTCAATTCAATTTTTGTGATTTTGTGAAAATCAATAAGATTGGAGTTATTTTCACGAATTAGAATTCATTTTTTGTGGTTTTGTTAAAAACAATACAAATTTTATTTTTTTCATCTAAAACACTTCAATTTTAGTGGCTTTGTTCAAAAACAAAACTTGCCTTTTTTCCGTGCATTGCACTTCAATTCAATTTCTGTGTTTATGTGAAAATCAATAAGAACAAAGGAATTTTCACGTATTACACATCATTTTTTTTTGGTTTTGTGAAAAACAATACAAATTTTATTTTTTCCAGGTAAAAGACTTCAATTTTTTGGCTTTGTTAAAGAAACAAAACTTGTCTCTTTTCGACGTATTGCACTTCAATTCAATTTTTGTGGTTTCTGTGAAAATCAATAAAATTGGAGTTATTTTCACGTAATAGAGTTCATTTATTGTTGTTTTGTGGAAAACAATACAAATTTGGTTTTTTTCTTGTAAAAGACTTCAATATTTGTGGCTTCGTTAAAGAAACGAAACTTATCTCTTTTCCACATGTTGCACTTCATTTCAATTTTTGTTGTTTTGTGAAAATCAATAAAATTGCAGTTATTTTCACGTAATAGAGTTCATTTATTGTTGTTTTGTGGAAAACAATACAAATTTGGTTTTTTCCATGTAAAAGACTTCAATTTTTGTGGCTCTGTTATAAAACAATACTTATCTATTTTCCACATATTGCACTTCAATGCAATTTTTGCGTTTTTGTGAAATTCAATAAGAACGGTGTTATTTCCATGTATCAAAATTCATTTTTCATGATTTTCGAAAAACAATACAAATTATATTTTTTTCCATCTAAAAGAATTCAATTTTTGTGGATTTGTTATGAAATAAAAGTTGCCTATCTTTCCACGTATTGCACTTCAATTCAATTTCTGTGTTTTTGTCAAAATCGATAAGAACGGAGTTATTTTCACATATTGGACTTCATTTTTTGTGGTTTTGTGAAAAACAATTCAAATTTGGTTTTTTCCTTATAAAAGATTTCAATTTTGTGGCTTTATTAAAAAAACAAAACTTATCTTTTTTTCCACGTATTACACTTCAATTCAATTTTTGTGTTTTTGTGAAAATCAATAAGAACGGAGTTATTTTCACGTATTAGACTTCATTTTTAGTGGTTTTGTGAAAAACAATACAAATTTTATTTTTTCCAGGTAAAAGACTTCAATTTTGTGGCTTTGTTAAAGAAACATAACTTGTCTCTTTTCCACGTATTGCACTTCAATTCAATTTTTGTGGTTTTGTGAAAATTAATAAAATTTGAGTTATTTTCACGTAATAGAGTTCATTTATTGTTGTTTTGTGAAAAACAATACAAATTTGGTTTTTTCCATGAAAAAGAATTCAATTTTAGTGGATTTCTTCAAAAACAAAACTTGTCTTTTTTTCACGTACTGCACTTCAATTCAGTTTTTGTATTTTTCTGAAAATCGATAAGAACGGAGTTATTTTCATGTATTGGACTTCATTTTTTGTGGTTTTGTGAGAAACAATACAAATTTGGTTTTTTCTGTCCAAAAGACTTCAATTCAATTTTTGTGTTTTTTTGAAAATCAATAAGAACGGAGTAATTTTCACGTAGTAGACTTCATTTTTTGTGGTTTTGTGAAAAGCAATATAAATTTTATTTTTTCTATCCAAAAGACTTCAATTTTGTGGCTTTGATAAAAAAAACAAAAACATATCTTTTTTCCACGTATTACACTTCAATTCAATTTTTGTGTTTTTGTGAAAATCAATAAGAACAGAGTAATTTCCATGTATTAGACTTCTTTTTTTGTGGTTTTGTGAAAAACAATACAAATTTTATTTTTCCATCTAAAACACTTCAATTTAGTGGCTTTGTTAAAGAAACAAAACTTATCTCTTTTCCACGTATTTCACTTCAATTCAATTTTTGTGATTTTGTTAAAATCAATAAGATTGGAATTATTTTCACGTATTAGAATTCATTTTTTGTCCTTTTGTGAAAAACAAAAGAAATTTTATTTTTTCCATCTAAAACACTTCAATTTTAGTGGGTTTGTTCAAAAACAAAACTTGCCTTTTTTCCATGTATTGCACTTCAATTCAATTTCTATGTTTATGTGAAAATCAATAAGAACAAAGCCATTTTCACGTATTACACTTCATTTTTTTTTTGGTTTTGAGAAAAACAATACAAATTTTATTTTTTCCAAGTAAAAGACTTCAATTTTGTGGCTTTCTTAAACAAACAAAACTTATCTCTTTTCCAAGTATTGCACTTCAATTCAATTTTTGTGTTTTTGTGAAAATCAGTAAGAACAGAGTTATTTTCACGTATTCGACTTCTTTTTTTGTGGTTTTGTGAAAAACAATACAAATTTTATTTTTTTGCATGTAAAAGACTTCAATTTTGTGGCTTTGTTAAAGAAACAAAACTTATCTCTTTTCCACGTATTGCACTTCAATTCAATTTTTGTGGTTTTCTGAAAATCAATAAGATTGGAGTTTATTTCACGTACTAGAGTTCATTTTTTGTTGTTTTGAGAAAAACAATACAAATTTGGTTTTTTCCTTGTAAAAGACTTCAATTTTTGTGGCTCTGTTATAAAACAGTACTTATCGCTTTTCCACGTATTGCACTTCAATGACTTTTTTGTGTTTTTTTGAAATTCAATAAGAACGGTGTTAATTCCATGTTTCAGAATTCATTTTTTATGATTTTGTCAAAAACAATACAAATTATATTTTTTTCCATCTAAAAGTCTTCAATTTTTGTGGATTTGTTATGAAATAAACTTGTCTATGTTTCCACGTATTGCACTTCAATTGAATTTTTGTGTTTTTGTGAAAATCAATAAGAACGGAGTAATTTTAACGTAGTAGACATCATTTTTTGTGGTTTTGTGAAAAACAATATAAATTTTATTTTTTCCATGAAAAAGACTTCATTTTTAGTGGATTTCATAAAAAACAAAACTCGTCTTTTTTCCACGTATTGCAATTCAATTCAGTTTTTGTCTTTTTGTGAAAATCGATAAGAACGGAGTTATTTTCACGTATTGGACTTCATTTTTTGTGGTTTTGTGAAAAACAATACAAATTTGGATTTTTTCCATCTAAAAGACTTCAATTCAGTGGCTTTGTTTAAAAAACAAAACTTGTCTTTTTTCCACGTATTGCACTTCAATTCAATTTTTGTGTTTTTGTGAAAATCAATTAGAACAGAGTTATTTTCACGTAGTAGACTTCATTTTTTGTGGTTTTGTGAAAAGCAATATAAATTTTATATTTTCCATGAAAAAGAATTCAATTTTAGTGGATTTCTTAAAAAACAAAACTTGTCTTTTTCCACGTATTGCACTTCAATTCAATTTCTGTGTTTTTGTGAAAATCTATAAGAACGGAGTTATTTTCACGTATTGGACTTCATTTTTAGTGGTTTTGTGAAAAACAATTCAAATTTGGTTTTTTCCTTGTAAAAGACTTCAATTTTGTGGCTTTGTTAAAAAAACAAAACTTACCTTTTTTCCACGTATTACAGTTCAATTTAATTTTTGTGTTTTTGTGAAAATCAATAAGAACGGAGTTATTTTCACGAACTGAATTGAAGTGCAATACGTGGAAAAAAGACAAGTTTTGTTTGTTAAGAAATCCACTAAAATTGAAGTCTTTTTCATGGAAAAAATAAAATTTATATTGTTTTTCACAAAACCACAAAAAATGAAGTCTACTACGTGAAAATAACTCCATTCTTATTGATTTTCACAAAAACACAAAAATTGAATTGAAGTGCAATACGTGGAAAAAAGACAAGTTTTGTTTTTTTTAACAAAGCCACAAAATTGAAGTCTTTTAGATGGAAAAAACCAAATTTGTATTGGTTTTTACAAAACCACAAAAAATGAAGTCCAATACGTGAAAATAACTCCGTTCTTATCGATTTTCACAAAAACACAAAAACTGAATTGAATTGCAATACGTGGAAAAAAGACAAGTTTTGTTTGTTAAGAAATCCACTAAAATTGAAGTCTTTTTCATGGAAAAAATAAAATTTATATTGTTTTTCACAAAACCACAAAAAATGAAGTCTACTACATGAAAATAACTCCGTTCTTATTGATTTTCACAAAAACACAAAAATTGAATTGAAGTGTAATACGTGGAAAAAAGATAAGTTTTGTTTTTTTGACAAAGCCCCAATATTGAAGTCTTATACAAGGAAAAAATCAAATTTGTACTGTTTTTCACAAAACCACAAAAAATTAAGTCCAATACGTGAAAATAACTCCGTTCTTATCGATTTTCACAAAAACACAGAAATTGAATTGAAGTGCAATACGTGGAAAAAAGACAAGTTTTGTTTTTTAAGAAATCCACTAAAATTGAATTCTTTTTCATGGAAAATATAAAATTTATATTGTTTTTCACAAAACCACAAAATATAATGTCTACCACGTTAAAATAACTCCGTTCTTAATGATTTTCACAAAAACACAAAAATTGAATTGAAGTGCAATACGTGGAAAGATAGACAAGTTTTATTTCATAACAAATCCACGAAAATTGAAGTCTTTTAGATGGAAAATAATATAATTTGTATTGTTTTTGATAAATTCATAAAAAATGAATTCTGATACGTGGAATTAACACCGTTCTTATTGCATTTCACAAAAACACAAAAATTGCATTGAAGTGCAATACGTGGAAAATAGATAAGTATTGTTTTATAACAGAGCCACAAAAATTGAAGTCTTTTGCGAGGAAAAAATCAAATTTGTATTATTTTCCCCAAAACAACAAAAAATGAACTCTATTACGTTAAAATAACTCCAATCTTATTGATTTTCACAAAACCACAAAGATTGAATTGAAGTGCAATACGTGAAAAAGAGATAAGTTTTGTTTCTTTAACAAAGCCACAAAATTGAAGTCTTTTACCTGGAAAAGATAAAATTTGTATTGTTTTTCCGAAAACCACAAAAAATGAAGTCTAATACGTGAAAATATCTCCGTTCTTATTGATTTTCACAAAAACACAAAAATTGAATTGAAGTGCAATACGTGGAAAAGAGATAAGTTTTTTTTTAACAAAGCCACAAAATTGAAGTCTTTTATTTGGAAAAAATAAAATTTGTATAGTTTTTCACAAAACCATAAAAAAAAATGAAGTGTAATACGTGAAAATGGTTTTGTTCTTATTGATTTTCCCATAAACACAGAAATTGAATTGAAGTGCAATACATGGAAAAAAGGCAAGTTTTGTATTTGAACAAAGCCACTATAATTGAATCTTTTTAGATGGAAAAAATGAAATTTGTTTTGTTTTTCACAAAATCACAAAAAATGAATTCTAATACGTGAAAATAACTCCAATCTTATTGATTTCACAAAATCACAAAAATTGAATTGAAGTGCTATACGTGGAAAAGAGATAAGTTTTGTCTCTTTAACAAAGCCACAAAATTGAAGTGTTTTAGATGGAAAAATAAAATTTGTATTGTTTTTCACAAAACTACAAAAAAAGAAGCCTAATACATGGAAATAACTCTGTTCTTATTGATTTTCACAAAAACACAAAAATTGAATTGAAGTGTAATACGTTGAAAAAAGAAGACTTTTGTTTTTTTAACAAAGCCACAAAATTGAATTCTGTTGGATAGAAAAAAACAAATTTGTATTGTTCTTAACAAAACCACAAAAAATGAAGTCCAATACGTGAAAATAACTCCGTTCTTATCGATTTTCACAAAAATACAAAAACTGAATTGAAGTGCAATACGTGGAAAAAAGAGATGTTTTCTTTTTTAAGAAATCCACTAAAATTGAAGTCTTTTACATGGAAAAAATAAAATTTGTATTGTTTTTCACAAAACCACAAAAAATGCAGTCTAATACGTGAAAATAACTCTGTTCTTATCGATTTTCACAAAAACACAAAAATTGAATTGAAGTGCAATACGTGGAAAAGAGATATGTTTCCTTTTTTTGACAAAGCCACAAAATTGAAGTCTTTTACTTGGAAAAAATAAAATATGTATTGTTTTTCACAAAACCACAAAAAATGAAGTCTAATACGAGAAAATGGCTATGTTCTTATTGATTTTTACAGAATTACAAAAACTGAATTGAAGTGCAATACGTGGAAAAAAGACATGTTTTGTTTTTTTAAGAAATCCACTAAAATTGAAGTCTTTTTCATGGAAAAAATAAAATTTATATTGTTTTTCACAAAACCACAAAAAATGAAGTATACTACGTGAAAATAACTCCGTTTTTATTGATTATAACAAAAACACAAAAATTGAATTGATGTGCAATACGTGGAAATATAGAAAAGTTTTATTTCATAACAAATCCTCAAAAATTGAAGTCTTTTAGATGGAAAAAAATATTATTTGTATTGTTTTTCACAAAATAATAAAAAATCTATTCTGATACATGGAAATAACACCGTTCTTACTGAATTTCACAAAAACACAAAAATTGCATTGAAGTGCAATACGTGGAAAATTGATAAGTATTGTTTTATAACAGATCCACGAAAATAAAAGTCTTTTAGATGGAAAATAATATAATTTGTATTGTTTTTGATAAATTCATAAAAAATGAATTCTGATACGTGGAATTAACACCGTTCTTATTGCATTTCACAAAAACACAAAAATTGCATTGAAGTGCAATACGTGGAAAAGAGATAAGTATTGTTTTATAACAGAGCCACAAAAATTGAAGTCTTTTGCGAGGAAAAAATCAAATTTGTATTGTTTTCCCCAAAACAACAAAAAATGAACTCTATTACGTTAAAATAACTCCAATCTTATTTATTTTCACAAAACCACAAAAATTGAATTGAAGTGCAATACGCGAAAAAGAGATAAGTTTTGTTTCTTTAACAAAGCCACAAAATTGAAGTCTTTTACCTGGAAAAGATAAAATTTGTATTGTTTTTCCCAAAACCACAAAAAATGAAGTCTAATACGTGAAAATATCTCCGTTCTTATTGATTTTCACAAAAACACAAAAATTGAATTGAAGTGCAATACGTGGAAAATAGATAAGTATTGTTTTATAACAGAGCCACAAAAATTGAAGTCTTTTACAAGGAAAAAACCAAATTTGTATTGTTTTCCACAAAACAACAAAAAATGAACTCTATTACGTGAAAATAACTCCAATCTTATTGATTTTCACAAAACCACAAAAATTGAATTGAAGTGCAATACGTGGAAAAGATATAAGTTTTGTTTCTTTAACAAAGCCACAAAATTGATGTCTTTTACAAGGAAAAAACCAAATTGGTATTGTTTTTCACAAAACCACAAAAAATGAAGTCCAATACGTGAAAATAACTCCGTTCTTATCGATTTTCACAAAAACACAGAAATTGAATTGAAGAGCAATACGTGGAAAAAAGAAAAGTTTTGTTTTTTTAGAAATCCACTAATATTGAATTCTTTTTCTTGGAAAATATAAAATTTATATTGTTTTTCACAAAACAACAAAAAATAAAGTCTACTACGTGAAAATAACTCCGTTCTAATTGATTTTCAGAAAAACATAAAAATTGAATTGAAGTGCAATACGTGGAAAAAAGACAAGTCTTGTTTTTTTAACAAAGCCACAAAATTGAAGTCTTTTAGATGGAAAAAACCAAATTTGTATTGGTTTTTACAAAACCACAAAAAATGAAGTCCAATACGCGAAAATAACTCCGTTCTTATCGATTTTCACAAAAACACAAAAACTGAATTGAATTGGAATACGTGGAAAAAAGACAAGTTTTGTTTGTTAAGAAATCCACTAAAATTGAAGTCTTTTTCATGGAAAAAATAAAATTTATATTGTTTTTCACAAAACCACAAAAAATGAAGTCTACTACGTGAAAATAACTCCATTCTTATTGATTTTCACAAAAACACAAAAATTGAATTGAAGTGCAATACGTGGAAAAAAGACAAGTTTTGTTTTTTTTAACAAAGCCACAAAATTGAAGTCTTTTAGATGGAAAAAACCAAATTTGTATTGGTTTTTACAAAACCACAAAAAATGAAGTCCAATACGTGAAAATAACTCCGTTCTTATCGATTTTCACAAAAACACAAAAACTGAATTGAATTGCAATACGTGGAAAAAAGACAAGTTTTGTTTGTTAAGAAATCCACTAAAATTGAAGTCTTTTTCATGGAAAAAATAAAATTTATATTGTTTTTCACAAAACCACAAAAAATGAAGTCTACTACATGAAAATAACTCCGTTCTTATTGATTTTCACAAAAACACAAAAATTGAATTGAAGTGTAATACGTGGAAAAAAGATAAGTTTTGTTTTTTTGACAAAGCCCCAATATTGAAGTCTTATACAAGGAAAAAATCAAATTTGTACTGTTTTTCACAAAACCACAAAAAATTAAGTCCAATACGTGAAAATAACTCCGTTCTTATCGATTTTCACAAAAACACAGAAATTGAATTGAAGTGCAATACGTGGAAAAAAGACAAGTTTTGTTTTTTAAGAAATCCACTAAAATTGAATTCTTTTTCATGGAAAATATAAAATTTATATTGTTTTTCACAAAACCACAAAATATGATGTCTACCACGTTAAAATAACTCCGTTCTTAATGATTTTCACAAAAACACAAAAATTGAATTGAAGTGCAATACGTGGAAAGATAGACAAGTTTTATTTCATAACAAATCCACGAAAATTGAAGTCTTTTAGATGGAAAATAATATAATTTGTATTGTTTTTGATAAATTCATAAAAAATGAATTCTGATACGTGGAATTAACACCGTTCTTATTGCATTTCACAAAAACACAAAAATTGCATTGAAGTGCAATACGTGGAAAAGAGATAAGTATTGTTTTATAACAGAGCCACAAAAATTGAAGTCTTTTGCGAGGAAAAAATCAAATTTGTATTATTTTCCCCAAAACAACAAAAAATGAACTCTATTACGTTAAAATAACTCCAATCTTATTGATTTTCACAAAACCACAAAGATTGAATTGAAGTGCAATACGTGAAAAAGAGATAAGTTTTGTTTCTTTAACAAAGCCACAAAATTGAAGTCTTTTACCTGGAAAAGATAAAATTTGTATTGTTTTTCCGAAAACCACAAAAAATGAAGTCTAATACGTGAAAATATCTCCGTTCTTATTGATTTTCACAAAAACACAAAAATTGAATTGAAGTGCAATACGTGGAAAAGAGATAAGTTTTTTTTAACAAAGCCACAAAATTGAAGTCTTTTATTTGGAAAAAATAAAATTTGTATAGTTTTTCACAAAACCATAAAAAAAAATGAAGTGTAATACGTGAAAATGGTTTTGTTCTTATTGATTTTCCCATAAACACAGAAATTGAATTGAAGTGCAATACATGGAAAAAAGGCAAGTTTTGTATTTGAACAAAGCCACTATAATTGAATCTTTTTAGATGGAAAAAATGAAATTTGTTTTGTTTTTCACAAAATCACAAAAAATGAATTCTAATACGTGAAAATGACTCCAATCTTATTGATTTCACAAAATCACAAAAATTCAATTGAAGTGCTATACGTGGAAAAGAGATAAGTTTTGTCTCTTTAACAAAGCCACAAAATTGAAGTGTTTTAGATGGAAAAATAAAATTTGTATTGTTTTTCACAAAACTACAAAAAAAAAGAAGTCTAATACATGGAAATAACTCTGTTCTTATTGATTTTCACAAAAACACAAAAATTGAATTGAAGTGTAATACGTTGAAAAAAGAAGACTTTTGTTTTTTTAACAAAGCCACAAAATTGAATTCTGTTGGATAGAAAAAAACAAATTTGTATTGTTCTTAACAAAACCACAAAAAATGAAGTCCAATACGTGAAAATAACTCCGTTCTTATCGATTTTCACAAAAATACAAAAACTGAATTGAAGTGCAATACGTGGAAAAAAGAGATGTTTTCTTTTTTAAGAAATCCACTAAAATTGAAGTCTTTTACATGGAAAAAATAAAATTTGTATTGTTTTTCACAAAACCACAAAAAATGCAGTCTAATACGTGAAAATAACTCTGTTCTTATCGATTTTCACAAAAACACAAAAATTGAATTGAAGTTCAATACGTGGAAAAGAGATATGTTTCCTTTTTTTGACAAAGCCACAAAATTGAAGTCTTTTACTTGGAAAAAATAAAATATGTATTGTTTTTCACAAAACCACAAAAAATGAAGTCTAATACGAGAAAATGGCTCTGTTCTTATTGATTTTTACAGAATTACAAAAACTGAATTGAAGTGCAATACGTGGAAAAAAGACATGTTTTGTTTTTTTAAGAAATCCACTAAAATTGAAGTCTTTTTCATGGAAAAAATAAAATTTATATTGTTTTTCACAAAACCACAAAAAATGAAGTATACTACGTGAAAATAACTCCGTTTTTATTGATTTTAACAAAAACACAAAAATTGAATTGATGTGCAATACGTGGAAATATAGAAAAGTTTTATTTCATAACAAATCCTCAAAAATTGAAGTCTTTTAGATGGAAAAAAATATTATTTGTATTGTTTTTCACAAAATAATAAAAAATCTATTCTGATACATGGAAATAACACCGTTCTTACTGAATTTCACAAAAACACAAAAATTGCATTGAAGTGCAATACGTGGAAAATTGATAAGTATTGTTTTATAACAGATCCACGAAAATAAAAGTCTTTTAGATGGAAAATAATATAATTTGTATTGTTTTTGATAAATTCATAAAAAATGAATTCTGATACGTGGAATTAACACCGTTCTTATTGCATTTCACAAAAACACAAAAATTGCATTGAAGTGCAATACGTGGAAAAGAGATAAGTATTGTTTTATAACAGAGCCACAAAAATTGAAGTCTTTTGCGAGGAAAAAATCAAATTTGTATTGTTTTCCCCAAAACAACAAAAAATGAACTCTATTACGTTAAAATAACTCCAATCTTATTTATTTTCACAAAACCACAAAAATTGAATTGAAGTGCAATACGCGAAAAAGAGATAAGTTTTGTTTCTTTAACAAAGCCACAAAATTGAAGTCTTTTACCTGGAAAAGATAAAATTTGTATTGTTTTTCCCAAAACCACAAAAAATGAAGTCTAATACGTGAAAATATCTCCGTTCTTATTGATTTTCACAAAAACACAAAAATTGAATTGAAGTGCAATACGTGGAAAATAGATAAGTATTGTTTTATAACAGAGCCACAAAAATTGAAGTCTTTTACAAGGAAAAAACCAAATTTGTATTGTTTTCCACAAAACAACAAAAAATGAACTCTATTACGTGAAAATAACTCCAATCTTATTGATTTTCACAAAACCACAAAAATTGAATTGAAGTGCAATACGTGGAAAAGATATAAGTTTTGTTTCTTTAACAAAGCCACAAAATTGATGTCTTTTACAAGGAAAAAACCAAATTGGTATTGTTTTTCACAAAACCACAAAAAATGAAGTCCAATACGTGAAAATAACTCCGTTCTTATCGATTTTCACAAAAACACAGAAATTGAATTGAAGAGCAATACGTGGAAAAAAGAAAAGTTTTGTTTTTTTAGAAATCCACTAATATTGAATTCTTTTTCTTGGAAAATATAAAATTTATATTGTTTTTCACAAAACAACAAAAAATAAAGTCTACTACGTGAAAATAACTCCGTTCTAATTGATTTTCAGAAAAACATAAAAATTGAATTGAAGTGCAATACGTGGAAAAAAGACAAGTCTTGTTTTTTTAACAAAGCCACAAAATTGAAGTCTTTTAGATGGAAAAAACCAAATTTGTATTGGTTTTTACAAAACCACAAAAAATGAAGTCCAATACGCGAAAATAACTCCGTTCTTATCGATTTTCACAAAAACACAAAAACTGAATTGAATTGGAATACGTGGAAAAAAGACAAGTTTTGTTTGTTAAGAAATCCACTAAAATTGAAGTCTTTTTCATGGAAAAAATAAAATTTATATTGTTTTTCACAAAACCACAAAAAATGAAGTCTACTACGTGAAAATAACTCCATTCTTATTGATTTTCACAAAAACACAAAAATTGAATTGAAGTGCAATACGTGGAAAAAAGACAAGTTTTGTTTTTTTTAACAAAGCCACAAAATTGAAGTCTTTTAGATGGAAAAAACCAAATTTGTATTGGTTTTTACAAAACCACAAAAAATGAAGTCCAATACGTGAAAATAACTCCGTTCTTATCGATTTTCACAAAAACACAAAAACTGAATTGAATTGCAATACGTGGAAAAAAGACAAGTTTTGTTTGTTAAGAAATCCACTAAAATTGAAGTCTTTTTCATGGAAAAAATAAAATTTATATTGTTTTTCACAAAACCACAAAAAATGAAGTCTACTACATGAAAATAACTCCGTTCTTATTGATTTTCACAAAAACACAAAAATTGAATTGAAGTGTAATACGTGGAAAAAAGATAAGTTTTGTTTTTTTGACAAAGCCCCAATATTGAAGTCTTATACAAGGAAAAAATCAAATTTGTACTGTTTTTCACAAAACCACAAAAAATTAAGTCCAATACGTGAAAATAACTCCGTTCTTATCGATTTTCACAAAAACACAGAAATTGAATTGAAGTGCAATACGTGGAAAAAAGACAAGTTTTGTTTTTTAAGAAATCCACTAAAATTGAATTCTTTTTCATGGAAAATATAAAATTTATATTGTTTTTCACAAAACCACAAAATATGATGTCTACCACGTTAAAATAACTCCGTTCTTAATGATTTTCACAAAAACACAAAAATTGAATTGAAGTGCAATACGTGGAAAGATAGACAAGTTTTATTTCATAACAAATCCACGAAAATTGAAGTCTTTTAGATGGAAAATAATATAATTTGTATTGTTTTTGATAAATTCATAAAAAATGAATTCTGATACGTGGAATTAACACCGTTCTTATTGTATTTCACAAAAACACAAAAATTGCATTGAAGTGCAATACGTGGAAAAGAGATAAGTATTGTTTTATAACAGAGCCACAAAAATTGAAGTCTTTTGCGAGGAAAAAATCAAATTTGTATTATTTTCCCCAAAACAACAAAAAATGAACTCTATTACGTTAAAATAACTCCAATCTTATTGATTTTCACAAAACCACAAAGATTGAATTGAAGTGCAATACGTGAAAAAGAGATAAGTTTTGTTTCTTTAACAAAGCCACAAAATTGAAGTCTTTTACCTGGAAAAGATAAAATTTGTATTGTTTTTCCGAAAACCACAAAAAATGAAGTCTAATACGTGAAAATATCTCCGTTCTTATTGATTTTCACAAAAACACAAAAATTGAATTGAAGTGCAATACGTGGAAAAGAGATAAGTTTTTTTTTAACAAAGCCACAAAATTGAAGTCTTTTATTTGGAAAAAATAAAATTTGTATAGTTTTTCACAAAACCATAAAAAAAAATGAAGTGTAATACGTGAAAATGGTTTTGTTCTTATTGATTTTCCCATAAACACAGAAATTGAATTGAAGTGCAATACATGGAAAAAAGGCAAGTTTTGTATTTGAACAAAGCCACTATAATTGAATCTTTTTAGATGGAAAAAATGAAATTTGTTTTGTTTTTCACAAAATCACAAAAAATGAATTCTAATACGTGAAAATGACTCCAATCTTATTGATTTCACAAAATCACAAAAATTCAATTGAAGTGCTATACGTGGAAAAGAGATAAGTTTTGTCTCTTTAACAAAGCCGCAAAATTGAAGTGTTTTAGATGGAAAAATAAAATTTGTATTGTTTTTCACAAAACTACAAAAAAAGAAGTTTAATACATGGAAATAACTCTGTTCTTATTGATTTTCACAAAAACACAAAAATTGAATTGAAGTGTAATACGTTGAAAAAAGAAGACTTTTGTTTTTTTAACAAAGCCACAAAATTGAATTCTGTTGGATAGAAAAAAACAAATTTGTATTGTTCTTAACAAAACCACAAAAAATGAAGTCCAATACGTGAAAATAACTCCGTTCTTATCGATTTTCACAAAAATACAAAAACTGAATTGAAGTGCAATACGTGGAAAAAAGAGATGTTTTCTTTTTTAAGAAATCCACTAAAATTGAAGTCTTTTACATGGAAAAAATAAAATTTGTATTGTTTTTCACAAAACCACAAAAAATGCAGTCTAATACGTGAAAATAACTCTGTTCTTATCGATTTTCACAAAAACACAAAAATTGAATTGAAGTGCAATACGTGGAAAAGAGATATGTTTCCTTTTTTTGACAAAGCCACAAAATTGAAGTCTTTTACTTGGAAAAAATAAAATATGTATTGTTTTTCACAAAACCACAAAAAATGAAGTCTAATACGAGAAAATGGCTCTGTTCTTATTGATTTTTACAGAATTACAAAAACTGAATTGAAGTGCAATACGTGGAAAAAAGACATGTTTTGTTTTTTTAAGAAATCCACTAAAATTGAAGTCTTTTTCATGGAAAAAATAAAATTTATATTGTTTTTCACAAAACCACAAAAAATGAAGTATACTACGTGAAAATAACTCCGTTTTTATTGATTTTAACAAAAACACAAAAATTGAATTGATGTGCAATACGTGGAAATATAGAAAAGTTTTATTTCATAACAAATCCTCAAAAATTGAAGTCTTTTAGATGGAAAAAAATATTATTTGTATTGTTTTTCACAAAATAATAAAAAATCTATTCTGATACATGGAAATAACACCGTTCTTACTGAATTTCACAAAAACACAAAAATTGCATTGAAGTGCAATACGTGGAAAATTGATAAGTATTGTTTTATAACAGATCCACGAAAATAAAAGTCTTTTAGATGGAAAATAATATAATTTGTATTGTTTTTGATAAATTCATAAAAAATGAATTCTGATACGTGGAATTAACACCGTTCTTATTGCATTTCACAAAAACACAAAAATTGCATTGAAGTGCAATACGTGGAAAAGAGATAAGTATTGTTTTATAACAGAGCCACAAAAATTGAAGTCTTTTGCGAGGAAAAAATCAAATTTGTATTGTTTTCCCCAAAACAACAAAAAATGAACTCTATTACGTTAAAATAACTCCAATCTTATTTATTTTCACAAAACCACAAAAATTGAATTGAAGTGCAATACGCGAAAAAGAGATAAGTTTTGTTTCTTTAACAAAGCCACAAAATTGAAGTCTTTTACCTGGAAAAGATAAAATTTGTATTGTTTTTCCCAAAACCACAAAAAATGAAGTCTAATACGTGAAAATATCTCCGTTCTTATTGATTTTCACAAAAACACAAAAATTGAATTGAAGTGCAATACGTGGAAAAGAGATAAGTTTTTTTTTTTAACAAAGCCACAAAATTGAAGTCTTTTATTTGGAAAAAATAAAATATGTATACTTTTTCACAAAACCATAAAAAAAAATGAAGTGTAATACGTGAAAATGGTTTTGTTCTTATTGATTTTCCCATAAACACAGAAATTGAATTGAAGTGCAATACATGGAAAAAAGGCAAGTTTTGTATTTGAACAAAGCCACTATAATTGAATCTTTTTAGATGGAAAAAATAAAATTTGTTTTGTTTTTCACAAAATCACAAAAAATGAATTCTAATACGTGAAAATAACTCCAATCTTATTGATTTCACAAAATCACAAAAATTGAATTGAAGTGCAATACGTGGAAAAGGGATAAGTTTTGTCTCTTTAACAAAGCCACAAAATTGAAGTGTTTTAGATGGAAAAATAAAATTTGTATTGTTTTTCACAAAACTACAAAAAAATAAGTCTAATACATGGAAATAACTCTGTTCTTATTGATTTTCACAAAAACACAAAAATTGAATTGAAGTGTAATACGTTGAAAAAAGAAAACTTTTGTTTTTTTAACAAATCCACAAAATTGAAGTCTGTTGGATAGAAAAAAACAAATTTGTATTGTTCTTAACAAAACCACAAAAAATGAAGTCCAATACGTGAAAATAACTCCAATCTTATTGATTTTCACAAAACCACAAATATTGAATTGAAGTGCAATACGTGAAAAAGAGATAAGTTTTGTTTCTTTAACAAACCCACAAAATTGAAGTCTTTTACCTGGAAAATCAATAAAATTTGTATTGTTTTTCACAACCACAAAAAATGAAGTCGAATATGTGAAAACAACTCCGCTCTTATTGATTTTCACAAAAACACAAAAATTGAATTGAAGTGTAATACGTGGAAAAAAGATAAGTTTTGTTTTTTTAACAAAGTCACAAAATTGAAGTCTTGTACAAGAAAAATACCAAATTTGTATTGTTTTTCACAAAACCGCAAAAAATAAAGTCCAATACGTGAAAATAACTCCGTTCTTATCGATTTTCACAAAAACACAGAAATTGAATTGAAGTGCAATACGTGGAAAAAAGACAAGTTTTGTTTTTTAAGAAATCCAAAAAAATTGAAGTCTTTTTCATGGAAAAAATAAAATTTATATTGTTTTTCACAAAACCACAAAAAATGATGTCTACTACGTTAAAATAACTCCATTCATAATGATTTTCACAAAAACACAAAAATTGAATTGATGTGCAATACGTGGAAACATAGACAAGTTTTATTTCATAACAAATCCACGAAAATTGAAGTCTTTTAGATGGAAAATAATATAATTTGTATTGTTTTTGATAAAATCATAAAAAATGAATTCTGATACGTGGAATTAACACCGTTCTTATTGCATTTCACAAAAACACAAAAATTGCATTGAAGTGCATTACGTGGAAAAGAGATAAGTATTGTTTTATAACAGAGCCACAAAAAATGAAGTCTTTTGCGAGGAAAAAATCAAATTTGTATTGTTTTCCCGAAAACAACAAAAAATGAACTCTATTCCGTTAAAATAACTCCAATCTTATTGATTTTCACAAAACCACAAAAATTGAATTGAAGTGCAATACGTGAAAAAGAGATAAGTTTTGTTTCTTTAACAAAGCCACAAAATTGAAGTCTTTTACCTGGAAAAGATAAAATTTGTATTGTTTTTCACAAAACCACAAAAAATGAAGTCTAATACGTGAAAATATCTCTGTTCTTATTGATTTTCACAAAAACACAAAAATTGAATTGAAGTGCAATACGTGGAAAAGAGATAAGTTTTGTTTTTTTAACAAAGCCACAAAATTAAAGTCTTTTATTTGGAAAAAATATAATTTGTATAGTTTTTCACAAAACCAAAAAAAAAAATGAAGTGTACTACGTGAAAATGGTTTTGTTCTTATTGATTTTCCCATAAACACAGAAATTGAATTGAAGTGCAATACATGGAAAAAAGGCAAGTTTTGTTTTTGAACAAAGCCACTAAATTGAATCTTTTTAGATGGAAAAAATAAAATTTGTTTTGTTTTTCACAAAATCACAAAAAATGAATTCTAATACGTGAAAATAACTCCAATCTTATTGATTTCACAAAATCACAAAAATTGAATTGAAGTGCAATACGTGGAAAAGAGATAAGTTTTGTTTCTTTAACAAAGCCACAAAATTGAAGTGTTTTAGATGGAAAAATAAAATTTGTATTGTTTTTCACAAAAAAGAAGTCTGATACGTGGAAATAACTCTGTTCTTATTGATTTTCACAAAAACACAAAAATTGAATTGAAGTGGAAGACGTTGAAAAAAGATAACTTTTGTTTTTTTAACAAAGCCACAAAATTGAAGTCTGTTGGATAGAAAAAACAAAATTTGTATTGTTCTTCACAAAACCACAAAAAATGAAGTCCAATATGTGAAAATAACTCCGTTCTTATCGATTTTCACAAAAATACAAAAACTGAATTGAAGTGCAGCACGTGGAAAAAAGACACGTTTTCTTTTTTAAGAAATCCACTAAAATTGAAGTCTTTTACATGGAAAAAATAAAATTTGTATTGTTTTTCACAAAACCACAAAAACTAAAGTCTAATACGTGAAAATAACTCTGTTCTTATCGATTTTCACAAAAACACAAAAATTGAATTGAAGTGCAATACGTGGAAAAGAGATATGTTTCCTTTTTTTAACAAAGCCACAAAATTGAAGTCTTTTACATGGAAAAAATAAAATTTGTATTGTTTTTCAGAAAACCACAAAAAATGAAGTCTAATTCGTGAAAATGGCTCTGTTCTTATTGATTTTTACAGAATTACAAAAACTGAATTGAAGTGCAATACGTGGAAAAAAGACATGTTTTGTTTTTTTAAGAAATCCACTAAAATTGAAGTCTTTTTCATGGAAAAATAAAATTTATATTGTTTTTCACAAAACCACAAAAAATGAAGTATACTACGTGAAAATAACTCCGTTTTTATTGATTTTAACAGAAACACAAAAATTGAATTGAAGTGCAATACGTGGAAATATAGAAAAGTTTTATTTCATAACAAATCCACAAAAATTGAAGTCGTTTAGATGGAAAAAAATATAATTTGTATTGTTTTTCACAAAATCATAAAAAATGTATTCTGATACATGGAAATAACACCGTTCTTATTGAATTTCACAAAAACATAAAAATTGCATTGAAGTGCAATACGTGGAAAATAGATAAGTATTGTTTTATAACAGAGCCACAAAAATTGAAGTCTTTTACAAGGAAAAAACCAAATTTATATTGTTTTCCACAAAACGACAAGAAATGAACTCTATTACGTGAAAATAACTCCAATCTTATTGATTTTCACAAAACCACAAATATTGAATTGAAGTGCAATACGTGGAAAAGAGATAAGTTTTGTTTCTTTAACAAACCCACAAAATTGAAGTCTTTTACCTGGAAAATCAATAAAATTTGTATTGTTTTTCACAACCACAAAAAATGAAGTCGAATATGTGAAAACAAATCCGTTCTTATTGATTTTCACAAAAACACAAAGTTTTGTTTTTTTAACAAAGTCACAAAATTGAAGTCTTGTACAAGAAAAATACCAAATTAGTATTGTTTTTCACAAACCGCAAGAAATAAAGTCCAAAATAACTCCGTTCTTATCGATTTTCACAAAAACACAGAAATTGAATTGAAGTGCAATACGTGAAAAAAAGACAAGTTTTGTTTTTTAAGAAATCCACAAAAATTGAAGTCTTTTTCATGGAAAAAACAAAATTTATATTGTTTTTCACAAAACCACAAAAAATAAAGTATACTACGTGAAAATAACCCCGTTCTTATTGATTTTCACAAAAACACAAAAATTGAATTGAAGTGCAATACGTGGAAATATAGACAACTTTTATTTCATAACAAATCCACTAAAATTGAAGTCTTTTACCTGGAAAAAAGAAAATTTGTATTGTTTTTTACAAAACCACAAAAAATGAAGTCTAATGCGTGAAAATAAATCCGTTCTTATTGATTTTCACAAAAACACAAAAATTGAATTGAAGTGTAATACGTGGAAAAAAGATAAGTTTTATTTTTTTAACAAAGCCACAAAATTGAAGTCTTATACAAGGAAAAAACAAAATTTGTATTGTTTTTCACAAAACCACAAAAAATTAAGTCCAATACGTGAAAATAACTCCGTTCTTGTCGATTTTCACAAAAACACAGAAATTGAATTGAAGTGCAATACGTGGAAAAAAGACAAGTTTTGTTTTTTAAGAAATCCACTAAAATTGAAGTCTTTTTCCTGGAAAAAAAAAAATTATATTGTTTTTCACAAAACCACAAAAAATGAAGTCTACTACGTGAAAATAACTCCGTTCTTATTGATTTTCACAAAAATACAAAAATTGAATTGAAGTGCAATACGTGGAAATATAGACAACTTTTATTTCATAACAAATCCACCAAAATTGACGTCTTTTACAAGGAAAAAATCAAATTTGTATTGTTTTCCACAAAACAACAAAAAATGAACGCCATTCCGTGAAAATAACTCTAATCTTATTGATTTTCACAAAACCACAAAAATTGAGTTGAAGTGCAACACGTGGAAGAGAGATAAGTTTTGTTTCTTTAACAAAGCCACAAAATTGAAGTCTTTTACAAGGAAAAAACCAAATTTGTATTGTTTTTCACAAAACCACAAAAAATGAAGTCCAATACGTGAAAATAACTCCGTTCTTATCGATTTTCACAAAAACACAGAAATTGAATTGAAGTGCAATACGTGGAAAAAAGACAAGTTTTGTTTTTTAAGAAATCCACTAAAATTGAATTCTTTTTCTTGGAAAATATAAAATTTATATTGTTTTTCACAAAACCACAAAAAATATAGTCTACTACGTGAAAATAACTCCGTTCTAATTGATTTTCACAAAAACACAAAAATTGAATTGAAGTGCAATATGTGGAAAAAAGACAAGTTTTGTTTTTTTTAACAAAGCCCCAAAATTGAAGTCTTTTAGATGGAAAATGCCAAATTTGTATTGGTTTTAACAAAACCACAAAAAATGAAGTCCAATACGTGAAAATAACTCCGTTCTTATCGATTTTCACAAAAACACAAAAACTGAATTGAATTGCAATACGTGGAAAAAAGACAAGTTTAGTTTTTTAAGAAATCCACTAAAATTGAAGTCTTTTTCATGGAAAAAATAAAATTTATATTGTTTTTCGCAAAACCACAAAAAATGAAGTCTACTACGTGAAAATAACTCCGTTCTTATTGATTTTCACAAAAACACAAAAACTGAATTGAAGTGCAATACGTGGAAATATAGACAACTTTTATTTCATAACAAATCCACTAAAATTGAAGTCTTTTACCTGGAAAAAATAAAATTTGTATTGTTTTTCACAAAACCACAAAAAATGAAGTCTAATATGTGAAAATAACTCCGTTCTTATTGATTTTCACAAAAACACAAAAATTGAATTGAAGTGTAATTCGTGGAAAAAAAGATAAGTTTTATTTTTTTAACAAAGCCACAAAATTGAAGTCTTATACAAGTAAAAAACCAAATTTGTATTGTTTTTCACAAAACCACAAAAAATGAAGTCCAATACGTGAAAATTACTCCGTTATTATCGATTTTCACAAAAACACAGAAATTGAATTGAAGTGCAATACGTGGAAAAAAGACAAGCTTTGTTTTTTAAGAAATCCACTAAAATTGAATTCTTTTTCTTGGAAAAAATAAAATTTATATTGTTTTTCACAAAACCACAAAAAATGAAGTCTACTACGTGAAAATAACTCCGTTCTAATTGATTTTCACAAAAACACAAAAATTGAATTGAAGTGCAATACGTGGAAAAAAGACAAGTTTTGTTTTTTTAACAAAGCCACAAAATTGAAGTCTTTTAGATGGAAAAAACCAAATTTGTATTGGTTTTTACAAAACCACAAAAAATGAAGTCCAATACGTGAAAATAACTCCGTTCTTGTCGATTTTCACAAAAACACAGAAATTGAATTGAAGTGCAATACATGGAAAAAAGACAAGTTTTGTTTTTTAAGAAATCCATTAAAATTGAAGTCTTTTACATGGAAAAAATAAAATTTGTATTGTTTTTCACAAAACCACAAAAAATGAAGTCTAATTCGTGAAAATGGCTCTGTTCTTATTGATTTTTACAGAATTACAAAAACTGAATTGAAGTGCAATACGTGGAAAAAAGACATGTTTTGTTTTTTTAAGAAATCCACTAAAATTGAAGTCTTTTTCATGGAAAAAATAAAATTTATATTGTTTTTCACAAAAGCACAAAAAATGAAGTATACTACGTGAAAATAACTCCGTTTTTATTGATTTTAACAGAAACACAAAAATTGAATTGAAGTGCAATACGTGGAAATATAGAAAAGTTTTATTTCATAACAAATCCACAAAAATTGAAGTCGTTTAGATGGAAAAAAATATAATTTGTATTGTTTTTCACAAAATCATAAAAAATGTATTCTGATACATGGAAATAACACCGTTCTTATTGAATTTCACAAAAACATAAAAATTGCATTGAAGTGCAATACGTGGAAAATAGATAAGTATTGTTTTATAACAGAGCCACAAAAATTGAAGTCTTTTACAAGGAAAAAACCAAATTTATATTGTTTTCCACAAAACGACAAGAAATGAACTCTATTACGTGAAAATAACTCCAATCTTATTGATTTTCACAAAACCACAAATATTGAATTGAAGTGCAATACGTGGAAAAGAGATAAGTTTTGTTTCTTTAACAAACCCACAAAATTGAAGTCTTTTACCTGGAAAATCAATAAAATTTGTATTGTTTTTCACAACCACAAAAAATGAAGTCGAATATGTTAAAACAACTCCGTTCTTATTGATTTTCACAAAAACACAAAAATTGAATTGAAGTGTAATACGTGGAAAAAAGATAAGTTTTGGTTTTTTAACAAAGTCACAAAATTGAAGTCTTGTACAAGAAAAATACCAAATTAGTATTGTTTTTCACAAACCGCAAGAAATAAAGTCCAATACGTGAAAATAACTCCGTTCTTATCGATTTTCACAAAAACACAGAAATTGAATTGAAGTGCAATACGTGAAAAAAAGACAAGTCTTGTTTTTTAAGAAATCCACAAAAATTGAAGTCTTTTTCATGGAAAAAACAAAATTTATATTGTTTTTCACAAAACCACAAAAAATAAAGTATACTACGTGAAAATAACCCCGTTCTTATTGATTTTCACAAAAACACAAAAATTGAATTGAAGTGCAATACGTGGAAATATAGACAACTTTTATTTCATAACAAATCCACTAAAATTGAAGTCTTTTACCTGGAAAAAAGAAAATTTGTATTGTTTTTTACAAAACCACAAAAAATGAAGTCTAATGCGTGAAAATAACTCCGTTCTTATTGATTTTCACAAAAACACAAAAATTGAATTGAAGTGTAATACGTGGAAAAAAGATAAGTTTTATTTTTTTAACAAAGCCACAAAATTGAAGTCTTATACAAGGAAAAAACAAAATTTGTATTGTTTTTCACAAAACCACAAAAAATTAAGTCCAATACGTGAAAATAACTCCGTTCTTATCGATTTTCACAAAAACACAGAAATTGAATTGAAGTGCAATACGTGAAAAAAAGACAAGTCTTGTTTTTTAAGAAATCCACAAAAATTGAAGTCTTTTTCATGGAAAAAACAAAATTTATATTGTTTTTCACAAAACCACAAAAAATAAAGTATACTACGTGAAAATAACCCCGTTCTTATTGATTTTCACAAAAACACAAAAATTGAATTGAAGTGCAATACGTGGAAATATAGACAACTTTTATTTCATAACAAATCCACTAAAATTGAAGTCTTTTACCTGGAAAAAAGAAAATTTGTATTGTTTTTTACAAAACCACAAAAAATGAAGTCTAATGCGTGAAAATAACTCCGTTCTTATTGATTTTCACAAAAACACAAAAATTGAATTGAAGTGTAATACGTGGAAAAAAGATAAGTTTTATTTTTTTAACAAAGCCACAAAATTGAAGTCTTATACAAGGAAAAAACAAAATTTGTATTGTTTTTCACAAAACCACAAAAAATTAAGTCCAATACGTGAAAATAACTCCGTTCTTGTCGATTTTCACAAAAACACAGAAATTGAATTGAAGTGCAATACGTGGAAAAAAGACAAGTTTTGTTTTTTAAGAAATCCACTAAAATTGAAGTCTTTTTCATGGAAAAAAAAAATTTATATTGTTTTTCACAAAACCACAAAAAATGAAGTCTACTACGTGAAAATAACTCCGTTCTTATTGATTTTCACAAAAATACAAAAATTGAATTGAAGTGCAATACGTGGAAATATAGACAACTTTTATTTCATAACAAATCCACCAAAATTGACGTCTTTTACAAGGAAAAAATCAAATTTGTATTGTTTTCCACAAAACAACAAAAAATGAACGCCATTCCGTGAAAATAACTCTAATCTTATTGATTTTCACAAAACCACAAAAATTGAGTTGAAGTGCAATACGTGGAAGAGAGATAAGTTTTGTTTCTTTAACAAAGCCACAAAATTGAAGTCTTTTACAAGGAAAAAACCAAATTTGTATTGTTTTTCACAAAACCACAAAAAATGAAGTCCAATACGTGAAAATAACTCCGTTCTTATCGATTTTCACAAAAACACAGAAATTGAATTGAAGTGCAATACGTGGAAAAAAGACAAGTTTTGTTTTTTAAGAAATCCACTAAAATTGAATTCTTTTTCTTGGAAAATATAAAATTTATATTGTTTTTCACAAAACCACAAAAAATATAGTCTACTACGTGAAAATAACTCCGTTCTAATTGATTTTCACAAAAACACAAAAATTGAATTGAAGTGCAATATGTGGAAAAAAGACAAGTTTTGTTTTTTTTAACAAAGCCCCAAAATTGAAGTCTTTTAGATGGAAAATGCCAAATTTGTATTGGTTTGAACAAAACCCCAAAAAATGAAGTCCAATACGTGAAAATAACTCCGTTCTTATCGATTTTCACAAAAACACAAAAACTGAATTGAATTGCAATACGTGGAAAAAAGACAAGTTTTGTTTTTTAAGAAATCCACTAAAATTGAAGTCTTTTTCATGGAAAAAATAAAATTTATATTGTTTTTCGCAAAACCACAAAAAATGAAGTCTACTACGTGAAAATAACTCCGTTCTTATTGATTTTCACAAAAACACAAAAACTGAATTGAAGTGCAATACGTGGAAATATAGACAACTTTTATTTCATAACAAATCCACTAAAATTGAAGTCTTTTACCTGGAAAAAATAAAATTTGTATTGTTTTTCACAAAACCACAAAAAATGAAGTCTAATACGTGAAAATAACTCCGTTCTTATTGATTTTCACAAAAACACAAAAATTGAATTGAAGTGTAATTCGTGGAAAAAAAGATAAGTTTTATTTTTTTAACAAAGCCACAAAATTGAAGTCTTATACAAGTAAAAAACAAAATTTGTATTGTCTTCCACAAAACAACAAAAAATTAAGTCCAATACGTGAAAATAACTCCGTTCTTGTCGATTTTCAAAAAAACACAGAAATTGAATTGAAGTGCAATACTTGGAAAAAAGACAAGTTTTGTTTTTTAAGAAATCCACTAAAATTAAATTCTTTTTCATGGAAAATATAAAATTTATTTTGCTTTTCACAAAACCACAAAAAATGAAGTCTACTACGTGAAAATACCTCCGTTCTAATTGATTTTCACAAAAACACAAAAATTGAGTGGAAGTGCAATACGTGGAAACATAGACACGTTTTATTTCATAACAAATCCACAAAAATTGAAGACTTTTAGATGGAAAAAAATATAATTTGTATTGTTTTTGACAAAATCATAAAAAATGAATTCTGATACATGGAATTAACACCGTTCTTATTGAATTTCGCAAAAACACAAAAAAGTCGTTGAAGTGCAATGCGTGGAAAAGAGATAAGTGTTGTTTTATAACAGAGCCACAAAAATTGAAGTCTTTTACAAGGAAAAAACCAAATTTGTATTGTTTTCCACAAAACAACAAAAAATGAACTCTATTACGCGAAAATGACTCCAATCTTATTGATTTTCACAAAACCACAAAAATTGAATTGAAGTGCAATATGTGGAAAAGAGATAAGTTTTGTTTCTTTAACAAAGCCACAAAATTGAAGTCTTTTACATGGAAAAAATAAAATTTGTATTGTTTTTCACAAAACCACAAAAAATGAAGTCTAATACGTGAAAATTACTCCGTTCTTATTGATTTTCACCAAAACACAAAAATTGAATTGAAGTGCAATACGTGGAAAAGAGATAAGTTTTGTTTTTTTAGGAAAGCCACAAAATTGAAGTCTTTTACTTGGAAAAATAAAATTTGTATTGTTTTTCACAAAACCAAAAAAAAAATTAAGTGTAATACGTGAATATGGCTTTGTTCTTACTGATTTTCACATAAACACAGAAATTGAATTGAAGTGCAATACAGGGAAAAAAGGCAAGTTTTGTTTTTGAACAAAGCCACTAAAATTGAAGTGTTTTAGACGGAAAAAATAAAATTTGTATTGTTTTTCACAAAACGACAAAAAATGAATTCTAATACGTGAAAATAACTCCAATCTTATTGATTTTCACAAAATCACAAAAATTGAATTGAAGTGCAATACGTGGAAAAGAGATAAGTTTTGTTTCTTTAACAAAGCCACAAAATTGAACTGTTTTAGATGGAAAAATAAAATTTGTATTGTTTTTCACAAAACCACAAAAAAAAAAGTCTAATACACGGAAATAACTCTGTTCTTATTGATTTTCACAAAAACACAAAAACTGAATTGAAGTGTAATACGTGGAAAAAAGATATGTTTTTGTTTTTTTAACAAAGTCACAAAATTGAAGTCTTTTGGATAGAAAAAACCAAATTTATATTTTTTTTTCACAAAACCACAAAAAATGAAGTCCAATACGTGAAAATAACTCCGTTCTTATCGATTTTCACAAAAATACAAAAACTGAATTGAAGTGCAATACGTGGAAAAAAGACATGTTTTGTTTTTTAAGAAATCCACAAAAATTGAAGTCTTTTTCATGGAAAAAATAAAATTTATATTGTTTTTCATAAAACCACAAAAAATAAAGTCTACTATGTGAAAATAACTCCGTTCTTATTGATTTTCACAAAAACACAAAAATTGAATTGAAGTGCAATACGTGGAAAAAACATAGGTTTTGTTTTTTTAACAAAGCCACAAAATTAAAGTCTCTTACAAAGAAAAAACCAAATATGTATTGTTTTTGACAAAACCACAAAAAATTAAGTCCAATACGTGAAAATAACTCCGTTCTTATGGATTTTCAAAAAAACACAGAAATTGAATTGAAGTGCAATACGTCGAAAAAAGACAAGTTTTGTTTTTTAAGAAATCCACTAAAATTGAATTTTTTTTCATGGAAAATATAAAATTTATATTGCTTTTCACAAACCACAAAAAATGAAGTCTACTACGTGAAAAAAAGTCCGTTCTAATTGATTTTCACAACAACACAAAAATTGAATTGAAGTGCAATACGTGGAAAAAAGACAAGTTTTGTTTTTTAAACAAACCCACTAAATTGAAGTCTTTTTGATGGAAAAAAACCAAATTTGTATTGTTTTTCAAAAAACCACAAAAAAAGAAGTCCAATACGTGAAAATAACTCCGTTCTTATCGATTTTAACAAAAAGACAAAAACTGAATTGAATTGCAATACGTGGAAAAAAGACAAGTTTTGTTTTTTAAGAAATCCACTAAAAATGAAGTCTGTTTCATGGAAAAAATAAAATTTATATTGTTTTCCACAAAACCACAAAAAATGATGTCTACTACGTTAAAATAACTGCGTTCTTATTGATTTTCACAAAAACACAAAAATTCAATTGAACTGCAATACGTGGAAACATACACAAGTTTTATTTCATAACAAATCCACAAAAATTGAAGACTTTTTAGATGGAAAAAAATATAATTTGTATTGTTTTAGACAAAATCATAAAAAATGAATTCTGAAACATGGAATTAACACCGTTATTATTGAATTTCAGAAAAACACAAAAAAGTCATTGAAGTACAATACGTGGAAAAGAGATAAGTATTGTTTTATAACAGAGCCACAAAAATTGAAGTCTTTACAAGGAAAAAACCAAATTTGTATTGTTTTCCACAAAACAAGAAAAAATAAACTCTATTACGTGAAATAACTCCAATCTTATTGATTTTCACAAAAAGCACAAAAATTGAATTGAAGTGCAATACGTGGAAAAGAGATATGTTTTGTTTCTTTAACAAAGCCACAAAATTGAAGTCTTCAACATGCAAAAAAATAAAATTTGTATTGTTTTTCACAAAACCACAAAAAATGAAGTCTAATACGTGAAAATAACTCCGTTCTTACTGATTTTCACAAAAACACAAAAATTGAATTGAAGTGCAACACGTGGAAAAGAGATAAGTTTTGTTTTATTAACAAAACCACAAAACTGAAGTCTTTCACTTGGAAAAAATAAAATTTGTATTGTTTTTAACAAAACCAAAAAAAAAATGAAGTGTAACACGTGAAAATGGCTTTGTTCTTATTGATTTTCACAGAAATTGAATTGAAGTGCAAAACATGGAAAAAAGGCAAGTTTTGTTTTTGAACAAAGCCACTAAAATTGAAGTGTTTTAGATGGAAAAAATAAAATTTGTATTGTTTTTCACAAAACGACAAAAAATGAATTCTAATACGTGAAAAGAACTCCAATCTTATTGATTTTCACAAAATCACAAAAATTGAATTGAAGTGCAATACGTGGAGAAGAGATAAGTTTTTTTTCTTTAAGAAAGCCACAAAATTGAAGTGTTTTAGATGGAAAAATAAAATTTGTATTGTTTTTCACAGAACCACAAAAAAAGAAGTCTAATACATGGAAATAACTCCGTTCTTATTGATTTTCACAAAAACACAAAAATTAAATTGAAGTGTAATACGTGGAAAAAAGATATGTTTTTGTTTTTTTAACAAAGCCACAAAATTGAAGTCTTTTACAAGGAAAAACCAAATTTATATTGTTTTTCACAAAACCACAAAAAATGAAGTTCAATACGTGAAAATAACTCCGTTCTTATCGATTTTCCCAAAAACACAGAAATTGAATTGAAGTGCAATACGTGGAAATATATACAAGTTTTATTTCATAACAAATCCACAAAAATTGAATTCTTTTAGATGGAAAAAAATATAATTTGTATTGTTTTTCAAAAATCATAAAAAATGAATTTAGATACATGGAAATAACACCGTTCTTATTGAATTTCACAAAAACGCAAAAATTGGATTAAAGTGCAATATGTGGAAAATAGATAAGTATTGTTTTATAACAGAGCCACAAAAATTGAAGTCTTTTACAAGGAAAAAACCAAATTTGTATTGTTTTCCACAAAACAACAATAAATGAACTCTATTACGTGAAAATTACTCCAATTTTACTGATTTTCACAAAACCAAAAAAATTGAATTGAAGTGCAATACGTGGAAAAGAGACAAGTTTTGTTTCTTTAACAGAGCCACAAAATTGAAGTCTTTTACCTGGAAAAAATAAAATTTGCAATGTTTTTCACAAAACCACAAAAAATGAAAATCGATAAGAACGGAGTTATTTTCACATATTGGAGTTCATGTTTTGTGGTTTTGTGAAGAACAATACAAATTTGGTTTTTTCTATCCAACAGACTTCAATTTTCGGGCTTTGTTAAAAAAACAAAAGTTATCTTTTTTCATACACTTCAATTCAATTTTTGTGTTTTTATGAAAATCAATAAGAATAGAGTTATTACCACGTATTACACTTCATTTTTTTTCTGGTTTTGTGAAAAACTATACAAATTTTATTTTTTCCAAATAAAAGACTTCAATTTTGTGGCTTTGTTAAAAAAACAAAACTTATCTCTTTTCCACGTATTGCACTTCAATTCAATTTTTGTGTTTTTGTGAAAATCAATAAGAACGGAGTTATTTTCACGTATTAGACTTCATTTTTTGTGGTTTTGTGAAAACAATACAAATTTTATCTTTTCCGGCTAAAAGACTTCAATTTTGTGGCTTTGTTAAAGAAACAAAACTTATCTCTTTTTCACGTATTGCACTTCAATTCAATTTTTGTGGTTTTGTGAAAATCAATAAGATTGGAGTTATTTTAATGTAATAGAGTTCATTTTTTGTTGTTTTGGGGAAAACAATACAAATTTGATTTTTTCCTCGCAAAATACTTCAATTTTTGTGGCTCTGTTATAAAACAATACTTATCTCTTTTCCACGTATTGCACTTCAATGCAATTTTTGTGTTTGTGTGAAATGCAATAAGAACGGTGTTAATTCCACGTATCAGAATTCATTTTTTATGATTTTATCAAAAACAATACAAATTATATTATTTTCCATCTAAAAGACTTCAATTTTCATAGATTTGTTACGAAATAAAACTTGTCTATGTTTCCACGTATTGCACTTCAATTCAATTTTTGTGTTTTTGTGAAAATCATTAAGAACGGAGTTATTCTAACGTAGTAGACATCATTTTTTGTGGTTTTGTGAAAAACAATATAAATTTTATTTTTTCCATGAAAAAGACTTCAATTTTAGTGGATTTCTTAAAAAACAAAACTTGTCTTTTTTCCACGTATTGCAATTCAATTCAGTTTTTGTCTTTTTGTGAAAATCGATAAGAACGGAGTTATTTCCACGTATTGGACTTTCTTTTTTGTGGTTTTGTGAAAAACAATACAAATTTGGTTTTTTTCCATCTAAAAGACTTCAATTTTGTGCTTTGTTAAAAAAACAAAACTTGTCTTTTTTCCACGTATTGCACTTCAATTCAATTTTTGTCTTTTTGTGAAAATCAATTAGAACGGAGTTATTTTCACGTAGTAGACTTCATTTTTTGTGGTTTTGTGGAAATCAATATAAATTTTGTATTTTCCATGAAAAAGAATTCAATTTTAGTGGATTTCTTAAAAAACAAAACTTGTCTTTTTTCCACGTATTGCAATTCAATTCAGTTTTTGTCTTTTTGTGAAAATCGATAAGAACGGAGTTATTTCCACGTATTGGACTTTCTTTTTTGTGGTTTTGTGAAAAACAATACAAATTTGGTTTTTTTCCATCTAAAAGACTTCAATTTTGTGCTTTGTTAAAAAAACAAAACTTGTCTTTTTTCCACGTATTGCACTTCAATTCAATTTTTGTCTTTTTGTGAAAATCAATTAGAACGGAGTTATTTTCACGTAGTAGACTTCATTTTTTGTGGTTTTGTGGAAATCAATATAAATTTTGTATTTTCCATGAAAAAGAATTCAATTTTAGTGGATTTTTTAAAAAACAAAACTTGTCTTTTTTCCATGTATTGCACTTCAATTCAATTTCTGTGTTTTTGTGAAAATCGATAAGAACGAAGTTATTTTCACGTATTGGACTTAATTTTTTGTGGTCTTGTGAAAAACAGTACAAATTTGATTTTTTCCTTGTATAAGACTTCAATTCTGTGGCTTTGTTAAAAAAATAAAACTTATCTTTTTTCCACGTATTACACTTCAATTCAATTTTTGTGTTTTTGTGAAAATCAATAAGAACGAAGTTATTTTCACGCATTAGACTTCATTTTTTGTGGTTTTGTAAAAAACAATACAAATTATATTTTTTCCAGCTAAAAGACTTCAATTTTAGTGGATTTGTTATGAAATAAAAGTTGTCTATATTTTCACGTATTGCACTTCAATTCAATTTTTGTGTTTTTGTGAAAATCAATAAGAACGGAGTTATTTTCACGTAGTAGACTTCATTTTTTGTGATTTTGTGAAAAACAATATAAATTTTATTTTTTCCATGAAAACGACTTCAATTTTAGTGGATTTCTTAAAAAACAGAACTTGTCTTTTTTCCACGTATTGCACGTCAATTCAATTTCTGTGTTTTTGTGAAAATTGACAAGAACGGAGTTATTTTCACGTATTGGACTTAATTTTTTGTGGTTTTGTGAAAAACAATACAAATTTGGTTTTTTCCTTGTATAAGACTTCAATTTTGTGGCTTTGTTAAAAAAATAAAACTTATCTTTTTTCCACGTATTACACTTCAATTCAATTTTTGTGTTTTTGTGAAAATCAATAAGAACGGAGTTATTTTCACGTATTAGACTTCATTTTTTGTGGTTTTGTGAAAAACAATACAAATTTTATTTTTTCCAGCTAAAAGACTTCAATTTTAGTGGATTTGTTATGAAATAGAAGTTGTCTATATTTCCACGTATTGCACTTCAATTCAATTTTTGTGTTTTTGTGAAAATCAATAAGAACGGAGTTATTTTCACGTAGTAGACTTCATTTTTTGTGGTTTTGTGAAAAACAATATAAATTTTATTTTTTCCATGAAAAAGACTTCAATTTTAGTGGATTTCTTAAAAAACAAAACTTGTCTTTTTTCCACGTATTGCAATTCAATTCAGTTTTTGTGTTTTTGTGAAAATCGATAAGGACGGAGTTATTTTCACGTATTGGACTTCATTTTTTGTGGTTTTGTAAAAACCAATACAAATTTGGTTTTTTCCATCTAAAGGACTTCAATTTTGTGGCTTTGTTGAAAAAAATAAAACTTGTCTTTTTTCCACATATTGCACTTCAATTCAATTTTTGTGTTTTCGTGAAAATCAATTAGAACGGAGTTATTTTCACGTAGTAGACTTTATTTTTTGTGGTTTTGTGAAAAACAATATAAATTTTATATTTTCCAAGAAAAAGAATTCAATTTTAGTGGATTTCTTAAAAAACAAAACTTGTCTTTTTTCCACGTATTGCACTTCAATTCAATTTCTGTGTTTTTGTGAAAATCGATAAGAACGGAGTTATTTTCACGTATTGGACTTTATTTTTTGCGGTTTTGTGAAAAACAATACAAATTTGGTTTTTTTCTTGTAAAAGACTTCAATTTTGTGGCTTTGTTAAAAAAACAAAACTTATCTTTTTTCCACGTATTACACTTCAATTCAATTTTTGTGTTTTTGTGAAAATCAATAAGAACGGAGTTGTTTTCACGTATTAGACTTCATTTTTTGTGGTTGTGAAAAACAATTCAAATTTTATTGATTTTCCAGGTAAAAGACTTCAATTTTGTGGGTTTGTTAAAGAAACAAAACTTATCTCTTTTCCACGTATTGCACTTCAATTCAAAATTTGTGGTTTTGTGAAAATCAATAAGATTGGAGTTATTTTCACGTAATAGAGTTCATTTCTTGTTGTTTTGTGGAAAACAATACAAATTTGGTTTTTTCCTTGTAAAAGACTTCAATTTTTGTGGCTCTGTTATAAAACAATACTTATCTATTTTCCACGTATTGCACTTCAATGCAATTTTTGTATTTTTGTGAAATTCAATAAGAACGGTGTTATTTCCATGTATCGAAATACATTTTTTATGATTTTGTGAAAAACAATACAAATTATATTTTTTTCCATCTAAAAGACTTCAATTTTTGTGGATTTGTTATGAAATAAAACTTTTCTATATTTCCACGTATTGCACTTCAATTTAATTTTTGTGTTTTTGTTAAAATCAATGAAAACGGAGTTATTTTCACGTAGTATACTTCATTTTTTGTGGTTTTGTGAAAAACAATATAAATTTTATTTTTTCCATGAAAAAGACTTCAATTTTAGTGGATTTCTTAAAAAAAGAAAACATGTCTTTTTTCCACGTATTGCACTTCAATTCAGTTTTTGTAATTCTGTAAAAATCAATAAGAACAGAGCCATTTTCACGTATTAGACTTCATTTTTTGTGGTTTTGTGAAAAACAATACATATTTTGGGGAGAGAGAATATATTTATCAACTTTTTCTTCAAATCTCATCACACGTTAGGGTAGGATAGGATAGGTTATGGCTATTTTGCCTATCTTGAGGAGATAAAAAAAAAGAATGTGCCAAGAATAGCTCCCGTAGTTGAAGAACTGCTTAAATTACCACGGGTCGGTAGAAACAACTTATGTTTTTTTCTCTGACTTGAACTTTGAACGCTTGGATCTCTCTATGTTTTTATCCAATTGCCAGATTTTTTCTTGTAAAAGATTCTCTTTGTTGTTGAATAACAGATGTTCTTAGCGAATTCTGCATATTGGACCCATATTCAGATAGAAAATGATTTTTTGTTCTGCTGTCCAAATTCGGCCAACGGGAGAGAGAATGTATTTATCAACTTTTTCTTCAAATCTTATCACACGTGAGTGGTAGGAAAAGATTAGTTATTGTTATTTCGCATGTCTTCAAGAGATAAAAAAAGAACGAGCCAAGAATAGCACCCGTAGTTGAAGAAATCTTTAAATTACCGTGGGTTGGTCAGAAATAGCTTATGTTTTTTTTTCTCTGACTCCAACTTTGAACGCTTCAATCTCTCTAAGTTTTTATCCAATTGCCAGATTTCCTTTTCTAGAATATTCGCCTTATTTTTGACTAACAGATGTTCTTAGCGCATTTTGCATATTGTACTCTTATTCAGATAGAAAATGATTTTTTTGTTCTGCTGTCCTGATTCGGCCAAGGGGAGAGAGAACATATTTATCAACTTTTTCTTCAAATCTCATCACACGTGAGGAGTAGGAAAAGACAGGTTATTGTTATTTTGCATGTCTTGAGAAAATAGCTCCCAAGAATAGCTCTTGTAGCCAAGAATAGCTCCCGCAGTTGAAGAACTCCGTAAATTATCACGGGTTGGTCAGAGACAGCTTATAGTTTTTTCTCTGACTCGAACTTTGAACACTTGGATGTCTCTAAATTTTTATCCAATTGTCAGATTTCGTTTTGTAAAATATTCTTCTTGTTGTCAACTAACATATGTTTTTAGCTAATTTTGCATATTAGTCCCATTTTCAGATAGAAAATGAGCTTTTGTTCTGCTATCCGGATTCAGCCATTGGGAGAGACAATGTATTTTCCAACTTTTTGTTCAGAATCTTACCACACGTGAGGGGTAGGAAAATATAGGTGATTGTTATTTTGCATGTCTTCAGGAGATAGAAAAAAGAATGAGCCAAGAATAGCGCCCGTAGTTGAAGAAATCTTTAAATTACCGTGGGTTGGTCAGAAATAGCTTATGTTTTTTTTCTCTTACTCCAACTTTGAACGCTTCAATCTCTCTAAGTTTTTATCCAATTGCCAGATTTTCTTTTCTAGAATATTCGCCTTATTTTTGACTAATAGATGTGCTGAGCGCAATTTCCATATTGGACTCTTATTCGGATAGAAAATGATTTTTCTTTCTGCTGTCCTGATTCGGCCAAGGGAAGAGAGAACATATTTATCAACTTTTTCTTCAAATCTAATCGCACGTGAGGAGTAGGAAAAGACAGGTTATTGTTATTTTGCATGTCTTGAGAAAATAGCTCCCAAGAATAGCTCCCGTAGTCAAGAATAGCTCCCGCAGTTGAAGAACTCCGTAAATTACCACGGCTTGGTCAGAGACAGCTCATGATTTTTTCTCTGACTCGAACTTTGAACACTTGGATGTCTCTAAATTTTTCTCCAATTGTCAGATTTCTTTTTGTAAAATATTCTCCTTGTTGTCTACTAACAGATGTTCTTAGCTAATTTTGCATTTTAGACCAATATTCAGATATAAAATGCGCTTTTGTTCTTCTATCCGGATTCAGCCAAGGGGAGAGACAACGTATTTATCTACTTTTTCTTCAAATCTAATCAAACGTGAGGGGTAGAAAAAGATAGGTTATTGTTATTTTGCATGTCTTCAGGAGATAGAAAAAAGATGGAGCCAAGAATAGCGCCCGTAGTTGAAGAAATCCTTAAATAACCACGGGTTGGTTAGAAACAGCTTATGTTTTTTTCTCTGACTCCAACTTTGAATGCTCGAATCTCTCTACATTTTTATCCAATTGACAGATTTCCTTTTGTAGAATATACGCCTTGTTGTCGACTGACAGATATTCTAAGCGAATTTTTTATATTGGACCCTTATTTAGATAGAGAATATTTTTTTGTTCTGCTGTCCTTATTCGGCAAAGGGGAGAGAGAACATATTTATCAAGTTTTGCTTCAAATCTCATCACACGTGAGGGTAGGAAAATATAGGTTATTGCAATTTTGCATGTCTTAACGAAATACAAAAAAGAAAGTGCCAAAAATAGCTCGCGTAGTTGAAGAAATCTTTAAATTTCCGTGGGTCGGTCAGAAGTAGCTTATGTTTTTTTCTCTGACTCCAAATTTGAATGCTTGGATCTCTCTAAATTTTTATCCAATTGCCGGATTTCTTTTTGTAGAATATTCGCCTCTTTGTCGATTAACAGATGTTCTTAGCGAATTTTACATATTCGACCCTTATTCGGATAGAAAATGATTTTTTGTTCTGCTGTCCTGATTCAGCCAAGGGGAGAGAGAACATATTTATCGACTTGTTCTTCAAATCTCATCACACGTGAGGGTAGGAAAGGATAGGTTATGGGTATTTTGCCTGTCTTGAGGAGACAAAAAATAGAATGTGCCAAGAATAGCTCCCGTAGTTGAAGAACTCCGCAAATTAGCACGGGTTGGTCAGAAACAACTTATGTTTTTTGCTCTGACTCCAACGTAGAAAACGATTTTCTGTTCTTCTGGCCAGATTCAGCCAATGGGAGAGAGAACGTATTTATCAAATTTTTCTACAAATCTCATCACACGTGACGGGTAGGAAAATTTTGCATGTCTTGAGGAGATCGAAAAAACAATGAGCGAAGAATAGGGCCCGTAGTTGAAGAAATCCTTAAATTACCAAGGGTTGGTCAGAAACAGCTTATGTTTTTTTCTTTGACTCCAAATTTGAATGCTTGGATCTCTCTAAGTTTTTATCCAATTGACAGATTTCTTTTGTAGAATATTCGCCTTGTTGTCGACTAACAGATGTTCTTAGCAAATTTTGCATATTGGACTCTTATTCAAAGAGAAAATAATTTTTTGTTCTGCTGTCCTGATTCGGCCAAGCAGAGAGAGAACATATTTATTAACTTTTTCTTCAAATCTCATAACATGTGAATGGTAGGAAAAGATAGGTTATTGTTATTTTGCATGTATTCAGGAGATAGAAAGTTTTAGAAATCCTTAAATAACTACGGGTTGGTCAGAAACAGCTTATGTTTTTTTCTCTGACTCCAACTTTGAACGCTTGGATCTCTCTAAATTTTTATCCAACTGCCACATTTCTCTTTCTAGAATATTCGCCTTGTTGTCGAATAACAGATGTTCTTAGCGAATTTTGAATATTGGACCCCTATAAAGATAGAAAATGATTTTTTGTTCTGCTGTCCTGATTCGGCCATGGGGAGAAAGAACGTATTTATCAACTTTTTCTTCATATCTCATAACACGTGAATTGTACGAAAAGATAGGTTATTGCTATTTTCCAGGTCTCGAGGAGATAGAAAAAAGAATGAGCCAAGAATAGCGCCCGTAGTTCAAGAAATCCTTAAATTACCTCAGATTGGTCAGAAACAGCTTATGTTTTTTCTCTGACTCCAACTTAGAATGCTTGGATCTCTCTAAGTTTTTATCCAATAAGCAAGATTTCCTTTTGTAAAATATTCTCCTTGTTGTCGACTAACAGATGTTCTTAGCGAATTTTTCTTATTGGACCCTTATTCAGATAGAAAATTATTTTTTGTTCTACTGTCCAGATTCGGCCAAGTCGAGACAGAAAATATTTATCAACTTTTTTTTCAAATCTCATCACACGTGAGGGGTAGGAAAAGATAGGCTATTGTTATTTTGAATGTGCCAAGAATAGCTCCAGCAGTAGAAGAACTCTTTAAATTACCACGGGTTGGTCAGAAACAACTTATTTTTTTTTCTCTGACTCCAATTTTGAATGCTTCGATCTCTCTAAGTTTTTATCGAATTGCAAGATTTCTTTTTGTAAAATATTCTCCTTGTTGTCATCTAACATATGTTCTTAGGGAATTTTGCCTATTGGACCCTTGTTCAGATCGAAAATGATTTTTGGTTCTAAGGTCCAGATTCGGCCAAGAGGAAAGAGAACATATTTATGAACTTTTTTTTCAAATCTCATCACGTGAGAGTAGGAAAAGATAGGTTATTGTTATCTTGCATGTCTTGAGGAGATAGAAAAAAGAATGAGCCTCGAATAGCGCCCGTAGTTGAAGAAATCGTTAAATTACCACGGGTTGGTCAGAAACATCTTATGTCTTTTTCTCAGACACCAACTTTGGATGCTTGAATCTATCTATGTTTTTATCCAATTGCCAGATTTCGTACTAACAGATGTTCTTAGCGAATTTTATATATTGGACCCTTATTCAGATAGAAAAGGAAAATTTTTGTTCTGCTGTCCAGATTCAGCCGAGCGGAGAGAGAACATATTTATAAACTTTTTCTTCAAATCTCATTATATGTGTGTGGTAGGAAAAGATAGGTTATTGTTATTTTGCATATCTCGAGGAGATAGAAAAAAGAATGTGCCAAGGATAGCTCCCGTAGTCGATGCACTTCTTAAATTACCATCGGTTGTTTAGAAACAACTTATGCTTTTTTCTCTGACTCCAACTTTGAACGCGTGGATCTCTCTAAGTTTTTATCCAATTGCCAGATTTTTTTTTGCAAAAGATGCTCTTTTTTGTCGAGCGATGGATGTTCTTAGCAAATTTTTCATATTGGACCCATATTCAAATAGAAAATGATTTTTTGTTCTGCAGTCCAGGTTCGGCTAACGGGAGAGAGAACGTATTTATCAACTTTTTCTTCAAATCTCATCACATGTGACGGGTAGAAAAAGATAGGTTCTTGTTATTTTGCATGTCTTGTGGACATAGAAAATAGAATGAGCCAAGATTAGGGCCCGTAGTTTAAGAAATCCTTAAATTATCACTGCTTGGTCAGAAACAACTTATATTTTTTTGTCTGACTCCCAATTTGAATGCTTCGATCTCTCTAAGTTTTTATCCAATTGCCAGATTTCATTTTGTAGAATATTCTCCTTGTAGTCGACTAACAGATATTCTTAGCAAATTTTGAATATTGGACCCTTATTCAGATAGAAAAATGATTTTTTGTTCTGCTGTCCTGATTCGGCCAAGGGGAGAGAAAGAACATATTTATCAACTTTTTCTTCAAATCTCATCACACGAGAGGGTAGGAAAAGATAGGTTATTGTTATTTTGTATGTCTTGAGGAGATAGAAAAAAGAATGTGTCAAGAATAGCTGCCGTATTTGAAGAACTCCTTCAATTAGCACGGGTTGGTCAAAACAACTTATGTTTTTTTTCTCTGACTCCAACATTTAACGATTGGATCTCTCTATATTTTTATCCAATTGCCAGATTTCTTTTTGTAAAAGATTCTCTATGTTGTCGACTAACAGATGTTCTTCGCGAATTTTGCATATTGGATCCATATTCAGATAGAAAATGATTTTTTGTACTGATGTCCTGATTCGGCAAAGGGGAGAGAGAACATATTTATCAACTTTTTCTTCAAATCACATCACACGTGAGGGGTATTAAAATATAGTTTACTTCAAGAATGAGCCAAGGATAGTGCCCGTATTTGAATAAATCCTTAAATTAGAACGGGTTGGTCAGAATTAGCTTATGTTTTTTTCTCTGACTCCAACTTTGAACGCTTGGATCTCTCTAAGTTTTTATCCAACTGCCAGATTTCTCTTTGTAGAATATTCGCCACGTTGTCGACTAACAGATGTTCTTAGCGAATTTTGAATATTGGACCCCTATAAAGATAGAAAATGATTTTTTGTTCTGCTATCCTGATTTGGCCAAGGGGAGAGAAAACATATTTATCAACTTTTTCATCAAATCTCATAACACGTGAATGGTAGGAAAAGATAGGTTATTGCTATTTTGCAAGTCTTGAGGAGATAGAAGAAAGAAATACCAAGAATAGTGCCCGTAGTTCAAGACATCCTTAAATTACCTCGGATTGGTCAGAAACAGCTTATGTTTTTTCTCTGACTCCAACTTAGAACGCTTGGATCTCTCTAAGTATTTATCGAATTGCCCGATTTCTTTTTGTAGAATATTCGCCTTGTTGTCGACTAACAGATGTTTTCCGCGTATTTTGCATATAGGCCTTTATTCATATAGAAAATAATTTTTTGTTCTGCTATCCTGATTCGGCCAAGGGGAGAGAGAACATATTTATCAACTTTTTCTTCAAATCTCATGACATGTGAGGGTAGAAAGATATATGTTATTGCTATTTTGCATGTCTTGAGGAGATAGAAAAAAGAATATACATAGAATAGCGCCCGTAGTTGAAGAATTCCTTAAATTACCACGGGATGGCCAGAAACAACTTATGTTTTTTTCTCTGACTCAAACATTGAACGCTTGGATCTCTCTAAGAATATTCACCTTGTTGTCGACTAACAGATGTTCTTAGCGAATTTTGCATATTCGACCCTTATTCAGATAGAAAATGATTTTTTGTTCTGTTGTCATGATTCGGCCAAGTGGAGGGAGAACATATTTATGAACTTTTTCTTCAAATCATATCACACGAGAGGGGTAGGAAAATATAGGTTATTGCTATTTTGCATGTCTTGAGGAGATAGAAAAACGATTGAGCCAAGAATAGTGCCTGTAGTTGAAGAAATCCTTAAATTACGACGGGTTGGTCTGAAACAACTTATGTTTTTCTTTATGACTCCAACTTTGAACGTTTCGATCTCTCTATGTTTTTATCGAATTGCAAGATTTCTTTTTGTAAAATATTCTTCTTGTCGTCGACAAACAGATGTTCTTAGCGAATTTTGCTTATTTGACCCTTATTCAGATAGAAAATGATTTTTTGTTCTACTGTCCAGATTTGGCCAAGTCGAGAGAGAACATATTTAACAACTTTATTTTCAAATCTCATCACACGAGCTGGTAGGAAAAGATTGGTATTGTTATCATGCATGCCTTGAGGAGATTGAAAAAAAAATAAGCCAATAATAGCGGCCGTAGTTGAAGAACTCCTTAAATTACCACGGGTTTGGCAGAAACGGGTTATGTATTTTTCTCTGACTCCAACTTTCAATGCTTGGATTTCTCTATGTTTTTATCCAATTACCAGTTTTCCTTTTGTAAAATATTCTCCTTGTTATCGACTAACAGATGTTCTTAACGAATTTTGCATATTGGACCCTTATTCAGATAGAAAATAATTTTTTGTTCTGTTGTCCTGATTCGGCAAAGGGGAGGGAGAACATATTTATCAACTTTTCCTTCAAATCTCATCACAAGTGAGTGGTTGGAAAAGATAGGTTACGGTTATTTTGTATGTCTTGAGGAGATAGAAAAAAGAATGTGCCAAGAATAGCTCCCCTAGTAGATGAACTCCTTAAATTACCACGGGTTCGTCAGGAAAAACGTATGTTTTTTTCTCTGCCTCCAACTTTGAACGCTTCGATCTCTCTAAGTTTTTATCGAATTGCAAGATTTCTTTTTGTAAAATATTCTCCTTGTTGTCGACTAACAGATGTTCCTAGCGAATTTTGCATATTCGACCCTTATTCAGATAGAAAATGATTTTTTGTTCTGCTGTCCCGATTCCAAGGGGAGGGAGAACATATTTATCAACTTTTTCTTGAAATCGCATCACACGTGAGGGGTAGGAAAATATAGGTTATTGTTATCTTGCATGTCTTGAGGAGATAGAAAAACGAATGAGCCAAAAATACCGCCCGTAGTTGAAGAAATCCTTAAATTACGACAGGTTGGTCAGAAACTGCTTATGTTTTTTCTCTGACTCCAACTTTGAAGGCTTGAATCTCTCTATGTTTTTATCCAATCGCCAGATTTCTTTTTGTAGACTATTCGCCTTTTAGCGAATTGTGCATATTGGACCCTTATTCAGATAGAAAATGATTTTTTGTTCTACTGTCCTCATTCGACAAAGGGGAGGGAGAACATATTTATCAACTTTTTCTTCAAATCTCATCACTAGTGAGGGTAGGAAAAGATAGGTTACTGTTATTTTGTATGTCTTGAGGAGATAGAAAAAAGAATGTGCCAAGAATAGCTCCCCTAGTTGAAGAACTCCTTACATTTCCACGGGTTGGTCAGGAGCAAATTATATTTTTTTCTCTGACTCCAACTTTGAACGCTTGAATCGCTCTATGTTTTTATCCAATTGCCAGATTTCTTGTTGTAGAATATTCACCTTGTTGTCGACTAACAGATGTTGTTAGCGAATTTTGCATATTCGACCCTTATTCAGATAGAAAATGATGTTTTGTTCTGTTGTCCTGATTCGGCCAAGGGGAGGAAGAACATATTTATCAACATTTTCTTCAAATCTCATCACACGTGAGGGGTAGGAAAATATAGGTTATTGCTATTTTGCATGCTTGAGAAGATAGAAAAAAGAATGAGCCAACAATAGTGCCCGTAGTTGAAGAAATTCTTAAATTACGACGGGTCGGTCAGAAACAACTTACGTTTTTCTTTCTGACTCCAACTTTGAAAGCTTCGATCTCTCTATGTTTTTACCGAATTGCATGATTTCTTTTTGTAAAATATTCTTCTTGTTGTCGACAAACAGATGTTCTGAGCGAATTTTGGTTATTTGTCCCTAATTCAGATAGAAAATGACTTTTTGTTCTACTGTCCAGATTCGGCCAAGTGGAGAGAGAACATATTTATTAACTTTTTTTTCAAATCTCATCACACGAGAAGGTAGGAAAACATAGGTTATTGTTATCATGCATGTCTTGAGGAGACAGAAAAAAGATTGAGCCAAGAATAGCGCCCGTAGTTGAAGAAGTCCTTATATTAACACGGGTTGGTCAGAAACAACTTATGTTTTTTTATCTGACTCTAACTTTGAACACTTGAATCTCTCTAAGGTTTTATCCAATTACCAGTTTTCTTTTTTTAAAATATTCTCCTTGTTATCGACTAACAGATGTTCTTAGCGAGTTTAGCATGTTGGACACATATTCAGATAGAAAATGATTTTTTGTTCTGCTGTCCTGATTCGGCCAAGGGGAGTGAGAACACATTTATCAACTTTTTTTCCAAATCTCATCACACGTGAGGGGTAGGAAAAGATAGGTTATTGTAATTTTGCATGTCTTGAGGAGATAGAAAAAAGAATGTGCCAAGAATTGCTCCTGTAGTTGAAAAACTCCTCAAATTACCACGGGATGGTCAGAAACAACTTATATTTTTTTCTCTTACTCCAACTTTGAACGCTTGAATCTCTCTAAATTTTTATCGAATTGCCAGATTTCTTTCTGTAGAATATTCGCCTTGTTATCGACTAACAGATGTTCTTAGCGAATTTTGCATATTGGACCCTTACCAAGATAGAAAATGATTTTTTGTTCCTCCGTCCTGATTCGGCCAAGGGGAGAGAGAACATATTTGTCAACTTTTTTTCCAAATCTCATCACACGTGATGCGTAGGAAAAGATAGGTTATTGTAATTTTGCATGTCTTGAGGAGATAGAAAAAAGAATGTGCCAAGAATAGCTCCCGTAGTTGGAAAACTCCTTAAATTACCACGGGTTGGTCAGAAACAACTTATATTTTTTCTGTCACTCCAACTTTGAATGCTTGAATCTCTCTAAGTTTTTATCGAATTGCCAGATTTCTTTCTGTAGAATATTCGCCTTGTTGTCGACTAACAGATGTTCATAGCGAATTTTGCATATTAGACCTTATTCATATAGAAAATGATTTTTTGTTTTGCTGTCCTGCTTCGGCAAAGGGGAGGGAGAACATATTTATCAACTTTTTCTTGAAATCTCATCACAAGTGAGGAGTAGGAAAAGATAGGTAACTGTTATTTTGCATGTCTTGAGGAGATAGAAAAAAGAATGTGCCTAGAATACCGCCCGTAGTTGAAGAAATCCTTAAGTTACGACGGGTTGGTCAGAAACAACTTATGTTTTTCTTTCTGACTCCAACTTTTAAAGCTTCGATCTCTCTATGTTTTTATCGAATTACAAGATTTCTTTTTGTAAAATATTCTTCATGTTGTCGACAAATAGATGTTCTTAGCGAATTTTGCTTATTTGTCCCTTATTCAGATAGAAAATGACTTTTTGTTCTACTGTCTAGATTCGGCCAAGTGGAGAGAGAACATATTTATCAACTATTTTTTCAAATCTCATCACACGAGAGGGTAGGAAAAGATAGGTTATTGTTATCATGCAGGTCATGAGGAGATAGAAAAAAGATTGAGCCAAGAATAGCGCCCGTAGTTGAAGAAGTCCTTATATTAACACGGGTTGGTCAGAAACAGCTTATGTTTTTTTCTCTGACTGTAACTTTGAACGCTTGAATCTCTCTAAGTTTCCTTTTATAAAATATTCTCCTTGTTATCGACTAACAGATGTTCTTAGCGAGTTTGGCATATTGGACGCATATTCAAATAGAAAATGATTTTTTGTTCTTCTGTCCTGATTCGGCTAATGGGAGAGAGAACGTATTTATAAACTTTTTTCCAAATCTCATCACAAGTGGGGGGTAAGAAAAGATAGGTTACTGTTATTTTGCATGTCTTGAGGGGATAGAAAAAAGAATGTGCCAAGAATAGCTCCCGTAGTTGAAAAACTCCATAAATAACCACGATTTGGTCAGAAACAACTGATGTTTTTTCCTCTCACTCCAACTTTAAATGCTTGAATCTTTCTAAGTTTTTATCGAATTGCCAGATTTCTTTCTGTAGAATATTCGCCCTGTTGTCGACCAACAGATGTTCTTAGCGAATTTTTCATATTGGACCCTTATTCAGATAGAATATGATTTTTTGTTCTGCTGTGATGAATCGGCAAAGGGGAGAGAGAACATATTTATCAACTTTTTCTTCAAATCACATCACACGTGAGGGGTAGGAAGATATAGGTTATTACTATTTTGCATGTCTTGAGGAGATAGAAAAATGAATGAGCCAAGAATAGCGCCCGTAGTAGAAGAAATCCTTAAATTAACACGGGTTGGTCAGAAACTGCTTAAGTTTTTTTGTCTGACTCCAACTTTGAACGCTTGAATCTCTCTATGTTTTTATCCAATTGCCAGATTTGTTTTTGCGGAATATTCGCCTTGCTGTCGACTAACAAATGTTCTTAACGAATTTTGCATATTGGACCCTGATTCAGATAGAAAATGATTTTTTGTTCTGCTGTCCTGATTCGGCCAAGGGAAGAGAGAACATATTTATCAACTTTTTTTTCAAATCTCATCACACGTGAGGGGTAGGAAAAGAAAGGTTATTGTAATTTTCCATGTCTTGAGGAGATAGAAAAAAGAATGTGCCAAGAATAGCTCCCCTAGTATTATAACTCCTTAACTTACCACGGGTTGGTCAGAAAGAGAGATTCGAGCTTTCAAAGTAGGAGTCAGAGAAAAAAACATAAGCTGTTTCTGACCAACCCGTGTTAATTTAAGCACTTCTTCAACTACAGGCGCTATTCTTGGCTCACTCTTTTTTTTATCTCCTCAAGACATGCAAGATAACAATAACCTATCTTTTTCTACCCCTCACGTGTGATGAGTTTTGAAGAAAAAGTTTATAAACATATTCTCCCTCCCCTTGGCCGACTCAGGACAGCAGAACAAAAAATCATTTTCTATCTGAATATGTGTCCAATATGCAAAATTCGCGAAGAACATCTGTTAGTCGACAACAAGATGAATATTCTACAAAATGAAATCTGGCAATTGGATAAAAGCTTAGAGAGATTCAAGCGTTCAAAGTTGGAGTTAGAGAATAAACCCGTGGTAATTTAAGGAGTTCTTCAACTACGGGAGCTATTCTTGGCACATTTTTTTTTATATCTCCTCAAGACATGCAAAATTACAATAACCTAACTTTTCCTACCCCTCACGTGTGATGAGCTTTGAAAAAAAAGTTGATAAATATGTTCTCTCTCCCCTTTGCCGAATCACGACAGCAGAAGAAAAAATCATTTCCTATCTGAATAACGGTCCAATATGCAAAATTCGCAAAGAACATCTGTTAGTCGACAACAAGGCGAATTTTCTACAGAAAGAAATCTGGCAATTGGATAAAAACATAGAGAGATTCAAGCATTCAAAGTTCGAGTCAGAGAAAAAGAAATAAGTTATTTCTGACCAACCCGTCGTAATTTAAGGAGTTCTTCAACTACGGGTGCTATTCTTGGCGCATTCTTTTTTCTATCTCCACAAGACATGCAAAAATACGGTAACCTGTCTTTTCCTACCCGTCACGTGTGATGAGATTTGAAGAAAAAGTTGATAAATATGTTCTCTCTCCCCTTGGCCGAATCAAGACAGCAGAACAAAAAATCATTTTCTATCTGACTAAGGGTCTGATATGCAAAATTCGCTAACAACATCTGTTAGACAACAAGGCGAATATTCTACAAAAAAAATCTGGCAATTGGATAAAAACTTAGAGTGATCGAAGCGTTCAACGTTGGAGTCAGAGAAAAAAACATAAGCAGTTCCTGACCAACCCGACGTAGTTTAAGGATTTCTTCAACTACGGACGCTATTCTTGGCTCATTCTTTTTTCTATCTCCTCAAGACATGCAAAATAGCAATAACCTATATTTTCCTACCCCTCACGTGTGATGTGATTTGAAAAAAAAGTTGATAAATATGTTCTCTCCCCCCTTTGCCGAATCAGGACAGCAGAAGAAAAAATCATTTCCTATCTGAATAACAGTCCAATATGCAAAATTCGCTAAGAACATCTGTTAGTCGACAGCAAGGCGAATATTCTACAGAATGATATCTTGCTATTGGATAAAAACTAGGCGAGATTGAAGCATTCAAAGTTGGAGACAGAGAAAAAAAACATAAGTCGTTTTTGACCAACCCATGGTAATTTAAGGAATTCTTCAACTACTGGAGCTATTCTTGGCACATTCTTTTTCTATCTACTCGAGACATGCAAAATAACAATAACCTATCTTTTCCTACCCCTCACTTGTGATGAGATTTGAAGAATAAGTTGATAAATATGTTCTCCCTCCCCTTTGCCGAATCAGGACAGCAGAAAAAAAAATCATTTTCTATCTGAATAAGGGAACAATATGCAAAATTCGCTAAGAACATCCGTTAGTCGAGAACAAGGCGAATATTCTACAAATAGAAACCTGGCAATTCGATAAAAACTTAGAGAGATTCAAGCGGTCAAAGTTGGAGTCAGAGAAAAAAACATAAGCTGTTTCAGACCAACCCTTGGTAATTTAAGGATTTCTTCAACTACGGGCGCTATTCTTGCGTCATTCTTTTTTCTATCTCCTCAAGACATGCAAGACAACAATAACCTATCTTTTCCTACCCTCACGTGTTATGAGATTTGAAAAAAAAGTTGATAAATATGTTCTCTCTCCACTTGGCCGAATCTGGACAATAGAACAAAAAATCATTTTCTATCTGAATAAGGGTCCAATAAGCAAAATTCGCGAAGAACATCTGTTAGTCGACAATAAGGAGAATATTTTACAAAAAGAACTCTTGCAATTCGATAAAAACTTAGAGAGATTGAAGCGTTGAAAGTTGGAGTCAGGGAAAACACATAAGTTGTTTCTGACTAATCCATGGTAATTTAAGGAGTTATTCAACTACGGGAGCTATTTTTGGCACATTCTTTTTTCTATCTCCTCAGGACATTTAAAATAACAATAACGTATCTTTTCCTACCCCTCACTTGTGGTTCTAGGGTTTTTGAAGAATTAGGTGTTGAGGGTTCTCAAGGTGACGAGGAGATGGAAATGCTCGAAGGGGTGAAAAATGAGGAGAACAAGGACGCCAACTTTGAGGTGGGGGAATATTTGGTCGATGGGGAGTGTGGTTCAAATGGGGATTTAGGGATTGTGTTTTGTGAAAACTCGAGTGATGTGGAATGTGAATCAAAAGAGGACTCAATAGTTGACTTTTATAAGGTCTCGAGCGATGGGGAATGCGAGTCATATGATGACTCACTGGTTGAACCTTTCGACGAGTCGAGTGCCACCAAAACTCAAGAATTGGTTAAAGAAATTATAAATATTTTTGAGAAACTATGGGTCGAGAACGAGAATGAGTCAAACCATGACTCAAAGGTTAAAAATTTGGACGAACTGATCATTCCAAAACTCGAGAAAAATCCACAAACTATCCCAAAATCAGTGTCTTGCCAAACCATTCATTACACCAAGCTTGATATAAGTGGTGTGATGTACGTCAACCTTCCAACCGACCAAGGAGTGAATTTGGGTACTGAACTGCCCCTCTCAACGAAAACCGACTCCAAACTCCATCCAAAACCAGGAAGACCACTCATTTGTCTCTACGAGAATAAGGGCAAACGGCAACACAGGCCGACTCTCTTACCACCATGTGAACTCCTCCAAGGATTTGCTCACATCTACGATTCGTTCGAGCGAGGCTGACATAAAGGCGTCGGGCTCGAGACGTAAAACGGGAGCGCTTGGCTAGAGGCAATACCATGAACTTGTTTGAAACCATGGACCCTTGCAAACATAATATGCTGCTATGGCTAATAGAATTCTGATGGATTTAAGCATAGCTACAGGTGAGAAAGTTTTGTCATAGTCAATACCATGAACTTGTTTGAAACCTTTCGCGACAAGCCTTGCTTTATAGGTTTGTACCTTTCCATCCACGTCAGTCTTCTTCTTGAAGACCCACTTACATCCGATGGTCTTCAAGCCTTCGGAGGGGTCAATCAAATTCCAAACTTGATTGTCTTGCATGGATTGCATCTCGGCTCTCATGGCCTCTAACCATTTCTGAGAGTCAGGACTCTTCATAGCATCTTGGTAGGACGTGGGTTCATCATCTATGAATGTCACATCATCATCATTAGACACGAGAAATCCGTATCTCTCGGGCTCATGACGAATCCTACCAGATCTACGTTGAGTCTGTTGTGTTTCAAGCTCGCCAACTCTTTGAGAGCTTGTTTGGTCTTCCGTCACAGGTTCTGTAACTGTAGGTGAGTCTCGAATTTCTTCGAGTTGTACCTTACTCCCACTGCTTCTCATAGAGACAAACTCTCTTTCCAAGAAGGCTCCATTGCGAGCAACAAACACTTTGTTCTCCGATAGGTGGTAAAAATAATATCCTTTAGTTTTCTTAGGGTATCCCACAAATAGGCACTTATCAGATTTGGGTCCGAGTTTATCGGAAAGCTGACGTTTGACATAAGTCTCACATCCCCAAATTTTAAGAAAAGACAACTTGGGGCCTTTCCCCGTCCACATCTCATATGGCGTCTTTTGAACCGCTTTGGATGGAATTCTGTTCAGTATGAATGCGGCAGTCTCAAGAGCGTAACCCCAGAAAGACATCGAAAGACTCGTTTGACTCATCATCGATCGAACAATATCCAATAAGGTTAGATTCCTCCTTTCGGAGACTCCATTCCACTGAGGAGTTCCTGGAGGAGTCAGTTGTGAAACTATTCCACATTCTCTGAGATGATCTTCAAATTCCTGACTCAGATATTCGCCTCCTCGATCATCGAAGTGCTTTAATCTTCTTCCCAAGTTGATTTTATACTTCATTCTTAAATTCTTTGAACGCTTCAAAAGATTAAGACTTGTGCTTCATCAGGTAGACATAACCATATCTACTGAAGTCGTCCGTGAAAGTTTTGAAGTACCGATACCCACCTCTAGCCGGCGTACTCATTGGTCCACATACATCTGTATGTATGAGTTCTAATAAGTCATTGACCCTTTCACCAACTTTTGTGAAGGGTTTCTTAGTCATCTTGCCAAGTAAACAAGACTCGCACATCTCAAATGATTCCAAATCAAATGAGTCTAAAAGTCCATGAGAGTAGAGTTTAGAAATGTGTTTCTCATTTATATGGCCTAAGCGACAGTGCCAGAGGTATGTCGTATTTGAGTCATTCGGTTTAAATCATTTAGTGTTAATGTTATATATGGACTTATAATTCTCTTTTGTTAAGATCTAGCACATAAAGACCTCTTTCTAATAGAACATTTCCATAGAAAAGATTATCCTTTAAGATAGAACAATTATTATTCTCAATAACAAATTTATAACCATCCAAAGCTAGACTAGAAATAGAAATAATATTTCTGCTCATAGCAGGTATAAAATAACAATTATTAAGTACTAATACAAGTCCACTAGGCAAAGTCAATAAATAAGTTCCTACGCTAATGCAGCAACTTTTGCTCCATTTCCCACACGCAGGTCGACTTCGCCCTTAGCTAATCTTCTACTCCTTTGTAGTCCCTGCACATCGTTACAAATGTGAATACCACATCCGGTATCCAATACCCAAGATTTAGGAGAAAGTGAATTAGTTTCAATAACAAAAATACCTGAAGCGGTAGTCACACTGCCCTTCTTGATTTCGTCCTGATAGAGTTTGCAGTTTCTCTTCCAATGGCCAACCTTGTTACAATGGAAGCAAACTCCCTCCTTGTCTTTCTTGATCTTAGGTTTGGGCAACACCTTGCCTTTACCCTTGCTCTTGTTCCCGGTCTTCTTACCCTTCTTCTTGTGAACCATTAAGACGTCTTTGACAACATTTGTCTTCATGTCCTCATGTGCGTTCTTAAGCATCCCATGATGAATTGCTTAAAACTAGGAGGCAACGACCCGAGAATTATGTCAACAGCCAATTCTCTGGGCAAAGCTGAACCAAGCCTCTCTAATTGATCAAGATAGCTCTTCATCTTGAGTACATGAGCACTCACAGATGAACCTTCAACCATCTTCATATCAGTCAGAGAGATGGTCGCTTAGTAGCGCTCAACTCTAGCCTGCTCTTGGAACATTTCCTCCAGTTGCTTCTGAAGCTCGGAGGTCATGGTCGCTAGCATGAGACAAGTTATTTCTGTGTCGTCTTTGATGTATTTAGCATACGCATCTCCGGCAGCCCATGCGGCTCCCTGTTCTGGTTCCTCTGGGTAAGCCTCTTCTATGACATACAGTTTATTCTCAGCCTTGAGAACAATTCTCAGGTTTCTAAACCAGTTAAGGAAGTTAGACCCATTGAGCTTATCCTTCTCAAGGATAGATCGCAAATTCAACCCAGTTGAATTATTATTATTTTCCATTATTCTACAAGTTAAAATGTAAAGTGCCGTTATTATTTATTCATTGCGGTTGTTTTGTTTTGGTGTTTCTTATATTGTACTCCCACTATTTTTCTTCAAATCAACCACCTTCAGTAGTATTGATTCGGAAACTTCAATTAGATGAGGTTTCATAGTGAGTCAAAATCCGTATTTCATTGAGTATTAAGTGCGCTTTGGCGCAGCCCTCAATACACAACTATTTAGGTACGAACACTTCTAATTGTATCATATACAACTCTTGCTTTTTATGGAATGAGCATCATATGCCCGCTGTATTATTCCATTTTATGCCCTGAGCCCAAGGCCGACTTGCTTGCTCAGTTAAGTTTAACCATGTATGATTATCGGCGAAATAGAGTCCATCACACTCAGCTGTGGCATGACCCATGCTGGACGCCATTTCCCGTATACCTTCCTTTACAAAGACAACCTCCATATGCTCAGCTTTGGCATGACCCAGATGGAAGACTGTCTAAGTACCTAGGGCTTCAGTGACATGGGGGCACTTCCTTACTTAACATTCCGAAGGATTTTGTTTTAGATTTATAAATATAAACATCACAGAAACTAAGTTAAATATGGTATGAGCCTAATCCTCACGAGCGATCATGAGGTTCCTAATTCTAGATCTATCTTTAGATTGCAGAAGTAATCTTCAACAAACCCTTCGTTGTGTGTGCGAAGATCCAATGCCATCTTCCGAAGATTGCGCCAAGATCTCCTGCCTTGAAGTCTTGAAAATAATATCTATCCTAACAACTATCCTATTGCTAGAAAAGGTAATTTACAATTTGGACAACTCACAGGTTGCCATAATTACAACTTTGGACAACTCACTGGTTGCCATAGATATTAAATAGAATTACAAGCATTCACCCACAAGATTACATCACAGAACAATCACAGATCTAAAGCTTATACCATATTTGTATATTTAAATTCCATGTATAACAAAAATTAGGGTTTCTCGGAAAATCAGCATTATTCCGTTGGGAACGGAACTATTCCGTTCTCAATGGACTGTTCCGTTCTCAACGGAGACGTACTGGAAATTCGTTTTTAATTTAGATTTAGTTCCGTTTCCAAAACGGATTTCGAAAAACTATTTTTCCGAAACTGTAGAAAATCATAATATCCAATATTATATTTCTAGAAACTATTTCCGTGATGTTTTGAAATAATATTTATTATACTTATCCAATATTATATTAATTATACTTGAATTTACTAAATTTTAAATATAATCGACGATTATTTCCTTAACGAACGCTCTGATGCCACTGTTGGGAAACCCGTAGCCATGTACATTACATACACAACGGAACCTACGGGTTAACCCTCCCTAGGATCATCGTAAAGGAAATAAAGGTACGAGATTATGCTATTTAAAATTTATATCTCGGATCTTCCTGATCCGGGAGAGAGAAGCGGATGTAAGTCTGAACTAACTTCCGTCTTGCTTCCTTCTCCTTCCTGGCTTCTGAAGCTCGACCTTGAGAATCTTCTTGCTCTTCCTAGGGACGAAGAACTAGATCACTCGCTAATCTCCAAGGTAGGAGATCTCTAGTCGTATCCACGCGAACTTCAGTCGTACGGAATAACCGGACTCGGCTAGAGGAGTCCGGAAATACTTTCCGAATTCTCTCAAAACTCTCTCTCTTTTCTGTGTAATAGGTGGCCTCTAAGGCTTCTGAATTGTGTGTCTAATAGAGGGACACTGCCCTTCTATTTATACTAGAGAGTGAGGCGAACGATTGTTCAGTTACCATAACTAAAACCCTAATCTGCGCTTATTCCATTACCAACGAAACTATTTCGTTGCAAACGGAATATGTATTTCCATAATGGAATGCTTGGCAACTAAGGTTATTAGAGTTTCCATAACAAGTCCGTTGGGAACGGAACTATTCCGTTGCCAACGGAATATAGTTTTGTTCAATCAATTAACCAATGATTGATTATTTCGTTCACCAATTTATACATCATATGTATAACTGTTTTGAGGTATATTCATCCCGTATGAATGGAGTTCATTGTGTGACCATGTAGGTTCCATTTAACGCTGGCAACAATCTTCTAAAGACCGTAAGTCATAAGTAACCTCTAGACTGATGTCATGACTACCCATGTTAAATGAAATGATCAGCGATCATAAACCTATCTGAATAGACGTTTGCTTATTCCTTTTTGTTCTACGATATACGTCTTGATCACAAGGCACGGTAATATGTCATCCTTGAGTTTGATCAAAGTCTCTTTCCTCATCGAGAATTGGACTGAGTAAATACAAAATGATATTAACAACACATGCTAATCCATTTTGAGCATGGCCATGCATTTCCTTCAGTCCTAGTTCATCAGGGGGCCCAGAGATATCTCCCTCTTAATGAGAGGAACAAATCCCATCTTGGTCACTCACATTTCTCGTCATGATTCAGTGCATACCTAATGATGACCCTAATGATCATCCCGTTACGGATGACGTAAGATCATATTAAAGTATGCTGTTCCTTATACAGGAATCTATGGTAACCTCAGGTCGTAGGAACAAGCACACTATTCATATGAGAATCACTAATGACATATACCATGCATATTCTCATAGTGTGGTTAGTCCAGTACGTGTTCTCTAAGACGTGCCTATATTTCAGACTTGACATCTCTATGTCCATGATCATCAAAACATGATCATCCAGCCTGCGAATAGACTAGTATGGATATGTAGCTTCTTACCTGAAGTATGTCTATCCCTATAAATATCCTACATATCACTAGGGACAATTTACAATGTCATTGGTTGGTTCACAGTTCTACAATCAGAATCACTTATTCTGATGACGTGAAGCCGAAGTGACATTGATGGTTGATATAAGAAATTTACATCCACAACCCATACATACAGATATATATAAGAAACAACCTTTATTGAATAAATAATAATGTCATATACATAATCCATTTCCTAGCACAAATACATTTGGCCGAGGGCACTAATCCTACAAGTCTTGTTTACTTAGAAAGATGACTAAGAAACCCTTCACAAAAGTTGGTGAAAGGGTCAATGACTTATTAGAACTCATACATATAGATGTATGTGGACCAATGAGTACGCCGGCTAGAGGTGGGTATCGGTACTTCATAACTTTCACGGAAGACTTCAGTAGATATGGTTATGTCTACCTGATGAAGCACAAGTCTGAATCTTTCGAAGTGTTCAAAGAATTTAAGAATGAAGTACAAAATCAACTTGGCAAGAAAATTAAAGCACTTCGATCTGATTGAGAAGGCGAATCTCTAAGTCAGGAATTTGAGGATCATCTCAGAGAATGTGGACTAGTTTCACAACTGACTCCTCCAGGAACTCCTCAGCGGAATGGAGTGTCCGAAAGGAGGAATCGAACCTTACTGGATATAGTTCGATTGATGATGAGTCAAACGAGTCTTTCGATGTCTTTCTGGGGTTACGCTCTTAAGACTGCCACATTCATACTGAACAGGATTCCATCCAAAGCAGTTCAAAAGATGCCATATGAGATATGGACGGGGAAAAGCCCCAACTTGTCTTTTCTTAAAATTTGGGGATGTGAGACTTATGTCAAACGTCAGTTTTCCGATAAACTCGGACCCAAATCGTATAAGTGCCTTTTTGTGGAGTATCCTAAGGAAACTAAAGGATATTACTTTTACCACCTATCGGAGAACAAAGTGTTTGTTCCTCGCAATGGAGCCTTCTTGGAAAGAGAGTTTGTCTCTATGAGAAGCAGTGGGAGTAAAGTACAACTCGAAGAAATTCGAGACTCACCTACAGTTACAGAACCTGTGACGGAAGACCAAAGAAGCTCTCAAAGAGTTGACGAGCTTGAAACATAAGAGATTCAATGTAGATTTAGTAGGATTCGTCATGAGCCCGAGCTTGAAACCTAATGATGATGATGTGAGATTCATAGATGATGAACCCACGTCCTACCAAGATGCTATGAAGAGTCCTGACTCTCAGAAATGGTTAGAGGCCATGAGAGCCGTGATGCAATCCATGCAGGACAATCAAGTTTGGAATTTGATTGACCCATCCGATGGCTTGAAGACCATCGGATGTAAGTGGGTCTTCAAGAAGAAGACTGACGTGGATGGAAAGGTATAAACCTACAAAGCAAGCCTTGTGGCGAAAGGTTTCAAACAAGTTCGTGGTATTGACTATGACGAAACTTTCTCACCTGTAGCTATGCTTAAATCCATCAGAATTCTATTAGCCATAGCAGCATATTATGACTATGAAATATGGCACATGGATGTCAAAAAAGCTTTCCTAAATGAAAATTTGACCGAGGACGTGCATATGATGCAACCCGAGGGTTTTTTCGATCCTAAGAATTCTGGTAAGGTTTGCAAACTTCAGAAATCCATCTATGGGTTGAAGCAAGCGTCTCGAAGCTGGAACCTTCGTTTTGATGAAGTCATCAAAAGTTTTGAGTTTACCAAAAGTGAAGGTGAGCCTTGTGTTTACATGAAGTTCAGTGGGAGCACGGTAGTACTCCTGGTGCTTTACGTAGATGACATATTACTCATGGGAAATGACATCCCAACATTATTGAACGTCAAGAAATGGTTGGGAGATAATTTCTCGATGAAAGACCTAGGAGAAGCCTCCTACGTGCTAGGAATCAGGATCTATAGAGATAGATCTAGAAGGCTTATAGGTCTGAGTCAAAGTGCATACATAGACAAGGTCATGAAACGGTTCAGAATGCATGAATCCAAGAAAAGAATTTTGCCCTTGTCACATGGCGTTTTTCTCAGTAAGACACAGTGTCCTACAAGTGAGCAGGAACGAAGACGCATGAATAAGATCCCATATGCTTCGGCTATAGGATCTATCATGTATGCCATGATATGTACTAGACCAGATGTGTCATACTCATTGAGCGCAACAAGCAGGTTTCAGTCTAATCCAGGTGAAAGTTACTGAATAGCTATTAAAAGAATCCTTAAGTACTTACGAAGAACTAAAGACCTGTTTCTAGTCTATGGAGGTATGGAAGACGAGCTCGTTGTAAAGGGTTACACCGACGCAAGCTTCCAGACAGACACAAATGACTTTAGATCGCAATCAGGTTATTTATTTTGCCTAAATGGAGGCGTAGTGACATGGAAGAGTTCCAAGCAATGTACTGTAGCAGATTCTTCAACGGAAGCAGAGTATATAGCCGCTGCAGAAGCGGCTAAAGAAGCTGTTTTGATAAAGAACTTTTTGGAGGAGCTAAGAGTAGTTCCGAGCGTCTCGGAACCAGTGGATCTATATTGTGACAACAATGGAGCGATCGCACAAGCAAAGGAACCGAGATCTCACCAAAAGTCCAAGCGCATACTGCGACGCTTCCATCTAAACAGAGAGATCATACAAAGGGGTGATGTTAAAATGTGTAGAGTGTCATCGGACGACAATGTCGCCGATCCATTAAGTAAATCACTCCCGCAAGCGAAGCATCAGGGTCATGTTAGGTTTATGGGCATAAGATGCTTAGAGTTGGCCTAGTGCAAGTGGGAGACTGTAGGATTAGTGCCCTAGGCCAAATTTATCTGTGCTAGGAAATGGATTATGTATTAAGACATTATTATTTATTCAATAAAGGTTGTTTCTTATATATCTGTGTGTATGGGTTGTGAATGTATATCAACCAAGAATGACACTTCGGGTTCACGTCATCAGAATACGTGATTATGATAGTAGAACTGTGAACCAATGAATGACATTCTAAATTGTCCCTAGAGATATGTAGGATGTTTATAGAGATAGACATACCTCAGGTAAGAAGCTGCGTATCCACACTAGTATATTCGCAGGCTAGATGATCATGTTCTGATGATCATGGACATAGGGATGTCAAGTCTATAATATAGGCATGTGTTAGAGAACACGTACTGGACTGACCACACTGTGAGAATATGCATGGTATATGTCATTAGTGATTCTCATATGAATAGTGTGCTTGTTCCTACGACCTGAGGTCAGCATAGATTCCTGTATGAGGAACTGCATACTTTAATATGATCTTGCGTCATCCGTAACGGGATGATCATTAGGGTCATCATTAGGTATGCACTGAATCATGACGAGGAATGTGAGTGACCAAGATGGGATTTTTTCCTCTCATTAAGAGGGAGATATTTCTTGGCCCCCTGATGAACTAGGACTGAAGGAAATGCATGGCCATGCTACAAATGGATTAACATGTGTTGTTAATATCATTTTGTATTTACTCAGTCTAATTCTCGATCAGGAAAGAGACTTTGATCGAACTCAAGGATGACATATTACTGTGCCTTGTGATCAAGACGTATATCGTAGAACAAAAGGAATAACCAAATATCTATTCAAATAGGTCTATCATCGTTGATCATTTCATTTAACATGGGTAGTCATGACACCAGTCTAGAGGTTACTCATGACTTACGATCTTTGGAAGATCGTTACCAGCGTTAAATGGAACCCACACGGTCACACATAGAACAACGTCTAGTCGGGTAGGAAATGCTCTTAAATGGTTATACATATGATGTATAGATAGGTGAAGGAAATAATCGATCATTGGATGATTGATTTGAATGATTGTACAAGATTTGCATAGTTATGTTGGCAACAGAACAGTTCCGTTGCCAACGGAAGTTCCGTTGCCAACAGAACTCAGCCAATATGTCGGCAGCTAAGTTGTCAGATTAGGAAACCCTATTCCGTTGGCAACGGAATAGGTCCGTTCGGAACGGAATACGCGCTGGAATTAGGTTTTTAGTTATGGTAACTAAGCAATCATTTGCCTCCAGGCTGCCGCAATACAGAGAGAAAGAGAGAGCCTCCTGAAAGTGTTTCCGGACTCGTCTAGCCGAGTCCGGTTAATCCGACTATTCGAAGTTCGACGTGGATACGAGAAGAGATCTCCTGCCTTGGAGATTAGCGAGTGATCAAGTTCGTTCAGACCTACATCCCCTTCTCTCTCCTGGATCAGGAAGATTCGAGGTATAAATTTTAATAGCATAATCTCGAACCTTAATTTCCTTTACGATGATCCTAGGGAGGGTTAACCCGTAGGATTCGCTGCGCATGTAACGTACATGGCTACGGGTTACCCAACAACGTGAGGGGTAGGAAAAGATAGGCTATTGTTATTTTGCATGACTTGAGGAGATAGAAAAAAGAATGAGCCAAAAATATCGTCCGTAGTTGAAGAAATCGTTAAATTACCACGGGTTGGACAGAAACAGCCTATGTTTTTTTCTCTGACTCCAACTTTAAACGCTTGGATCTCTCTATGTTTTTACCCAATTGCCAGATTTCTTTTTGTAAAATATTCGCCTTGTTGTTGACTAAGAGATGTTCTTAGCGAATTTTGCTTATTGGACGCTTATTCAGATAGAAATTGATTTTTTGTTTATTGTCCAGACTCAGCCAAGTGGAGAGAGAACATATTTATCAACTTTTTTTTCATATCTCATCACATGTGACGGGTAGAAAAGGATAGGTTATTGTTATTTTGCATGTCTTGAGGATATAGAAAAATGAATGTGCCAAGAATAGCTCCCGTAGTTGAAGAACTTCTTAAATTATCACGGGTTGGTCAGAAATAACTTATGTTTTTTTCTCTGACTCCAACTTTGAACGCTTCGATCTCTCTAAGTTTTTATCGAATTACAAGATTTCTTTTTGTAAAATATTCTCCTTGTTGTCGACTAACAGATGTTCTTAACGAATTTTGCTTATTGGACCCTTATTCAGATAGAAAATGATTTTTTATTCTACTGTCCAGATTCGGCCAAGTGGAAAGAGAACATATTTATCGACTTTTTTTTCAAATCCCTTCACACGTGAGGGTAGGAAAAGATAAGTTATTGTTATCTTGCATGTCTTGAGTAGATAGAAAAAAGAATGAGCCGAGAATAGCGCCCGTAGTTGAACAAAATCCTTAAATTACCACAGGTTGGTCAGAAACAGCTTATGTTTTTTTCTCTGACACCAACTTTGAACGCTTGGATCTCTCTACGCTTTTATCCAATTGCCGGATTTCTTGTTGTAAAAGATTGTCTTTGTTGTCGACTAATAGATGTTCTTAGTGAATTTTGCATATTTGACCCTTATTCAGATAGAAAATCCTTTTTTGCTTGCTGTCCTGATTCGGCAAAGGGGAGAGAGAACATATTTATCAACTTTTTCATCAAATCACATCACACGTGAGGGGTCGAAAAATATAGGTTATTGCTATTTTGCATGTCTTGTGGAGATAGAAAAAAGAATGAGCCAAGAATAGCGCCCGTAGTAAAAGTACGACGAGTTGGTCAGAAAGCACTGATGTTTTTTTTTCTGACTCCGACTTTGAACGCTTTGATCTAACAAAGTTTTTAGCGAATTTTCCATATTGGACCCTTATTCAGATAGAAAATAATTTTTTATTCTGCTGTCCTGATTAGGCCATGGGTAGAGAGAATATACCTATCAACTTTTTCTTCAAAATCTCATCACATGTGAGGGGTAGGAAAATATAGGTTATTGTTATTTTGCATGTCTTGAGGAGATAAAAAAAAGAATGTGCCAAGAATAGCTCGCGTAGTTGAAGAACTTTTTAAATTACCATGCGTTGGTCAGAAACAACTTATCTTTTTTTCTCCGACTCCAAATTTCAATGCTTCGATCTCTCTAAATTTTTATCGAATTGCAAGATTTTTTTTTGTGAAATATTCTCCTTGTTGTCGACTAAGAGATATTCTTACCGAATTTTGCTTATTGGACCCTTATTCAGATAGAAAATGATTTTTTGTTCTACTCTCCAGATTCGGCCATGTGGGGAGAGAACATATCTATCAACTTTTTTTTCAAATCTCATCACATGTGAGGGTACGAAAAGAAAGGTCATTGTTATCTTGCATGTCTTGAGGAGATAAAAAAAGAATGAGCCAAGAATAGCGCCCGTAGTTGAAAAAATCCTTAAGCTACAACGGGTTGGTCAGAAACAGCTTATGTTTTTTTTCGGACCCCAACTTTGAACGCTTGAATCTCTCTAAACTTTTATCCAATTGCCAGATTTCTTTTTGTAGAATATTCGCCTTGTTGTGGACTAACAGATGTTCTTAGCGAATTTTGCATATTGGACCCTTATTGAGATAGAAAATGATTTTTTGTTATGCTGTCCTGATTAGGCCATGGGGAGAGAGAATATATTTATCAACTTTTTCTTCAAATCTCATCACATGTGAGGGGTAGGAAAAGATAGGTTATTGTTATTTTGCATGTCTTGAGGAGATAGATAAAAGAATGTGCCAAGAATAGCTCCCGTAGTTGAAGAACTCGTTAAATTACCATGGGTTGGTCAGAAACAACTTATATTTTTTTCTCTGACTCCAACTTTCAACGCTTGGATCTCTCTAAGTTTTTATCGAATTGCAAGATTTCTTTTTGTAAAATATTCTCCTTGTTGTCGACTAACAGATGTCCTTAGCGAATTTTGCTTAATGGACCCTTATTCAGATAGAAAGTGATTTTTTTTTCCACTGTCCAGATTCGGCCAAGTGGAGAGAGAACATATTTATCAACTTTTTTTTCAAATCTCATCACACATGAGGGTAGGAAAAGATAGGTTAACGTTATCTTGCATGTCTTGAGGAGATAAAAAAAGAATGAGCCAAGAATATCGCCCGTAGTTGAAGAAAAACCTTAAGTTACCACGGGTTGATCAGTAACAGCTTATGTTTTATTCCCTGACTCCAACTTTGAACGCTTGAATCTCTCTAAGCTTTTATCCAATTACAAGATTTGTTTTTATAGAATATTCGCCTTGTTGTCGACTAACAGATGTTCTTAGCGAATTTCTCATATTGGACCCTTATTCAGAAAGAAAATAATTTTTTGTTCTGCTGTCTTGATTCGGCCAAGGGGTGTAAACCGCGTAAAACCGTCGTTAAATTTCACACAATTTAGCAAAAATATTTATAATTTCCCTAGATTTACTCTTAAGTGTATATGTGGTCTTTTGAGTTTTAGGGGTCGAACACAAGGAGAATGGCCTTGAGATATTACAATTCTTTTCAAAAGTAGGTCTTTGTTTTGTTCAAATGATGTAAATTGTTTAAGAAGGGTAATGATGTATTAGATGGATTTTAATCAAATTCGTACACAATTTTTTTTTAAAATTCTTTAATAATAGTTCCAAATGTCCAAAAGTTGCAAATGATATGTCAATGAAAACTAGAGAATGAGATCTTCACAATGCAAGGTAAATCAATTATCACTTTTGTTCATATTTTTATTTAATCTACACTTTTCATAATCAATCAGCAGGAATTTTCATAAAATCACAGAAATTCGAAAATTAATTCATAAATTACCAAAAATTTACAGAAATTAGGAAAGAAAGTTCAGGTTATGTGGTAAAAATTTCAGATCAAAAAGATTGATATTCCAAAAGTTATGGTCAAAAATCAGAGTATATGACAGAATTGGACAGAGAATGGTATGTGTTGCCAAAAGAGGGTGGAATTCAAATTTTATCCAAACAACAATACAATTAAAATTCAGATCAAGAAACTGCACTTCAAAATGATTTCCAGAGACTTAGATTTTTTATTTATAGGATTTTTTTACTAATTTCTAAAAATTATAGAAAAACAGTCAGATTCAAAATCAAGAACAGAAGATTTAAAAAAAATCAAAACTTTGCACAGATTTTATCTTACAAATTTAACATAAAAGCATTGGGCACATATTGTATGAAAGTTGTTCTAAAATATCTAAAGAAACACAAAATATTTTTTTATAATTTTCTTAGATCAGATCTGAAGTCAAACAATTTTTTACTGAACTGACAGAAACAAAATGCAGAAAAATGTATTTTTGAATTTAGAGGATAAAAGTAGGGATTTTTAAGGCAATTTGATCAAGAATTGTATCATTAATCACAAAATATTCAATTATTCAGATTTGGATCAAGTTTGAATTATTTCCAACCAGAAAAACTCAGCAAATAGATCAAAATTTCAGATCAAACACCAGTCAACCAACTAGTGTTTGATCTCAAATTTTTGAACTAAAAACTTCACTAAATCAAGCAAAAACCTCAACCAAGATTCAAGATGATAAAATGGACTAACATGCAGGAAAATTCAGTTCTAAATGACCTAATTAATTCAACCAAATCGATTAAACCAAAAAAACCAGATTTAACAGCATATTATGAACAGTAACCAAATCAGTCAATTTCATTCAAATTAAAGCAAGATTTCAAACAATTCTATCACAAAAAGCCTATCCCTACAAGATTCTACTCACACATGATAAGATCAACCGAAATTAGGCATGTGTTCATCATATTTTTATACAAATTGGATCTTGTAATCTAAAATTGGATACAAGAGATTAAATGAAAATTGAATCAAACCGAGACGTAGAAGATCAACCAGAAGCTTCCTTGAGCCGATTTGAACCTCCAATTGATGCTCGATCCAGCCGGAACCGCTCAATTGCCTTTTTCACCAAAATCAGCCCGAATTGGTGAATTTTCACTCAAACTCGAAAATTGAAGCTCGAAACGCTCTGAGATTCAGTAATGGAGTTACTGAAACTTAAAGAAGATGATTGGAGAGTGGTGTATTGAAAGAATTTGGAGAATGGAAGAATGATTGTGAGAGATTGGATGGAAGGGTGTAATTTATAGAGAGACTGGTATGGAGAGTGGGGGACAAACCGAGCGATTCCATTGGCTCAGGCAGATCAAGTGGGGTGTACTGAAGATCTGGACGAAATTTCGTTTAATTTGGCTGAGAATTGAACGAGTTTGAATCATCGGATTTTTCATCCGTTTACTCGCGCGAAAACTGAACTGAATTTCAGTTCAGATGATTTGAATCGCATTACTGAGACTGACAGTGGGTCCCCTCAGAATAAGTTGTGGTGAAACGGGTCGTAATCGCGTGAAACGAGTCGCTATTCCATTATTAATCTCTGAGTTTTCAAACTGTTTTGTTTTGGTTTTCTGTGGTGAAACGGTGAGACGAGTCACAACTGATGAAACGAGTCATCTTCTTCTTCAGCCTTTGGCGCTGAGTTTTGAATTAAATTTCCGGATTTCATGCGACGAAACGAGCTGCAGCTCGCTTGAAACGAATCGCTTTTGTGTGAGTTGGGTACTGACTCGTTTTAAGCTCGTGCCGCTGATCTGGTGTGGCGAATCGGTTTGAAACGCGTGAGACGAGTCATAACTGATGAAACGAGTCGTCTTCTTCTTCAGTTTTGGCGCTGAATTTCTTTCCTCGATCTTCTGTGGCTTGCGATCGTGTGCTCGTCCTAAAACAATCCTCTGACAGCCTTGTGAGTTGCGAATTTGGACTTTGGATCGATTTTTCTCTTGGATTTCAGACCCGTTTACCCGTTTCTCACAACCATAGATTCGAGCTCGTGATTCTGTACATTTCGCTGTGATTCATCAACTCAGATCTCTTCGCCATCTTCTCACGAATCCACAGGGCTTTGAATGGTTGAAAACCGTTGAGTAAAACTCGAGTTCTGCTGATTTGAATATCATCGGTTCGCTGTTCCGCCATTGCTGACCAGAGTGTGCAAATCGACCTCTTGTTCGCAATTCACACAACGAAATCCAAAACGGTGACTCAGGCTTCGTTCTCAACTTCCTCACGATGCTTCACAACCATTATTACTTCCCAATCCGCCTCGAATCCAGAGAATTCCTCCATTAACCAACTCGGTTTCAGTTTCGCGAAAATAACCAAAAAACGGCTGAACTCGTGAATCAAACTATGATTTCGAGTTGTTTTTCCATCGAATTGAGGCTTCTGAATTCATCGTGAGCCTTCACTAAAGCTTTACGACACGAAAAGAATCATCTTTGCTTGAGAAAAACGGAAATGGTTGATCGAATTCATTCGCTGTTCGAAACTCGACCGTTGGTTCATCCAGTTTGAAAAGTTCATTGAGGATTTCGTCGAACAGATTACGGAAACACGGATTTCTCGCTCGATTTCGCATCATTCGATGAGTTCTTCATACGGTTAGAAAGGGTAGAAGATGTAGAAGAGAATGAGATCGGTTTTGGCTCGAATGGATGATGGTGGAAGGCACGGCAGATCAACCATGGTTTCGGTACGTATTTGGCACCTGTTCTGGCCGAATTCCGGCGATCGCCGGAACTTTCAAGACCGGAGGATGGCACCGGCGTGTTCGTCTCGTCATGCTGAATCCATGGCTGGCCGGTTTGTTCAGTTTCGAGCAAAATTTCGGACTTTGGATGTTGAAGAAGACGGGTTTGACCTGGTCAACCGTTGACTTTGACCAGTTTTGACCTGATTTTCAATTGGTGATTCTGAGAGTTCTAGAAGGTTTCTGATCGCGAGGATTGTACCGTTGGGTTCGTTTCGTCGAGCTCTTCGTTTTGGTATACCGTTTGACCCATTTTGGAGAAGTTGACTTTTGGTCAACTTGGCGATTTTTGGCGTTTGGCTCGGTTCGACTTGGTTGTAGAAGGTTTTTGAATTGTCGTAAAAGTTTGGGGAATTTTTTGTAGAGAGTTTGAGGTTTTTAGTTGGCCATCTTTGGCCCATTATTTGCGTTTTGGTCCAATTTTTCATTTTATGGCCTTTTTGCCTGTAAAATCACACAAAAATGTATTAAGAAGTTTCAAATTATGTTTTATGAATTATGAGCATTTTTCATACATTTAATGTGAATTATGATTGAATTTGAGATGATAAAAACCCTAAAAATGTGTATAAAAATACACATTACAAATTCCACCACACTTAAACCAAGCTTGCCCTCAAGCGTAAATAAAATCAAGTTTTAGGGTTTTTAGAATCAGTTAAAGCGTTTTGAAAAGAGATTTAGTCATTGCCATGAATGTTATATACTAAATATTTGATTATTATAATAATACACGAAGGTCGAAGAATATCCATTAATAATTTCAAATTCAAGTTTATTTAAAATTCCCCAATCCTTCAAATACGAACCTTTTTCCAAAAAATAATGCCCTAATTTTGTTTTTGATACTTTCTCCCCCTAAATTTAAAATGGTGAATTTATAAAATTACCCCAAAAGTTACAACTAACTCAACTTTCTCTTTTATAAACACGTAAAGGTTGGTATGTTATCCACTCATGTTATCAAAAGACAAGCTGTGCTTTGCACGTACAAAAAAAATCCTTCATTTTCTATTGCGGATATGTAAAATTTTTCTTTTTCAAGGGTTTTAAAAATAATTTTTCACATTTTTGAATTCTTTTTGTGAAGGGATAACAGGTTACGATTTCGGTCACTTGCTTTTAGTGCGAAAATTAGAGATGGACATACGAGTCATTAGCTATGTCATGAAAGATAGGTTGAGTTAGAAAATTTTTTGCGAAACTAGTGGTATTAAAAGTAAGGTTTGTTTTCTCAAAAGTTTTAATCACAGCATTACTTTAAAGAAAACGATTTATAATTTCATTAAAGGGGTAAGTGAAATATTTATGAATTTTCGAAACGTTTAATGGATTTTAAATGGATATTATAGATGAGATGAGGTGGAAAATATGGCATTCATGATGATAATTAATCTCTTTTTGAATTTTCAAATTTTTTCATCATTTTCCAAAACCCTAAGTGTTTTCAAAATTTTGCTTGAAAGGGCTTAGTTTTAAAATTTGTTTTTACAAAACCTTTTATTTATTTTCATTTAAAATCTTTTTTCTTTTAAAACACACAAATTTTATTCACAAAAATGAAAGAAAAATAAGTAAAAATTTATATTTTTATGGTATTTATGATTTTTGTTGTTGTTTTTGAAATTTTGAATTTTTTATATGAATTTTCACATTTTTACAAGAAAACAAGACTTGATTTTACATAAAACCACCCCACCACACTTAAACCTTTGTTTGTCCTCAAACAAAAAGTTCAAACAATGAGACATTTGTGGAAATTGAAAAAATTGTTGGGGTTTATGCAAAACCTCCCCCACCACACTTAAACTTTTGCGTAGCAAATGTTTAAGTGTGAAAGAGAGTTTTGTAAAAAGAAGAAAGATAAAATAAAGAAAGGAAAAAATACGACCTGACACGACGAGTTGCCTCTCGCCAAGCGCCCTTGTTTTACGTCTTGAGCTCGACGCATTTGTGCTTTTCATTCTTTCCTTCCCTCGCTTTGTGGCATCGCTTCTAAATCATGCTCATCGAACCGCCTTGTATCATGATTCTCGTAAAAAGCCTTCAAGCGATGACCATTGACCTTGAATTTGATGTCTTCCCCCCTAGAAATTTCAAATACTCCAAACGGCAAAATATGGGTAATTATGTAAGGACCTGTCCATCGACTCTTCAACTTCCCGGGATGTAATCTCAACCGAGAGTTGAATAACAAGACCTTATCGCCAATTTTAAATTCCTTTTTGCGAATAAGTTTGTCGTGAGCGATGGTTAGTTTTTCTTTGTAAATTCGAGAATTATCATAAGCCTCAATGCGAAGCTCTTCTAATTCTTGAATTTGCAATTTCCGCAACCCCGCATCTTTTGGGTAATCTTGATTTACCTTTTTGATTGCCCAAAATGCTTTGTGCTCAATTTCCACCGATAGGTGACAACTCTTTCCATAAACGAGTTTAAAAGGAGTCATCCCTATCGGTGTTTTGTATGCGGTGCGGTAAGCCCATAAAGCATCCCCAAGCCTTTGACTCCAATCCTTGCGAGAGGGATTAACCACTTTCTCAAGGATTGATTTTATTTCCCTATTGGATATTTCGGCTTGCCCATTAGTTTGGGGATGATAAGCGGTTGACATGCGGTGTTGTACATGATAATTTTTCAAAAGGAATTCGAGGTACTTATTATTGAAATGCGAACCCCTATCGCTAATGATAGCTTTAGGCACCCCAAAACGCTGAAAAATATTCTTTTTAAGGAATTCAATCACCGTTTTGGAGTTGGCATCCCTTGTTGGTATGGCCTCAACCCATTTTGAAACATAATCAACACACACAAGAATATATAAATACCCATTTGATTGAGGAAAGGGGCCCATGAAATCTATCCCCCAAACATCGAAAAGCTCAAAAAACAATAAAGCTTTAAGAGGCATTTCGTTTTTGCGGGTTAGATTGCCCGTTTTTTGGCAATTTTCACAACTCTTTACAAAGGAATGAGCATCTTTATAAAGAGTTGGCCAATACAATCCACTTTGGAGTACCTTATGACTTGTGCGTTGCCCTCCAAAGTGTCCCCCACATTCTAAAGTGTGACAGAAAGAGAGTACCGAATTTATCTCGTGGTCGGGCACGCATTTTCGTACCATTTGATCGGAGCAAATTTTGTAGAGGTAGGGGTCTTCCCAGAGGTAATAGCGCGAGTCGTTTTTTATTTTGTCCTTTTGAGCTCGAGAGAGGGTGTTTGGCAATTCGCGAGTTTCAAGGTAGTTGACGATGTCGGCGTACCAAGGCGCCATGCCATGGATCGCGTAGAGTTGCTTGTCAGGAAAGAGTTCGTTGTTCGGAATGATATCGCCTTCGTTTGTTGGGAGTCGGCTAAGATGATCGGCCACCAAGTTTTCGGCTCCCTTTTTATCCCGAATCTCCACGTTAAACTCTTGAAGGAGAAGGATCCATTGGAGGAGGCGCGGCTTGCATTCCTTCTTCTTCATTAAGTGCTTGAGCGCGGCATGATCTGAAAATACAACAACTTTTGTCCCGACCAAGTATGATCGGAACTTTTCCAATGCAAAGACAATGGCCAATAGTTCTTTTTCCGTTGTTGTGTAATTCCGTTGGGCGTCATCTAAGGTCTTAGAGGCATAGTAAATTACGTGGGGTACCTTCCCGATGCGTTGCCCCAAAACCGCCCCGACACTTAGATCGCTTGCGTCGCACATGATCTCAAAGGGGAGATTCCAATCCGGTGGTTGAATAATGGGCGCTTCGCACAGTTTCCCCTTTAGCTTGTCGAATGCCGCCTTGCACGCATCGTTGAACTCGAATTTGATCTCTTTTTGGAGAAGCCTGCACATTGGTTGCGCGATTTTTGAGAAGTCTTGAATGAAACGCCGATAGAAGCCGGCGTGTCCAAGGAACGAGCGGACATCTTTCACATTGCGAGGGTATGGAAGTGTCTTGATAACATCGATCTTCGCTTTGTCGACTTCCAACCCCTTTTCTGAAATTAAATGACCTAATACAATTCCTTGGCTCACCATAAAGTGTCACTTCTCAAAATTTAAGACAAGGTTAGCTTCAACGCACTTTTCCATTATTAGGCTCAAGTTATGGAGACACTCATCGAATGAGTTGCCATAAATGGAAAAGTCGTCCATGAATACTTCAATAAATTTAGAAATATACTCAGAAAAGATAGAAATCATACACCTTTGAAAAGTTCCAGGCGCATTGCATAGTCCAAACGGCATTCTTCGATATGCGAAAGTTCCAAAGGGGCAAGTGAATGTCGTCTTCCTCTGATCTTCTGGATCGATGGCGATTTGAAAATAGCCCGAGTACCCATCCAAAAAGCAATAGTAGGGCCGCCCCGCTAATCTTTCGAGCATTTGATCGATGAAGGGAAGAGGAAAGTGATCCTTCTTTGTCGCCGCATTGAGTTTGCGATAGTCGATGCAAACTCTCCATCCGTTTTGCACTCGTGTTGGCACTTTCTCTCCTTCGGCATTTTCCACAATCGTGATTCCCGTCTTCTTGGGAACTACATGGATTGGAGATACCCATTCCGAATCGGCCACCGCGTAAATAATCCCCGCATCAAGAAGCTTGAGAAGCTCCTTTTTCACCACCTCCATCATGACTGGATTTAACCTTCTTTGTGCTTCTCTTGACGGTTTCGATCCCTCCTCCAACACAATTTTGTGCATACATGTCGAGGGGCTTATACCTGGCATATCGGCCAATGTCCATCCGATCGCCTTCTTATGGTTTCAAGAGTTTCCACCAATCGGGTTTCTTGGTCAAGGGTTAGATTCGATGCGATGATGACGGGTAATGTGTTGTTTGGCCCGAGGTACGCGTATTTGAGGTGATCGGGAAGGGGTTTGAGTTCGAGAGTAGGAGCTTCTTCGATTGATGGCTTAATGCGTTCTTGCGATATTTGGAGTTTGTCGTGAGGGGAACCCGAAATGAATTTTATTTCTTCATTATGTTCTTGCTCTATTTCTTGCTTCTCATTCGTTTGTGCGATCTCCCCCCAAACATCCTCAAAAATCGCATCGTATCCCTTCGAGTACTCTTCTTCCAAGTGTTCTTCAACCATTTCATCAATCTCGTCAGTAATGGTTATGCTCGATACATTGTAGTCGTTCGGGTACTTGATGGTGTCAAATATGTTGAAGGTGATTTTCTCGTTGTCGAATTCCATGGACATCGTCCCTGAGTGGCAGTCTATGCATGTTCGCGCGGTTCTCAAAAAGGGTCTTCCTAAAAGGATGGCGGACGAATCGGCGTTGTCGCCCATTTCAAGAATGTAAAAGTCGGCTGGGAAAACCAGCCCATTCACCTTGACGAGTACATCTTCCGCTACACCTAGGACGGCGGCCGTCGAACGGTCGGCGAGTTGCACCATCACCCTTGTATCCTTTAGGTCGCCCAAACCCAAGGTCTCGTAAACGGACCTAGGCATTACGTTTATGGAGGCTCCTAAGTCGAGCATGCATCTCGTGAGTTGTTGAAGACCAATGGTGCACAGAATGGCGAAAACTCCAGGGTCTTTCTCTTTTTGCGCTACTCGCGTGTTGATGCTCATTACCGAGGGTAGGTTTATCGTCTCGTTCCCCTTTAATTTTCTCTTATTTGTGCATAGATTCTTGAAGAACTTGGCATATGGGGGGTGCATTCGGATCGCATCGATAATCGGAATGTTTACCTCCACCTTCTTGAACACCTCCAAAATATCCTTATCGAGCTCATCCTTCCGAGAGTTAACCGCTAGTCGAGTTGGGAATGGTGCGCGCTTCTTTTCCTTTTCTTGCGCGATTTCCTTTTCTTCGTTCTTTCCTTGTTCTTTCTCTTGAATTGGCTCTTCCTCTTTCCTGATCTCTTCTTGTGCCTCATCTTGTTTACACGCGCTTGAACTCGTTTCCTCATCTTGCTTTCTTGGAACCACTAACTCTTCTTCTTCGTCGTGTGAGCCAACCTCTCTCCCACTTCTTAGGCGTATCGCGTTGATGGGCTTGTACTCCGGTGGTCCCGAACCTTGAGAAGGCAACCGATTGCCCCCTTGTCCTTTCAATACATTGACTTCCCCCGCGATTTGCTTGATTTGCATTTCCAAGTTTTGCATTTGACGCCCTTGCGTAGCTTGGTTTTGGTTAAGTGAGCTTACATCATTCTTGACGGTTCCCAACTCAGTTGTGAGGTTTGTGAAATTCCCCGCCATGAATGCCATCATTTTATCAAGTTTCTCGTCAAGAGAAGAGATTTGGGAATTCGATGTGGAGGGTTGAGGAGGTTGTTGATGAGGGTGAGCTTGAGGTTGTTGTGGCGCTTGTGCATTTGGATGAACATACCCATTCGGTTTTTGGTAATTGGATTGTGGGAATTGATGCGGTGCATCCTCATTCTTCCAACGAAAATTTGGGTGTTTCTTCCATGACTCATTGTAGGTTTCCGAGAAAGGTTGGCGTTGGGTTGAGTAGCTTCCGATGGCATTGACATCTTCTTGTAACCTATCGCATTCATCGGTCGCATGATTTGTATCCCCACAAAACTCGCACTTCCTTGGTTCGATCTTCGCGCCCACAGCTTTGAGCATTTGACTAAATCTTGTTTCGAAGTTTTGTGTGATTCTTGATTCCATTGCCTTGAGGTCAACCGTACTTGTCATGTTCACTTGACCCATTCTTCCCCCGCGTCCTTGGTTTCCTTCGGCCATGGTTTCGATAAGAGCTCGCACTTCCGATGGGGTCATGTTATTGAACGATCCTCCAGCCGAGCATTGGAGTAATCGCGCATCGAGATCATTCATCCCTTGTAGAAATTGGTCGATAAGTGAGGTCTCGTCGAGGTTATGGTTGGGGCATGATGCGCATAATCGCACAAATCGCTCGTAATATTCTTGAAGTGTCTCCCCTCCTCCTTGTTGGATCCCCGTGATTTCCTTGCGGATTTTGGCCGTCAACGTGCTCGGGTAGTATCGTTTTAGAAAACGCGTTCCTACCTCTTGAAACGTTGTAAAAGGACCCCCTTGCAAGTGGGTTAGCCAATCCCTTGGTGCTTCCCCAAGTGTGTGGGAGAAGAGGATCAATTTGATATTATCCAAGTTATCGGATTTACCAAACAATGCTGTGCATTTACAATCTAGATTATCTAAATGTGCATATGGGTTGTCATTTTTATGTCCTTCAAATATGGGTAATACATTTAATATAGATGGACTTAGTTTAAAATTGGGCACAGTTGGTATAACAATATTTCCAGGATTTCGAGGGATTTGATGGTCTAAAAGTTCTTCTAATGTTCTTTCTTGAGCCATTTTATGAATTTGAGATGATGATGGTGTTGAATGAGAATTAGATTTAAAAAGAGTTTGAGAGTTTAGCTTGGATGATAATGAGTGAACGATTGGAGAGATTGGAGTTCTTCCTTGTGGCCCTTCCACTCGTTGTTGCTCCCAATTTTGTTCTTCTTCTTCTTGAGGCCCTTGGATGGAAGGAGAAGCCTCGTTACGTCCTTTTTGCCTTGAGTAAGTTTCGTCTTGCTTGCTTCGTGCCTTATCTTTCTTCACCTTTCTTAGATGCTTGTTAATGTCCTTCTTTACAGGTGTGTGCACTTCGCCTTGCGATCTCGTCTTTCTCATGCACCTTCAAAATTCAAATGAAACAAAAACACTAGACAATTGATTAGAAGTTAGTAATAAACTCAATTAAAGCCGTCTCCCCGGCAACGGCGCCATTTGTAAACCGCGTAAAACCGTCGTTAAATTTCACACAATTTAGCAAAAATATTTATAATTTCCCTAGATTTACTCTTAAGTGTATATGTGGTCTTTTGAGTTTTAGGGGTCGAACACAAGGAGAATGGCCTTGAGATATTACAATTCTTTTCAAAAGTAGGTCTTTGTTTTGTTCAAATGATGTAAATTGTTTAAGAAGGGTAATGATGTATTAGATGGATTTTAATCAAATTCGTACACAATTTTTTTTTAAAATTCTTTAATAATAGTTCCAAATGTCCAAAAGTTGCAAATGATATGTCAATGAAAACTAGAGAATGAGATCTTCACAATGCAAGGTAAATCAATTATCACTTTTGTTCATATTTTTATTTAATCTACACTTTTCATAATCAATCAGCAGGAATTTTCATAAAATCACAGAAATTCGAAAATTAATTCATAAATTACCAAACTTTTACAGAAATTAGGAAAGAAAGTTCAGGTTATGTGGTAAAAATTTCAGATCAAAAAGATTGATATTCCAAAAGTTATGGTCAAAAATCAGAGTATATGACAGAATTGGACAGAGAATGGTATGTGTTGCCAAAAGAGGGTGGAATTCAAATTTTATCCAAACAACAATGCAATTAAAATTCAGATCAAGAAACTACACTTCAAAATGATTTCCAGAGACTTAGATTTTTTATTTATAGGATTTTTTTACTAATTTCTAAAAATTGTAGAAAAACAGTCAGATTCAAAATCAAGAACAGAAGATTTAAAAAAAATCAAAACTTTGCACAGATTTTATCTTACAAATTTAACATAAAAGCATTGGGCACATATTGTATGAAAGTTGTTCTAAAATATCTAAAGAAACACAAAATATTTTTTTTATAATTTTCTTAGATCAGATCTGAAGTCAAACAATTTTTTACTGAACTGACAGAAACAAAATGCAGAAAAATGTATTTTTGAATTTAGAGGATAAAAGTAGGGATTTTTAAGGCAATTTGATCAAGAATTGTATCATTAATCACAAAATATTCAATTATTCAGATTTGGATCAAGTTTGAATTATTTCCAACCAGAAAAACTCAGCAAATAGATCAAAATTTCAGATCAAACACCAGTCAACCAACTAGTGTTTGATCTCAAATTTTTGAACTAAAAACTTCACTAAATCAAGCAAAAACCTCAACCAAGATTCAAGATGATAAAATGGACTAACATGCAGGAAAATTCAGTTCTAAATGACCTAATTAATTCAACCAAATCGATTAAACCAAAAAAACCAGATTTAACAGCATATTATGAACAGTAACCAAATCAGTCAATTTCATTCAAATTAAAGCAAGATTTCAAACAATTCTATCACAAAAAGCCTATCCCTACAAGATTCTACTCACACATGATAAGATCAACCGAAATTAGGCATGTGTTCATCATATTTTTATACAAATTGGATCTTGTAATCTAAAATTGGATACAAGAGATTAAATGAAAATTGAATCAAACCGAGACGTAGAAGATCAACCAGAAGCTTCCTTGAGCCGATTTGAACCTCCAATTGATGCTCGATCCAGCCGGAACCGCTCAATTGCCTTTTTCACCAAAATCAGCCCGAATTGGTGAATTTTCACTCAAACTCGAAAATTGAAGCTCGAAACGCTCTGAGATTCAGTAATGGAGTTACTGAAACTTAAAGAAGATGATTGGAGAGTGGTGTATTGAAAGAATTTGGAGAATGGAAGAATGATTGTGAGAGATTGGATGGAAGGGTGTAATTTATAGAGAGACTGGTATGGAGAGTGGGGGACAAACCGAGCGATTCCATTGGCTCAGGCAGATCAAGTGGGGTGTACTGAAGATCTGGACGAAATTTCGTTTAATTTGGCTGAGAATTGAACGAGTTTGAATCATCGGATTTTTCATCCGTTTACTCGCGCGAAAACTGAACTGAATTTCAGTTCAGATGATTTGAATCGCATTACTGAGACTGACAGTGGGTCCCCTCAGAATAAGTTGTGGTGAAACGGGTCGTAATCGCGTGAAACGAGTCGCTATTCCGTTATTAATCTCTGAGTTTTCAAACTGTTTTGTTTTGGTTTTCTGTGGCGAAACGGTGAGACGAGTCACAACTGATGAAACGAGTCATCTTCTTCTTCAGCCTTTGGCGCTGAGTTTTGAATTAAATTTCCGGATTTCATGCGACGAAACGAGCTGCAGCTCGCTTGAAACGAGTCGCTTTTGTGTGAGCTGGGTACTGACTCGTTTTAAGCTCGTGCCGCTGATCTGGTGTGGCGAATCGGTTTGAAACGCGTGAGACGAGTCATAACTGATGAAACGAGTCGTCTTCTTCTTCAGTTTTGGCGCTGAATTTCTTTCCTCGATCTTCTGTGGCTTGCGATCGTGTGCTCGTCCTAAAACAATCCTCTGACAGCCTTGTGAGTTGCGAATTTGGACTTTGGATCGATTTTTCTCTTGGATTTCAGACCCGTTTACCCGTTTCTCACAACCATAGATTCGAGCTCGTGATTCTGTACATTTCGCTGTGATTCATCAACTCAGATCTCTTCACCATCTTCTCACGAATCCACAGGGCTTTGAATGGTTGAAAACCGTTGAGTAAAACTCGAGTTCTGCTGATTTGAATATCATCGGTTCGCTGTTCCGCCATTGCTGACCAGAGTGTGCAAATCGACCTCTTGTTCGCAATTCACACAACGAAATCCAAAACGGTGACTCAGGCTTCGTTCTCAACTTCCTCACGATGCTTCACAACCATTATTACTTCCCAATCCGCCTCGAATCCAGAGAATTCCTCCATTAACCAACTCGGTTTCAGTTTCGCGAAAATAACCAAAAAACGGCTGAACTCGTGAATCAAACTATGATTTCGAGTTGTTTTTCCATCGAATTGAGGCTTCTGAATTCATCGTGAGCCTTCACTAAAGCTTTACGACACGAAAAGAATCATCTTTGCTTGAGAAAAACAGAAATGGTTGATCGAATTCATTCGCTGTTCGAAACTCGACCGTTGGTTCATCCAGTTTGAAAAGTTCATTGAGGATTTCGTCGAACAGATTACGGAAACACGGATTTCTCGCTCGATTTCGCATCATTCGATGAGTTCTTCATACGGTTAGAAAGGGTAGAAGATGTAGAAGAGAATGAGATCGGTTTTGGCTCGAATGGATGATGGTGGAAGGCACGGCAGATCAACCATGGTTTCGGTACGTATTTGGCACCTGTTCTGGCCGAATTCCGGCGATCGCCGGAACTTTCAAGACCGGAGGATGGCACCGGCGTGTTCGTCTCGTCATGCTGAATCCATGGCTGGCCGGTTTGTTCAGTTTCGAGCAAAATTTCGGACTTTGGATGTTGAAGAAGACGGGTTTTACCTGGTCAACCGTTGACTTTGACCAGTTTTGACCTGATTTTCAATTGGTGATTCTGAGAGTTCTAGAAGGTTTCTGATCGCGAGGATTGTACCGTTGGGTTCGTTTCGTCGAGCTCTTCGTTTTGGTATACCGTTTGACCCATTTTGGAGAAGTTGACTTTTGGTCAACTTGGCGATTTTTGGCGTTTGGCTCGGTTCGACTTGGTTGTAGAAGGTTTTTGAATTGTCGTAAAAGTTTGGGGAATTTTTTGTAGAGAGTTTGAGGTTTTTAGTTGGCCATCTTTGGCCCATTATTTGCGTTTTGGTCCAATTCTTCATTTTATGGCCTTTTTGCCTGTAAAATCACACAAAAATGTATTAAGAAGTTTCAAATTATGTTTTATGAATTATGAGCATTTTTCATACATTTAATGTGAATTATGATTGAATTTGAGATGATAAAAACCCTAAAAATGTGTATAAAAATACACATTACAAATTCCACCACACTTAAACCAAGCTTGCCCTCAAGCGTAAATAAAATCAAGTTTTAGGGTTTTTAGAATCAGTTAAAGCGTTTTGAAAAGAGATTTAGTCATTGCCATGAATGTTATATACTAAATATTTGATTATTATAATAATACACGAAGGTCGAAGAATATCCATTAATAATTTCAAATTCAAGTTTATTTAAAATTCCCCAATCCTTCAAATACGAACCTTTTTCCAAAAAATAATGCCCTAATTTTGTTTTTGATACTTTCTCCCCCTAAATTTAAAATGGTGAATTTATAAAATTACCCCAAAAGTTACAACTAACTCAACTTTCTCTTTTATAAACACGTAAAGGTTGGTATGTTATCCACTCATGTTATCAAAAGACAAGCTGTGCTTTGCACGTACAAAAAAAATCCTTCATTTTCTATTGCGGATATGTAAAATTTTTCTTTTTCAAGGGTTTTAAAAATAATTTTTCACATTTTTGAATTCTTTTTGTGAAGGGAGAACAGGTTACGATTTCGGTCACTTGCTTTTAGTGCGAAAATTAGAGATGGACATACGAGTCATTAGCTATGTCATGAAAGATAGGTTGAGTTAGAAAATTTTTTGCGAAACTAGTGGTATTAAAAGTAAGGTTTGTTTTCTCAAAAGTTTTAATCACAGCATTACTTTAAAGAAAACGATTTATAATTTCATTAAAGGGGTAAGTGAAATATTTATGAATTTTCGAAACGTTTAATGGATTTTAAATGGATATTATAGATGAGATGAGGTGGAAAATATGGCATTCATGATGATAATTAATCTCTTTTTGAATTTTCAAATTTTTTCATCATTTTCCAAAACCCTAAGTGTTTTCAAAATTTTGCTTGAAAGGGCTTAGTTTTAAAATTTGTTTTTACAAAACCTTTTATTTATTTTCATTTAAAATCTTTTTTCTTTTAAAACACACAAATTTTATTCACAAAAATGAAAGAAAAATAAGTAAAAATTTATATTTTTATGGTATTTATGATTTTTGTTGTTGTTTTTGAAATTTTGAATTTTTTATATGAATTTTCACATTTTTACAAGAAAACAAGACTTGATTTTACATAAAACCACCCCACCACACTTAAACCTTTGTTTGTCCTCAAACAAAAAGTTCAAACAATGAGACATTTGTGGAAATTGAAAAAATTGTTGGGGTTTATGCAAAACCTCCCCCACCACACTTAAACTTTTGCGTAGCAAATGTTTAAGTGTGAAAGAGAGTTTTGTAAAAAGAAGAAAGATAAAATAAAGAAAGGAAAAAATACGACCTGACACGACGAGTTGCCTCTCGCCAAGCGCCCTTGTTTTACGTCTTGAGCTCGACGCATTTGTGCTTTTCATTCTTTCCTTCCCTCGCTTTGTGGCATCGCTTCTAAATCATGCTCATCGAACCACCTTGTATCATGATTCTCGTAAAAAGCCTTCAAGCGATGACCATTGACCTTGAATTTGATGTCTTCCCCCCTAGAAATTTCAAATACTCCAAACGGCAAAATATGGGTAATTATGTAAGGACCTGTCCATCGGCTCTTCAACTTCCCGGGATGTAATCTCAACCGAGAGTTGAATAACAAGACCTTATCGCCAATTTTAAATTCCTTTTTGCGAATAAGTTTGTCGTGAGCGATGGTTAGTTTTTCTTTGTAAATTCGAGAATTATCATAAGCCTCAATGCGAAGCTCTTCTAATTCTTGAATTTGCAATTTCCGCAACCCCGCATCTTTTGGGTAATCTTGATTTACCTTTTTGATTGCCCAAAATGCTTTGTGCTCAATTTCCACCGATAGGTGACAACTCTTTCCATAAACGAGTTTAAAAGGAGTCATCCCTATCGGTGTTTTGTATGCGGTGCGGTAAGCCCATAAAGCATCCCCAAGCCTTTGACTCCAATCCTTGCGAGAGGGATTAACCACTTTCTCAAGGATTGATTTTATTTCCCTATTGGATATTTCGGCTTGCCCATTAGTTTGGGGATGATAAGCGGTTGACATGCGGTGTTGTACATGATAATTTTTCAAAAGGAATTCGAGGTACTTATTATTGAAATGCGAACCCCTATCGCTAATGATAGCTTTAGGCACCCCAAAACGCTGAAAAATATTCTTTTTAAGGAATTCAATCACCGTTTTGGAGTTGGCATCCCTTGTTGGTATGGCCTCAACCCATTTTGAAACATAATCAACACACACAAGAATATATAAATACCCATTTGATTGAGGAAAGGGGCCCATGAAATCTATCCCCCAAACATCGAAAAGCTCAAAAAACAATAAAGCTTTAAGAGGCATTTCGTTTTTGCGGGTTAGATTGCCCGTTTTTTGGCAATTTTCACAACTCTTTACAAAGGAATGAGCATCTTTATAAAGAGTTGGCCAATACAATCCACTTTGGAGTACCTTATGACTTGTGCGTTGCCCTCCAAAGTGTCCCCCACATTCTAAAGTGTGACAGAAAGAGAGTACCGAATTTATCTCGTGGTCGGGCACGCATTTTCGTACCATTTGATCGGAGCAAATTTTGTAGAGGTAGGGGTCTTCCCAGAGGTAATAGCGCGAGTCGTTTTTTATTTTGTCCTTTTGAGCTCGAGAGAGGGTGTTTGGCAATTCGCGAGTTTCAAGGTAGTTGACGATGTCGGCGTACCAAGGCGCCATGCCATGGATCGCGTAGAGTTGCTTGTCAGGAAAGAGTTCGTTGATCGGAATGATATCGCCTTCGTTTGTTGGGAGTCGGCTAAGATGATCGGCCACCAAGTTTTCGGCTCCCTTTTTATCCCGAATCTCCACGTTAAACTCTTGAAGGAGAAGGATCCATTGGAGGAGGCGCGGCTTGCATTCCTTCTTCTTCATTAAGTGCTTGAGCGCGGCATGATCTGAAAATACAACAACTTTTGTCCCGACCAAGTATGATCGGAACTTTTCCAATGCAAAGACAATGGCCAATAGTTCTTTTTCCGTTGTTGTGTAATTCCGTTGGGCGTCATCTAAGGTCTTAGAGGCATAGTAAATTACGTGGGGTACCTTCCCGATGCGTTGCCCCAAAACCGCCCCGACACTTAGATCGCTTGCGTCGCACATGATCTCAAAGGGGAGATTCCAATCCGGTGGTTGAATAATGGGCGCTTCGCACAGTTTCCCCTTTAGCTTGTCGAATGCCGCCTTGCACGCATCGTTGAACTCGAATTTGATCTCTTTTTGGAGAAGCCTGCACATTGGTTGCGCGATTTTTGAGAAGTCTTGAATGAAACGCCGATAGAAGCCGGCGTGTCCAAGGAACGAGCGGACATCTTTCACATTGCGAGGGTATGGAAGTGTCTTGATAACATCGATCTTCGCTTTGTCGACTTCCAACCCCTTTTCTGAAATTAAATGACCTAATACAATTCCTTGGCTCACCATAAAGTGTCACTTCTCAAAATTTAAGACAAGGTTAGCTTCAACGCACTTTTCCATTATTAGGCTCAAGTTATGGAGACACTCATCGAATGAGTTGCCATAAATGGAAAAGTCGTCCATGAATACTTCAATAAATTTAGAAATATACTCAGAAAAGATAGAAATCATACACCTTTGAAAAGTTCCAGGCGCATTGCATAGTCCAAACGGCATTCTTCGATATGCGAAAGTTCCAAAGGGGCAAGTGAATGTCGTCTTCCTCTGATCTTCTGGATCGATGGCGATTTGAAAATAGCCCGAGTACCCATCCAAAAAGCAATAGTAGGGCCGCCCCGCTAATCTTTCGAGCATTTGATCGATGAAGGGAAGAGGAAAGTGATCCTTCTTTGTCGCCGCATTGAGTTTGCGATAGTCGATGCAAACTCTCCATCCGTTTTGCACTCGTGTTGGCACTTTCTCTCCTTCGGCATTTTCCACAATCGTGATTCCCGTCTTCTTGGGAACTACATGGATTGGAGATACCCATTCCGAATCGGCCACCGCGTAAATAATCCCCGCATCAAGAAGCTTGAGAAGCTCCTTTTTCACCACCTCCATCATGACTGGATTTAACCTTCTTTGTGCTTCTCTTGACGGTTTCGATCCCTCCTCCAACACAATTTTGTGCATACATGTCGAGGGGCTTATACCTGGCATATCGGCCAATGTCCATCCGATCGCCTTCTTATGGTTTCCAAGAGTTTCCACCAATCGGGTTTCTTGGTCAAGGGTTAGATTCGATGCGATGATGACGGGTAATGTGTTGTTTGGCCCGAGGTACGCGTATTTGAGGTGATCGGGAAGGGGTTTGAGTTCGAGAGTAGGAGCTTCTTCGATTGATGGCTTAATGCGTTCTTGCGATATTTGGAGTTTGTCGTGAGGGGAACCCGAAATGAATTTTATTTCTTCATTATGTTCTTGCTCTATTTCTTGCTTCTCATTCGTTTGTGCGATCTCCCCCCAAACATCCTCAAAAATCGCATCGTATCCCTTCGAGTACTCTTCTTCCAAGTGTTCTTCAACCATTTCATCAATCTCGTCAGTAATGGTTATGCTCGATACATTGTAGTCGTTCGGGTACTTGATGGTGTCAAATATGTTGAAGGTGATTTTCTCGTTGTCGAATTCCATGGACATCGTCCCTGAGTGGCAGTCTATGCATGTTCGCGCGGTTCTCAAAAAGGGTCTTCCTAAAAGGATGGCGGACGAATCGGCGTTGTCGCCCATTTCAAGAATGTAGAAGTCGGCTGGGAAAACCAGCCCATTCACCTTGACGAGTACATCTTCCGCTACACCTAGGACGGCGGCCGTCGAACGGTCGGCGAGTTGCACCATCACCCTTGTATCCTTTAGGTCGCCCAAACCCAAGGTCTCGTAAACGGACCTAGGCATTAAGTTTATGGAGGCTCCTAAGTCGAGCATGCATCTCGTGAGTTGTTGAAGACCAATGGTGCACAGAATGGCGAAAACTCCAGGGTCTTTCTCTTTTTGCGCTACTCGCGTGTTGATGCTCATTACCGAGGGTAGGTTTATCGTCTCGTTCCCCTTTAATTTTCTCTTATTTGTGCATAGATTCTTGAAGAACTTGGCATATGGGGGGTGCATTCGGATCGCATCGATAATCGGAATGTTTACCTCCACCTTCTTGAACACCTCCAAAATATCCTTATCGAGCTCATCCTTCCGAGAGTTAACCGCTAGTCGAGTTGGGAATGGTGCGCGCTTCTTTTCCTTTTCTTGCGCGATTTCCTTTTCTTCGTTCTTTCCTTGTTCTTTCTCTTGAATTGGCTCTTCCTCTTTCCTGATCTCTTCTTGTGCCTCATCTTGTTTACACGCGCTTGAACTCGTTTCCACATCTTGCTTTCTTGGAACCACTAACTCTTCTTCTTCGTCGTGTGAGCCAACCTCTCTCCCACTTCTTAGGCGTATCGCGTTGATGGGCTTGTACTCCGGTGGTCCCGAACCTTGAGAAGGCAACCGATTGCCCCCTTGTCCTTTCAATACATTGACTTCCCCCGCGATTTGCTTGATTTGCATTTCCAAGTTTTGCATTTGACGCCCTTGCGTAGCTTGGTTTTGGTTAAGTGAGCTTACATCATTCTTGACGGTTCCCAACTCAGTTGTGAGGTTTGTGAAATTCCCCGCCATGAATGCCATCATTTTATCAAGTTTCTCGTCAAGAGAAGAGATTTGGGAATTCGATGTGGAGGGTTGAGGAGGTTGTTGATGAGGGTGAGCTTGAGGTTGTTGTGGCGCTTGTGCATTTGGATGAACATACCCATTCGGTTTTTGGTAATTGGATTGTGGGAATTGATGCGGTGCATCCTCATTCTTCCAACGAAAATTTGGGTGTTTCTTCCATGACTCATTGTAGGTTTCCGAGAAAGGTTGGCGTTGGGTTGAGTAGCTTCCGATGGCATTGACATCTTCTTGTAACCTATCGCATTCATCGGTCGCATGATTTGTATCCCCACAAAACTCGCACTTCCTTGGTTCGATCTTCGCGCCCACAGCTTTGAGCATTTGACTAAATCTTGTTTCGAAGTTTTGTGTGATTCTTGATTCCATTGCCTTGAGGTCAACCGTACTTGTCATGTTCACTTGACCCATTCTTCCCCCGCGTCCTTGGTTTCCTTCGGCCATGGTTTCGATAAGAGCTCGCACTTCCGATGGGGTCATGTTATTGAACGATCCTCCAGCCGAGCATTGGAGTAATCGCGCATCGAGATCATTCATCCCTTGTAGAAATTGGTCGATAAGTGAGGTCTCGTCGAGGTTATGGTTGGGGCATGATGCGCATAATCGCACAAATCGCTCGTAATATTCTTGAAGTGTCTCCCCTCCTCCTTGTTGGATCCCCGTGATTTCCTTGCGGATTTTGGCCGTCAACGTGCTCGGGTAGTATCGTTTTAGAAAACGCGTTCCTACCTCTTGAAACGTTGTAAAAGGACCCCCTTGCAAGTGGGCTAGCCAATCCCTTGGTGCTTCCCCAAGTGTGTGGGAGAAGAGGATCAATTTGATATTATCCAAGTTATCGGATTTACCAAACAATGCTGTGCATTTACGATCTAGATTATCTAAATGTGCATATGGGTTGTCATTTTTATGTCCTTCAAATATGGGTAATACATTTAATATAGATGGACTTAGTTTAAAATTGGGCACAGTTGGTATAACAATATTTCCAGGATTTCGAGGGATTTGATGGTCTAAAAGTTCTTCTAATGTTCTTTCTTGAGCCATTTTATGAATTTGAGATGATGATGGTGTTGAATGAGAATTAGATTTAAAAAGAGTTTGAGAGTTTAGCTTGGATGATAATGAGTGAACGATTGGAGAGATTGGAGTTCTTCCTTGTGGCCCTTCCACTCGTTGTTGCTCCCAATTTTGTTCTTCTTCTTCTTGAGGCCCTTGGATGGAAGGAGAAGCCTCGTTACGTCCTTTTTGCCTTGAGTAAGTTTCGTCTTGCTTGCTTCGTGCCTTATCTTTCTTCACCTTTCTTAGATGCTTGTTAATGTCCTTCTTTACAGGTGTGTGCACTTCGCCTTGCGATCTCGTCTTTCTCATGCACCTTCAAAATTCAAATGAAACAAAAACACTAGACAATTGATTAGAAGTTAGTAATAAACTCAATTAAAGCCGTCTCCCCGGCAACGGCGCCATTTGTAAACCGCGTAAAACCGTCGTTAAATTTCACACAATTTAGCAAAAATATTTATAATTTCCCTAGATTTACTCTTAAGTGTATATGTGGTCTTTTGAGTTTTAGGGGTCGAACACAAGGAGAATGGCCTTGAGATATTACAATTCTTTTCAAAAGTAGGTCTTTGTTTTGTTCAAATGATGTAAATTGTTTAAGAAGGGTAATGATGTATTAGATGGATTTTAATCAAATTCGTACACAATTTTTTTTTAAAATTCTTTAATAATAGTTCCAAATGTCCAAAAGTTGCAAATGATATGTCAATGAAAACTAGAGAATGAGATCTTCACAATGCAAGGTAAATCAATTATCACTTTTGTTCATATTTTTATTTAATCTACACTTTTCATAATCAATCAGCAGGAATTTTCATAAAATCACAGAAATTCGAAAATTAATTCATAAATTACCAAAATTTTACAAAAATTAGGAAAGAAAGTTCAGGTTATGTGGTAAAAATTTCAGATCAAAAAGATTGATATTCCAAAAGTTATGGTCAAAAATCAGAGTATATGACAGAATTGGACAGAGAATGGTATGTGTTGCCAAAAGAGGGTGGAATTCAAATTTTATCCAAACAACAATGCAATTAAAATTCAGATCAAGAAACTACACTTCAAAATGATTTCCATAGACTTAGATTTTTTATTTATAGGATTTTTTTACTAATTTCTAAAAATTGTAGAAAAACAGTCAGATTCAAAATCAAGAACAGAAGATTTAAAAAAAATCAAAACTTTGCACAGATTTTATCTTACAAATTTAACATAAAAGCATTGGGCACATATTGTATGAAAGTTGTTCTAAAATATCTAAAGAAATACAAAATATTTTTTTTATAATTTTCTTAGATCAGATCTGAAGTCAAACAATTTTTTACTGAACTGACAGAAACAAAATGCAGAAAAATGTATTTTTGAATTTAGAGGATAAAAGTAGGGATTTTTAAGGCAATTTGATCAAGAATTGTATCATTAATCACAAAATATTCAATTATTCAGATTTGGAACAAGTTTGAATTATTTCCAACCAGAAAAACTCAGCAAATAGATCAAAATTTCAGATCAAACACCAGTCAACCAACTAGTGTTTGATCTCAAATTTTTGAACTAAAAACTTCACTAAATCAAGCAAAAACCTCAACCAAGATTCAAGATGATAAAATGGACTAACATGCAGGAAAATTCAGTTCTAAATGACCTAATTAATTCAACCAAATCGATTAAACCAAAAAAACCAGATTTAACAGCATATTATGAACAGTAACCAAATCAGTCAATTTCATTCAAATTAAAGCAAGATTTCAAACAATTCTATCACAAAAAGCCTATCCCTACAAGATTCTACTCACACATGATAAGATCAACCGAAATTAGGCATGTGTTCATCATATTTTTATACAAATTGGATCTTGTAATCTAAAATTGGATACAAGAGATTAAATGAAAATTGAATCAAACCGAGACGTAGAAGATCAACCAGAAGCTTCCTTGAGCCGATTTGAACCTCCAATTGATGCTCGATCCAGCCGGAACCGCTCAATTGCCTTTTTCACCAAAATCAGCCCGAATTGGTGAATTTTCACTCAAACTCGAAAATTGAAGCTCGAAACGCTCTGAGATTCAGTAATGGAGTTACTGAAACTTAAAGAAGATGATTGGAGAGTGGTGTATTGAAAGAATTTGGAGAATGGAAGAATGATTGTGAGAGATTGGATGGAAGGGTGTAATTTATAGAGAGACTGGTATGGAGAGTGGGGGACAAACCGAGCGATTCCATTGGCTCAGGCAGATCAAGTGGGGTGTACTGAAGATCTGGACGAAATTTCGTTTAATTTGGCTGAGAATTGAACGAGTTTGAATCATCGGATTTTTCATCCGTTTACTCGCGCGAAAACTGAACTGAATTTCAGTTCAGATGATTTGAATCGCATTACTGAGACTGACAGTGGGTCCCCTCAGAATAAGTTGTAGTGAAACGGGTCGTAATCGCGTGAAACGAGTCGCTATTCCGTTATTAATCTCTGAGTTTTCAAACTGTTTTGTTTTGGTTTTCTGTGGTGAAACGGTGAGACGAGTCACAACTGATGAAACGAGTCATCTTCTTCTTCAGCCTTTGGCGCTGAGTTTTGAATTAAATTTCCGGATTTCATGCGACGAAACGAGCTGCAGCTCGCTTGAAACGAGTCGCTTTTGTGTGAGTTGGGTACTGACTCGTTTTAAGCTCGTGCCGCTGATCTGGTGTGGCGAATCGGTTTGAAACGCGTGAGACGAGTCATAACTGATGAAACGAGTCGTCTTCTTCTTCAGTTTTGGCGCTGAATTTCTTTCCTCGATCTTCTGTGGCTTGCGATCGTGTGCTCGTCCTAAAACAATCCTCTGACAGCCTTGTGAGTTGCGAATTTGGACTTTGGATCGATTTTTCTCTTGGATTTCAGACCCGTTTACCCGTTTCTCACAACCATCGATTCGAGCTCGTGATTCTGTACATTTCGCTGTGATTCATCAACTCAGATCTCTTCGCCATCTTCTCACGAATCCACAGGGCTTTGAATGGTTGAAAACCGTTGAGTAAAACTCGAGTTCTGCTGATTTGAATATCATCGGTTCGCTGTTCCGCCATTGCTGACCAGAGTGTGCAAATCGACCTCTTGTTCGCAATTCACACAACGAAATCCAAAACGGTGACTCAGGCTTCGTTCTCAACTTCCTCACGATGCTTCACAACCATTATTACTTCCCAATCCGCCTCGAATCCAGAGAATTCCTCCATTAACCAACTCGGTTTCAGTTTCGCGAAAATAACCAAAAAACGGCTGAACTCGTGAATCAAACTATGATTTCGAGTTGTTTTTCCATCGAATTGAGGCTTCTGAATTCATCGTGAGCCTTCACTAAAGCTTTACGACACGAAAAGAATCATCTTTGCTTGAGAAAAACGGAAATGGTTGATCGAATTCATTCGCTGTTCGAAACTCGACCGTTGGTTCATCCAGTTTGAAAAGTTCATTGAGGATTTCGTCGAACAGATTACGGAAACACGGATTTCTCGCTCGATTTCGCATCATTCGATGAGTTCTTCATACGGTTAGAAAGGGTAGAAGATGTAGAAGAGAATGAGATCGGTTTTGGCTCGAATGGATGATGGTGGAAGGCACGGCAGATCAACCATGGTTTCGGTACGTATTTGGCACCTGTTCTGGCCGAATTCCGGCGATCGCCGGAACTTTCAAGACCGGAGGATGGCACCGGCGTGTTCGTCTCGTCATGCTGAATCCATGGCTGGCCGGTTTGTTCAGTTTCGAGCAAAATTTCGGACTTTGGATGTTGAAGAAGACGGGTTTGACCTAGTCAACCGTTGACTTTGACCAGTTTTGACCTGATTTTCAATTGGTGATTCTGAGAGTTCTAGAAGGTTTCTGATCGCGAGGATTGTACCGTTGGGTTCGTTTCGTCGAGCTCTTCGTTTTGGTATACCGTTTGACCCATTTTGGAGAAGTTGACTTTTGGTCAACTTGGCGATTTTTGGCGTTTGGCTCGGTTCGACTTGGTTGTAGAAGGTTTTTGAATTGTCGTAAAAGTTTGGGGAATTTTTTGTAGAGAGTTTGAGGTTTTTAGTTGGCCATCTTTGGCCCATTATTTGCGTTTTGGTCCAATTCTTCATTTTATGGCCTTTTTGCCTGTAAAATCACACAAAAATGTATTAAGAGGTTTCAAATTATGTTTTATGAATTATGAGCATTTTTCATACATTTAATGTGAATTATGATTGAATTTGAGATGATAAAAACCCTAAAAATGTGTATAAGAACATCTGTTAGTCGACAACAAGATGAATATTCTACAAAAAGAAATCTGGCAATTGGATAAAAGCTTAGAAAGATTCAAGCGTTCAAATATGGAGTCAGTGAATAAAACATAAATTGTTTCTGACCAACCCGTGGTAATTTAAGGAGTTCTTCAACTACGGGAGCTATTCTTGGAACGTTCTTTTTTCTATCTCCTCAAGACACGCAAAATTACAATAACCTAACTTTTCCTACCCCTCACGTGTGATGAGATTTGAAAAAAAAGTTGATAAATATGTTCTCTTTCCCTTTTGCCGAATCACGACAGCAGAAGAAAAAATCATTTCCTATATGAATAACGATCCAATATGCAAAATTCGCTAAGAACATCTGTTAGTCGACAACAAGGCGAATATTCTACAGAAAGAAATCTGGCAATTGGATAAAAATATAGAGAGATTCAAGCATTCAAAGTTCGAGTCAGAGAAAAAAAATAAGTTATTTCTTGGCACATTTTTTTTCTATCTCCACAAGACATTGTAATTTTGCTTGTTTTGAGGAGATAGAAAAAAAAATGTGCCAAGAACAGCTCCCGTAGTTGAAGAACTCCTTAAATTACCACGGGTTCGTCAGAAACAAGTTCTGTTTTTTTCTCTGACTCGAACTTTGAATGCTTGAATCTCTCTAAGTTTTTATCCAATTGCCAGATTTCTTTCTGTAGAATATTCGCCTTCTTGTCGACTAACAGATGTTCTTTGCGAATTTTGCATCTTGGACCCTTATTCAGATAGAAAATATTTTGTTGTTCTGCTGTCCTGATTCGGCAAAGGGGAGGGAGAACATATTTATCAACTTTTTCTTCAAATCTCATCACAAGTGAGGGGTAGGAAAAGATACGTTATTGTTATTTTGCATGTCTTGAGGAGATAGAAAAAAGAATGTGTCAAGAATAGCTCCCGTAGTTGAAAAACTCCTTATATTACCATGGATTGGTCAGAAACAACTTATGTTTTTTCTCTTCCTCCAACTTTCAACGCTTCGATCTCTCTAAGTTTTTATGGAATTGCATGATTTCTTTTTGTAAAATATTCTCCTTGTTGTCGACTAACAGATGTTCTTAGCGAATTTTGCTTATTGGACCCTTATTCAGATAGAAAATGATTTTTTGTTCTACTATCCAGATTCGGCCAAGTGGAGAGAGAACACTTTTTTTTCAAATCTCATCACACGTGAGGGTAGGAAAGGATAGGTTATTGTTATCTTACATGTCTTAAGGAGATAGAAAAAAGAATGAGCCAAGAATAGCACCTGTAGTTGAGGAAATCCTTAAATTACCACGGGTTGATCAGAAACTGCTTATGTTTTTTTCTCTGACTCCAACTTTGAACGCTTGAATCTCTCTAAGTGTTGATCGAATTGTCTAACAGATGTTCTTAGCGAATTTTGCATATTGGACCCTTATTCAGATAGAAAATGATTTTTTGTTCTGCTGTCCTGATTCGGCCAAGGGGAGAGAGAATATATTTATCAACTTTTTCTTCAAATCTCATCAAAGGTGAGGGGTAGGAAAAGATAGGTTATTGTAATTTTGCATGTCTTCAGGAGATAGAAAAAAGAATGTGCCAAGAATAGCTCCCGTAGTTGAAGAACTCCTTAAATTACCACGGGTTGGTCAGAATCGACTTATGTTTTTTTCTCTCACTCGAACACTGAATGCTTGAATCTCAATAAGTTTTTATCCAATTGCCAGATTTGAGGTTGTTGATACTCCTGGTTTGGAGGATAGTACTCAGCAAATCAAATTTTGCCCAATTCCGATTTATAATTTGTGAGATACTAATTTTCTAAATTTGTAATATTTTTGTTTTTGAACTTTCTGTCCAGATTCACTGTTTCTTTTCTTCTGAATTTTTAAAAATATAAAAACAAATATTAAAAATACAAAAATAGATCTACTTGAGGTATTTTGAGGTGAATAATCCAAATATGAATTTTAAAATAGTAGTTGTTAAACAGATTAGGAGATATTAAAATTTTGGTGAGTGCTGGTCTGTCAGAACCAGTTTCTGATCCAGATCTGAATTTTCTTATTAAATCTCAAACTACAAAGCATTATTGCACAAAACTTTAACAACTAGTCTAAAACTTGATAATTGAATTTCTGTACAAATTTCGGAATTTTTCAAACTTTGGTGATTTTTCTATAATTTTCTGAAATTACTGCTGAACCGATTTTGAATCTGAAATAAAGTTCTGGACTGAACTGCAAATAACTCAAAATTTTTGAATAAAATAATAATACCAGTAAAAGACCACATCGTAGATCTCTCTTTCTAGTTTACAACGGTATCTCGTGTGTTGGATTCGGAGTTTATTTGGTCTAGTTACCAATTAAATCACTAAAGTGTGACGTGCTGAATTTTCGAAACAAACTAACAATTGAGTTTAAACTTGGAAATTTACCTAATAAACCTTGAACTAAAAGATTTTACACTAAAGATAAATCATTGGGATTAGTTAATTCTTGAGGCCACACCTCCTTGTGTTCGACCCCTAAACTCATTTACCGCTCATACTCGTAAATTGATTAATAGGGAAATATAAATTATTTTGCTAAATTGTGTGAAATTTAACGACGGTTTTACACAATTTACAAATGGCGCCGTTGTCGGGGAGGCGGCTTGCATCAAGTTAAAACTAACCCACTAATTTTTCTCTAGTGTTGTGTCTTTCTTATTTTGAAGGTTATTAGGGCACAAGACCTTTCAATGGATTGGCAAGGCAAGAGGTGAAAGAGATTCAATGACGGGAAGACAAACGTGGACGGGATGGCCACACGATGGCTATCCATGGCACAATGGCGAAAGCTCCTTCGAGCAGACACAACCTCTCTACGGACAATCTTATGGGCAAGGAGCGTTGTTCAGCCACTCCTCCATCCTGGAGTCGAGGGATGAAATGTTGAGACAATCCTGGGGTTTCAAACCTCAGGACAATTTCCAAAACCCGTACATGCCTGCCACACCAACCCATTCATTCCAACCTTACCAAAAAATAGGGTTTTATAGGAAATTTATGATGTGTAACAATCATTAATCACTTAGGGTATAATTTCTCAGATTTAGATGATGGATTTGAGCAATCTAAGCTAAGATTTACTCAAGAAATTGACTCAAGAACTAGTTTATTCCAAAACAGCCATTTCAAAACAAAACTTGATTTAAATCAATCACAACTCCAAATTAAACACACAAAATACTAAGCTAAGTATTTCAAATGATTAACAAGCCAATAAACTCTAGATTTAATAGATCAATTGAAGAAAAATACTAAGCTAAGCAATTTCCCCCCAATTCATTCAAAAATATGTGTTTATGACTATTCATCAAAATTCAGAAAAATTACAAGATTATTAAGCAAGATTTCATGTATACAAATCACAAATTCCCCTCCCTATCTAGATCTACTCACACATATTCACAAGAACAAGAGTTTGACAAGATTTCATCATGATTATTACAAAATTGAGTTCTTGTGATCTAAAATCCAAATCAAATTGTTTAAAGAGAATTGGACTAAACCACGAGTTGGAAGACCAGCCGGTAGCTCCCTCGAGTCGATTTGAAGCTCCAATTGCGCCTCGATTCAAGCTAGAATCGACCGATTCGAATTTTCCCCAAATCAGCCCCAAATTGCGCGTTTTCACTCAAAAATGAAAATTAGAGCTCAAGAAAGCTTGAAACTCATTAATGGAGGTTCTAGAGGTTAGAGAAGAAGAGTGGATAGTGGTGTATAAGTTAAGGAGAGTGGGAGAATGAGTTCTTTTGAGAGAATGGATGAAAGATCGTGTCTTTGGTGGATTGGAATACGGTTCTTTATATAGAGAGTTGAGGAATATTTTGAGCCTTGTGATTGGCTCAAATGGATCAGGGGACTGTACTGAAGATCTGGACCAAATTTCGTTGTATTCCGCTGAAAAATGAGCGAGAATTTCGAATTTTAGTATTTGGCAGTTATTTTGAAATCTGGAATTTCGTCGAACGGTTTAGTGGCATCATTTCAAACTCGAATATCTCACTCATTTCTTCATAGTTTTCTATGTTCTTGGTATCCATGGAAAGCGGGAAGAGAGAAGACGAGAATAGAATTAGTTTCGCATGAAATCGAGGTCTGTAGAGTGAATTATGGTCTTGAGAAGTTCAGCTCGAATTGAGTTATTTCAGCAAAAATAGAATTCAATTTCATCGAACACCTGTTTTGAACTCAATTATCTCACTCAATTCTTCATCACTTTTTGAGGTCTTTATATGGTTAGAAAGAGGGGAATGAGTAGAAGAGAATGGTGTTGGAAATATGATAAACTGAGGTCTGTACGGGAAATGGGGAGCTTGAGAAAACTGTAGCTCAAAATTGGTTATTTTTGGGCTGACAGGAGGTTTTTCACATTTTGCGGCCAACTCTGGCCGTTCCAGCGATGGCTAATCATACGGTTGTGCTTGTTTTTTCGAGACGAGTCGAATGGTATCGAGTTTGTTCAATTCCGAGGATTTCTAAAAAAATCGCATTTTAGAGAGAGAAAGGGTTGACTTGACTGCGACGGTTGACTTTTCAGTTTTGACCAGAATTTTTGCGCGTCGCATTTTCTCTATTCTTGCGCTTCTTGGTTTATTGTGAGGTGTAACACGTTGGTTATGATCCATTTGATCGGAATGTCATATTCCGATACGAAACGTCATAAGAAACGTGGACGTTTCTTCTCTGTTTTGGGACCGAACGTGGTCGGTTCACGTATCGGTTTGGCTGAAGAAAGTCATGAGGCAGTGGACGTTTTCTTAACGTTTTGTGGTCGTTTCTTAATCGTTCCAATATTTTCTCTTTTCCACCGATGTTCTCCATCGTTTAGGGTTGGAGAAGTATGTGTATGGTATTTAAGGATTTTAGGGAGAGTTTGGCCATCCTTGGCCCATTAGTTGCGTTATGGTGCTTCTTTTGGAGTTGACTTTCGAATAAGTCCTCCAATTCTTCTTTTTATGGCCTTTTCGCCTGCAAAATCACATAAAAATGTATTAAGAAGTTTCAAATTATATTTTATGAATTATGAACATTTTTTCTTACGATTTATGTGAATTATGATTAAATTTGAGATGATAAAAATCCTAAAAATGTGTATAAAATTACACATTACAATTAGATAAAAACTTAGAGAGATTCAAGCATTCAATGTTGGAGTCGGAGAAAAAAACGTAAGTTGTTTCTGACCAACCCGTGGTAATATAAGGATTTCTTCAACTACGGGCGCTATTCTTGTCTCATTCTTTTTTCTATCTCCTCAAGACATGCAAAATTATAATAACCTATCATTTCCTATCCCTCGCGCGTTATGAGATTTGAAGAAAAAGTTGATAAATATGTTCTCTTTCCCCTTGGCCGAATCAGGACAGCAGAACAAAAAAACATTTTCGATCTGCATATGGGTCAAATATGCAAAATTCGCTAAGAACTTCTGTAAGTCGACAATAAGGCGAATATTCTACAAAGAGAAATCTGGCAATTGGAAAAAAGCTTAGAGATTCATGCGTTCAAAGTTGGAGTCAGAAAAAAAACATAAGCTGTTTCTGACCAACCCGTCGTAATTTAAGGATATCTTCAACTACGGACACTATTATTCGCACATTCTATTTTCTATCTCTTCAATACATGCAAAATAACAATAACCTATCTTTTTCTACCCCTCACGTGTGATGAGATTTGAAGAAAAAGTCGATAAATATATTCTCTCTCCCCATGGCCGAATCAGGACAGCAGATCAAAAAATCAAGTTCCATCCGAATAAGGGTCCAATACGCAAAATTCGCTTAGAACATCTGTTAGTCGAAAACAAGGTTAATATTCTACAAAAAGAAATCTGGCAAATGGATAAAAACTTAGAGCGATCGAAGCGTTCAAAATCGGAGTCAGAGAAAAAATCATAAGTTGTTCCTGACCAACCCGTCGTAATTTAACGATTTCTTCAACTACGGGCGCTATTCTTGGCTCAATCTTTTTTTATCTCCTGAAAACAAGCAAAATAGCAATAACCAATATTTTCTTACCCCTCACGTGTGATGTGATTTGAAGAAGAAGTCGATAAATATGTTCACTCTCCCCTTTACCGAATCAGGACATCAGAACAAAAAATCATGTTCTATCTGAATAAGGGTCCAATACGCAAAATTCCCTAAGAACATCTGTTAGTCGACAACAAGGCGAATATTCTACAAACAGAAATGTAGCAATTGGACCAAAACTAGAGAGATCGAAGCGTTCAAAGTTGGAGTCAGAGAAGGAAACATAAGTTGTTTCTGACCAACCCGTCTTAATTTAAGGTTTTGTTCAACTACGGGCGTTATTCTTGGCTCATTCATTTTTCTATCTCCTCAAGACATGCAAAATAGCAATAACCTATATTTTCCTACCCCTCACGTGTGATGTGATTTGAAGAAAAAGTTGGCAAATATGTTCTCTCACCCCTTTGCCGAATCCGGACAGCAGAACAAGAAATCATTTTCCTTCTGAATAAGTGTCCAATATGCAAAATTCGCTAAGAACATCTGTTAGTCGACGACAAGGCGAATATTCTACAAGAAGAACTCTGGCATTTGTACAAAAACTTAGAGAGATTACAACATTCAAAGTAGGAGTCAGAGAAAAAAACATAAGCCGTTTCTGAGCAACCCGTGGTAATTTAAGGAGTTCTTCAACTACGGGAGCTATTCTTTGCACATTCTTTTTTCTATCTCCTCAAGACATGCAAACTTACATTAACCTATCTTTTCCTACCCCTCACGTGTGATGAGACTTGAAGAAAAAGTTGATAAATACGTTCTCCCTCCCCTTTGCCGAATCATGACATCAGAACAAAAAATCATGTTCTATCTGAATAAGGGTCCAATACGCAAAATTCCCTAAGAACATCTGTTAGTCGACAACAAGGCGAATATTCTACAAACAGAAATGTAGCAATTGGACCAAAACTTAGAGAGATCGAAGCGTTCAAAGTTGGAGTCAGAGAAGGAAACATAAGTTGTTTCTGACCAACCCGTCTTAATTTAAGGTTTTCTTCAACTACGGGCGCTATTCTTGGCTCATTCTTTTTTCTATCTCCTCAAGACATGCAAAATAGCAATAACCTATATTTTCCTACCCCTCACGTGTGATGTGATTTGAAGAAAAAGTTGGCAAATATGTTCTCTCACCCCTTTGCCGAATCCGGACAGCAGAACAAGAAATCATTATCCTTCTGAATAAGTGTCCAATATGCAAAATTCGCTAAGAACATCTGTTAGTCGACGACAAGGCGAATATTCTACAAGAAGAACTCTGGCATTTGTACAAAAACTTAGAGAGATTACAACATTCAAAGTTGGAGTCAGAGAAAAAAACATAAGCCGTTTCTGAGCAACCCGTGGTAATTTAAGGAGTTCTTCAACTACGGGAGCTATTCTTTGCACATTCTTTTTTCTATCTCCTCAAGACATGCAAACTTACATTAACCTATCTTTTCCTACCCCTCACGTGTGATGAGACTTGAAGAAAAAGTTGATAAATACGTTCTCCCTCCCCTTAGCCGAATCATGACAGCAGAAAAAAAAAATCATTTTTCAATCTGAATAAGGGTCCAATATGCAAAATTCGCTAAGAACATCTGTTAGTCGACAAGAAGGCGAATATTCTACAAAATGAAATCTGGTAATTGGATAAAAACATAGAGCGACCGAACCGTTCAAAGTTGGAGTTAGAGAAAAAAACATAAGCAGTTCCTGACCAACCCGTCGTAGTTTAAGGATTTCTTCAACTACGGGCGCTATTCTTGGCTCATTCTTTTTTCTATCTCCTCAAGACATGCAAAATAGCAATAACCTATATTTTCCTACCCCTCACGTGTGATGTGATTTGAAGAAAAAGTTGGTAAATATGTTCTCTCTCCACTTTGCCGAATCAGGACATCAGAACAAAAAATCATTTCCTATCTGAATAAGTGTCGTATATGCAAAATTCGCTAAGAACATCTGTTAGTATATAACAAGGCGAATATTCTACAGAAAGAAATCTGGCATTTGTACAAAAACTTAGAGAGATTACAGCATTCAAAGTTGGAGTCAGAGAAAAAAAACATAAGTTGTTTCTCACCAACACGTGGTAATTTAAGGAGTTCTTCAACTACGGGAGCTATTCCTTGCACATTTATTTTTCTATCTCCTCAAGACATGCAAACTTACATTAACCTATCTTCTCCTACCCCTCACGTGTGATGAGATCTGAAGAAAAAGTTGATAAATATGTTCTCCCTCCCCTTGGCCGAATCAGGACAGCAGAACAAAAAATCATTTTTCTACCTTAATAAGGGTCCAATATGCAATATTCGCTAAGAACATCTGTTAGTCAACAACAAGGCGAATATTCTACATAAGGAAATCTGGCAATTGGACAAAAACATACAGAGATTCAAGCATTCAAAGTTGGAGTCAGAGAAAAAAAACATAAGTTGTTTCAAAACCAACGTGGAAATTTAAGGAGTTCTTCGACTACGAGAGCTAAGAACATCTGTTAGTCCACAACAAGGCGAATATTCTACACATAGAAATCTGGCAATTCGATAAAAACTGAGAGAGATACAAGCATTCAAAGTTGGAGTTTTACAAAAAAACATAAGCTGTTTCGGACCAACCCGTGGTAATTTAAGGATTTCTTCAACTACGGACGCTATTCTTGGCTCATTCTTTTTTCTATCTCCTCAAGAGATGCAAGATAACAATAACCTATCTTTTGCTACCCTCACGTGTGATGAGATTTGAAAAAAAAGTTGATGAATATGTTCTCTCGCCACTTGGCCGAATCTGGACAGTAGAACAAAAAATCATTTTCTATCTGAATCAGGGTCCAATAAGCAAAATTCGCTAAGAACATCTATTATTCGACAACAAGGGAATATTTTACAAAAAGAACTCTTGCAATTCGATAAAAACTTAGAGAGACCGAAGAGTTGAAAGTTGGAGTCAGAGATAAAAACATAAGTTGTTCCTGACAAACCCAAGGAAATTTAAGGAGGTCTTAAACTAAGGGAGCTATTCTTGGCACATTCTTTTTTCTATCACCTCAAGACATGCAAAATTACAATAACCTATCTTTTCCCACCCCTCACGTGTGATGAGAATTGAAGAAAAAGTTGATAAATATGTTCTCCCTCCCCTTGGCCGAATCAGAACAGCAGAACAAAAAATCATTCTCTATCTGAATAACGGTCCAATAAGCAAAATTCGCTAAGAAAACCTTTTAGTCCACAACAAGGCGAATATTCTACACATAGAAAGCTGGCAATTCGATAAAAACTGAGAAAGATTCAAGCATTCAAAGTTGGAGTCAGAGAAAAAAACATAAGCTGTTTCTGACCAACCCGTGGTAATTTAAGGATTTCTTCAACTACGGACGCTATTCTTGGCTCATTCTTTTTTCTATCTCCTCAAGAGATGCAAGATAACAATAATCTATCTTTTGCTACCCTCACGTGTGATGAGATTTGAAAAAAAAGTTGATGAATATGTTCTCTCTCCACTTTGCCGAATCTGGACAGTAGAACAAAAAATCATTTTCTATCTGAATCAGGGTCCAATAAGCAAAATTCGCTAAGAACATCTGCTAGTCGACAACAAGGGAATATTTTACAAAAAGAACTATTGCAATTCGATAAAAACTTAGAGAGATCGAAGCGTTGAAAGTTCGAGTCACAGAAAAAACATAAGTTGTTTCTGACCAAGCCATCGTATTTTAAGGAGTTATTCAGCTATGGAGCTATTCTTGACACATTCTTTTTTCTATCTCCTCAAGACATGCAAGATAACAATAACCTATCTTTTCCTACCGTCACGTGTGATGAGATTTAAAAAAAAAGTTGACAAATATGTTCTCCCTCCACTTGGCCGAATCTGGACAGTACATCTAAAAATCATTTTCTATCTGAATAGGGGTCCTATAAGCAAAATTCGATAAAAACTTAAAGAGATCGAAGAGTTGAAAGTTGGAGTCAGAGAAAAAAACATAAGTTCTTTCTGACAAACCCATGGTAATTTAAGGAGGTCTTCAACTAGGGGAGCTATTCTTGGCACATTCTTTTTTCTATCTCCTGAAGACATGCAAAATAATAATAACCATCTTTTCCTACCCCTTTTGTGTGATGAGATTGGAAGAAAAAGTTGATAAATATATTCTCTCTCCCCATGGCTGAATTGGGACAACAGAACAAAAAATTATTTTCTATGCGAATAAGGGTCCAATATGCAAAATTCACTAAGATCATCTGTTAGTCGACAACAAGGCAAATATTCTACAAAAAGAAATCTGGCAATTGGATAAAAACTTAGAGAGACTCGAGCGTTCAAAGTTGGAGTCGGATAAAAAACACATAAGCTGTTTCTGACCAACCCGTCGTAATGTAAGGATTTTCTTCAACTACGGACGCTATTCTTGGCTCATTCTTTTTTCTATCTCCTCAAGACATGCAAGATAACAATCAACTATCTTTTCCTACCGTCACGTGTGACGAGATTTTAAAAAAAAGTTAATAAATATGTTCTCTCTCCACTTGGGCGAATTTGGACAGTACAACTAAAAATTATTTTCTATCTGAATAAGGGTCCAATAAGCAAAATTCGCTAAGAACATCTGTCGACAACAAGGAGAATATTTTACAAAAAGAAATCTGGCAATTTGATAAAAACTTAGAGAGATCGAAGCGTTCAAAGTTGGAGTCAGAGAAAAAAACATAACTTGTTTCTGACCAACCCATGGTAATTTAAGGAGTTCTTCTACTATGGGAGCTATTCTTGGCACATTCTTTTTTCTATCTCCTCAAGACATGCAAAATTACAATAACCTAGCTTTTCCTACCCCTCACGTGTGATGAGATTAGAAGAAAAAGTCGATAAATATGTTCTCCCTCCCCTTCGACGAATCTGGACAGCAGACCAAAAAATCATTTTCTATCTGAATAAGGGTCAAATATGCAAAATTCGCTAAGAACATCTGTTAGTCGAAAACAAGGCGAATATTCTACAAAAAGAAATCTGGCAATTGGATAAAAGCTTAGAGAGATTCAAGCGTTCGAAGTTGGACTCAGAAAAAAAATAAAAGCTGTTTCAGACCATCCCGTGGTAATTTAAGGATTTCTTGAACTACGGGCGCTATTCTTGGCACATTCTTTCTTCTATCTCCTCAAGACATGCAAAATTACAATAACCTATCTTTTCCTACCCCTCACGTGTGATGAGATTTGAAAAAAAAGTCGATAAATATGTTCTCTCTCCACTTGGTCGAATCTGGACAGTAGAACAAAAAATCATTTTCTATCTGATTGAGGGTCCAATAAGCAAAATTCGCTAAGAACATCTGTTAGTCGACAACAAGGAGAATATTCTAGAAAAATAAATCTTGCAATTCGATAAAAACTTAGAGAGCCCGAAGCTTTGAAAGTTGGAGTCAGTGAAAAAAACATAAGTTGTTTCTGACCAACCCATAGTAATTTAAGGATTTCTTGAACTATGGGAGCTATTCTTGGCACATTCTTTTTTCTATCTCCTCAAAATATGCAAAATAACAATAACCTATCTTTTCCTACCCCTCACGTGTGATGAGATTTGAAGAAAAAGTTGATAAATATAATCTCTCTTCCCATGGCCGAATCAGGAAAGCAGAACAAAAAATCATTTTTTATCTGAATCAGGGTCCAATACGCAAAATTCGCTAAGTACATCTGTTAGTCGAAAACAAGGTGAATATTCTACAAAAAGAAATCTGGCAAATGGATAAAAACATAGAGCGATCGAAGCGTTCAAAATTGGTGTCAAAGAAAAAAACATAAGCAGTTCCTGACCAACCCGTCATAATTTATGGATTTCTTCAACAACGAGCGCTATTCTTGGCTCAATCTTTTTTCTATTTTCTCAAGACAAGCAAAATAGCAATAATCTATATTTTCCTACCCCTCACGTGTGATGTGATTTGAAGAAAAAGTTGATAAATATGTTCTATCTTCCCTTTGTTGAATCAGGACAGCAGAACAAAAAATCATTTCCTATCTGAATATGGGTCTAATATGGAAAATTCGCTAAGAACATCTGTTAGTCGACAACAAGGTGATTATTCTACAAAGAGAAATCTGGCAATTGGATAAAAGCTTAGAGAGATTCAAGCCCTCAAAGTTGGAGTCAGAAAAAAAAATATAAGCTGCTTCTGACCAACCTGTGGTAATTTAAGGATTTCTTCAACTATGGGCGCTATTCTTGGCTCATTCTTTTTTCTATCTCCTCAATACAAGCAAGATTACAATAACTTATCTTTTCCTACACTCACGTGTGATGAGATTTGAAAAAAAAGTAGATATATATGTTCTCTCTCCACTTGGCCGAATCTGGACAGTAGAACAAAAAATAAGTTTCTATCTGTATAAGAGTCCAATAAGCAAAATTCGCTAAGAACATCTGTTAGTCGACAACAAGGAGAATATTTTACAAAAAGAAATCTTGCAATTCGATAAAAACATAGAGAGATCGAAGTGTTCAAAGTTGAGTCAGGGAAAAAAACATAAGTTGTTTCTGGCCAACCCATGGTAATTTAAACAGTTCTTCAACTACGGGAGTTATTCTTGGCACATTCTTTTTTCTATCTCCTCAATGCTTGCAAAATAACAATAACCTTTCTTTTCGTACCACTCACGTGTGAGAAGATTTTAAGAAAAAGTTGATAAATATATTCTCTCTCCCCATGGCCGAATCAGGACAGCAGATCAAAAAATCATGTTCTTTCTGAAAAAGGGTCCAATACGCAAAATTAGCTTAGAACATTTGTTAGTCGACAACAAGGTGAATACAAAAATAAATCTTGCAATTGAATAAAAACTTCGAGAGATCCAAGCGTTCAAAGTTGGAGTCAGAGAAAAAAGCAAAAGCGATTTCTGACCAGCCCTTCGTAATTTAAGGATTTATTCAACTACGGGCGCTATTCTTGCCTCGTTTTTTTTCTATCTCCTCAAGACATGCAAAATCACAATAACCTATATTTTCCTACCCTCACGTGTCATGAGGTTTGAAGAAAAAGTTGATAAATATGTTCTCTCTCCCCATGGCCGAATCAGGACAGCAGAACAAAAAGGCATTTTCTATCTGAATAAGTGTTCAAATATGCAAAATTCCCTAAGAACATCTGTTAGTCGACAACAAGGCGAATATTCTACAAACAGAAATCTGGCAATTGGACAAAAACATAGAGAGATCCAAGTGTTCAAAGTTGGAGTCAGAGAAAGAAACCTAAGTTGTTTCTGACAAACCCGTCGTAATTTAAGATTTTCTTCAACTACGGGCGCTTTTCTTGGTTCATTCCTTTTTTTCTATCTCCTCAAGACATGCAAAATAGCAATACTCTATATTTTCCTACCCTTCACGTGTGATGTGATTTGAAGAAAAAGTTGATAAATATGTTCTCTCTCCCCTTTGCCGAATCAGGACAACAGAACCAAAAAATCATTTCCTATCTGAATAAGTGTCCAATTTACAAAATTCGCTAAGAACATCGGTTAGTCGACAACAAGGCGAATATTCTACAAAAAGAAATCTGGCATTTGTATAAAAACTTAGAGTGATTACACCATTCAAAGTTGGAGTCAGTGAAAAAAACGTAAGTTGTTTAGGACCAACACGTGGTAATTTAAGAAGTTCTTCAACTACGGGAGCTATTCTTTGCACATTCTTTTTTCTATCTCCTCAAGACATACAAACTTACATTAACCTATGTTTTCCTACCCCTCACGTGATATGAGACACGAAGAAAAAGTTGATAAATATGTTCTCCCTCCTCTTGGCCGAATCCGGACAGCAGAACAAAAAATCATTTTCTATCTGAATAAGAGTCCAATTTACAAAATTCGCTAAGAACATCGGTTAGTCGACAACAAGGCGAATATTCTACAAAAAGAAATCTGGCATTTGTATAAAAACTTAGAGTGATTACAGCATTGAAAGTTGGAGTCAGTGAAAAAAACGTAAGTTGTTTAGGACCAACACGTGGTAATTTAAGAAGTTCTTCAACTACGGGAGCTATTCTTTGCACATTCTTTTTTCTATCTCCTCAAGACGTACAAACTTACATTAACCTATCTTTTCCTACCCCTCACGTGTGATGAGACACGAAGAAAAAGTCGATAAATATGTTCTCCCTCCTCTTGGCCGAATCCGGACAACAGAACAAAAAATTATTTTCTATCTCAATAAGGGTCCAAAAAACAAAATTCGCTAAGAACATCTGTTAGTCGACAACAAGGTGAATATTCTACAAGAAGAAATCTGGCAATTGGATAAATACTTAGAGAGATTCAAGCATTCAATGTTGGAGTCGGAGAAAAAAACGTAAGCTGTTTCTGACCAACCCGTGGTAATGTAAGGATTTCTTGAACTACGGGCGCTATTCTTGCCTCATTTTTTGTCTATCTCCTCAAGACATTCAAAATTACAATAACCTATCTTTTCCTACCCTCACGTGTTATGAGGTTTGAAGAAAAAGTTGATAAATATGTTCTCTCTCCCCTTGGCCGAATCAGGACAGTAGAACAAAAAAATATTTTCTATCTGAATAAGTGTTCAAATATGCAAAATACCCAAAGAACATCTGTTAGTCGACAACAAGGCGAATATTCTACAAACAGAAATCTGGCAATTGGACAAAAACTTAGAGAGATCCAAGCGTTCAAAGTAGGAGTCAGAGAAAGAAACATAAGTTGTTTCTGACAAACCCGTCGTAATTTAAGGATTTATTCAACTACCGGCGCTATTCTTGGTTCATTCTTTTTTCTATCTCGTCAAGACATGCAAAATAGCAATAACCTATATTTTCCTACCCCTCACGTGTGATGTGATTTGATCAAAAAGTTGATAAATATATTCTCTCAGCACTTTGCCGAATAAGGACAGCACAATATAAAATAATTTTCTATCCGAATAAGGGTCCCATATGCAAAATCCCCTAAGAACATCTGTTAGTCGACAACGAGGCGAATATTCTAAAAAATAAAATCTGGCAATTGGATAAAAACATAGAGAGATTCAAGCGTTAAAAGTTGGAGTCAGAGAGAAAACAGAAGTTGTTTTTGACCAACCCGTGGTAATTTACGGATTTCTTCAACTACGGGCGCTATTCTTGGCTCATTCTTTTTTCTATCTCCTCAAGACATGCAAAATAACAATAACCTATCTGTTCATACCCTCACATGTGATGAGATTTGAAAAAAAAAGTTGATAAATCTGTTCTCTCTCCGCTTGACCGAATCTGGACAGTACAACAAAAAATCATTTTCTATATGAGTAAGGGTCCAATAAGCAAAATTCGCTAAGAACATCGGTTAGACCACAAGAAGGAGAGTATTTTACAAATAGAAATCTTGCAATGCAATAAAACCATAGAGAGATCGAAGCGTTCAAAGTTACAGTCAGAGAAAAAAACGTAAGCTGTTTTCGACCAACCTGTGCTAATTTAAGTATTTCTTCAACTACGGGCGCTATTCTTGGCTCAATCTTTTTTCTATCTCCTCAAGACATGTAAAAACAATAACCTATCAAGTGTGATGAGATTTGAAGAAAAAGTTGATAAATATGTTCTCTCTCCCCTTGGCCGAATCAAGACAGCGGAGCAAAAAAGCATTTTCTATCAGAATAAGGACCCAATCTGCAAAATTCGCTAAGAACATCTGTTAGTCGACAACAAGGTGCATATTCTACAAAAAGGAATCTGGCAATTGAATAAAAACTTAGAGAGATTCAAGTGTTCAAAGTTGGAGTCAGAGAAAAAAACACAAGCGCTTTCTGACCAACCCATCGTAATTTAAGGATTTCTTCGTCTACGGGCGCTACTCTTGGCTCAATCTTCTTTCTATCTGCTCGAGACAAGCAAAAAAGGAATAACCTATATTTTTCCACCCCTCACGAGTGATGGGATTTGAAGAAAAAGTTGATAAATATGTTCTCTCTCCCCTTTGCCGAATCAGGACAGCAGAACAAAAAATTATTTTCTATCTGAATAAGTGTCCAATATGTAAAATTCGCTAGGAACATCTGTTAGTCGACAACAAGTTGAATATTCTACAAAAAGAAGTCTGGCAATTGGATAAAAACTTAGAGAGATTCAAGCGTTCAAAGTTGGAGTCAGAGAAAAAACCGTAAGCTGTTTCTTACCAACCCGTGGTAATTTAAGGATTTCTTCTACTACGGGCGCAAATCTTGGCTCATTCTTTTTTCTATCTCCTCAAGACATGCAAAATTACGATAACCTATCTTTTCCTACCCCTCACGTGTGATGAGATTTGAAGAGAAAGTTGATAAATATGGTCTCTCTCCCCTTGGCCGAATCAAGACATCAGAACAAAAAAGCATTTTCTATCTGAATAAGGGTCCAATATGCAAAATTCGATAAGCACATCTGTTAGTCGACAACAAGGCGAATATTCTACAAACAGAAATCTGGCAATTGCATAAAAACTTAGAGAGATCCAAGTGTTCATTATTGGAGTGAGAGAAAAAAAAACATAAGCTTTTTCTGACCAACCCGTCGTAATTTACGGTTTTCTTCATGTACGGGTGCTATTCTTGACTCATTCTTTTTTCTATCTTCTCAAGACGTGAAAAATAACAATGACCTATATTTTCCTACCCCTCACGTGTGATGAGATTTGAAGAAATAGTTGATAAATATGTTCTCTCTCCCCTTGGCCGAATCAAGACATCAGATAAAAAAGCATTTTCTATCTGAATAAGGGTCCAATATGAAAATTCATAAAGAACATCTGTCAGTCGACAACAGGGTTAATATTCTACAAAATGAAACCTGGCAATTGAATAAAAACTTAGAGTGATCCAAACGTTCTAAGTTGAAGTCAGAGAAAAAAACATAAGCACTTTCTGACCAACCTATCGTAATTTAAGGATTTCTTCTACTACGGGCGCTATTCCTGGCTGAATCTTCTTTCTATCTCCTCAAGACAAGCAAAGTAGCAATAACCTATATTTTCCTACCCCGCACGTGTGATGTGATTTGATGAAAAAGTTGATAAATATGTTGTTTCTCCCCTTTGCCGAATAAGGATAGCAGAACAAAAAATCATTTTCTATCTGAATAAGGGTCCAATATGCAAAATTCGCTAAGAACATCCGTTAGTTGACAACAAGTTGAACATTCTACGAAAAGAAATATGGCAATTGGATAAAAACTTAGAGAGATTCAAGCGTTCAAAGTTGGAGTAAGAGAAAAAAACGTAAGATGTTTCTGACCAACCCGTGGTAATTTAAGGATTTCTTCAACTACGGGCACTATTCTTGGAATTCTTTTTTCTCTCTCCTCAAGACATGCAAAATTATCATAACCAATCTTTTCCTACCGCTCACGTGTTATGAGATTTGAAGAAAAAGTTCATAAATATGTTCCCTCTCCCCTTGGCCGAATCAAGACAGCAGAACAAAAAAATATTTTCTATCAGTATAAGGGTCCAATATGCAAAATTCGCTGAGAACATCTGTTAGTCGACAACAAGGCGAATATTCTACAGACAGAAATATGGCAATTGAATAAAAACTTAGAGTGATCCAAGCGTTCAATGTTGGAGTCAGACAAAAAAACATAAAATGTCTCAGACCAACCCGTCGTAATTTAAGGTTTTCTTAAACTACGGGTGTTCTTCCTGGCTCATTCTTCTTTCAATCTCCTCAAGACATACAAAATAGCAATAACCTATATTTTCCTACCCGTCACGTGTGATGTGATTTGAAGAAAAAGTTGATAAATATGTCGTCTCTCCACATGGCCGAATCTGGACAATAGAACAAAAAATTATTTTCTATCTGAATATGGGTCCAATAATCAAAATTCGCTAAGAACATCGGTTAGTCGACAAGAAGGAGAATATTTTACAAAAAGAAATCTTGCAATTCGATAAATACTTAGAGAGATCGAAGATTTCAAAGTTGGACTCAGAGAAAAAAACATAAGCTGTTTCTGACCAACCCGTGGTAATTTATGGAGTTCTTCTACTACGGAAGCTATTCTTGGCACATTCTTTTTTCTATCTCCCCAAGACATGCAAAATAACAGCAACCTATCTTTTCCTACCCCACACGTGTGATGATATTTGAAGAAAAAGTTGATAAATATGTTCTATCCCTCCCCTTGGCCGAATCAGGACTGGAGAACAAAAAATCAATTTTCTATCTGAATAATGGTCCAATATGCAAAATTAGCTAATAACATGTGTTAGTCGACAACAAGTCGTATATTCTACAAAAACAAATCCGGAAATTTGATAAAATATTAGGGACATCCAAGCATTCAAATTTGGAGTCTGAAAAAAAACATAAGCTGTTTCTGACCGACCCGTGGTAATCTAAGGATTTCCTGAACAACGGGCGCTAATATTGGCTCATTCTTTTTACTATATCCTCAAGACACGGAAAATAACAAGAATCTATCTTTTCCTACCCTCACGTGTGCTGAGATTTGAAAAAAAAGTTGATAAATATGTTCCCTCTCCACTTGGCCGAATCTAGACGGTAGAACAAAAAATTATTTTCTATCTGAATAAGGGTCCAATAAGCAAAATTCGCTAAGAATATCGGTTAGTCGACAAGAAGGAGAATATTTTACAAAAAGAAATCTTGCAATTCGATAAAAATTTAGAGAGATCGAAGCGTTCAAAGTTGGAGTCAGAGAAAAAAACATAAGATGTTTCTGACCAACCCGTGGTAATTTATGGAGTTCTTGAACTACGGAAGCTATTCTTGGCACATTTTTTTTTCTCTCTCCTCAAGACATGCAAAATAACAATAACCTATCTTTTTCTACCCCTCACGTGTGATGAGATATGAAGAAAGAGTTGATAAATATGTTCTCTCTCTCCCCTTGGCCGAATCAGGACAGCAGAACAAAAAATCATTTTCTATCTGAATAAGCGTCCAATATGCAAAATTCGCTAAGAACATATGTTAGCCAACAACAAGGCGAATATTCTACAAAAAATAAATCCGACAAGTGGATAAAAGCTTAGAGAGATCCAGGCATTTATATTTGGACTCAGAGAAAAAAACATAAACTGTTTCTGACCAACCCGTGGTACCTTAAGGATTTCTTGTACTCCGGGCGCTAATCTCGGCTTATTATTTTTTCTATCTCCTCAAGACATGCAAAATAACAAGAAGTTATCTTTTCCTACCCCTCACGTGTGATATGATTTGAAGAAAAAGTTGATAAAGTTGGCCGAATATGGACAGCAAACGAAAAATCATTTTCTATGTGAATATGTGTCCAATATGCAAAATTCGCTAAGAATATCTATTAGTCGACAACAAAGAGTATCTTTTACAACAAGAAATCTGGCAATTGGATAAAAACATAGAGAGATCCAAGCGATCAAAGTTGGAGTCAGAGAAAAAATCATAAGATGTTTCTGACCAACCCATGGTAATTTAAGGAGTTCATCAACTACGGGAGCTGTCCTTGGCACATTCGTCTTTCAATCTCCTCAAGACATGCAAAATAACAATAACCTATCTTTTCTAACAAGTTGATAAGTATGTTCTCTCTCCACTTGGCCGAATCTGGAAAGTAGAAGAAAAAATCGTTTTCTATCTAAATAACGTTCCAATATGCAAAATTCGCTAAGAACATCTGTTAGTAAGAAATCTGGCAATTGGATAAAAACATGGAGAGATTCAAGCATTCAATGTTGGAGTCAAAGAAAATAATATAAGCTGTTTCTGACCAACCCGTGGTAATTTAAGAATTTCTTCCACGACGGGCGCTATTCTCGGCTCATTTTTTTTCTTTCTCCTCAAGACATGCAAGATAACAATGACCTATCTTTTCCTACCTTCACGTGTGATGAGATTTGGAAAAAAAGTGGATAAATATGTTCTCTTTCCACTTGGCCGAATCTGGACAGTAGAGCAAAAAATCATTTTCAATCTGAATACGGGTCCAATAAGCAAAATTCATCAAGAACATCTGTTAGTCGACAACAAGGAGAATATTTTACAAAAAGAAATCTTGCAATTCGATAAAAACTAAGAGAGATCGAAGCGTTAAAAGTTGGAATCAGAGAAAAAGACATAAGTTGTTTCTGACCAACCCGTGGTAATTTGAGAATTTCGGGCGCTATTTTTGGCTCATTCTTTTTTCTATCTGCTCAGACATTCAAAATAACAATAACCTATCTTTTCCAACCCCTCACGTGTGATGATATTTGAAGAAAAAGTTGATAATTACGTTCTTTCTCCCGTTGGCCAAATTGGGACAACAGACCAAAAAATCATTTTCTATCTGAATATGGGTCCAATATGCAAAATACGCTAAGAACATCTGTTAGTCGACAACAAAAATAATCTTTTACAAAAACAAATCTGGCAATTGGATAAAAACATAGAGAGATCCAAGCGTTCAAAGTTGGAGTCTAAGAAGAAAACATAAGTTGTTTCTGACCAACCCGTGGTAACTTAAGGAGTTCTTCAACTACGGGCGCTATTCTTGGCTGATTGTTTTTTTTATCTCCTCAAGACATGCAAAATAACAATAACCTACCTTTTCCTTCCCCTCACGTGTGATGATATTTGAAGAAAAGTTGATAAATATGTTCTCTCTCCCGTTGGCCGAATTTGGACAGCAAAACAAAAAATCATTTTTTATCTGAATATAGGTCCATTATGGAAAATTCGCTAAGAACATATGTCAGTCAACAACAAAGAGAATCTTTTACAAAAACAAATCCGGCAATTGGATAGAAAAAAAAAAAAGAGATCCAAGTGTTCAATGTCGGAGTCAGAGAAAAAAAACATAAGTTGTTTCTGACCAACCTGTGGTAATTTAAGGAGTTCTTCAACTACGGGAGCTATTCTTGGCACATTCTTTTTTCTATCTCCTCAAGACATGCAAAATAGCAATAACCTATGTTTTCCTACCCCTCACGTGTGATGAGATTTGAAGAAAAAGTTGATAAATATGTTCTCTCTCCTCTTGGCCGAATCAGGACAGCAGAACAAAAAATCATTTTCTATCTTTATAAGCGTGCAATATGCAAAATTCGCTAAGAGCATCAGTTAGTCGACAACAAAGAGAATCTTTTGCAAAACGAAATCTGGCAATTGGATAAAAACTCAGAGAGATCCAACGTTCAAACTTGGAGTCAGAAAAAAAAAATAAGTTGTTTCTGACCAACCCGTGCTAATTTAAGGAGTTCCTCAACTACGGGACCTATTCTTGGCACATTCTTTTTTCTATTTCCACAAGACATGCAAAATAGCAATAACCTATATTTTCATACCCCTGACGTGTGATTTGATTTGAAGAAAAAGTGGATAAATATGTCCTCTCTCCACTTGGCCGAATCGCTAAGAACATCTGTTAGTCGACAATAAGGCGAATATTAAAGAAAAATAAATCTAGCAATTGGATAAAAGCTTAGAGTGATCCCAGCGTTTAAATTTCGAGTCAGAGAAAAAAACATAAGCTGTTTCTGACCAACCCGTGGTAATTTAAAGATTTCTTCAACTACGGGCCCTATTCTTGGCTCGTTGTTTTTTTTTATCTCCTCAAGACACGCAAAATAACAATAACCTATCTTTTCCTACCCCACACGTGTGATTTGATTTGAAGAAAAAGATGATAAATACGTTCTCTCTTCCGTTGGCCGAATCTGGACTGCAAAAAAAAAATGATTTTTTATCTGAATACGGGTCCATTATGCAAAATTTACTATGAACATCTGTTAGTCGACAACAAATAGAATCTTTTACAAAAAGAAATCCGGCAATTGAATAAAAACTTACAGAGATCTAAGCGTTCAATGTTGGAGCCAGAAAAAAAAACATAAGTTGTTTCTGGCCAACCCGTGGTAATTTATGGAATTCTTCAACTAGAGGAGCTATTCTAGGCACATTCTTTTTTCTATCTCCTCAAGACATGCAAAATATAATAACCTATCTTTTCCTACCCTCACGTGTGATGAGATTTGAAGAAAAAGCTGATAAATATGTTCTCTCTCCCCTTGGCCGAATCAGGACAGCGGAACAAAAAATTATTTTCTACCTGAATAAGGGTACAATATGCAAAATTCGCTAAGAACATCTGTTAGTCGACAATAAGGTGAATATTAAAGAAAAAGAAATCTAGCAATTGGATAAAAGCTTAGAGTGATCCCAGCGTCTAAATTCCGAGTCAGAGAAAAAAACATAAGCTGTTTCTGACCAACCCTTTTCTCTATCTCCGTAAGATATTGAAAATAATAATAACCAATCTTTTCCTACCCCTCACGTGTAATGAGATTTGAACAAAAAGTTTATAAATACGTTCACTCTCCCGTTGGCCGAATCTGGACAGCAGAACAAAAAATCATTTTTTATCTGTATATGGGTCAATTATGGAAAATTCGTTAAGAACATCTGTCAGTCAACAACAAAGAGAATCTTTTACAAATAGAAATCCAGCAATTGGATAAAAACTTAGAGAGATCCAAGCGTTCAATGTTGGAGTCAGAGAAAAAAAACATAAGTTGTTTCTGGCCAACCCGTGGTAATTTAAGGAGTTATTCAACTACGGGTGCTATTCTAGGCAGATTCTTTTTTCTATCTCCTCAAGATATGCAAATTACAATAACCTATCTTTTCCTACCCCTCACGTGTGGTGAGATTTGAACAAAAAGTCGATAAATATGTTCTCTCTCCCGTTGGCCGAATCAGGACAGTAGAACAAAAAATTATTTTCTATCTGAACATGGGTCCAAGATGCAAAATTTGCTAAGAACACCTGTTAGACAACAAGACGAATATTCTACAAAAAGAAATCTAACAATTGGATAAAAACATAGAGAAATCCAAGTGTTCAGAGTTGGTGTCAGAGAAAAAAACATAAGTTGTTTCTTACCAACCTGTGGTAATTTAAGAATTTCTTCAACTACGGGCGCTATTCTTGGCTCATTCTTTTTTCTATCTCCTCAAGACATTCAAAATAACAATAATCTATCTTTTCCAACCCCTCACGTGTGATAAGATTTGAAGAAAAACTTGATAATTACGTTCTCACTCCCGTTGGCCAAATCGGGACAACAAAACAAAAAATCATTTTCTTTCTGAATATGGGTCCAATATGTAAAATTCGCTAAGAGCATCTGTTAGTCAACTACAAAGAAAATATTTTACAAGATGAAATCTGGTAATTGGATAAAAACTTAGAGAGATCCAAGCGTTGAAAGTTGGAGTCTAAGAAAAAAATATAAGTTATTTCTAACCAACGCGTGGTAATTTAAGAAGTTCTTCAACGACGGGAGCTATTCTTGGCATATTCTTTTTTCTATCTCCTTAAGACATGGAAAATAACTATAACCTTTCTTTTACTACCCTCACGTGTGATGAGATTTGAAAAAAAAGTTGATAAATATGTTCCCTCTCCCCTTGGCCGAATCAGGACAGCGGAACTGTAAACCGCGTAAAACCGTCGTTGAATTTCACACAATTTAACAAAAAAAATTTATATTTCCCTATTAATCAATTACGAGTATGAGTGGTAACGAGTTTTAGGGGTCGAACACAAGGAGGTGTGGCCTCAAGAATTAACTAATCTCAATGATTTATTTCTAGTGCAAAATCTTTTAATTCAAGGTTTATTAGGTAAATTTCTAAGTTCAAATTCAAATATCAGTTTTGTTTCAAAAATTCAGCACGTCACACTTTAGTGATTTAATTCGTAACTAGTCAAAATAAACTCCGAATCCAACACAAAAAATACCGTTGGAAACTAGAAAGAGAGATCTATGATGTGGTATTTTACTGGTATTATTAGTTTATTCAAGAATTTCGAAATATTTGCAGTTCAGTCCAGAACTTATTTCAAATTTAAACTCGGTTGAGCAGCAAGTTCAGAAAATTATAGATAATTCACCAAAGCTTACAAAATCCCAAAATTTGCACAGAAATTCAATTATCAAGTTCTGGATTAGTTGTTAAATTTTTGTAGAATTGTGTTTTGTAGTTTGAGATTTATAATGAAATTTCAGATCTGGATCAGAAACTGATTCTGACAGACCAGCACTCACAAAAACTGTTATATCTCCTAATCTGTTATAACAACTACTCTTTTAAAATTCATATTTTGACTCTACACTTCAAAATACTTCAAGTAGGACTATTTTTGGATTTTTATTATTTATTTTTATATTTTTAAAAATTCAGAAGAAAAGAAACAGTGAATCTGGACAGAAAATTCAAAAACAGAAATATTACAAACTTAGAAAATTAATATCTCACAAATTATAAATCGGAATTGGGCAAAATTTGATTTGAAAATTATCTACTAAATGAGATCTGAATTGTAAAAATGTTTATTTAATTTTTCTGGTCTGAATAGGATACGAAATTAAGGAAAAATTACTGAAAAACAGAGAAAGAACAGCAGCAAGACAGAAACTGGATTAGGGTTTGATTTTCGGTTTAAAAATAGGGATTTATAGGAAATTTATGATGTGTAACAATCATTAATCACTAATTGTATAATTTCTCAGATTTAGATGATGGATTTGAGCAATCTAAGCTAAGATTTACTCAAGAAATTGACTCAAAAACTAGTTTATTCTAAAACAGCCATTTCAAAACAAAACTTGATTTAAATCAATCACAACTCCAAATTAATCACACAAAATACTAAGCTAAGTGTTTCAGATGATTAACAAGCCAATAACCTCTAGATTCAATAGATTAATTGAAGAAAAATACTAAGCTAAGCAATTTTCCCCCAATTCATTCAAAAATATGTGTGTTTATGACTATTCATCAAAATTCAGCAAAATTACAAGATTATAAAGCAAGATTTCATGTATACAAATCACAAATTCCCCTCCCTATCTAGATTTACTCACACATATTCACAAGAACAAGAGTTTGACAAGATTTCATCATGATTATTACAAAATTGAGTTCTTGTGATCTAAAATTCAAATCTAATTATTTAAAGAGAATTGGATTAAACCGAGAGTTGGAGATCCAGCCGGTAGCTCCCTCGAGTCGATTTGAAGCTCCAATTGCGCCTCGATTCAAGCTAGAATCGACCGATTCGAATTTTCCCCAAATCAGCCCCAAATTGCGCGTTTTCACTCAAAAACGAAAATTAGAGCTCAAGAAAGCTTGAAACTCATTAATGGAGATTCTAGAGGTTAGAGAAGATGAATGGAGAGTGGTGTCTTGATTGAAGAGGCTTGAGGCATGTTTTATAGACCGAATTGGACTTGAGAGTCTAATGGCCTGTTTTGAATGGAGAGGATGATAGGGACTGAACCGAGGCTTGTGATTGGTTCAGGCGGGTCAAGGGTTGTGTACTGAAGATCTGGTCGAAATTTCGTTGAATTTGGTTGAGGTTTGATCCGGTTTTGGGCGGTTGAATTTTTCACTCTGTTTTTGGCGGAAAGATCAGATTCCGATCTGAAGTTTAAACGCGCGATCGGTTGAATTCGTTGAGTCACTGACAGTGGTCCCACTTGGATTTGCTGCGCTGAAACGAGTCATAAATCGCGTGAAACGAGTCGTCTTCTGATGAACGAGATTGGCGCTGAGTTTGAATCATTCTGTTGATCTTTTATGGCGGAACGGGTCGAAATGCGTGAAGCGAGTCGTCTTCTGATGAACGAGATTTGGAGCTGAGTTTAAATAACGGTTGTTTCGATTTTCTGTGGCGTGCGAGCGTGTGATCCATCCTAAAACAACATTCTGACAGATTTGGGTTTTGCAATGATGGATTTTGGATCCAATTCCTGATCGGATTCTGACTCCATTTTACCCGTTTCTGAACTCAGCGATCAAACTCGCCATTTTGCTTCATTTCAGCTCGAGTTTTCGATCCAGATTGCTTCCTCTCATCATCACGAACCTACAGGACTTTGAAGCGCAACAAACGGTTGAGAATTCGTTGAGTTTGGTCATTCTGAAGCTCGTTTCACCTTCTTCCGCCATTGATGACTGTTCAAGATCAAACCTTGCTCTCTAAGCCGCAGCAGTTCATTCTAGCGTTCAGGCTTCGTTCCTCAAGTCCCCACGGTGCTCTGCGTCGCGTTTGATGCGTCAATTCTTCCCTTAATTCATGAGTTTCCGCCATTAACCGAACTCAGCGAAAATAACCATCAGAACGCAAAATCGTGAATCAAAACGAGGTTTCAAGTTGTTTTCCCATCGAATTGAGGCTTCGGAATCCATTCAAAGACCCCAGTGAAGCTATTCGACTCGTCAAACATCATCACTGTGTGAGAAAAATGCGAGAAGGCCGATCGAATTCATCACCCTGCCGAAATTTCGACCGTTGGATCATCCAGTTTGAAAAGTTCATTGAGGATTTCGTCGAACAGATTACGCAAACACGGATTTCTCGCTCGATTTCGCATCATTCAATGAGTTCTTCATACGGTTAGAAAGGGTAGACGATGGAGAAGAGAATGAGGTCGGTTTTGGCTCGAATGGATGATGGTGAATGGCACGGCAGATCAACCATGGTTTTGGTCCGTTTTTGGCACCTGTTTTGGCCGGATTCCGGCGATCGCCGGAACTTTCAAGACCGGAGAATGGCACCGGCATGTTCCTCTCGTCATGCTGAATCCATGGCTGGCCGGTTTGTTCAGTTTCGAGCAAAATTTCGGAATTTGGATGTTGAAGAAGACGGATTTGACCTGGTCAACCGTTGACTTTGACCAGTTTGACCTGATTTCCAATTGGTGATTCTGAGAGTTCTAGAAGGTTTCTGATCGCGAGGATTGTACCGTTGGGTTCGTTTCGTCGAGCTCTTCGTTTTGGTATACCGTTTGACCCATTTTGGAGAAATTGACTTTTGGTCAACTTGGCGATTTTTGGCGTTTGGCTCGGTTTGACTTGGTTGTAGAAGGTTTTTTAATTGTCGTAAAAGTTTAGGGAATTTTTGTAGAGTGTTTGAGGTTTTTAGTTGGCCATCTTTGGCCCATTATTTGCGTTTTGGTCCAATTCTTCATTTTATGGTCTTTTCGCCTGTAAAATCACACAAAAATGTATTAAGAGGTTTCAAATTATGTTTTATGAATTATGAGTATTTTTCACACATTTAATGTGAATTATGATTGAATTTGAGATGATAAAAACCCTAAAAATGTGTATAAAAATACACATTACAGGAACGAAAAATTATTTTTTACCTGAATAAGGCTGCAATATGCAAAATTCGCTAAGAACATCTGTAACTGGACAACAAGGCGAATATTAAACCAAAAAAAATCTGGCAATTGGATAAAAGCATAGAGAGATCCAAGCATTCAAATTCGGAGTCAGAGCAAAAAACATAAGATGTTTCTGACTAACCCGTGGTAATTTAAAAATTTCTTCAACTGCGGGCGCTATTCTTGGCTTAAATCTCATCACAGGTTATTGTTATTTTGCATGTCTTGAGGAGATGAAAAAAAAGAATGAGCCAAGAATAGCGCTCGTAGTTGAAGAAACTCTTAAATTACCACGGGTTGGTCAGAAACAGCTTATGTGTTTTTCTCTGACTCCAACTTCGAACGCTTGGATTTGGATCTCTCTCAACAAAAGCCCACATGTCCACGGTCTCTTGAACTTGACAACCGTGAGGAACCTACTTTCAAACCCTAAGGATCATCCACGCACCGACTTTCCAAACCAAAAAGGCAGCAAAAGTGAAGGCAGCGAGAAAAAGACTGAATCGAATGGACTTTGTTGACACTGACTATGCAACTATAGAATCTGAAACAAGCTAGGCTAGGGCACTGGAAGGTATGCTGTCCAGGGACGCTTCTACTTTCAAGTCAGCCCAGCAACAGTACCAGAGAAAGCAGTCTCTACTTTGATTTGAAGGGATACCAGCAACAGTACCAGAGAAAATTACAAGTCCAATTAGCCAACAAATACCTGAATTTATCAAATGATTAGAGGATAAACCTTGAGATTATCGCGGTTTTTATCGAATTGCCAGTTTTCATTTTGTAGAATATTCCCCTTTCTGTCGACTAACAGATGTTCTTAGCAAATTTTGCATATTGGACCCTTATTCAGATAGAAAATAATTTTTTGTTCTGCTGTACTGATTCGGCCAACGGGAGAGAGAACGTATTTATCAACTTTTTCATAAAATCTAATCACACGTGAGGGGTAGGAAAAGATAGGTTATTGTTATTTTGCATGTCTTGAGGAGATAGAAAAATGAATGAGTCTAGAATAGCGCCTGTAGTTGAAGAAATCCTTAAATTACCACGGGTTCGTCAGAAACAGCTTATGTTTTTTTCTCTGACTCCAAATTTGAATACTTGGATCTCTCTAAGTTTTTATCCAATTGCCAGATTTCTTTTTGTAGAATATTCGCCTTGTTGTCGACTAACAGATGTCCTTAGCGAATTTTGTATATTGGACCCATATTCAGATAGAAAATAATTTTTTGTTCTGCCGTCCAGATTCGGCCAACGGGAGAGAGAACATATTTATCATCTTTTTCTTAAAATCTTATCACACGTCAGGGGTAGGAAAAGATAGGTTATTGTTATTTTGCATGTCTTGAGGAAATAGAAAAATGAATGAGTCTAGAATAGCGCCAATAAAAAATAAAAAATAAAAAAATAAAAATCCAATTTCAGTCAGACTTGATCTGAATCCGTTTACGGGTGAATTTTGAATCGCAGGTCAGAAACAGCTTATGTTTTCTTCTCTGACTCCAAATTTGAATTCTAGGATCTCTCTAAGTTTTTACACAATTGCCAGATTTCTTATTGTAGAATATTCGCCGTGCTGTCGACTAACAGATGTCCTTAGCGAATTTTGCATATTGGATCCATATTCAGATAGAAAATGATTTTTTGTTCTTCTGTCCAGATAAGGCCAATGGGAGAGAGAACGTATTAATCAACTTTTTTCTTAAAATCTCATCACACGTCAGGGGTCGGAAAATATAGGTCATTGTTATTTTGCATGTCTTGAGTAGATAGAAAAAAGAATGAGCCAAGAATAACGCCTGTAGTTGAAGAAATCCTTAAATTACCACAGGTTGGTCAGAAACAGCTTATGTTTTTTTCTCTGACTCGAACTTTGAACGCTTGGATCTCTCTATGTTTTTATCGAATTGCCAGTTTTCGTATTGTAGAATGTTCGCCTTTTTATCGACTAACAGATGTTCTTAGCAAATTTGGCATATTGGACCCATATTCAGATAGAAAATAATTTTTTGTTCTGTTGTCCTGATTCGGCCAAGGGACGAGAGAGAACATATTTATCAGCTTTTTCTTCAAATCTCATCACACGTGTGGGGTAGGAAAAGATAGGTTATTGTTATTTTGCATGTCTTGAGGAGATAGAAAAAAGAATGTGTCAAGAATAGCTGCCGTAGTTGATTCACTACTTAAATTACCACAGGTTGGTCAGAAAGAACTTATAATTATTTTTTCTAACTCCCACTTTTAAGTCTTGGATCTCTCTAAGTTTTTATCCAATTGCCAGATTTCTTTTTGTAAATGATTCTCTATGTTGTCGAATAACAGATGTTCTTACCGAATTTTCCATATTAGACGCATATTCAGATAGAAAATGATTTTTTGCTCTGCTGTCCAGATTCGGCCAACGGGAGAGAGAACGTATTTGTCAACTTTTTCATAAAATCTCATCACACGTGAGGGGTAGGAAAAGATAGGTTATTGTTATTTTGCATGTCCTGAGGAGATAAAAAAAAGAATGAGCCAAGAATAGCGCCTTTCGTTGATGAACTCCTTAAATTACCACGGGTTGGTCAGAAACAGCTTATGTTTTTTTCTCTGACTCCAAATTTGAATGCTTGGATCTCTCTAAGTTTTTATCCAATTGCCAGATTTCTTTTTGTAGAATATTCGCCTTGTTGTCGACTAAAAGTTGTCCTTAGCGAATTTTGTATATTGGACCCATATTCAGATAGAAAATAATTTTTTGTTCTGCCGTCCAGATACAGCCAACGGGAGAGATAACGTATGTATCAACTTTTTCTTAAAATCTCATCACACGTGAGGGGTAGGAAAATATAGGTTATTGTTATTTTGCATGTCTTGAGGAGATAGAAAAAAGAAGGAGCCAAGAATAACGCCCGTAGTTGAAGAAATTATTAAATTACCATGGGTTGGTCAGAAACAGCTTATGTTTTTTTCCCTGACTCAAAATTTGAATGCTTGGATCTCTCTAAGTTTTTATCCAATTGTCAGATTTCTTTTTGTAGAATATTCGCCTTACTGTTGACTAACAGAAGTCCTTAGCGAATTTTGCATATTGTATCCATATTTAGATAGAAAATGATTTTTTGTTCTTCTGTCCAGTTAAGGCCAATGGGGAGAGAACGTATTTATCAACTTTTTTCTTAAAATCTCTTCACACGTCGGGGGTGGAAAAATATAGGTTATTGTTATTTTGCATGTCCTGAGGAGATAGAAAAAAGAATGTGCCAAGAATAGGTCCCGTTGGTGATGGACTCCTTAAATTACCACCCGTTGGTCAGGAACAACTTATGATTTTTTCTCGGACTCCAACTTTGAACGCTCTCTAGGTTTTAATCCAATTGCCAGATTTCTTTTTTGTAAAAGATTCTCTTTGTTGTCGACTAATAGATGTTCTTAGCGAATTTCGCATGTTTGACCCATATTCAGTTAGAAAATGATTTTTTGTTCTGCTGTCAAGATTCGGCCAACGGAAGAGAGAACATATGTATCAACTTTTTCTTCAAATCTCATCGCACGTGAGGAGTTGGAAAAGATAGGTTATTGTTATTTTGCATGTCTTGAGGAGAGAGAAAAAAGAATGTGCGAAAAATAGCTCCCGTAGTGGAAGAACACCTTAACTTATAATGGTTTTGTCAAAAACAACTGATATTTTTTCTCTGACTCCAACAATGAACGCTTGGATCTTTCTATGTATTTATCCAATTGCCAGATTTTCTTTTTGTAAAAGATTCTCTTTGTTGTCGACTAACAGATGTTCTTAGTGAATTTTATATATTGGACCCATATTCTAATAGAACATGATTTTTTGTTCTGCAGTCCAGATTCGTCCAACGGGAGAGAGAATGTATTTATCAACTCTTTCTACAAATCACATCACTCGTGAGGGATAGGAAAAGATAGGTTATTGTTAGTTTGCATGTCTTGAGGAGATAGAGAAAAGAATGTGCCAAGAATAACTCTCGTAGTTGATGCACTGCTTAAATTACCACGGTTTGGTCAGAAACAACTTATGATTTTTTCTCTGACTCCAAATTTGAACGCTTTGATCTCTCTAAGTTTTTATCCAATTGCCAGATTTATTTTCGTAAAAGATTCTCTTTGTTGTCGCCTAACAGATGTTCTTAGCGAATTTTGCATATTGGACCCTTATTCAAATAGAAAATGATTTTTTGTTCTGCTGTCCTGATTCGGCAAAGGGGAGAGAGAACATATTTATCAACTCTTTCTTCAAATCACATCACTCGTGAGGAGTAGGAAAAGATAGGTTATTGTTATTTTGCATGTCTTGAGGAGAGAGAAAAAAGAATGTGCGAAAAATAGCTCCCGTAGTGGAAGAACACCTTAAATTATAATGGTTTTGTCAAAAACAACTGATATTTTTTCTCTGACTCCAACAATGAACGCTTGGATCTTTCTATGTATTTATCCAAGTGCCAGATTTTCTTTTTGTAAAAGATTCTCTTTGTTGTCAACTAACAGATGTTCTTAGTGAATTTTATATATTGGACCCATATTCTAATAGAACATGATTTTTTGTTCTGCAGTCCAGATTCGTCCAACGGGAGAGAGAATGTATTTATCAACTCTTTCTACAAATCACATCACTCGTGAGGGATAGGAAAAGATAGGTTATTGTTAGTTTGCATGTCTTGAGGAGATAGAGAAAAGAATGTGCCAAGAATAACTCTCGTAGTTGATGCACTGCTTAAATTACCACGGTTTGGTCAGAAACAACTTATGATTTTTTCTCTGACTCCAAATTTGAACGCTTTGATCTCTCTAAGTTTTTATCCAATTGCCAGATTTATTTTCGTAAAAGATTCTCTTTGTTGTCGCCTAACAGATGTTCTTAGCGAATTTTGCATATTGGACCCTTATTCAAATAGAAAATGATTTTTTGTTCTGCTGTCCTGATTCGGCAAAGGGGAGAGAGAACATATTTATCAACTCTTTCTTCAAATCACATCACTCGTGAGGGGTAGGAAAAGATAGGTTATTGTTATTTTGCATGTCTTGATGAGATAGAAAAAAGAATGAGCCAAGAATAGCGCCGGTAGTCGAAGAAATCCTTAAATTACCACGGGTTGGTCAGAAACAGCTTATGTTCTTTTCTCTGACTCCAACATTGTACACCTGGATATCTCTAAGTTTTTATCCAATTTCCAAATTTCTTTTTGTAGAATATTCGCCTTGTTGCCAAGTAACAGATTTTCTTAGAAAATTTTGCATATTAGACCCTTATTCAGGTAGAAAATGATTTTTTGTTCTGCTGTCCTGATTCGGCCATTGGGAGAGAAAGAGAAAATATTTATCAACTTTTTCTTCAAATCTCATCACACGTGAGGGTTAGGAAAAGATAGTTTATTGTTTTTTTGCATGTCTTGAGGAGATAGAGAAAAGGATGTCCGAAGAATAACTCTCGTAGTTGATGCACTCCTTAAATTATCACGGGTTCGTCAGAAACAACTTCTGATTTTTTCCCTGACTCCAAATTTGAACGCTTCGATCTCTTTAAGTTTTTATCAAATCGCCAGATTCATTTTTGTAAAAGATTCTCTTTGTTGTCAACTAACAGATGTTCTTAGCAAATTTTGTATATTGGACCCATATTCAGATAGAAATAATTTTTTGTTCTGCTGTCCAGATTTGGACGAATCAAGACAGCAAAACAAAAAATCATTTTCTATCTGAATAAGGGTTGAACATGCAAAATTCGCGAAGAACATCTGTTAGTCGACAACAAGGCGAATATTCTTCAAAATTAAATCTGGCAATTGGATAAAAACTTAGAGAGATTAAAGCGTTCAAAGTTGGAGTCAGAGAAAAAAACATAAATTGTTTCTGACCAAACAGTGGTAATTTAAGGATTTGTTCAACTACGGGCGCTATTCTTGGCTCATTTTTTTTTCTATCTCCTCAAGATATGCGACATAACAATAACCTATCTTTTTTCCTACCCTCACTTGTGATGAGATTTGAAAAAAAAGTTGATAAATATGTTCTCCATCCCCGCGGCCGAATCAGGACAGCAGAACAAAAATCATTTTCTATCTGAATAATTGTCCAATATGCAAAATTCGCTAAGAACATCTATTAGTCGACAACAAGGCGAATATTCTACAAAAAGAAATCTGGCAATTGGATAAAAAATTAGAGAGATTCAGGCGTTCAAAGTTGGAGTGAGAGCAAAAACCATAAGCTGTTTCTGACCAACTCGTGGTAATTTAAGGACTTCTTCAACTACGGGAGCCATTCTTGGCACACTTTTTTTCTACCTTCTCAAGACATGCAAAATAACAATAACATATCTTTTCCTACCCCTCACGTGTGATGTGATTTGAAGAAAAAGTTGATAAATATGTTCTCTCTCCCCTTTGCCGAATCAGGACAGGAGAACAATAAATCATTTTCTATCTGAATATGGGTCAAATATGCAAAATTCGCTAAGAACCTCTGCTAGTCGACAACAAGTCGAATCTTCAACAAAAAGAAATCTGGCAATTGGATAAAGACTTGGAGTGATCGAAGCGTTAAAAGTTGGAGTCAGAGAAAAAAATATAAGCAGTTTCTGACGAACCCGTGGTAATTTAAGGATTTTTCAACTAGGGGTGCTATTCTTGGCTCATTCTTTTTTCTATCTCCTCAAGACATGCAAATAGAATAATGTATCTTTTCCTACCCCTCACGTGTGATGAGATTTGAAGAAAAAGTTGATAAATATGTTCTCCCTCCCCGTTGCCGAATCAGGACAGCAAAACAAAAAATCATTTTCTATCTGAATAAGGGTCCAATATGCAAAATTCGCTAAGAACATCTGTTAGTCGACAACAAGGCGAATATTCAACAAAAAGAAATCTGGCAATTGGATAAAAACATAGAGAGACCGAAGCGTTCAAAGTTGGAGTTAGAGAAAAAAACATAAGCAGTTTCTGAACAACCCGTGGTAATTTAAGGATTTCTTCAACTATGGGGGCTATTCTTGGCTCAGGCTTTTTTCTATCTCCTCAAGACATGCAAAATTACAATAACGTACGTTTTTCTACCACTCACGTGTGATGAGATTTGAAAAAAAAGTTGATGAATATGTTCTCTCTCCACTTGGCCGAATCTGGACAGTAGAACAAAAAATCATTTTCTATCTGAATAAGTTTCCAATAAGCAAAATTCTATAAGAACATCTGTTAGTCGACAACAAGGAGAATATTTTCCAAAAATAAATCTCGCAATTCGATAAAAACTTAAAGTGATCGAAGTGTTCAAAGTAGGAGTCGGAGAAAAAAACGTAAGTTGTTTCTGACCAACCCATGTTAATTTAAGGAGTTCTTCAACTACAAGCGCTATTCTTGGCTCATTCTTTTTTCTATCTCCTCAAGACATACAGAATTACAATAACGTATCTTTTCCTACCCCTCACGTGTGATGTGATTTGAAGAAAAAGTTGATAAATATGTTCTCTCTCCCCATTGCCGAATCAGGACAGCAGAACAAAAAATCGTTTTCTATCTGAATAAGGGTCCAACCTTCAAAATTCGCTAAGAACATCTATTAGTCGACAACAAGGCGAATATTCAACAAAAAGAAATCTGGCAATTGGATAAAAACTTAGAGAGATCGAAGAGTTCAAAGTTGGAGTCCGAGAAAAAATCATAAGCAGTTTCTGACCTACTAGTGCTAATTTAAGGATTTCTTCAACTACGGACGCTATTCTTGGCTCATTCTTTTTTCTATCTCCTCAAGATATGCAACATAACATTAACCTATCTTTTCCTACCCTCACGTGTGATGACATTTGAAAAAAAAAGTTGATAAATATGTTCTCTCTCCACTTGGCCGAATCCTGACAGTAGAACAAAAAATCGTTTTCTATCTGAATAAGGATCCAATATGTAAAATTCGCTAAGAACATCTGTTAGTCGACAACAAGGCGAATATTCTACAGAAAGAAATCTGACAATTGGATAAAAACTTAGAGAGATTCAAGCATTCAAAGTTGGAGTCAGAGAAAAAAAAAATAAGTTGTTTCTGACCAACCCGTGGTAACAATGACCTATCTTTTCCTACCCTCACGTGTAATGTGATTTGAAGAAAAAGTTGATAAATACGTTCTCTCTCACCTTTGCCGAATCAGGACAGTAGAACAAAAAATAATTTTCTATCTGAATAAGGGTCCAATATTCAAAATTCGCTAAGAACATCTGTTAGTCGACAACAAGGCGAATATTCAACAAAACGAAATCTGGCAATTGGATAAAAACTTAGAGAGATCGAAGCGTTCAAAGTTAGAGTCGGAAAAAAAAACATGAGCTGTTTCTGACATACTAGTGGTAATTTAAGGATTTCTTCAACTACGGACGCTATTCTTGGCTCATTCTTTTTTCTATCTCCACAAGATATGCAACATAACAATAACCTATCTTTTCCTACCATCACATGTGATGAGATTTGAAAAAAAAGTTGATAAATATGTTCTCTCTCCACTTGGCCGAATCCTGACAGTAGAACAAACAATCATTTTCTATCTGAATAAGGCTCCAATAAGCAAAATTCGCTAAGAACATCTGTTAGTCGACTACAAAGAGAATATTTTACATAATGAAATCTTGCAATTCGATAAAAACTTGGAGAGATCGAAGCGTTCAAAGTTGGAGTCAGAGAAAGAAACGTAAGTTGTTTCTGACCAACGCGTGGTTATCTAAGGAGTTTTTCAACTACGGGAGCTATTCTTGGCACATTCTCTTTTCTATCTCCTCAAGACATGTAAAATAACAATAACCTATCTTTTACTACCCCTCACGTGTGATGAGATTTGAAGAAAAAGTTGATAAATATATTCTCTCTCCCCGTGGACGAATCTGGACAGCAGATCAAAAAATCATTTTCTATCTGAATAAGGGTCCAATTTGCAAATTTCCCTAAGAACATCTGTTAGTCGACAACAAGATGAATATTCTACAAAAAGAAATCTGGCAATTGGATAAAAACTTAGAGAGATCCAAGTGTTCAAAGTTGGATTTAGAGAAAAAGACATAAGCGTTTTCTGACCAACCCGTTGTAATTTAAGGATTTCTTCAACTACAGTCGTTATTCACGGCTCAATCTCTATTCTATTTCCTCAGGACAAGCAAAATAGCAATAACCTATATTTTCCTACCCCTCACGTGTGATGTGATTTCAAGAAAAAGTTGATGAATGTGTTCTCTCTCCCCTTTGTCGAATCAGGACAGCACAACAAAAAATCATTTTCTATCTGAATCAGGGTCCAATATGCTAAATTCGCTATGAACATATGTTAGTCGACACCAAGACGAATATTCTGCAAAAAAAAATCTGGCAATTGGATAGAAACTTAGAGAGATTCAAGCGTTCAAAGTTGGAGTCAGAGAAAAAATCATAAGCTGTTTCTGACCAACCCGTGGTAATTTATAGATTTCTTCAACTACGGGCGCTATTCTTAGCTCATTCTTTTTTCTATCTCCTCAAGACATGCAAGATTACAATAACCTATCTTTTCCTACACTCACGAGTGATGAGATTTGAAGAAAAAGTTAATAAATATGTTTTCTCACCCCTTGGCCGAATCAGGACAGCAGAACAAAAAATCATTTTCTATCTGAATAAGGGTCCAATAGGCAAAATTCGCTAAGAACATCTGTTAGTCGACAACAAGGCGAATATTCTGCAAAAAAAAATCTGACAATTGGATAAAAACTTAGAGAGATTAAGCGTTTAAAGTTGGAGTCAGAGAAAAAATCATAAGCTGTTTCTGACCGACCCGTGGTAATTTATGGATTTCTTCAACTACGGGCGCTATTCTTAGCTCATTCTTTTTTCTATCTCCTCAAGACATGCAAGATTACAATAACCTATCTTTTCCTACACTCACGAGTGATGAGATTTGAAGAAAAAGTTAGTAAATATGTTATCTCACCCCTTCGCCGAATCAGGACAGCAGAACAAAAAATCATTTTCTATCTGAATAAGGGTCCAATAGGCAAAATTCGCTAAGAACATCTGTTAGTCGACAACAAGGCGAATATTCTACAGAAAGAAATCTGACAATTGGATAAAAACTTTGAGAGATTCAAGCATTCAATGTTGGACTCAGAGAAAAAACAAGAGCGCTTTCTGACCAACCCGTCGTAATTTAAGGAGTTCTTCTACTGCGGGCACTATTCTTGGCTCAATCTTTTTTCTATCTCCTCAAGACAAGCAAAATAGCAAAAACCTATAATTTCCTACCCCTCACGTGTAATGTGATTTGAAGAAAAAGTTGACAAATATGTTCTCTCTGCCCTTTGCCGAATCAAGACAACAGAACAAAGAATCATTTTCTATCTGAATAAGGGTCCAACATGCAAAATTCGCTAAGAATATCTGTTAGTCGACAACAAGGCGAATATTCAACAAAAAGAAATCTGGCAATTGGATAAAAACTTAGAGAGATTCAAGCGTTCAAAGTTGGAGTCAGAGAAAAAAATGTAAGTTGTTTCTGACCAACCGGCGAACAATTGCTTAGTTACCATAACTAAAACCGAAATCTGCGCCTATTCCGTTGCCAACGGAATATGTATTTCCATAATGGAATGCTTGGCAACTAAGGTTATTAGAGTTTCCATAACAAGTCTGTTGGGAACGGAACTATTCCATTGCCAACGGAATATGGTTTTGTTCAATCAATTAACCAATGATTGATTATTCCGTTCACCAATTTATACATCATATGTATAACTGTTTTGAGGTATATTCATCCCATACGAATGGAGTTCATTGTGCGACCGTATAGGTTCCATTTAACGCTGGCAATGATCTTCTAAAGACCGTAAGTCATAAGTAACCTCTAGACTGATGTCATGACTACATGTGTTAAATGAAATGATCAGCGATTATTAACCTATCAGAATAGACGTTTGCTTATTCCTTTTTGTTCTACGATATACGTCTTGATCGCAAGGCACGGTAATATGTCATCCTTGAGTTTGATCAAAGTCTCTTTCCTGATCGAGAATTGGACAGAGTAAATACAAAATGATATTAACAACACGTGTTAATCCATTTTGAGCATGGCCACGCATTTCCTTCAGTCCTAGTTCATCAAGGGGCCTAGAGATATCTCCCTCTTAATGAGAGGAACAAATCCCATCTTGGTCACTCACATTCCTCGTCATGATTCAGTGCATACCTAATGATGACCCTAATGATCATCCCGTTACGGATGACCTAAGATCATATATACTATAAAGCGAGATGGTAGTCATAAACATATGGTAGTATTACAAAAGCATATTATTTGGTATTAAAAAATGTATATTGCACAACTAAAAAAAGTACACTATATAAGGTATACTGATTACTGAACAATTAATAAGGTATGCTGAAATGGAATTACGAAAGTAGAAGTCATTATTCTTCAAGTTAAAGAAATTTACACATTTACTTGCTTGCTCGGTTAAGTTTAACCATGTATGATTATCGGCGAAATAGAGTCCAGCACACTCAGCTTTGGCATGACCCATGCTGGACACAAATAGAGTCCAGCACACTCAGCTTTGGCATGTCCCATGCTGGACACCATTTCACGCATACCCTTCTTTACAAAGACAATCCTCCATATGCTCAGCTTTGGCATGACCCATATGGAAGACTGTCTAACTACCGAGGGCTTCAGTAACATGGGGGGCACTTCCTTACTTCAGTAACATGATCCAATGCCATCTTCCGAAGATTGCGCCAAGATCTCTTGCCCTGAAGTCTTGAAATAATATCTATCCAAACAACTATCCTATTGCTAGAAATGATAATTTACAATTTGGACAACTCACAGGTTGCCATAATTACAACTTTGGACAACTCATTGGTTGTCATAGATATTAAATAAAATTACAAGCATTCACACACAAGATTACATCACAGAATAATCACAGATCTAAAGCTCATACCATATTTGTATATTTAAATTCCATGTATAACAAAAATTAGGGTTTCTCGCAAAATCAGCATTATTCCGTTGGGAACGGAACTATTCCGTTCTCAACGGACTCTTCCGTTCTCAACGGAGACGTGCTGGAAATTCGTTTTTACTTTAATTTTAGTTCCGTTTCCAAAACGGATTTCGAAAAACTATTTTTCGAAACTCTAGAAAATCATAATATCCAATATTATATTTCTAGAAATTATTTCCGTGATGTTTTGAAATAATATTTTCAAAACCCTAAAATTTATTATACTTGAATTTACTAAATTTTAAATATAATCGACGATTATTTCCTTAACGAGTGCTCTGATGCCACTGTTGGGAAACCCGTAGCCATATATGTTACATGCGCAGCGGAACCTACGGGTTAACCCTCCCTAGGATCATCGTAAAGGAAATAAAGGTACGGGATTATGCTGTTAAAATTTATACCTCGGATCTTCCTGATCCGGGAGAGAGAAGCGGATGTAGGTCTGAACGAACTTCCGTCTTGCTTCCTTCTCCTTCCTGGCTTCTGAAGCTCGACCTTGCGAATCTTCTTGCTCTTCCTAGGGATGAAGAACTTGATCACTCGCTAATCTCCAAGGTAGGAGATCTCTACTCATATCCATGTTGAACTTCGAATAGTCGGAATAACCGGACTCGGCTAGACGAGTCCGAAAACACTTTCAGGAGGCTCTCACTTTCTCTCTGTATTGCGGCAGCCTGGAGGCTATATGAATCCCCATCTAATAGAGGGGATTGTCCTTCTATTTATACTAGAGAGGGAGGCAAAGGATTGCTTAGTTACCATAACTAAAAATCTAATTCCAGCGCATATTCCGTTCTCAACAGACCTATTCTGTTGCCAACGGAATAGGGTTTCCTAATCTGAAAACTTAGCTGCCGACATATTGGCTGAGTTCTGTTGGCAACGGAACTGTCTGTTGCGAACGGAACTATGCAAATCTTGCAAAATCATTCAAATCAATCATCCAATGATCAATTATTTCCTTCACCTATTTATACATCATATGTATAACCATTTAAGAGCATTTCCTTCCCGACTAGACGTTGTTCTATGTGTGACCGTGTAGGTTCCATTTAACGCTGGCAACGATCTTCCAAAGATCGTAAGTCAGGAGTAACCTCTAGACTGGTGTCATGACTACCCATGTTAAATGAAATGATCAACGATCATAGACCTATCTTTATAGACGTTTGCTTATTCCTTTTGTTCTACGATATACGTCTTGATCACAAGGCACGGTAATATGTCATCCTTGAGTTTGATCAAATTCTCTTTCCTGATCGAGAATTAGACTGAGTAAATACAAAATGATCATATTAAAGTATGCAGTTCCTCATACACGAATCTATGGTGACCTCAGGTCGTAGGAACAAGCACACTATTCTATGAGAATCACTAATGACATATACCATACATATTCTCATAGTGTGGTCAGTCCAGTACGTGTTCTCTAACATGTGCCTATATTCCAGACTTGACATCCCTATGTCCATGATCAACGGAATATGATCATCTAGCCTACGAATATACTAGTGTGGATATGTAGCTTCTTGCCTTAAGTATGTCTATCTCTATAAACATCCTACATATCTCTAGGGACAATTTAGAATGTCATTCGTTGGTTCACAGTTCTACTATCATAATCACGTATTCTGATGACGTGAACCCGAAGTGTCATTCTTGGTTGATATAAGATATACATTCACAACCCATACACACAGATATATAAGAAACAACCTTTATTGAATAAATAATAATGTCTTAATACATAATCCATTTCCTAGCAAAGATAAATTTGGCCTAGGGCACTAATCCTACAGTCTCCCACTTGCACTAGGCCAACTCTAAGCATCTTATGCCCATAGACCTAACATGACCCTCATGCTTCGCTTGCGGGAGTGGTTTACTTTATGGATCGGCGACATTGTCGTCCGATGCTACTCTACACATTTTAACATCACCCCTTTGTATGATCTCTCTGATTAGATGGAAGCGTCGCAGTATGTGCTTAGACTTTTGGTGAGATCTCGGTTCCTCTGCTTGTGCGATCGCTCCATTGTTGTCACAATATAGATCCACTGGTTCCAAGACGCTCGGAACTATTCTTAGCTCCTCCAAAAAGTTCTTTATCCAAACAGCTTCTTTAGCCGCTTCTGCAGCGGCTATATACTCTGCTTCTGTTGAAGAATCTGCTACAGTACATTGCTTGGAACTCTTCCATGTCACTGCGCCTCCATTTAGGCAAAATAAATAACCTGATTGCGATCTAAAGTCATCTGAGTTTGTTTGGAAGCTTGCATCGGTGTAACCCTTTACAACGAGCTCGTCTTCCATACCTCCATAGACTAGGAACAGGTACTTAGTTCTTCGTAAGTACTTAAGGATTATTTTAACAGCTATCTAGTGACTTTTACCTGGATTAGACTGAAACCTGCTTGTTGCGCTCAATGAGTATGACACATCTGGTCTAGTACATATCATGGCATACATGATAGATCCTATAGCTGAAGCACATGGGATCTTATTCATGCGTTTTCGTTCCTGCTCACTTGTAGGACATTGTGTCTTACTGAGAAAAACGCCATGTGACAAGGGCAAAATTCCTTTCTTGGATTCATGCATTCAGAACCGTTTCATGACCTTGTCTATGTATGTACTTTGACTCAGACCTATAAGCCTTCTATATCTATCTCTATAGATCCTGATTCCTAGCACGTAGGAGGCTTCTCCTACGTCTTTCATCGAGAAAACTATCTCCCAACCATTTCTTGACATTCAATAATGTTGGGACGCCATTTCCCATGAGTAATATATCATCTACGTAAAGCACCAGGAGTACTACTGTGCTCCCACTGAATATTCTACAAAAAGAAATCTGCCAATTGGATAAAAACATAGACAGATCCAAGTGTTCAAAGTTGGAGACAAAGAAAAAAAACATAAGCTGTTTCTGACCAACCCGTGGTAATTTAACGATTTCTTCAACTATGGGCGCTATTCTTGGCTCATTCTTTTTTCTATCTTCTCAAGACATTCAAAATAACAATAACCTATCTTTTCCAACCCCTCACGTGTAATAAGATTTGAAGAAAAATTTGAAAATCACGTTCTCTCTCCCGTTTGCCAAATCTGGACAGCAGAACAAAAAATTATTTTCTATCTGAATATGGGTCCAATATGCAAAATTCGCTAAGAACATCTGTTAGTCGACAACAAAGAGAATCTTTTACAAAAAGAAATCTGGCAATTGGATAAAAACTTAGAGAGATCCAAGCGTTCAAAATTGGAGTCTGAGAAAAAAAACATAAGTAGTTTCTGACCAATCCGTGGTAATTTAAGGAGTTCTTCAACTACGGGAGCTATTCTTGGCATATTCATTTTTCTATCTCCTCAAGACATGCAAAATAACAATAACCTATCTTTTCCTACCCCTCACGTGTGATGAGATTTGAAGAAAAAGTAGATAAATATGTTCTCTCTCCCCTTGCCCGAATCAGGACAGCAGAACAAAAAAATTATTTTCTACCTAAATAAGGGTCCAATATGCAAAATTCGCTAAGAACATCTGTTAGTCGACAACAAGGCGAATATTAAACAAAAAGAAATCTGGCAATTGGATAAAAGCTTAGAGAGATCCAGGCGTTCAAATTTGGAGTCAGAGAAAAAAACATAAGTTGTTTCTGACCAACCCGTGGTAATTTAAAGATTTCTTCAACTACGGGCGCTATTCTTGGCTCATTGTTTTTTTATCTCCTCAAGATATGCAAAATAACAATAACCTATCTTTTCCTACCCCTCACGTGTGACGAGATTTGAAGAAAAAGTTGATAAATATGTTCTCTCTCCCGTTGGGCCAATCTGGACAGCAGAACAAAAAATCATTTTCTATCTGAATATGGGTCCATTATGCAAAATTCGCTAAGAACATCTGTTAGTCGACAACAAAGAGAATCTTTTACATAAAGAAATCTGACAATTGGATTAAAATATAGAGAGATCTAAGCGTTCAATGTTGGAGTCAGAGAAAAAAACATAAGTTGTTTCTGGTCAACCCGTAGTAATTTAAGGAGTTCTTGAGCTACCGGAGTTATTCTAGGCACATTCTTTTTTCTATCTCCTTATTTCAAGCTTATTTCAATAAACATCACACCACTTATTTCAAGATTAGTGTAATGTATGGTTTGGCAAGAGATAGGATTTGAAGGTTTTGGTGGAGTTGGCTCGTGATTTAGGGTACTCGACTCGTCATATTTTTCGACCATTGAGTCATGGTTTGACTCATTCTCATGCTTAACACACGATTCCTCAAATTCGAAACTCGGGTTAGTGTCGCTCGACTCGTCGCAAGATTCAACTATTGAGTCATGATTTTACTCACATTCCACATCACACCAAAAATCTTCAAAATTGAATCTAGGATTTGAGACACTCGAGTCTTCACAAGATTCAATCTCCTCTTCATGGTCTGACTCGCTTTCGCCATCACACTGATATTCTTTTTCTTCCAAGCAAGGTGTTTCCTTTCCCATTACTTCCTCTTCAAACATTTCCTCATCTTCCTCATCAATTCCCTCATTGCTTTTGAAGTCCTCCACCCTTAAATCTTCAAGTTTGAAAGTCGGTTCTATGACGGTTGACTCGTCAGAAGATACATCCCCTTCTTCTTGTTTTGACTCTCCTTCCTCATCGCACCAATACTCTTCAAAACTCCTTCTTTCATGACCTCTTCCCCTTCCAACATTTCGGCAACATTTGAACATTCTTCCACCTCCAATTCCTCGTGTTGAACACAAGTACTCTCGTCGCAATAGCTAGCTTCATCACAACAAGGTTGAAGAATGGGTTCATGGGCCATGGGCTCCTCGGTTTGCACTTTGGAAGTGGTGCAGGCTTGCCTAATATCGCCAACAAATCCACCGAGCGTGTGGGACATTTTGTTGAGGTCTTCTTGTAGGGCGTTCATCATATGAAGAGCTTTATGGTTGTTGATACCCATGATTTCGAGGGTCGTGCTCGTTTGGGTAAAAGTAAGGTTGGGAGAATTGGGTTGGAATTGTGGGCATGTACGGATTTTGGTGGTTCACCTCAGGTTCGAAACCCCAGGTATTCAACGTTTCATCCCTCGGCTCCTGGATGGAGGAGTGGTTGAAGAACGCTCCTTGCCCGTAGAGAGGTTGTGTTTGCTCGAAATAGCCGTCGTCATTTTGGCATGGATAGCCCCCATTGGGCCATTTGCTCCACGTTTTCCTTCCCGTCATTAAATTGTACACTTATTTCTCGCCTTGCCAATCCATCGAAATATCTTGTGACCTAAAACCTTCAAAGATAAGAGAGACAAAAACACTAGAGAAAATGTGAGTTTGGTTAGTTAAAAATTCGATGCAAGATGCCTCCCCGGCAATAGCGCCATTTGTAAATCATGCAAAACCGTCGTTATATTTCGCACAATTTAACAAAATAATTTATATTTCCCTATTTTTCAATTTACGAGTATGAGCGGTAAATGAGTTTAGGGGTTGAACACAAGGAGGTGTGGCCTCAAGAATTAACTAATCTCAATGATTTATCTCTAGTGTAAAATCTTTTATTTCAAGATTTCTTAGGTAAATTTCCAAGTTCAATTCAACAATTTCAGTTTGTGTTTCAAAAATTCAGACGTCACACTTTAGCGTTTTACTTTGTAACTACACCAAATAAACTCCGAATACAACACACGAGAGACCGTTGGAAACTAGAAAGAGAGATCTACGATATGGTTCTTTACTGTTATTAATATTTTATTCAAGAATTTCGAGATATTTGCAATTCAGTCCAGAACTTGTTTTAGATTTAAAATCGGTTCAACAACAAATTCAGAAAATTATAGAAAAATCACCCAAGCTTGAAAAATCCCAAAATTTGTACAGAAATTCAATTATCCAGTTTTCGATTAGCTGTTAATATTTTTTGTAATGATGTTTTGTAGTTTGAGATTTATAATGAAAATTCAGATCTGGATCAGAAACTGCTTCTGACAGACCAGCACTCACAAAACTTATAATATCTCCTAATCTGTTTTAACAACTACTCTTTTAAAATTCATATTTGGAATCTACACTTCAAAGTACTTCAAGTAGGACTATTTTTAGATTTTTATTATTTGATTTTATATTTTTAAAAATTCAAAAGAAAAGAAACAGTAAATTTTGACAAAAGTTTAAAAACAGAAAAAAAATTACAATTTTAGAAAATTTATATCTCACAGATTACAGATTGGAATTGGGCAAAATTTGAGTTGAAAATTATCTACTAAATGAGAAATAAATTTTAAAAACATTTATTTAATTTTTTAGATCCGAATTTAACACGAAATTAAGGGAAAAATACTGAACAACAGAGAAAGAACAGCAGCAAGACAGAAACTGGATTAGGGTTTGATTTTCAGTTCAAAAATAGGTATTTATAGGAAATTTATAATTTGTAACAATCATTAATCACTTAGCGTGTAATTTATTAGATTTAGATGATGGATTTGAGCAATATAAGCTAAGATTTACTCAAGAAATTGACTCAAGAACTAGTTCATTCCAAAACAGTCATTTCAATACAAAACTTGAATTAAATCAATCACAACTCCAAATTAATCACACAAAATACTAAGCTAAGTATTCTAAATGATTAACAAGCCATGATGAAAAATACTAAGCTAAGCAATTTTTCCCCAATTTATTCAAAAATATGTGTGTTCATGACTACTCATCAAAATTTAGCAAAATTACAAGATTATAAAGCAAGATTTCATGTATACAAATCACAAATTCCCCTCCCTATCTAGATTTACTCACACATAATCACAAGAACAAGAATGTGACAAGATTTAATCATGATTGCTACAAAATTGAGTTCTTGTGATCTAAAATTCAAATCAAATTGTTTAAAGATAATTGGACTATACCGAGAGTTGGAAGACCAGCCGGTAGCTCCCTTGAGTCGATTTGAAACTCCAATTGCACCTCGATTCAAGATAGAATCGACCGATTCGAATTTTCCCCAAATCATCCCCAAATTGCGCGATTCCACTCAAAAACGAAAATTAGTGCTCAAGAAAGCTTGAAACTCAACAATGGTGATTCTAGAGGTTAAAGAAGATGAGTGGAGAGTGGTGTGTAGAATTATGAGGCTTGAGGGATGTTTTATAGGCGGAATTGGACTTGAGAGTCCAATGGCCTGTTTTGAATGGAGAGGAGAGTAGGGGACAAACCGAGGTTTGTGATTGGCTCAGACGGTTCAAGGGATTGTACTGAGGGTATGGACGAAATTTCGTTGAAAATGGTCGAGAATTGGATGAGTATTTCGCGGTTTAATTTTGCTCTGTTTCAGTTGGTGGAAAAATGAATCTCAGATCGCATATGAGATTTAAATCGCGAATTGTTACTCTGAAGCGTGGTCCCCTTGTAGATCCCGTGTGGTGAAAACGGGTTGAAGGTCGTGAAACGAGTCGCGAGAATGAGATCTTGGCGCTGAATCTTTGAACAAATATCTCTGATCTCTTGTGTTGCAGCGAGTCAAAATTCGTGAAATGAGTCGTGTTGGGCGAGTACAGCTTCTGCCAATTTTTCGTTTCTCTTCAAACAATCACTTAGAACTCTTGATTAGTTACTTTTTTAGCACGAATTTTCCATAATAAAGATGTTCCTCTCATTCTTACGAATCTGTGGGGCTTTGAATGGTGTGAAACGATTGAGTAAAACTTGAGTTATTCCGATTTTACCAACTGCTGCCCGGTATTACCTCCAGCTCCGCCATTAATGGCCTCTCGAGCTCAAACTCGAGTTTCAGCCAACAATATTAAAAAGTATGACTTAGGCACTTTTCCTCAATCTCCCAAGATGTTACACACTGAATTTTATGTTATAATTATCCTCCATTTCCACGAATTTCATCGTTAACCACCAGCTTGAGAAATAACTCGAAAACCACCAAAGTGGTGAGTAGAACTCGTATCTCCATTCATTTCTCGATCAAATTACCATTCCAGAGAGATCCACCATGCTGTTTACAAGCCTCCTATTCTGTTTTTTGCTTCTAACTTCTCATGAACCTCGAGTTTCAACAATGGCGGCAAAGACAGTTTCAAAATCTGGTTGAGTTATTTCGTCAAACAGCTTATGTGCGTGAATTCCAACTTGAATAACTCTCTCATTCCTTCACCATTCTTGGATTACTTGGTATCCACGGAAAGAGGGGAATAAGGAGAAGATAATTAAGTTAGTTTTGCACAGAAAAGAGATCTGTGGAGAAAATGGTTGGCTTGAGAAAATTCAGCTCGAATGGTGTAATTCAGCAAAAACAGAATTTAGTTCATCGAACACCTTTTTCAAACTCGTATTTCTCACTCAATTCTTCATCGTTTATTTCATTCTTTATATGGTTGGAAAGAAGAGAAAACGTAGAAGAGAATTGCAACTCGAATTATTGCAAATAGAGGTCTGTAGAGGAAATGGAAAGCTCGAGAACGTCTCAGCTCAAACGGTCTATTTTCACGGCTGACAGGAGGTTTTTCGCGTTTTTCGGTCAATTCTGGCGGTGCCAGCGATGATGAATGATACGGTTGTGCTTGTCTTGTCAAGACGAGTCAAATGGTGGTGAGTTTGTTCAATTCCGAGCATTTCGGAAAATCAGCGCTTTTGAGAGAGAAAGAGTTGACTTTGACTGCGACGGTTGACCAGAATTTTGATGCGTCGCTTTTTCGCTATTCTTTCGCTGCTAGGTTTATTTTGAGGTATAAAACAATGATTAGGATCCATTTGATCGGAACGTCACATTCCGATACGAAAGATCATAAGAAACGTGGACGTTTCTTCTCTGTTTTGGGACCGAACGTGATCGGTTCATGTATCGGTTTGGCTGAAGAACGTCATGAGACAGTGGATGTTTTCATAACGTTTTGTGGTCGTTTCTTACTCGTTCCAATGTTTGCTCTTTTCCACCAACTTTTTCCATCGTTTAGGGTTGGAGAAGTATGTGTATGGGGTATTTAAGGGTTTTAGGGAGTGTTTGGCCATCTTTGGCCCATTATTTGCGTTTTGGTCCAATTCTTCATTTTATGGGTTTTTCACCTGTAAAATTACATAAAAACGTATTAAGAGGTTTCAAATTATGTTTTATGAATTATGAGCATTTTTTACACATTTCATGTGAATTATGATTGAATTTGTCATGATAAAAACCATAAAATGTGTATAAAAATACTCAATACAAATCCCACCACACTTAAACCAAGCTTGCCCTCAAGCGCAAATTAAAATCAACTTTTAGGATTTTTAGAATCAGTTTAAAGCGTTTTGAAAAGAGATTTAGTTATTGCCATGAATGTTATTTACTAATATGATTATTATAATAATACACGAGGGTCGATGAATATCCATTAATAATTTCAAATTCAAATTTATTTAAAATTCCCCACTCCTTCAAATATGAACCTTTTTCCAAAAAGCAATGCCCTAATTTTGTTTTTGATACTTTCTCCCTCTAAATTCAAAATGGTGAATTTATAAAATTTACCCCAAAAGTTTCAACTAACTCAATTTTCTCTTTTATAAACACGTAAAAGTTGGTATGCTATCCACTCATGTTATCAAAAGACAAGTTGTGCTTTGCACGTACAAAAATCCTTCATTTTCTATTGCGGATATGTAAAATTTTTCTTTTCAAGGGTGTAAAAAATAATTTTTCACATTTTTGAATTCTTTTTGTGAAGGGATAACAGGTTACGATTTCGGTCACTTGCTTTTAGTGCGAAAATTAGAGATGGACATACGAGTCATTAGCTATGCCATGAAAGATAGGTTGAGTTAGAACAATTTTGCGAAACTAGTGGTATTAAAAGTAAGGTTTGATTTCTCAAAAGTTTTAATCACAACATTACTTTAAAGAAAATAATTTATAATTTCATTAATGGGGCAAGTGAAATATTTATGAATTTTCGAAACGCTTAATGGATTTTAGATTAATATTATACATGGAAATGAGGTGGAATGTGGCATCCATGACAAAGGTTAAATTCTTTTGAAGTTTTTCAACTTTTTTCATCATTTTTCAAAACCCCAAGCGTTTTCAAAATTTTGCTTGAAGGGCTTAGTTTTAAAAATCTTTTCCTTTTCAAAACCTTTCACTTTTCTTTTTTTATTATTTAAAACTCTTGCTTTTCTTTAAAATACACAAAATTTTATTTACAAAAAAAAAAAAAAAAATGAAAGAACAACAAATAAAAAGTTTAAATTTTTATGGTATTTATGAGTTTTTTATTTTTTTTTTTTTTTGAAAATATTCAATTTTTTCAATTTTTATGAATTTTCACATTTTTACAAGAAAAAAAAACTTGGTTTTGCACAAAATCACCCCACCACACATAAAACTTTGTTTGTCCTCAAATAAAAAGTTCAAAAATGAGAAAATTTGTGGAAATTGGAAAAAATTGTTGGAGTTTTATGCAAAATCTGCCCCACAACACTTAAACTTTTGCGTAGCAAATGTTTAAGTGTAAATGGGAAGTTTTGTAAAAATAAGAAAATAAAATAAAGAAAGGAAAAATACGACCTGACACGACGAGTTGCCTCTCGCCAGCGCCCTTGTTTTACGTCTTGAGCTCGACGCCCCTTGTGTTAGCCTCGCTCGAATGGATCGTACTCATGAGCAAAGCCTTGTAAGAGCTCACATGGTAGTAAGAGACCTCCTTGATCATTTGTTTGCTTTTTCTTGGTTTCGCAAAGAAGTAGGTGTGATATGAGTACTTTCGAAAGGGGTTTGGGGTCAATTTTGGTTGAGAGGGGCAATTCAAAGCCCAAATTCACTCCTTGATTTGTAGGAAAGTCAATAAACATCACACCACTTATTTCAAGCTTGGTGTAATATATGGTTTGGCAAGAGGTAGGATTTGAAGGTTTTGGTGGAGTTGGCTCGTGATTTAGGGTGCTCGACTCGTCATATGTTTCGACCATTGAGTCATGGTTTGTCTCATTCTCATGCTTAACACACGATTCCTCAAATTCGAAACTCGGGTCAGTGTCGCTCGACTCGTCGCAAGATTCAACTATTGAGTCATAATTTGACTCACATTCTACATCACCCCAAAAATCTTCAAAATTGAATCTAGGAGGCACTCGACTCTTCACAAGACTCAATCTCCTCTTCATTGTCTGACTCGCTTTCGCCATCACACCGATATTCTTTTTCTTCCAAGCAAGGTGTCTTCTTTCCCATTACTTCCTCTTCGAACATTTCCTCATCTTCCTCATCAATTCCCTCATTGCTTTTGGAGTCCTCAACCCTTAAATCTTCAAGTATGAAAATCGGTTCTATGACGGTTAACTCGTCAGAAGATACATCCCCTTCTTCTTGTTTTGACTCTCCTTCCTCATCACACCAATACTCTTCAAATCTACGGTTTTCTTCTTTCATGACCTCTTCCCCTTCCAACATTTCGGCAACATTTGAACATTCTTCCACCTCCAATTCCTCGTGTTGAACCCAAGTACTCTCGTCGCAATAGCTAGCTTCCTCGCAACAAGGTCGAAGAATGGGTTCATGGGCCATGGGCTCCTCGGTTTGCACTTGGGAAGTGGTGCAGGCTTGCCTAATATCGCCGACAAATCCGCCAAGCGTGTTGGACATTTTGTTGAGGTCTTCCTATAGGACGTTCATCATTTGGAATAATTGGTCATATGAAGAGCTTTGTGGTTGTTGATACCCATGATTTGGAGGGTCGTGCTCGTTTGGGTAAAAGTAAGGTTTGGAGAATTGGGTTGGAATTGTGGGCATGTACGGGTTTTGGTGGTTCACCTCAGGTTCGAAACCCCAGGTATTCAACGTTTCATCCCTCGGCTCCTGGACGGAGGAGTGGTTGAAGAACGCTCCTTGCCCGTAGAGAGGTTGTGTTTGCTCGAAATAGCCGTCGTCATTTTGGCATGGATAGTCCCCATTGGGCTATCTGCTCCATGTTTTCCTTCCCGTCATTAAATTGTGCACTTATTTCTCGCCTTGCCAATCCATCGAAATATCTTGTGACCTAAAACCTTCAAAGATAAGAGAGACAAAAGCACTAGAGAAAATGTGAGATTGGTTAGTTAAAAACTCGATGCAAGCGCCCTCCCCGGCAACGGCGCCATTTGTAAATCATGCAAAACCGTCGTTATATTTCGCACAATTTAACAAAACAATTTATATTTCCCTATTTTTCAATTTACGAGTATGAGCGGTAAATTAGTTTAGGGGTCGAACACAAGGAGGTGTGGCCACAAGAATTAACTAATCTCAATGATTTATCTCTAGTGTAAAATCTTTTATTTCAAGGTTTATTAGGTAAATTTCCAAGTTAAATTCAACAATTTCAGTTTGTGTTTCAAAAATTCAGACGTCACACTTTAGCGTTTTACATTTGTAACTACACCAAATAAACTCCGAATGTAACACACAAGATACCGTTGGAAACTAGAAAGAGAGATCTACGATATGGTTCTTTACTGTAATTATTATTTTATTCAAGAATTTCGAGATATTTACAATTCAGTCCAGAACTTATTTTAGATTTAAAATCGGTCCAGCAGCAACTTCAGAAAATTATAGAAAAATCACCCAAGCTTGAAAAATCCCAAAATTTGTATAGAAATTCAATTATCCAGTTTTGGATTAGCTGTTAAAATGTTGTGCAATGATGTTTTGTAGTTTGAGATACATAATGAAACTTCAGATCTGGATCAGAAACTGCTTCTTACAGACCAGCACTCACAAATATTATAATATCTCCTAATCTGTTTTAACACCTACTATTTTAAAATTTATATTTGGAATTTATACTTCAAAGTACTTCAAGTAGGACTATTTTTATATTTTAATTATTTGTTTTTATATTTTTAAAAATTCAAAAGAAAAGAAACAGTAAATTTGGATAAAAGTTTAAAAAGAGAAAAAAAAACTATAATTTTGGAAAATTAATATCTCACAGATTACAGATCGGAATTGGGTAAAATTTGGGTTGCAAATTATCTACAAAATCAGAACTAAATTTTAAAAATATTTATTTAATTTTTCATATCCGAATTTGACACGAAATTAAGGGAAAAAACTGAAAAACATAGAAAGAACAGCAGTAGAATATTCGCCTTATTTTTGACTAACAGATGTTCTTAGCAAATTTTGCATATTGGACCCTTGTTCAGATAGAAAATGATTTTTTGTTCTGCTGTCCTGATTCGGCCAAGGGGAGAGAGTATAGATTTATCAACTTTTTCTTCAAATCTCATCACACGTGAGGTGTACGAAAAGATAGGTTATTGTATTTTGCATGTCTTGAGGAGATAGGAAAAAGAATGCGCCTAGAATAGCTTCCGTAGTTGAAAAACTCCTTAAATTACCACGGGTTGGTCAGAAACAATTTATGTTCTTTTCTCTGACTCCAACTTTGAATGCTTGGATCTCTCTAAGTTTTTATCCAATTGCCAGATTTCTTTTTGCAAAAGATTCTATTTGTTATCGACTAATAGATGTTCTTAGCGAATTTTGCATATTGGACCCATATTCAGATAGAAAATGATTGTTTGTTATGCTGTCCAGATTCGGCCAACGGGAGAGAGAACATATTTATCAACTTTTTCTTCAAATCTCATCACACGTGGGGTAGGAAAAGATAGGTTATTGTTATTTTGCAAGTCTTGAGCCGATAGAAAAAACAATGAGTCAAGAATAGCACCCGTAGTTGAAGAAATCCTTAAATTACCACGGGTTGGTCGGAAACAGCTCATGTTTTTTTCTCTGACTCCAAATTTGAACGCTTCGATCTCTCTAAGTTTTTATCCAATTACCAGATTTCTTTTTGTAAAAGATTCTCTTTGTTGTCGAGTAACAGCTGTTCTTAGCGAATTTTGCATATTGAACCCATATTCAGATAGAAAATGATTTTTTGTTCTGCTGTCCAGATTCTGCCAACGGGAGAGAGAACGTATTTATCAACTTTTTCTTTAAATCTCATCATACATGAGGGGTAGAAAAAGATAGGTTATTGTTATTTTGCATGTCTTAAGGAGATAGAAAAAAGAATGAGCCAAGAATAGCGCCCGTAGTTGAAGAAATCCTTAAATTACCACGGGTTGGACAAAAACAGCTTTTGTTTATTTCTCTGACTCTAACTTTTAACGCTTGAATCTCTCTAAGTTTTTATCTAATTGCCATATTTCCTTTTGTAGAATATTCGCCTTATTTTCGACTAACAGATGTTCTTAGCGAATTTTGCATATTGGACCCTTGTTTAGATAGAAAATAATTTTTTGTTCTGCTTTCCTGATTCGGCCAGGGGGAGAGAGAACATATTTATCAACTTTTTCTTCAAATCTCATCACACGTGAGGGGTAGTAAGAGATAGGTTATTGTATTTTGTATGTCTTAATGAGATAGGAAAAAGAATGTGCCTAGAATAGCACCCGTAGTTGAAGAACTCCTTAAATTACCGCGGGTTAGTCAGAAAGAACTTATGTTTTTTTCTCTGACCCCAACTTTGAATGCTTGGATCTCCTAAGTTTTTATCCAATTGTCAGATTTCGTTTTATAAAAGATTCTCTTTGTTGTCGACTAATAGATGTTCTTAGCGAATTTAGGAGGCGGAGCAGATAGAAAATGACTTTTTTATTTTGCTGTCCAGATTCGGCCAACGGGAGAGAGAACGTATTTATCAACTTTTTCTTCATATCTCATCACACGTGAGGGGTAGGAAAAGATAGGTTATTGTTATTTTGCAAGTTTTGAGCCGATAGAAAAAACAATGAGACAAGAATAGCGCCCGTAGTTGAAGAAATCCTTATATTACCACGGGTTGGTCAAAAACAGTTCATGTTTTTTTCTCTGACTCCAAATTTGAACGCTTGGATCTCTCTAAGTTTTTATCCAATTGCCAGATTTATTTTTGTAAAAGACTCTCATTGTTGTCGAGTAACAGATGTTCTTAGCGAATTTTGCATATTGAACCCATATTCAGATAGAAAATGATTTTTTGTTCTGCTGTCCAGATTCTGCCAAGGGGAGATAGAACTTGTTTATCAATTTTTTCTTCAAATCTCATCACACGTGAGAGTAGGAAAAGATTGGTTATTGTTATTTGCCTGTCTTCAGGAGATAGAAAAAAGAATGAGCCAAGAATAGCTCCCGTAGTTGAAGAACTCCTTATATTCAGCCAAGGGTAGAGAGAACATATTTATCAGCTTTTTCTTGAAATCTCATCACACGTGAGGGGTAGGAAAATTTAGGTTATTGTTATTTTGCATGTCTTGAGAAGATAGCTCCCAAGAAGGGCTCCCGTAGCCAATAATAGCTCCCGCAGTTGAAGAACTCTTTGCATATTTGACCCATATTCAGATAGAAAATGATTTTTTGTTCTATTGTCCTGATTCAGCCATGGGGAGAGAGAACATATTTATCGACTTTTTCTTCAAATCTCGTCACACGTGAGGGTTAGGAAAAGATAGGTTATTGTTATTTTGCATATCTTGAGGAGATAGAAAAAAGAATGAGTCACGAATAGCGCCCGTAGTTGATGAACTCCTTAAATTACCACGGTTTCATCAGAAACAACATATGTTTTTTTCCCTAAGTTTCTATCCAATTGCCGGATTTCTTAGTGTAAAATATTCGCCTCGTTGTCGACTAACAGGTGTTCTTAGCGTATTTTGTATATTGGACACTTATTCAGATAGATAATGCTAATTTGTTCTACTGTCCAGATTTAGCCAAGTAGAGAGAAAACATATTTATCAACTTTTTCTTCAAATCTCGTCGCACGTGAGGGGTAGGAAAAGATACACTACAATAAAAACGGGCTACAACGGGATTTATATATGCTGCCGAATGCCTATTTCAATCTTGCTGTAAAATTGTAAGGAATAATAACTATTTGATGCCTAGGTGGCTTTCGCCAAAAGTGACAATAAGATTCTCATATATCTTGTGAAAAGTCATGTTTAGTAAGAAAAGAAAATTATGTCAATTCATATGGAAATCAGCTGCATTAATGAAAGTCGCATATTTTAAGTAATGTAAAATTTAGAAATTCTGCCTATTAGCATTGGCGACTTTATTATATAGAGCTATTGGTACTTCTCGTTAGCATCATTAACAAATGTTGCAGAATTGATGAAAATATACCTTTTATAAATCCTTCCTATTAAGAAATTGACACATTACTAAATGCCAGAATATTATGTTAAAAGAAAAGATCCAAAAATCCTACATTATGTTTAAAAAGCAGGATTTCTAAGTAATACCAAAATCACATGAAAAATATAAACTTTTATAATTATAAAATGTTTCAAAAATCAAATATTTTTAAAATAATATCATATACAATAATTAGCACGCATCAAACTAATATTTATGAATCCGAAATTTTTACATGATTTAATTTTATACATAAAATCTCATTAATAAAAACAAAAATCTTCTTAATAAGAAAACCCTAAATACCAATATTATCTTAAACCTACAATATGAAATATTCAATCTTATAATCCCAAACACCTAAACAAAACAATATTAGCCTTACAATAAATACCCTACTCTTAAATGGTGTAAAACCCCAACTTCATGTTTCCAAAATATATTTGCACAATACATATAGGGAATGATGCAACAAGAGGTATCTTCTCAAATACTGGTTCGAGCAACACACTCCAAATATTTATTCTTCACTATACCTACAAATGTTAATGCAATATAGATTTTACATAGCAAATTGGAGAAGCAAAATCATCTGCAAATGTTAATGCAATATAGATTTGTTTATTAATTCAACTGTCATCCATCTTGCTTCCTTGGTCATCTTGCAAAAGGGTCAATAGGAGCTGCTCATCATAAACAAAATCAACAATTGATTATATAAGAAATCATACATTAAATATATAGAAAATAAACTTAAAAAAGTATACAAAATAATGAGACAAAAGCATCATTTTTGGTAAATGATGGCAAACATGTATTCATATCTATACAAAATAATAGGAAAAATTTTAGTTATACCTGTGTAAGAAATCAAAATACCATATAAATCTCTGTATATTATGAGATGATATATCAAATTCACAACCTCTACGCAAAATTGCAAAAAAAAGGAACTTTTTACAAATCAAGGCATAAGCTGTCTATGGACTCATTGAATGGTTTTCTCTACAGGAGAGGAATTTGTTGCTTCACTTTCATGTTTAACCCTTGCAAAACCAAACAACAAAGAAAAGGAAATGAAGAAAGGAAATAAATGTGAAGACGCTTGATAACTGAATATTGTATTAAGGATGAGACTACTTGAAGATAAATGAATGTGAAGACAAAAAATCCGTAGTCATCTTGCAAGACTCAATCACTACATTTCAAAAGAATGAACATAATAACCTGGAAAAATAATATTTAGAACTAATACAAAGAATAAAAGTGTTAAAAAAAGAAAAATAAAAGAAATTTGAATTGGAACTTACCTTGTTATATTTTTCAAATGCATGTCCTGTTGATGGATTGCCAACTACAACCAACTACAACCTTCACTAAAAATAATATAGTCCCTACAATTTTGAAAAAAATTAAGACATATACAGAAATTATACAAAAAGATTAATATCAGTAGAGTAGTCAATTCCTTAAGTAAATTATTTCAAGAAAATAGCTATGCATAAACCTAATTACCTGGGTAAACTATATAGTAAAAGTAACCTAACAGTGTCGTACCAGTCGGTATAGACCTATTATCATATCCATAATTGTATTTCAAGTTCCTAAATTGACCTTCCACAACCTGAAATAAAGTTATTTCAATAACTACGTAAAATAGTTACAACTTTTTTCAAGGGGCAAAAGGTAAAACTGATTTAGGAAATTAATTTATTACAGTTCTATGATCTCCTCTTCAGCAAGGCAAAGGCCTCTCGCCTCTGCTAAATGATGACAACCTGTAATTTCATCATTTGGAAAAAAAAAAATAAAAGGAAGAATGATATTTGGTCCATGTAAAATTCACAATAGCATATATACCCTTGTCACATATTTTACATCCCCTGCCTATAAAAAAAATAAATAAATAAAGCATAATTTATATACTATGCAATAAGGATGCCTGATAACAAGACACGCATGCAATAATTATATACCATCTGCATGACAAAATAGTAATTAAGCGAATTGAATAACCTGAAGAGGCTGCTCCTCTTGCATCATTTGGCTTGGAGAGACTAACCCTATGTCCGATTTGGTTATTCAGCGCTCCAACATATTTGTTGCTACCAATTCTCCGACTGAATGTCTAAGCAAAATTAAGCCCCAAATTTTCTAATTTTGTTATTTTCACCTGTTATTTCTAGAGAGATAAAAAACCAAATTAATCCCAATTAATGAATTATATGCACACCAAAGAAACAAAGACAAAGGTAAAATAAAACTGACCTTTCTTTGCTAAGCATTCACAGACACCAACAACATTAAGGATTCAACTAGCACATGTTTCTCACACAACCATGAGCAATTCATGGCTGAAACTTAATTCGATATGTAGGATACATTCGGAAAAAAATGAAATGTATATGAAAACATGATATTTTCACACAAAATATAACTTTATCAGAATGCAACTAACAAACTAGTTTGTTGCATATGCGCGTCTGTACAAAGAAAAGAAACAATGAATTAAGCTTTGAAAATATAAATCAAAGTTCAAATAATTGCAAAATTATAACTACTTTATAATATTCAGGCCTACTGAGATACATTCAATTAAAACCTGAACAAAAAATATTATAAGTTATTTACTTACAAAGTCCCTTAGTTGCAAAATTAACGGGAAAGAATTGAAAACCTGAAGGGGCATCTTTCTCGGTCTCCTTCGCCAACCATTATACCATAAGCTTGAAGTATTTGAAAAGGGCCAAAGGGAGAGTGATTACCAAAACGAGTTCTAATTGAACAGTCAGGCAGCGTTGATCGAGAGGCGGAGATCAGGTAGGGCTTTTAGTCGAGAGAAAAAAGAGAGATGAGAGTGACAGAGCGGAGGGATTTGAGTCCTTGAGTCGTAACCATAGATCAAGATGAAACGGGAAGAGAGTACGGCCGAAGAGCCCTGTAATGCTAACCGTGAGAGACCGAGAGAGTGGAGGCGAGTCGAAACCCTAGGTGAGAGAGAGAGAACATAATGGAGGGGATTGCGACTAGAGACAGGACCTATAACCCTACGCCGAGAGAGAGAGCAGGAGGAGAGTGCGACTGGTAGATCCAAGAGGAGAGACGAGCTTTGCAAAACCCTAGCGCAAAGAGAGGGAGAGAGCGAAGAGAGAAGAAAAATTTGGGGGTTTGATTTTCGTTCTGAGAGGGAGAGTGCGGCTGGAGGGATTATTAGGGGAGGAAAATGGAATTTTTTTTTGCAACATTTCATATAAGTCCTTTTTAAACTTTAAAATTATTTTTCTATTCTATGGAATAAAATTGATTTAAAAATTACAATGAGATACATATACATGACACTTTATATTATATTATTTTAGGTTACATATATATGATAGATGAGTTCAAATTTATAAATTAATTATTGTGGAGGGTATTGAATTATATGGAGGGAAAGTAAATTATATAGTGAAAGAAATTAAAGAAAAAATTACTAATAGTTATCATTAGTATTGCTGATGCGAAATGGTAATAAAATAAAATTATTATTTTGTATGTTCTAAGCCGATACAATATATTTATATTTGCATCAATGTACTGTTAAATAAATAACTATAATAATTTGTATCGGAATATTTGAAGCCAATAGTTTATGTTTGTATCGGCTTACTAATGCTAATATACTATTCAATCGGCTTTTTCTTTAACCCCGATGCCAATGAATTCTCTTGCCGATGCAAATCAAAAATACTGACGCCAATAATCATTGTCCGATGAAAATGCTCATTTTTCTTGTAGTGATCATCAAGTTTCGGGTCGTTCGGTTAACGGGTCATTCAGGAAAATTATTCGGGTTTGGGGAGAAGCTCAATTGAGTTGATGCCTCAAGTCATATTATTTAACCCAATGTATTCAGGAAAATCTACAAAATAAAAAATGTTATAAATATTAATATTCGTTTTCAAAGTGCTTGTATATAAATAATTTATTAAAATATAAATCCGGATTTTGAAGTAATTATATAAATATATTATTTGTTTAGATTTATATAAATATTAGTAATTCATAAAACCTCTTTATTCGGGTCATATGTCAATATTATTAAGGGTTACTTCGGTATAAAATCTCTCCATAAAATCTCTATGTACAATTGATTCAAATATATTTGTTCTAATAACAAAAAATCAAAACACAGTAATTCCTTTTCCATAGGTATATGGTAAGACTTATTTTAATTTATTTTAACAACCCGTAGTTATATGGTAGGACTTATTAACCCTTCCATTATCGAATATGCATGATTCAATGTAATCTTGCCAAATTGTAAATTTGCTACATTACTTAATCCCGCCTTTTTCTTATAATAGCAACATTAGATAGAAAATGCTAGTTAGCTACTAATAAAACAAGATTATCCAAGAAATCCTACATTTTCAAAATATACAGTAGGAGTTTTCTAAATGCTACACAAGAAATCCTGCCGTTTCCCGATTTTGTTGTAGTGATAGGTTATTGTTATTTTGCATGTCTTGAGGAGATAGAAAAAAGAATGTGGCAACAATAGCTCCCGTAGTCGAAGAACTCCTCAAGTTACCACGGGTTGGTCAGAAACAGTTTATGTTTTTTTCTCTGACTCCAAATTTGAACGTTTGGATCTCTCTAAGTTTTTAACCAATTGGAAGATTTTTTTTTGTAAAATATTCTCCTTGTTGTCGACTAATAGATGTTCTTAGCGAATTTTGCATATTGGACCCATATTCAGATCGAAAATGATTTTTTGTTCTGATGTCCAGATTCGGCCAAAGGGAGAGAGAAAATATTTATCAACCTTTTGTTCAAATCTCATCACACGAGAGGGGTAGAAAAAGATAGATTATTGTTATTTTGCATGTCTTGAGGAGATAGAAAAAAGAATGAGCCAAGAATATCGCCCGTAGTTGAAGAACAGCTTAAATTACCACGGGTTGGTCAGAAACAGCTTATGTTTTTTTTTTCTGTGACTCCAACTTTGAACGCTTGGATTTCTCTAAGCTCTTATCCAATAGCCAGAATTCTTCTTGTAAAATATTCCCCTTGTTGTCGACTAACAGATGTTCTTAGCAAATTTTCCATATTGGACCCATATTCTGATAGAAAATGATTTTTTGTTCTACTGTCCTGATACAGCCAAGGGGAGAGAGAACATATTTATCAACTTTTTCTTCTAATTTCATTACACGTGAGTGGTAGGAAAAGATAGGTTATTGTTATTTTCCATGTCTTGAGGATATAGAAAAAAGAATGAGCCAAGAATAGCGCCCGTAGTTGATGAACTCCTTAAATTACCACGGGTTCGTCAGAAACAGCATATGTTTTTTTTTCTGTGACTCCAACTTTGAACGCTTGGATTTCTCTAAGTTCCTATCCAATTGCCAGAATTCTCTTTGTAACATATTCTCCTTGTTGTCGACTAACAGATGTTCTTAGCGAATTTTGTATATTAGACCCATATTCAGATAGAGAATGCTTTTTTGTTCTGCTGTCCTCATTCAGCCAAGGGGAGAGAGAACATATTTATCATTTTTTTCTTCAAATCTCATCACGGGTGAGGGGCAGGAAAAGATAGGTTATTGTTATTTTACATGTCTTGAGGATATAGAAAAAAGAATGAGCTAAGAATAGCGCCCGTAGTTGATAAACTCCTTAAATTACCACGGGTTCGTCAGAAACAGCATATGTTTTTTTTCTCTCACTCCAACTTTGAACGTTTCGATCTCTTTAAGTTTCTATCCAATTGTCAGATTTCTTTTTGTAAAATATTTGTGTCGTTGTCGACTAAGAGATGTTCTTAGCGTATTTTGCATATTGGACCCTTATTCAGATAGATAATGATTTTTTGTTCAACTCTCCAGACGCAGCCAAGTCGAGAGAGAACATATTTATCAACTTTTTCTTCAAATCTCATCACACGTCAGTGTAGAAAAATATTGGTTATTGTTATTTTGCATGTCTTGAGAAGATAGAAAAAAAATGTGGCAAGAATAGCTCCCGTAGTTGAAGAACTACTCAAATTACCATGGGTTGGTCAGAAACAGCTTATGTTTTGTTTCTCTGACTCCAACTTTGAATGCTTGGATATCTCTAATTTTTATCCAATTGCAAGATTTATTTTTGTAAAATATTCTTCTTGTTGTCGACTAACAGATGTTCTTAGCGAAATTTGCATATTGGACCCATATTCAGATCGAAAATGATTTTTTTTCTGATCTCCAGATTCGGCCAACGGGAGAGAGAACATATTTATCAACCTTTTGTTCAAATCTCATCAGACGTGAGCGGTAGGAAAAGATAGATTATTATTATTTTGCATGTCTTGAGGAGATAGAAAAAAGAATGAGCCAAGAATATCGCCCGTAGTTGTAGAACTGCTTAAATTACCACGGGTTAGTCAGAAACAACTTATGTTTTTTTTTTTCTGTGACTCCAACTTTGAACGTTTGGAGCTCTCTAAGTTTTTATCCAATTCACAGATTTCTTTTTGTAAAATATTCTCCTTGTTGTCGACTAACAGATGTTCTTGGCGAATTTTGCATATTGGACCCATATTCAGATAGAAAATGATTTTTTGTTCTGCTGTCCTGATTCACCCAAGAAGAGAGAAAACATATTTATCAACTTTTTCTTCAAATCTCATCACACGTGAGGGGTAGGAAAAAATAGGTTATTGTTATTTTGAACGTCGTGAGGAGATAGAAAAATGAATGAGCCTAGAATAACGCCCGTAGTTGATGAACTCCTTAAATTACCACGGGTTCGTCAGAAACAACATATATTTTTTTCTCTGACTCCAACTTTGAATGCTTTAATCTCTCTAAGTTTTTATCCAATTGCCAGATTTTCTTTCGTAGAATATTCGTCTTGTTGTCGACTAACGTATATTCTTAGCAAATTTTGCATATTGGACCCTTATTTAGATAGAAAATGATTTTTCGTTCTGCTGTCCTGATTCGGCAAAGGGGAGAGAGAACATATTTATAAACTTTTTCTTCGACTCATATCACACTTGAGAGGTAGGAAAATATAGCTTATTGCAATTTTGCATGACTTGGGGAAATAGAATAAAGAAAGTGCCAGGAATAGCTCCCGTAGTTCAAGAACTTCTTAAATTACCACGGGTTAGTCAGAAATAACTTATATTTTTTTCTCTGACTCCAACATTCAACGCTTGGATCTTTCTAAGTTTTTATCCAATTGTCATATTTCTTTTTGTAAAAGATTCTCTTTATTGTCGACTAACTGATGTTCTCAGCGAGTTTTGCATATTGGACCTATATTCAGATAGAAAATGATTTTTTGTTTTGCTGTCTAGATTTGGGCCACGAGAGAGAGAACGTATTTGTAAACGTTTTGTTCAAAGCTCATCACATGTGAGGGGTAGGAAAAGATAGGTTATTGTTATTTTGCATGTCTTAAGGAGAAAGAAAAAAGAATGAGCCAAGAATAGCGCCCGTAGTTGAAGAAATCCTTAAATTAGCACGGGTTGGTCAGAAACAGCTTTTTTTTTCTCTGACTCTAACTTTGAACGCTTGAATCTCTATAAGTTTTTATCCAATTGCCAGATTTCCTTTTGTAGAATATTCGCCTTATTTTCGACTAACAAATGTTCTTAGTGAATTTTGAATATTGGACCCTTATTCGGATAGAAAATGATTTTTTGTTCTGCTGTCCGGATTCAGCCAAGGGGAGAGTGAACTCAACTTTTTCTTCAAATCTCGTCACACGTGAGGAGTAGAAAAAGATAGGTTATTGTTATTTTGTATGTCTTGAGAAAATAGCTCCCAAGAATAGCTCCCGTAGGTAAGAATAGCTCCCGAAGTTGATGAACTCTGTAAATTACCACAGGTTGGTCAGAGCCAGCTTATGTTTTTTCTCTGACTCGAACTCTGAACGCTTGGATCTCTCTAAATTTTTATCCAATTGCCGGTTTTCTTTTTATAAAATATTTTTCTTGTTGTCTACTAACAGATGTTCTTAGCTAATTTTGCAAATTACACCCATATTCAGATAGAAAATGATTTTTTGTTCTGCTATCCTGATTCAGCCAAATGGAGAGAGAACGTATTTATCAATTTTTTCTTCAAATCTTATCACACGTGAGGGGTGGGAAAAGATAGGTTATTGTTACTTTGCATGTCTTAAGGAGATAAAAAAAAGAATGTGCCAAGAATAGCTCCCGTAGTCGAAGAACTCCATAAATTAGCACGGTTTGGTCAGAAATAACTTATGTTTTTTTCTCTAATTCCAACATTGAATGCTTGAATCTCTCAAAGTTTTTATCAAATTGCCAGATTTCTTTTTGTAAAAGATTCTCTTTGTTGTCGACTAATAGATGTTATTAGCGAATTTTGCATATTGGACCCATATTATGATAGAAAATGATTTTTTGTTCTGCTGTCCAGATTCGGCCAACGGGAGAGAGAACGTATTTATCAACTTATTCTTCAAATCTTATCACACATGTGGGCTAGGAAAAGATTGGTTATTGTTATTTTGCATGTCTTCAGTAGATAGAAAAAAGAATGAGCCAAGAATAGCGCCCGTAGTTGAATAAATCCTTAAATTACCACGGGTTGGTCACAAACAGCTTATGTTTTTTTCTCTGACTCCAATTTTGAACGCTTGAATCTCTCTATATTTTTATTCAATTGCCAGATTTCCTTTTGTAAAATATTCGCCTTGTCGTCAACTAACAGATGTTCTTAGCGAATTTTGCATATTGGACCCTTATTCCGATAGAAAATAATTTTTTGTTCTGCTGTCCTGATTCGGCAAAGGGGAGAGAGAACATATTTATCAACTTTTTCTTCAAATCACATCACACGTGAAGGGTAGGAAAATATAGGTTATTGCTATTTTGCATGTCTTGAGGAAATAGAAAAAAGAATGTGCCAAGAATAGCTCCCGTAGTTAAAGAACTCCTTAAATTACCACGGGTTGGTCATAAACAACTTATGTTTTTTTTTCTGACTCCAAATTTGAACGCTTCGATCTCTCTATTTTTTTATCCAATTGCCAGATTTATTTGTGGAAAAGATTCTCTTTGTTGTCGACTAACTGATGTTCTTATCGAATTTTGCATATTGGATCCATATTCGGATAGAAAATGATGTTTTGTTCTGCTGTCCAGATTTGGCCAACGGGAGAGTGAACGTATTTATAAACTTTTTGTTCATATCTCATCACACGTGATGATTTTTATCATGAGTATTTTTATACACATTTTTTGGATTTTTATCATGATAAATTCAATCATAATTCACATGAAATGGGTAAAAAATGCTCATAATTCATAAAACATAATTTGACACCTCTTAATACGTTTTTGTGTAATTTTACAGGTGAAAAGCCCATAAAATGAAGAATTGGACCAAAACGCAAATAATGGGCCAAAGATGGCCGAACTCTCCCTAAAACCGTTAAATACCCCATACACATACTTTTCCAACCCTAAACGATGGAAAATATTGGTGGAAAGGAGCAAACATTGGAATGAGTAAGAAACGACCACAAAACGTTATGAAAACATCCACTGTCTCAGATACGTGAACCGACCACGTTCGGTCCCAAAACAGAGAAGAAACGTCCACGTTTCTTATGACATTTCATATAGAAATGTGACGTTCCGATCAAATGGATCCTAACCATTGTTTTGCACATCAAAATAAACCTAGCAGCGAAAGAATAGCGAAAAAGCGACCCATCAAAATTCTGGTCAACCGTCGCAGTCAAAGTCAACTCTTTCTCTCTCAAAAGTGCTGATTTTCCGAAATGCTTGGAATTGAACAAACTCACCACCATTTGACTCGTCTTGACAAGACAAGCATAACCGTATCATTCATCATCGCTGGCACCGCCGAAATTGACCAGAAAATGCGAAAAACCTCCGGTCAGCCATGAAAATAGACCGTTTGAGCTGAGAAGTTCTCCAGCTTGCCATTTCTTCTACAGACCTCTGTTTGTAATAATTCCAATTGCAATTCTCTTCTTCTTCTTCTTCTCTTCTTTCCAACCATATAAAGAACTCAATAAACGATGAAGAAGTGAGTGGGAAATGCGAGTTTGAAAAAGGTGTTCGATGAACTAAATGCTTTTTTTGCTGAATTACACCATTCGAGCTGAATTTTCTCAATCCAACCATTTCCTGCAAAGATCTCCTTTCTGTGCAAAACCGACTTTATTTTCTTCTCCTTATTCCCCTCTTTCCGTGGATACCAAGTAATCCAAGAATGGTGAAGGAATGAGAGAGTTATTCAAGTTGGAATTCACGCACATAAGCTGTTTGACGAAATAACTCAACCAGATTTTGAAACTGTTTTTGCCCCCATTGTTGAAACTTGAGGTTCGTGAGAAGTTAGAAGCTAAAAACAGAATAGGAGGTTTGTAAACAGTATGGTGGATCTCTCTGGAATGGTAATTTGATCGAGAAATGGATGGAGATACGAGTTCTACTCACCACTTTTGTGGTTTTTGAGTTATTTCTCAAGCTGGTGGTTAACGATGAAATTCGTGGAAATGGAGGATAATTAGAACATAAAATTCAGTGTGTAGCATCTTGGAAGATTGAGGAAAAGTGCCTAAGTCATACTCGAGAGGCCATCAATGGTGGAGCTGGAGGTAATACCGGGCAGCAATTGGTAAAATTGGAATAACTCGAGTTCTACTCAACCGTTTCGCACGATTCAAAGCCCCACAGATTCGTAAGAACGAGAGGAACATCTTTATTATGGAAAATTCGTAGCTAATCAAGAGTTCTATGTGATTATTTGAAGAGAAACGAAAAATTGACACAAGCTGTACTCGCCTAACACGACTCATTTCACGAATTTTGACTCGCTGCAACACAGGAGATCAGAGATATTTGTTCAAAGATTCAGCGCCAAGATCTCATTCTCGCGACTCGTTTCACGACCTTCAACCCGTTTTCACCACACGGGATCTACAAGGGGACCACGCTTCAGAGTAACAATTCGCGATTTAAATCTCAGATGAGATCTAAGATTCATTTTTCCGCCAACTGAAATAGAGCAAAATTAAACCGCGAAATACTCATCCAATTCTCAACAATTTTCAACGAAATTTCGTCCATCCCCTCAGTACAATCCCTTGATCCGCCTGAGCTAATCACAAGGCTCGGTTTGTCCCCTACTCTCCTCTCCAATCAAAACAGGCCATTGGACTCTGAAGTCCAATTCCGCCTATAAAACATCCCTCAAGCCCTATCATTCTACACACCACTCTCCACTCATCTTCTTTAACCTCTAGAATCACCATTGTTCAGTTTCAAGCTTTCTTGAGCTCTAATTTTCATTTTTGAGTGGAATCTTGCAATTTGGGGCTGATTTGGGAAAATTCGAATCGGTCGATTCTAGCTTGAATCGAGATGCAATTGGAGTTTCAAATCGACTCGAGGGAGCTACCTGCTGGTCTTCCAACTCTCGGTTTAGTCCAATTCTCATTAAACAATTTGATTTGAATTTTAGATCACAAGAACTCAATTTTGTAGCAATCATGATTAAATCTTGTCAAATTCTTATTCTTGTGATTATGTGTGAGTAAATCTAGATAGGGAGGGGAATTTGTGATTTGTGTACATGAAATCTTGCTTTATAATCTTGTAATGTTGCTAAATTTTGATGAGTAGTCATGAACACACATATTTTTGAATAAATTGGGGAAAAATTGCTTAGCTTAGTGTTTTTCATCAATTGATCTATTACATCTAGAGTTTATTGTCTTGTTAATCATTTAGAATACTTAGCTTAGTATTTTGTGTGATTAATTTGGAGTTGTGATTGATTTAATTCAAGTTTTGTTTTGAAATGGCTGTTTTGGAATGAACTAGTTCTTGAGTCAATTTCTTGAGAAAATCTTAGCTTAGATTGCTCAAATCCATCATCTAAACATAATAAATTACACCCTAAGTGATTAATGATTGTTACAAAAAGATAGGTTATTGTTATTATGCATGTCTTGAGGAGATAGAAAAAAGAATGTGCCAAGAATAGCTCCCGTATTTGAAGAACACCTTAAATTACCACGGGTTGGTCAGAAACAACTTATGTTTGTTTCTCTGACTCCAACTTTGAATGATTGAATCTCTCTATGTTTTTATCCAATTTCCAGATTTTTTTTCTGTAGAATATTCGCCTTGTTGTCGACTAACAGATGTTTTTAGCGAATTTTGCATATTGGAGCCTTATTCAGATAGAAAATTATTTTTTGTTCTATTGTACAGATTCGGCCAAGGGGAGGGAGAAAATATTTATCAACTTTTTCTTCAAATCTCATCACAAGTGAGGGGTAGGAAAAGATAGGTTATTGTAATTTTGCATGTCTTGAGGAGATGCCAAAAAGAATGAGCCAAGAATAGCGCCCGTAGATGAAGAAATCCTTATATTACCACGGGTTGTTCGGAAACAGCTTACGTTTTCTTCTCTGACTCGAACTTTGAATGATTGAATCTTTCTATATTTTTATCCAATTGCCAGTTTTCTTTTTGTAGAATATTCACCTTGTTGTCGACAAACAGATGTTCTTAGCGAATTTTGCTTATTGGACCATTATTCAGATAGAAAATGATTTTTTGTTCTGCTGTCCAGATTCGGCCAAGGGGAGGGAGAACATAGTTATCAACTTTTTCTTCAAATCTCATCACACGTGAGGGGTAGGAAAATATAGATTTTTGCTATTTTGCATGTCTTGAGGAGATAGAAAAAAGAATGAGCCAAGAATAGCGCCCGTAGTAGAAGAAATCCTTAAACTACGTCGGGTTGGTCAGAAACAACTTATGTTTTTTTCTCTGACTCCAACTTTGAATGCTTGAATCTCTCTTAGTTTTTATCCAATTGCCAGATTTCTTTCTGTAGAATATTCGCATGTTGTCGACAAACAGATGTTCTTAGCGAATTTTGCATATTGGACCCTTATTCCGACAGGAAATGGTTTTTTGTTCTGCTGTCCTGATTCGGCAATGGGGAGAGAGAACATAATTATCAACCTTTTCTTCAAATCACATCACACGTGAGGGGTAGGAAAATATAGGTTTTTGCTATTTTGCATGTCTTGAGGAGATAGAAAAAAGAAGGAGGCAAGAATAGCGCCCGTAGTTGAAGAAATCCTTATACTACGTCGGGTTGGTCAGAAACAACTTATGTTTTTTTCTCTGACTCCAACTTTGAATGCTTGAATCTCTCTAAGTTTTTATAGAATTACCAGATTTCATTCTGTAGAATATTCGCCTTGTTGTCGACTAACATATGTTCTTAGCGAATTTTGCATATTGGACCCTTATTCATATAGAAAATGATTTCTTGTTCTGCTATCCTGATTCGGCCAAGGAGAGAGAGAACATAGTTATCAACTTTTTCTTCAAATGTCATCACACGTGACGGGTAGGAAAAGATAGGCTATTGTAATTTTGCATGTCTTGTGGAGATAGAAAAAAGAATATGCCAAGAATAGCTCCCGTAGTTGAAGAACTCCTTAAATAACCACGGGTTGGTCAGAAACAACTTATGTTTTTTTGCCTGACTCGAACTTTGAATACTTGAATCTCTCTATGTTTTTATCCAATTGCCAGATTTCTTTCTGTAGAATATTCGCCTTCTTGTCGACTAACAGATGTTCTTAGTGAATTTTGCATATTGGAGCCTTATCCAGATAGAAAATTATTTTTTGTTCTATTGTCCAGATTCGGCCAAGGGGAGGGAGAACATATTTAGCAACTTTTTCTTCAAATCTCATCGCAAGTGAGGGGTAGGAAAAGATAGGTTATTGTAATTTTACATGTCTTGAGGAGATACAAAAAAGAATGAGCCAAGAATAGCGCCCGTAGATGAAGAAATCCTTATATTACCACGGGTTGGTCGGAAACTGCTTACGTTTTCTTCTTTCACTCCAACTTTGAACGCTTGGATCTCTCTAACTTTTTATTCAATTGCCAGATTTCTTTTTGTTGAATATTCACTTTGTTGTCGACTAATAGATGTTCTTAGCGAATTTTTCATATTGGACCCTTATTCAGATTGAAAATTATTTATTGTTCTGCTGTCCTGATTCGGCCATGGGGAGAGAGAATATATTTATCGACTTTTTCATCAAATCTCATGACACGTGAGGGGTAGGAAAAGATAGGTTATTGTTATTTTGCATGTCTTGACGAGATAGAAAAAAGAATGTGCCAAGAATAGCTCCCGTAGTTGAAGAACTCCATAAATTACCATGGGTTATTCAGAAACAACTTATGTTTTTTTCTCTGACTCCAACTTTGAACGCCTCAATCTGTCTAAGTTTCTGTCGAATTGCAAGATTTCTTTTTGAAAAATATTCTCCTTGTTGTCGACAAACAGATGTTCTTAGCGAATTTTGCTTATTGGACCATTATTCAGATAGAAAATGATTTTTTGTTCTACTGTCCAAATTCGGCCAAGGGGAGGGAGAACATAGTTATCAACTTTTTCTTCAAATCTCATCACACGTGAGAGGTAGGAAAATATAGGTTTTTGCTATTTTGCACGTATTGAGGAGATAAAAAAAAAATGAGCCAAGAATAGCGCCCGTAGTTGAAGAAATCCTTAAACTACGTCGGGTTTGTCGGAAACAACTTATGTTTTTTTCTCTGACTCCAACTTTGAATGCTTGAATCTCTCTTAGTTTCTATCAAATTACCAGATTTCTTTCTGTAGAATATTAGCATGTTGTCGACTAACAGATGTTCTTAGCGAATTTTGCATATTGGACGCTTATTCAGACAGGAAATGGTTTTTTGTTCTGCTGTCCTGATTCGGCAATGGTGAGAGAGAACATATTTATCAACTTTTTCTTCAAATCACATCACACGTGAGGGGTAGGAAAATATAGGTTTTTGCTATTTTGCAAGTCTTGAGGAGATAGAAAAAAGAATGAGCCCAGAATAGCGCCCGTAGTTGAAGAAATCCTTAAACTACGTAGGGTTCGTCAGAAACAACTTATGTTTTTTTTCTCTGACTCCAACTTTGAATGCTTGAATCTCTCTATGTTTTTATCGATTACCAGATTTTTTGTTCTGCTGTCCTGATTCAACAAAGGGGAGGGAGAAAATATTTATCAACTTTTTCTTCAAATCTCATCACATGTGACGGGTAGGAAAAGATAGGTTATTGTTATTTTGCATGTCTTGAGGAGATAGAAAAAAGAATGAGCCAAAATAGCGCACGTAGTTGAAGAAATCCTTAAATTGCCAAGTGTTGGTCAGAAACAGCTTGTATTTTTTTCTCTAACTCCAACTTTGAACGCTTGAATCTCTCTAAGTTTTTATCCAATTGCCAGATTTTTTTTTGCAGAATATTCACCTTGTTGTCGACTAACAGACTTTTTTAGCGAATTTTGTATATTAGATCCTGATTCAGATAAAAACTAATTTTTTGTTCTACTGTCCTGATTCGGCCAAGGGAAGAGTAAACATATTCATCAACTTTTTTTTTCAAATCTCATCACACGTGAGGGTAGGAAAAGATAGGTTGTTGTTATCTTGCATGTCTTGAGGAGATAGAAAAAAGAATGAGCCAAGAATAGCGCCTGTAGTTGAAGAAATCCTGAAATTACGACGGGTTGGTCAGAAGCAACTTATGTTTTTTTCTCTAACTCCAAATTTGAACGCTTGGATCTCTCTATATTTTTATCCAATTGCCAGATTTCTTTTTGTAGAATATTCGCCTTGTTTTCGACTAACAGATGTGCTGATCGAATTTTGCATATTGCATTCTTATTCGGATGGAAAATGATTTTTTGTTCTGCTGTCCTGATTCGGCGAAGGGGAGTGAGAACATATTTATCAAATTTTTTTTCAAATCCATCACACGTGACGGGTAGGAAAAGATAGGTTATTGTAATTTTGGATGTCTTGAGAAGATAGAAAAAAGAATGAGCCAAGAATAGCGCCTGTAGTTGAAGAAATCCTGCAATTACGACGGGTTGGTCAGAAGCAACTTATGTTTTTTTCTCTAACTCCAAATTTGAACGCTTGGATCTCTCTATATTTTTATCCAATTGCCAGATTTCTTTTTGTAGAATATTCGCCTTGTTTTCGACTAACAGATGTTCTTAGCGAATTTTTCATATTGGACCCTTATTCAGATAGAAAATGATTTTTTGTTCTGCTGTCCTGATTCGGCCATGGGGAGAGAGAATATATTTATCAACTTTTTCTTCAAATCTAATCTCACGTGAGGGGTAGGAAAAGATAGGTTATTGTTATTTTGCATGTCCTGACAAGATAGAAAAAAGAATGTGCCAAGAATAGCTCCCGTAGTTGAAGAACTCCTCAAATTACCATGGGTTGTTCAGAAACAACTTATGTTTTTTTCTCTGACTCCCACTTTGAACGCTTCGATCTCTCTAAGCTTCTATCGTATTGCAAGATTTCTTTTTGTAAAATATTCTACTTGTTGTCAACAAACGGATGTTCATAGCGAATCTTGCTTATTGGACGCTTATTCAGATAGAAAATGATTTTTTGTTGTATTGTCCAGATTCGGCCAAGGGGAGGGAGAACATATTTATCAACTTTTTCTTCAAAACTCATCACACGTGAGGGGTGGGAAATGATAGGTTATTGTAATTTTGCATGTTTTGAGGAGATAGAAAAAAGAATGTGCCAAGAATAGCTCCCGTAGTTGAAGAACTCCTTAAATTACCACGGGTTGGTCAGAAAGAACTTATGTTTTTTTCCCTGACTCCAACTTCGAATGCTTGAATCTCTCTTAGTTTTTGTCCAATTGCCAGATTTCTTTCTGTAGAATATTCGCATGTTGTCGACTAACAGATGCTCTTATCTAATTTTGCATATTGGACCCTTATTCAGACAAGAAACGGTTTTTTGTTCTGCTGTCCTTATTAGGCAAAGGGGAGAGAGAACATATTTATCAACTTTTTCTTCAAATCACATCACACGTGAGAGGTAGGAAAATATAGGTTTTTGCTATTTTGCATGTCTTGAGGGGATAGAAAAAAGAATGAGCCAAGAATAGCGCCCGTAGTTGAAGAAATCCTTAAACTACGTCGGGTTGGTTAGAAACAACTTATGTTTTTTTCTCCGACTCCTACTTTGATTGCTTGAATCTCTCTAAGTTTTTATCGAATTACCAGATTTCTTTCTATAGAATATTCGCCTTGTTGTCGACTAACAGATGTTCTTAGCGAATTTTGCATATTGGACCCTTATTAAGATAGAAAATGATTTTTTGTTCTGCTGTCCTCATTCGGCAAAGGGGAGAGAGAATATATTTATCAATTTTTTCTTAAAATGTCATCACAAGTGAGGGGTAGGAAAAGATAGGTTATTGTTATCTGGCATGTCTTGAGGAGATAGAAAAAAGAATGAGCCAAGAATAGCGTCCGTAGTTGAAGAAATCCTTAAATTACAACGGGTTGGTCAGAAACAACTTATGTTTTTTTCTCTGACTGCAATTTTGAATGCTTCAATCTCTCTAAGTTTTTATCCAATTGCCAGATTTCTTTCTGTAGAATATTCGCCATGTTGTCGATTAACAAAAGTTCTTAGCGAATTTTGCATATTGGACCCTTATTCAGATAGAAAATGATTTTTTGTTCTGCTCTGCTGATTCGGCTGTGGGGAGAGAGAACATATTTATCAACTTTTTCTTCAAATCACATCACTCGTGACGGCTAGGAAAATATAGGTTATTGCTATTTTGCTTGTCTTTAGGAGATGCAAAAAAGATTGAGCCAAGAATAGCGGCCGTAGTTGAAGAAATCCTTAAATTACGACGGGTTGGTCAGAAAGCGCTTATTTTTTTTTCTCTGACTCCAACTTTGAAAACTTGGATCTCTCTAAGTTTTTATCCAATTGGCAGATTTCTTTTTGTAGAATATTCACCTTGTTGTCAACTAACAGATGTTCTTAGCGAATTTTGCATATTGGACCCTTATTCAGAGAGAAAATGATTTTTTGTTCTGCTGTCCTGATTCGGCCATGGGGAGAGAGAATATATTTATCAACTTTTTCTTCAAATCTCATCACACGTGAGGGGTAGGAAAAGATAGGTCGTTGTTATTTTGCATGTCTTGAGGAGATTGAAAAAAGAATGTGCCAAGAATAGCTCCCGTAGTAGGAGAACTCCTTAAATTACAACGGGTTGGTCAGAAACAACTTATGTTCTTTTCTCTGACTCCAACTTTGAATGCTTGAATCTCTCTAAGTTTTTATCCAACTGCCAGATTTCTTTCTGTAGAATATTCGCCTTGTTGTCGACTAACAGATGTACTTAGCGAATTTTTCATATTGGACCATTATTCAGAAAGAAAATGATTTTTTGTTCTGCTGTCTTGATTCGGCCAAGGGGAGAGTGAACATATTTATTAACTTTTTCTTCAAATCTCATCACACGTGAGGGTAGGAACGATAGGTTATTTTTATCTTGCATGTCTTGAGGAGATAGAAAAGAGAATGAGCCAAGAATAACACCCCTAGTTGAAGAAATCCTTAAATTACCACGGGTTAGTCAGAAAAAGCTTATGTCTTTTTCTCTGACTCCAACTTTGAACGCTTGAATCTCTCTAAGTTTTTATCCAATTCCAAGATTTATCGACTAACAGATGTTCTTAGCGAATTTTTCAAATTGGACACTGATTCAGATAGAAAATAATTTTTTGTTCTGTTGTCCTGATTAGGCCAAGGGAAGAGAGAACATATTTATCAACTTTTTTTCAAATCTCATCACAAGTGATGGTAGGAAAAGATAGGTTATTGTTATCTTGCATGTCTTTAGAAGAGAGAAAAAAGAATGAGCTAAGAATAGCGCCTATAGTTGATGAAATCCATAAATGACCACGGGTTGTTCAGAAACAGCTTATGTTTTTTTCTCTAACTCCAACTTTGAACGCTTGAATCTCTCTAAGTTTTTATCCAATTGCCAGATTTTATTTTGTAGAATATTCGCCTTGTTGTCTACTAACAAATGTTCTTAGCGAATTTTGTATATTGGACCCTTCAATCGGCAAAGGGGAGAGAGAACATATTTATCAACTTTTTCTTCAAATCACATCACACGTGAGGGGTAGGAAAATATAGGTCATTACTATTTTGCATGTCTTGAGGACATAGAAAAAAGAATGAGCCTAGAATAGCGCCCGTAGTTGAAGAAATCCTTAAATTACCACGGGTTGGTCAGAAACTGCTTATGTTTTTTTGTCTAACTCTAACTTTGAACGGACGGATCTCTCTATGTTTTTATCCAATTGCCAGATTTGTTTTTGCAGAATATTAGCTTTGTTGTCGACTAATAGATGTTCTTAGCAAATTTTTCATATTGGACCCTGATTAAGATAGAAAATGATTTTTTGTTCTGTTGTCCTGATTCGGCCAAGGGAAGAGAGAACATATTTATCAACTTTTTTTTCGAATGTCATCACACGGGTAGTTGAAGAAATCCTTAAATTACCACGGGTTGGTCAGAAACAGCTTTTTTTTTTCCCTGACTCAAACTTTGAAAGCTCGAATCTCTCTAAGTTTTTATCGAAAATGCGTCCAATATGAAGAGATCGAAGCATTCAAAGTAGGAGTCAAAGGAAAAAACATAAGTTGTTTTTGACCAACCCATGATAATTTAAGGAGTTCTTCAACTACGGGAGCTATTCTTGGCGCTTTTTTTTTCCTGTCTCCTCAAGACATGCAAAATTACAATAACTACCTTTTCCTACCCCTCACTGTGATGAGATTTGAAGAAAAAGTTGACAAATATGTTCTCCCTTCCCGTGGCCGAATCAGGACAGCAGAACAAAAAATCATCTTCTATTTGAATGAGTGTCCAATATGCAAAATTCGCTAAGAACAACTGTTAGTCGACAACAAGGCGAATATTCTACAAAAAGAAATCTGGCATTTGGATAAAAACTTAGTGAGATCTAAGCTTTCAAAGTAGGAGTCAGAGAAAAAAACAGAAGCAGTTTCTTGGCTCATTCGTTTTTCTATCTCCTCAAGACATGCAAAATTACGATAATTATATTTTCCTACCCCTCACATGTGATGTGATTTGAAGAAATGGTTGATAAATATGTTCTCCCTCCCCTTTGCCGAATCAGGACAGCAGAAAAAAAAAAAATTTTCCATCTGAATAAGGGTCCAATATGCAAAATTCGCTAAGAACATCAGTTAGTCGAAAACAAGGTGAATATTCTACAAAAAGAAATCTGGCAATTCGATAAAAACATAAAGAGATTCAAGCGTTCAAAGTTGGACTCAGAGAAAAAAAACATAAGTTGTTCCTGACCAACCTGTGGTAATTTAAGGAGTTCTTCTACTAGGGGAGCTATTCTTGGCAGATTCTTTTTTCTATCTCCTCAAGACATGCAAAATTACAATAACCTATCTTTTCCTACCCCTCACGTGTGATGCGATTTGGAAAAAAGTTGATAAATATGTTCTCTCTCTCGTTGGCCGAATCAGGACAGCAGAACAAAAAATCATTTTCTATCTGAATAAGGGTCCAATATGCAAAATTCGCTAAGAACAACTGTTAGTCGAAAACAAGGCCAATATTGTACAAAAAGAAATCTCGCAATTCGATAAAAACTTAGAGAGATCGAAGCGTTCAAAGTTGGACTCAGAGAAAAAAACATAAGTTGTTCCTGACCAACCTGTGGTAATTTAAGGAGTTCTTCTACTAGGGGAGCTATTCTTGGCAGATTCTTTTTTCTATCTCCTCAAGACATGCAAAATTACAATAACGTATCTTTTCCTACCCCTGACGTGTGATGTGATTTGAAGAAAAAGTTGATAAATATGTTCTCTCTCCCCTTTGCCGAAGCAGGATAGCAGGACACAAAATTATTTTCTATCTGAATAAGGGTACAATATGCAAAATTCGCTAAGAACATCTGTCACTCGACAACAAGGTAAATATTCTATAGAAAGAAATCTGGCAATTGGATACTAACATAGAGAGATTCAAGCATTCAAAGTTGGAGTCAGAGAAAAAAACATAAGTTATTTCTGACCAACCCGTGGTTATTTAAGGAGTTTTTCAACTACGGGAGCTATTCTTGGCACATTTTTTTCTATCTCCTCAAGACATGCAAAATTGCAATAACCTATATTTTTCTACCCTCACGTGTGATAAGATTTGAAAAAAAAAGTTGATAAATATGTTCTCTCTTCCCTTGGCAGAATCAGGACAGTAGAAGAAAAAATCATTTTCTATCTGAATAAGGGTTAAATATGCAAAATTCGCTAAAAAACATTTGTTAGATAACAAGGCGAATAGTATACAAAAAGAAATCGGGCAATTGGATGAAACTTAGAGAGATGCAAGCATTAAAAGTCGGAGTCACAGAAAAAAACATAAGTATATTATGACCAACCAGTCGTAATATAAGGATTTCTTCAACTACGGGCGGTATTCTTGGCTCATTCATTTTTCTATCTCCTCAAGACATGCAAGATAACAATACCCTATATTTTCCTACCCCTCACGTGTGGTGAGATTTGAAGAAAAAGTTGATAAATATGTTCTCACTCCCCTTGGCCGAATCAGGACAACAGAACAAAAAATCATTTTCTATCTGAATTAGGGTCAAATATGCAAACTTCGCTAAGAACATCTGTTAGTCGACAAGAAGGATAATATTTTACAAAAAGAAATCTCGCAATTCGATAAAAACTTAGAGAGATCGAAGCGTTCAAAGTTGGAGTCAGAGAAAAAATCATACGTCGTTCCTGACCAAGCCGTGGTAATTTAAGGAGTTCTTCAGCTAGGGGAGCTATTCTCGGCACATTGTTTTTTCTATCTCCTCAAGACATGAAAAATAACAGTAACCTATCTTTTCCTACCCTCACTTGTGATGCGGTTTGAAGAAAAAGTTGATAAATATGTTCTCTCTGCCCTTTGCCGAATCAGGACCGCAGAACAAAAAATCATTTTCTATTTGAATAGGGGTCCAATATGCAAAATTCGCTAAGAACATTTGTTAATCGACAACAAGGCGAATATTCTACAAAACAAAATCTGGCAATTCGATAAAAACTTAGAGAGATCGAAGCATTCAAAATTCGAGTCAAAGAAAGAAACATAAGTCGTTCTTGACCAACCCGTGCTAATTTAAGGAGTTCTTCAACTAGGGGAGCTATTGTTGGCACATTCTTTTTTCTATCTCCTCAAGACATGCAAAATAACAGTAACCTATTTTTTCCTACCCCTCACGTGTGATGAGATTTGAAGAAAAAGTTGATAAATATGTTCTTCCTCCCCGTGGCCGAATCAGGACAGCATAACAAAAAATGATTTTCTATCTAAATAAGGGTCGCATATGCAAAATTCGCTAAGAACATCTGTTAGTCGACAACAAGAAGAATATTTTACAAAAAGAAATCTTGCAGTTCGATAAACACTTAGAGAGATCGAAGCGTTCAAAGTTCGAGTCATAGAAAAAAACATAAGTTGTTCCTGACCGACCCGTGGTAATTTAAGGAGTTCTTCAACTAGGGTTGCTATTCTTGGCACATTCGTTTTTCTATCTCCTCAAGACATGCAAAGTAACAGTAACCTATCTTTTCGTACCCCTCACTTGTGATGCGATTTGAAGAAAAAGTTGATAAATATGTTCTCCCTCCCTTTGCCGAATCAGGACAGCAGAACAAAAATTTCATTTTCTATTTGAAAAAGGGTCCAATATGCAAAATTCGCTAAGAACATCTGTTAGTCGACAACAAGGCGAATATTCTAAAGAAAGAAATCTGGCAATTGGATCAAAACATAGAGAGATTCAAGCATTCAAATGTGGAGTCAGAGAAAAAAACATAAGTTATTTCTGACCAACCCGTGGTAATTTAAGGAGTTCTTCAACTAGGGGAGCTATTCTCGGCACATTCTTTTTTCTATCTTCTCAAGACATGCAAAATAACAGTAACCTATCTTTTCCTACCCTCACGTGTGATGCGGTTTGAAGAAAAAGTTGATAAATATGTTCTCTCTGCCCTTTGCCGAATCAGGACAGCAGAACAAAAATTATTTTCTATCTGAATAAGGGTCCAATATGGAAAATTCGCTAAGAACATCTGTTAAGCGAAAACAAGGCGTATATTCTACAAAAAGAAATCTGGCAATTCGATAAAAACTTAGAGAGATCGAAGCATTCAAAATTGGAGTCAGAGAAATCAACATAAATCGTTCTTGACCAGCCCGTGGTAATTTAAGGAGTTCTTCAACTAGGGGAGCCACTCTTGGCACTTTTTTCTATCTCCTCAAGACATGCAAAATTACAATAAGCATTCTTTTCCTACCCCTCACGTGTGATGAGATTTGGAAAAAAATTTGATAAATATGTTCTCTCTCCCCTTCGCCGACTCAAGACAACAGAACAAAAAATCATTTTCTATATGAATAATAAGAACATTTGTTAGTCGAAAATAAGGCGAATATTCCACAAAAAGAAATCTGGACATTCGATAAAAACTTAGAGTGATTCAAGCGTTAAAAGTTGGAGGCAGAGAAAAAAACATAAGCAGTTTCTGACCAACCCGTCGTAACTTAAGGATTTCTTCAACTACGGGCGGTATTCTTGGCTCATTCATTTTTCTATCTTCTCAAGACATGCAAGATAACAATAACCTATATTTTCCTACCCCTGACGTGTCATGACATTTGAAGAAAAAACTGATAAATATGTTCTCTCTCCTCTTTGCCGAATAAGGACAGCAGAACAAAAAATCTTTTTCTATCTGAATAAGGGTCCAATATGTAAAATTCGCTAAGAACATCTGTTACTCGAGAACAAGGCAAATATTCTATAGAATGAAAGCGGACAATTGGATAAAATCTTAGAGAGAATAAAGCATTCAAAGTTGGAGTCAGAGAAAAAAACATAAGTTGTTTCTGACCAACCCATTGTAATTTAAGGAGTTCTTCAACTATGGGCGGTATTCTTGGCTCATTCGTTTTTCTATCTCCTCGAGACATGCAAGGTAACAATAACCTATATTTTCCTACCCTACACGTGTGATGAGATTTGAAGAAAAAGTTGATAAATATGTTCACCGACCCTTGGCCGAAAGCAGAACAAAAAATCATTTTCTTTCTGAATAAGGGTCGAATATGCAAAATTCGCTTAGAACATCTGTTAGTCGACAACAAGGATAATATTTTACAAAAAGAAATATTGCAATTCGATAAAAACTTAGAGAGATCGAAGCGTTCAAAGTTGGAGTCAGAGAAAGAAACATGAGTCGTTCCTGAACAAACTGTGGTAATTTAAGGAGTTCTTCAACTAGGGGAGCTATTCATCTCCTCAAGACATGCAAAATAACAGTAACCTATCTTTTCCTATCTCTCACTTGTGAAGAGGTTTGAAGAAAAACTTTATAAATATGTTCTTTCTGCCCTTTGCTGAATCAGGACAGTAGAACAAAAAATAATTTTCTATCTGAATAAGGGTCTAATCTGCAAAATTCTCTAAAAACATCTGTTAGTCGACAACAAGGCGAATATTCTACAGAAAGAAATCTGGCAATTGGATAAAAAAATAGGGAGATTCAAGCATTTAAAGTTGGAGTCAGAGAAAAAAACATAAGTGGTTTCTGACCGATCCGTGGAAATTTAAGGAGTTTTTCAACTACATGAGCTATTCTTGGCACATTCTTTTTTCTATCTCCTCAAGTCATGCAAAATTACAATAACCTATCTTTTCCTACCCTCACGTGTGATGAAATTTGGAAAAAACGTTGATATATACGTTCTCTCTCCCCTTGGCCGAATCAGGACAGCAGAACAAGAAATCATTTTCTATCTGAATAAGGGTCCAATATGCAAAATTCGCTAAGAACATCTATTAATCGACCACAAGGCGAATATTCTACAGAAAGAAATCTGGCAATTGGATAAAAAAAATAGAGAGATTCAAGCATTCAAAGTTGGAGTCAGAGAAAAAAACATAAGTTGTTTCTGACCAACCCGTGGAAATTTAAGGAGTTTTGCAACTACATGAGCTATTCTTGGCACATTCTTTTTTCTATCTCCTCAAGTCATGCAAAATTACAATAACCTATCTTTTCCTACCCCTCACGTGTGATGAGAGTTGGCAAAAACGTTGATAAATATGTTCTCTCTCCACTTGGCCGAATCAGGACAACAGAACAAAAAATCATTTTCTTTTGAATAAGGGTTCAATATGCAAAATTCGCTAAGAACATCTGTTAGTCGAAAACAAAGCGAATATTCTACAAAAAGAATTCTGGCAATTCGATAAAAACATAGAGAGATTCAAGCGTCAAAAGTTGGAGTCAGCGAAAAAAACATAAGCAGTTTCTGACCAACCCGTCGTAATTTATGGATTTCTTCAATTACGGGGGGTATTCTTGGCTCATTCGTTTTTCTATCTTCTCAAGACATGCAAGATAACAATAAAATATATCTTCCTACCCCTCATGTATGATGAGATTTGAAGAAAAAGCTGATAAATATGTTCTCCCTCCCCTTGGCCGAATCAGGACAGCAGAACAAAAAATCATTTTCTATCTGAATAAGGGTCCAATATGCAATATTCGCTAAGATCATCTGTTAGTCGACAACAAGGATAATATTTTACAAAAACAAATTTTGCAATTCGATAAAAACTTAGAGAGATCGAAGCGTTCAAAGTTGGAGTCAGAGAAAGAAACATAAGTTGTTTCTGACCAACCCGTGGTAATTTAAGGATTTTTTCATCTACGGGAGCTATACTTGGAACATTCTTTTTTCTATCTACTCAAGACAAGCAAAATAGCAATAACCTATATTTTCCTACCCCTGACGTGTGATGTGATTTGAAGAAAAAAAGTTGATAAATATGTTTTCTCTCCCCTTTGTCTAATCAGGGCAGCAGAACAAAAAATCATTTTCTATCTGAATAAGCGTCCAATATGCAAAATTCGCTAAGAACATCTGTTACTCGACAACAAGGCAAATACTCTATAGAAAGAAATCTGGCAATTAGATAAAAAGTTAGAGAGAATCAAGCATTCAAAGTTGGAGTCAGAGAAAAAAACATAAGTTGTTTCTGACCAGCCCGTTGTAATTTAAGGAGTTCTTCAACTACGGGAGCTATTCTTGACACATTCTTTTTTCTATCTCCTCAAGAGATGCAAAATTACAATAACCTATCTTTTCGTACCCGTCGCGTGTGATGTGATTTGAAGAAAAAGTTGATAAATATGTTCTCCCTCCCCGCGGCCGAATCACGACAACAGAACAATAAATCATTTTCTATCTGAATAAGGGTCCAATTTGCAAAATTCACTAAGAACATCTGTTAGTCGACAATAAGGCGAATATTCTACAAAATGAAATCTGGCAATTGGATAAAAACATAGAGAGATTGAAGCGTTCAAAGTTGATGTCAGAGAAAAAAACATAACCAGTTTCTGACCAACCTGTCGTAATTTAAGGATTTCTTCAACTACGGGCGCTATTCATGGCTCATTCTTTTTTCTATGTCCTCAAGACAGGCACGATTACAATAACCTATCTTTTCCTACCCTCACGTGTGATGAGATTTGAAGAAAAAGTTAATAAATATGTTATCTCTATCCTTGGCCGAATCAGGACAGCAGAGCAAAAAATCATTTTCTATCTAAATAAGGGTCCAATATGAAAAATTCGCTAAGAACATCTGTTAGTTGACAACAAGGCGAAGATTCAACAAAAAGAAATCTGACAATTGGATAAAAACTTAGAGAGATCGAAGCGTTGAAAGTTGGATTCAGAGAAAAAACATGAGCGCTTTATGAACGACCCGTCGTAATTTAAGGATTTCTTCAACTACGGGTGCTATTCTTTACTCAATCTTTTTCTATTTCCTCAAGACATGCACAATTGCAATAACCTATCTTTTCCTACCCCGCACGTGCGATGAGATTTGAAGAAAAAGTTGATAAATATGTTCTCCCTCCACTTAGCCGAATCAGGACACCAGAACAAAAAATCATTTTCTATCTGAATAAGTGTCCAATCTACAAAATTTGCTATGAACATCTGTTAGTCGACAACAAGGCGAATATTCTACAAAAAGAAATCTGGCAATTCGATAAAAACATAGAGAGATTCAAGCATTCAAAGTTGGAGTCAGAGAAAAAAATATAAGCTTTTTCTGACCAACCCGTGTTAATTTAAGGATTTCTTCAACTACGGGCGCTATTCTTGGCTCATTCTTTTTTCTATGTCCTCAAGACATGTAAGATAATAATAACCTATCTTTTCCTACCCTCACGTGAGATGAGATTTGAAGAAAAAGTTAATAAATATGTTATCTCTATCCTTGGCCGAATCAGGACAGCAGAGCAAAAAATCATTTTCTATCTAAATAAGGGTCCAATATGAAAAATTCGCTAAGAACATCTGTTAGTTGACAACAAGGCGAAGATTCAACAAAAAGAAATCTGACAATTGGATAAAAACTTAGAGAGATCGAAGCGTTCAAAGTCGGATTCAGAGAAAAAACATGAGCGCTTTCTGAACAACCCGTCGTAATTTAAGGATTTCTTCAACTACGGATGCTATTCTTTACTCAATCTTTTTCTATCTCCTCAAGACAAACAAAATAACAATAACGTATATTTCCTACCCCTCACGTGTGATGTGATTTGAAGAAAAAAAGTTTATAAATATTTTTTCTCTCGCATTTGCCAAATCAGGACAGCAGAACAAAAAAACATTTTCTATCTGAATAAGGGTTCAATATGAAAAATTCGCTAAGAACATCTGTTAGTTGACAACAAGGTGAAGATTCAACAAAAAGAAATCTGGCAATTAGATAAATATTTAGAGAGATTGAAGCGTTCAAAGTTGGATTCAGAGAAGAAAACATAAGCAGTTTCTGACCAACTCGTCATAATTTAAGGATTTCTTCAAATACTTGCGCTATTCTTGGCACATTCTTTTTTCTATCTCCTCAAGACATGCAAAATAGCAATGACCTATATTTTTCTACCCCTCACGTGTTATGTGATTTGAAGAAAAAGTTGATAAATATGTTCTCTCTCCCCTTTGCCGAATCTGGACAGCAGAACAAAAAATCATTTTCTATCTGAATAAGGGTCCAACGTGCAAAATTCGCTAAGAACATCGGTTAGTCGACAACAAGGCGAATATTCAACAAAAATAAATATGGCAATTGGATAAAAACTTTGACAGATCGAAGCGTTCAAAGTTGGAGTCAGAGAAAAAAACATAAGTTATTTCTGACCAACGCGTGGTAATTTAAGGAGTTCTTCAACTACGGGAGCTATTCTTGACACATTCTTTTTTCTATATCCTCAAGACATGCAAGATAACAATAACCTATATTTTCTTACCCTCACGTGTGATGAGATTTGAAAGAAAAGTTGATAAATATGTTCTCTGTCCACTTGGCCGAATCTGGACAGTAGAACAAAAAATCATTTTCTATCTGAATAAGGGTCCAATAAGTAAAATTCGCTAAGAACATCTGTTTGTCGACAACAAGTAAAATATTTTACAAAAAGAAAATCTTGCAATTCGATAAAAACTTAGAGAGATCGAAGCGTTCAAAGTTGGAGTCAGAGAAAAAACATAAGTTGTTTCTGACCAACCCATGATAATTTAAGGACTTCTTCAACTACGGTGGCTATTCTTGGCTCAATGTTTTTTCTATCTCCTCAAGACAAGCAGAATAACAATAACCTATATTTTCTTATGTTGGGAAACCCGTAGCCATGTACGTTACATGCGCAGCGGAACCTACGGGTTCAACCCTCCCTAGGATCATCGTAATGGAAATAAAGGTACGAGATTATGCTATTAAAATTTATAGCTCAGATCTTCCTAATCCGGGAGAGAGGCTTGAACGAACTTCCGTCTTGAAAGCGGATGTAGGCTTGAACGAACTTCCGTCTTGCTTTCTTCGCCTTCGTGCTCCTAAAGCTCGACTCGAACGAACTCCTTGCTTCTCCTAGGGAAAAGAAACTGATCGCTCGCTAGTCTTCAAAGCAGAAGACCTCTACTCGTATCCATGTCGAACTTCGATTTGTCGGAATAACCGGACTCGGCTAGACGAGTCCGGAAATATTTTCAGGAGGCTCTCTCTCTTTCTCTTTGTAATACGGCAGCCTGGAGGCTCTGTAATGTCTATATAATAGAGGGGGACTGCCCCTCTATTTATACTAGAGAGGGAGGCAAAGGATTGCTTAGTTACCATAACTAAAACCATAATTAGAACGCTTATTCGTTCCCAACGGACCTATTCCGTTGCCAACGGAATAGGATTTCCTAATCTGAAAACTTATCTGCCAACATATTGGCTGAGTTCCCCTCACGTGTGATGAGATTCGAAAAAAAAGTTGATAAATATGTTCTCTCTCCCCTTGGCCGAATCAGGACAGCAGAACAAAAAATCATTTTCTATCTGAATAAGGATCGAATATGCAAAATTCGCTAAGAACATCTGTTAGTCGACAACAAGGTGAATATTCTACAAAATGAAATCTGGCAATTGGATAAAAACTTAGAGAGATTCAAGCGTTCAAAGTCGGAGTAAGAAAAAAAAACATAAATTGTTTCTGACTAACTCGTGGTAATCTAAGGATTTCTTCAAATACAGGCGCTATTGATGACTCATTCTTTTTTCTATCTCCTCAAGACATGCAAGATAACAATAACCTATCTTTTCCTACCCTCACGTGTGATGAGATTTGAAAAAAAAGTTGATAAATATGTTGTCCCTCCCCTTAGCTGAATCAGGACAGCAGAACAAAAAATCATTTTCTATCTGAATAAGGGTCCAATATGCAAAATTCGCTAAGAACATCTGTTACTCGACAACGAGGCGAATATTCTACAAAAAAATCTGGTAATTGGATAAAAATATAGAGAGATTCAAGCGTTCGAAGTTGGAGTCAGATAAAAAAATATAAGATATTTCTGACCAACCCGTCATAATTTAAGGATTTCTTCAACTATGGGCGCTATTCTTGGCTCATTCTTTTTTCTATCTCTTCAAGACATGCAAGATAACAATAACCTATCTTTTCCTACCCTCACGTGTGATGAGATTCGAAAAAAAAGTAGATAAATATGTTCTCTCTCCACTTGGCCGACTCAGGACAGCAGAAAAAAAAATCATTTTCTATCTGAATAAGGATCCAATATGCAAAATTCGCTAAGAACATCTGTTAGTCGACAACAAGGCGAATATTCTACAAAATGAAATCTGCCAATTGGATCAAAACTTAGAGAGATTCAAGCGTTCAAAGTTGGAGTCAGAAAAAAAAACATAAGGTGTTTTTGACCAACCCGTGGTAATTTAAGGATTTCTTCAAATACAGGCGCTATTCATGGCTCATTCTTTTTTCTATCTCCTCAAGACATGCAAGATAACAATAACCTATCTTTTCCTACCCTCACGTGTGATGAAATTTGAAAAAAAAGTTGATAAATATGTTCACCCTCCCCTTAGCCGAATCAGGACACCAAAACAAAAAATCCTTTTCTATCTGACTAAGGGTCCAATCTGCAAAATTCGCTAAGAACATCTGTTAGTCGACAACAAGGCGAATATTCTACAAAAAGAAATCTGGCAATTGGATAAAAACATAGAGAAATTCAAGCGTTTAAAGTTCGAGTTAGAGAAAAAAATATAAGCTTTTTCTGACCAACCCGTGTTAATTTACGGATTTCTTCAACTACGGGCGCTATTCTTGGCTCATTCTTTTTTCTATCTCCTCAAGACATGCAAGATAGTAATAACCTATCTTTTCCTACCTCCATGTGTGCGGAGATTTGAAAAAAAAGTTGATAAATATGTTCTCTCTCCACTTGGCCGAATCTGGAAAGTAGAACAAAAAATTATTTTATATCTGAATAAGGGTCCAATAAGCAAAATTCGCTAAGAACATCAGTTAGTAGACAACACGCAGAATATTTTACAAAAAAAAATCTTGCAATTCGATAAAAACTTAGAGAGATCAAAGCGTTCAAAGTTGGAGTCAGCGAAAAAAACATAAGTTGTTTCTGACCAACCCATAGTAATTTAAGGCGTTCTTCAACTACGGGAGCTATTCTTGGCACATTCTTCTATCTATCTCCTCAAGACATGCACAATTACAATAACCTATCTTTTCCTACCCCTCACGTGCGATGAGATTTGAAGAAAATGTTGATAAATATGTTGTCCCTCCCCGTAGCCGAATCAGGACAGCAGAACAAAAAATCATTTTCTATCTGAATACGGGTCCAATATGCAAAATTCGCTAAGAACATCTGTTAGTCGACAACAAGGCGAATATTCTACAAAAAGAAATCTCGCAATTGGATAAAAACATAGAGGGATTCAAGCGATCAAAGTTGGAGTGAGAGAAAAAATATAAGCTGTTCCGGACCAACCCGTGTTAATTTAAGGATTTCGTCAACTACGGGCGCTATTCTTGGGTCATTCTTTTTTCTGTCTCCTCAAGATATGCAAGATAACAATAACCTATCTTTTCCTACCCTCATGTGTGATAAGATTCGAATAAAAAGTTGATAAATATGTTCTCTCTCTCCTTGACTGAATCGGGACAGCAGAACAAAAAATCATTTTCTATCTGAATAAGGATCCAATATGCAAAATTCGCTAAGAACATCTCTTAGTCGACAACAAGGCGAATATTCTACAAAATGAAATCTGGTAATTGGATAAAAACTTAGAGAGATTCAAGCGTTCAAAGTTGGAGTCAGAGAAAAAAACATAAGCTGTTTCTGACCAACCCGTGGTAATTTAAGGATTTATTCAGGTACGGGCGTTATTCTTGGCTCATTCTTTTTTCTATCTCCTCAAGACATGCAAGATAATAATAACCTATCTTTTCCTACCCACACGTGTGATGAGATTTGAAAAAAAAGTTGATAAATATGTTCTCTCTCCCCTTTGCCGAATAAGGACAGCAGAACAAAAAATCATTTCCTATCTGAATAGGGGTCCATTATGCAAAATTCGCTAAGAACATCTGTAAGTCGACAACAAAGTGAATATTCTACCGAAAGAAATCTGGGAATTGGATAAAAACTTAGAGAGATCCAAACGGACGAAGTTGGAGTTAGAGAAAAAAGACATAAGCGCTTTCTGACCGACCCGTCGTAATTTAAGAATTTTTCAACTACGGGCGCTATTCTTGGCTCAATCTTTTTTCAATGTGCTCAAGACGAGCAAAATAGCAAAAACCTATAATTTCCTGCCCCTCACGTGTGATGTGATTTGAAGAAAAAGTAGATAAATATGTTGTCTCTCCCCTTTGACGAATCAGGACAGCAGAACAAAAAATCAGTTTCCATTTGAATAAGGGTCCAATATGCGAAATTCGCTAAGAACATGTGTTAGTCAACAACAAGGCGAATATTCTAAAAAATGAAATCTGGCAATTGGATAAAAACTTAGAGAGATTCAAGCGTTCAAAGTTGGAGTCAGAGAAAAAAACATAAGCTGTTTCTTACCAACCAGTGGTAATTTAAGGATTTCTTCAAGTACGGGCGTTATTCTTGGGTCATTCTTTTTTCTATCTCCTCAAGACATGCAAGATAATAATAATCTATCTTTTCCTACCCTCACGCGTCATGAGATTTCAGAAAAAAGTTGATAAATATGTTCTCTCTTCCCTTGGCCGAATCAGGGTCCAATATGCAAATTTCGCTAAGAGGAATATTCTACAAAAAAAAATCTAGCAATTGGATGAAAACATAGTGAGATTCAAGCTTTCAAAGTTGGAGTCAGAGAAAAAAATATAAGCTGTTTCTGACCAATCCATGGTTATTTCATGATTACTTCAAGTACGGGTGTTATTCTTGGCTCAATCTTTTTTCTATGTTCTCAAGACATGCAAGATAATAATAATGTATCTTTTCCTATCCACACGTGTGATGAGATTTGAAAAAAAGTTGATAAATATGTTCTCTCTTCACTTGGCCGAATCAGGACAGCAGAACAAAAATTCATTTTCTATGTTAATAAGGCTCCAATATGCAAAATTCGCTAAGAACATCTGTTAGTCGACAACAAGATGAATATTCTACAAAAAAAATCTGGCAATTGGATAAAAACATAGAGAGATCCAAGCATTGAAAGTTGGAGTCGGAGAAAAAAATATAAGCTGTTTCTGAACAACCCGTGGTAATTTAAGGATTTCTTTCAAGTACGGACGTTATTCTTTGCTCATTCTTCTTTCTATCTACTCAAGACATGCAAGATAATAATAATGTATCTTTTCCTACCCTCACGTGTCATGAGATTTGAAAAAAAAGTTGATAAATATATTCTCTCTTCCCTTGGCCGAATTAGGACAGCATAACGAAAAATCATTTTCTATCTAAATCAGGGTCCAATATGCAAAATTCGATAAGAACATCTGTTAGTCGACAACAAGACGAATATCATACAAGAAGAAATCTAGCAATTGGATAAAAACTTAGTGAGATTCAAGCGTTCAAAATTGGAGTGAGAGAAAAAAATATAAGCTGTTCATGAGCAACCCATGGTAATTTAAGGACTTCTTCAAGTACAGGCGTGATTCTTGGCTCATTCTTTTTTCTATCTCGTCAAGACATGCAAGATAATAATAACCTATCTTTTCCTACCCACACGTGTGATGAGATTTGAAAAAAAAGTTGATAAATATGTTCTCTCTCCACTTGGCCGAATCTGGACAGTAGAACAAAAAAATCATTTTCTATCTGAATAAGGATCGAATAAGCAAAATTCGCTAAGAACATTTGTTAGTCAAGAATAGGGAGAATATTTTACAAAAAGAAATCTGGCAATTCGATAAAAACTTGGAGAGATCGAAGCGTTCAAACTTGGAGTCAGAGAAAAAAACATAAGTTATTTCTGACCAACCCATGGTAATTTAGGGAGTTTTTCAACTAAGGAAGCTATTCTTCGCACATTCTTTTTTCTATCTTCTCAAGACATGCAAAATAACAATAACCTATCTTTTCTTACCCCTCACGTGTGATGAGATTTGAAGAAAAAGCTGATAAATATATTCTCTCTCTCCATGGCCGAATCAGGACAGCAGAACAAAAAATCATTTTCTATCTAAATAAGGGTCCAATATGCAAAATTTTCTAAGAACATCTGTTAGACGACAACAACGTGAATACTACTAAAAGAAATCTAGCAATTGGATAAAAACTTAGAGAGATTCAAGCGTTCAAAGTTGGAGTCAAAGAAAAAAACATAAGCGCTTTCTTACCAACCCGTCGTAACTTAAAGATTTATTCAACTACGGGCACTATTCTTGGCTCAATCTTTTTTCAATGTCGTCAAGACAAGCAAAATAGCAATAACTTATATTTTCCTACCCTCACGTGTGTTGTGATTTGAAGAAATAGTTGATAAATATGTTCTCTCCCCTTTGACGAATCAGGACAGCAGAAGAAAAAATCATTTTCTATCTGAATAAGGGTCCAATATGCAAAATTCGCTAATAACATTTGTTAGTCGACAACGACACGAATAATCTACAAAATAAAGTCTTGCAAAAGGATAAAAACATAGAGACATTCAAGCGTTCAAAGTTGGAGTCAGAGAAAAAAACATAAGCTGTTCCTGACTAACCCGTGGTAATTGAAGGATTTCTTCAACTACAGGCGCTATTCTTGGCTCATTCTATTTTGTATCTGTAATGTGTATTTTTATACACATTTTTAGGGTTTTTATCATCTCAAATTCAATCATAATTCACATTAAATGTATGAAAAATGCTCATAATTCATAAAACATAATTTGAAACCTCTTAATACATTTTTGTGTGATTTTACAGGCAAAAAGGCCATAAAATGAAGAATTGGACCAAAACGCAAATAATGGGCCAAAGATGGCCAACTAAAAACCTCAAACACTCTACAAAAAATTCCCCAAACTTTTACGACTATTCAAAAACCTTCTACAACTAAGTCAAACCGAGCCAAACGCCAAAAATCGCCAAGTTGACCAAAAGTCTACTTCTCCAAAATGGGTCAAACGGTATACCAAAACGAAGAGCTCGACGAAACGAACCCAACGGTACAATCCTCGCGATCAGAAACCTTCTAGAACTCTCAGAATCACCAATTGAAAATCAGGTCAAAATTGGTCAAAGTCAACGAATTGACCAGGTCAAACCCATCTTCTTCAAACCTCATAATTCATAATTCTGCTCGAAATCAAACAAACAAGCCATCCATGGATTCAGCATGACGAGACGAACATGCCAGTGCCATTTTCCGGTCTTGAAAGTTCCGGCGATCGCCGGAATTCGGCCAAAACAAGTGCCAAAAACGGACCGAAACCATGGTTGATCTGCCGTGCCATCCACCATCATCCATTCGAGCCAAGACCGATATCATTCTCTTCTCCATCGTCTACCCTTTCTAACCGTATGAAGAACTCATCGAATGATGCGAAATCGAGCGAGAAATCCGTGTTTCCGTAATCTGTTCGACGAAATCCTCAATGAACTTTTCAATCTTAATGATCCAACGGTCGAAATTTCGGCAGTGAAATGAACTCGATCGGTCTTCTTGCATTTTTCTCACGAGGTGATGATGTTTGACGCATCGAACAGCATCAGTGGGGTCTCGTAATGGATTCCGAAGCCTCAATTCGATAGAAAAACAACTTGAGATCTCGTTTTGATTCACGATTTTGTGTTCTGATGGGTTATTTTCGCTGAGTTCGGTTAATGGCGGAAATTCGTGAATTAAGGGAAGAATTGACGCATAAAACGCAACGCAGAGCATCGTGAGGAAGTGAGGAAGGAAGCCTGAGCTCTGGTTTGAGCTGCCGCTGCTCAAAGAGCGAGCTTGAAGCTCGAACAGCCATCAATGGCGGAAACGAACTAAACGGGAGAAAAATGAGGAAAACTCGATGAACTCTCAACCATTTTCTGCGTTTCAAAGTTCTGTAGATTCGTGGCGATGAGAGGAAGCAATCTGGATCGAAAACTCGAGCTGAAATGAAGCAAAATGGCGAGTTTGATCACTGAGTTCAGAAACGGGTAAAATGGAGTAAGAATCCGATCAGGAATTGGATCCAAAATCCATCATTGCAAAACCAAAACCCATCAGAAGATTGTTTTAGGATGGATCGCACACTCGCACGCCACAGAAAACCGAAACAACCGTTATTCAAACTCAGCTCCAACGTTCATCAGAAGACGACTCGTTTCACGCGCGTTCGACCCGTTCCGCCATAAAAGATCAAACAGACATTCAAAAACTCAGCGCCATCTGAAGAATAGCACGCGACTCGTTTCACGCGACTTATGACCCGTTTCAGCGTAGCAAATCCAAGTGGGGACCACTGTCAGTCTCAGTAATGCGATTCAAATCGCATCTGAACTGAAATTCAGTTCAGTTTCGCGCGAGTAAACGGATGAAAAATCCGATGATTCAAAATCGTTCGTTTCTCAACCAAATTCAACGAAATTTCGCACAGATCTTCAGTACACCCCACTTGATCTGCCTGAGCCAATGGAATCGCTCGGTTTGTCCCCCACTCTCCAGACCAGCCTCTCTATAAATTCGACCGATAAACCCATTCATGATCATTCATTCTTCCATTCTCCAAATTCTTTCCACACACAACTCTCCAATCATCTTCTTTAAGCTTCAGTAACTCCATTACTGAATCTCAGAGCTTTTCGAGCTTCAATTTTCGAGTTTGAGTGAAAATTCACCAATTCGGGCTGAATTTGGTGAAAAAGGCAATTGATCGATTCCGGCTGGATCAAGCATCAATTGGAGGTTCAAATCGACTCAAGGAAGCTTCTGGTTGATCTTCTACGTCTCGGTTTGATCCAATTTTCATTTAATCTCTTGTATCCAATTTTAGATCACAAGATCCAATTTGTAAAAAAATATGATGAACACATGCCTAATTTCGGTTGATCTTATCATGTGTGAGTAGAATCTTGTAGGGACAGGCCTTTTGTGATTGAATTGTTTGAAATCTTGCTTTAATTGGAATTAAATTGACTGATTTGGTTACTGTTCATAATATGCTGTTAAGTCTGGTTTTTTTTTGATTTAATCGATTTGGTTGAATTAATTAGGTCATTCAGAACTGAATTTGCCTGCATGTTAGTCCATTTTATCATCTTGAATCTTGGTTGAGGTTTTTGCTTGATTTAGTGAAGTTTTTAGTTCAAAAATTGAGATCAAACACTAAGTTGGTTGACTGGTTGACTGGTGTTTGATCTGAAATTTTGATCTATTTGCTGAGTTTTTCTGGTTGGAAATAATTCAAACTTGTTCCAAATCTGATAAATTGAATATTTTGTGATTAATGATACAATTCTTGATCAAATTGCCTTAAAAATCCCTACTTTTATCCTCTAAATTCAAAAATACATTTTTCTGTAATTTGTTTCTGTCAGTTTCTGTAAAAAAAATTGTTTGACTTCAGATCTGATCAAAGAAAATTAAAAAAAATATATTTTTTGTTTCTTTAGATATTTTAGAACAACTTTCATATAATATGTGCCCAATGCTTTTATGTTAAATTTGTAAGATAAAATCTGTGCAAAGTTTTGACTTTTAAATTTTCTATTCTTGATTTTTGAATCTGTCTGTTTTTCTACGATTTTTAGGAATTAGTAAAAAAATCCTATAAATAAAAAATCTAAGTCTCAGTAAATAATTTTGACGTGTAGTTTCTCAATCTGAATTTTAATTGAATTGTTGTTTGGATAAAATTTGAATTACAACCTCTTTTGGCAACACATACCATTCTCTGTCCAATTCTGTCATATGTTCTGAGTTTTGACCATAATTTTTGGAATATCAGTCTTTTTGATCTGAAATTTTTACCACATAATCTGAACTTGCTTTCCTAATTTCTGTTAAAGTTTGGTGATTTTTGAAGTAATTGTCGATTTTCTGTGATTTTATGAAAAACTCTGTTGATTTATTATGAAAAGTGTGGACTAAAACGAAAATTTACATAAAAATATGAATATAAGTGATAATTGATTTGCCTTATATTGCGAAGATCTCATTCTCTAGTTTTCATTGACATATCATTTGCAACTTCTGGATATTTGGAAATATTATTAAAGAATTTTCAAAAGAATTGTGTACGAACTTGATTAAATTCCATCTAATACCTCATTAATCTTCTTAAACAATCTACAACATTTAAACAAACAAAACCTACTTTTGAAAAGAATTGTAATATCTCAAGGCCATTCTCCTTGTGTTCGACCCCTAAAACTCAAAAGACCACATATACACTTAAGAGTTAAGCTAGGGAAAATTATAAATATTTTTGCTAAATTGTGTGAAATTTAACGACGGTTTTGCGCGGTTTATAGTATCTCCTCAAAACATGCAAGATAACAATAACCTATCTTTTCCTACCCTCACGTGTGACGAGATTTGATGAAAAACTTCAAAAATATGTTCTCTCTCCCCTTGGCCGAATCAGGACAGAAAAATAAAAAATCATTTTCTATCTGAATAGGGGTCCAATATGCAAAATTCGATAAGAACATCTGTTAGTCGACAACAAGGCGAATATTCTACAGAAAGAAATCTTGCAATTCGATAAAAACTTCGAGAGATCGAAACGTTCAAAGTTGGAGTCAGAGAAAAAAAATGGTTTCTGACCAACCCATGGTAATTTAAGGAGTTCTTCAAATACGGGAGTTATTTTTGGCACATTCTTTTTTCTATCTCCTGAAGACATGCAAAATTACAATAACCTATCTTTTCCTACCCACACATGTGATGAGATTTGAAGAAAAAGTTGATAAATATATTCTCTCTCCCCATCGCCGAATCAGGACAGGAGAACAAAAAATCATTTTCCATCTGAAAAAGGGTCCAATATGCAAAATTCGCTAAGAACATCTGTTAGTCGACAACAATGCGAATATTCTACTAAATGAAATTAAGCAATTGGATAAAAACTTTGAGAGATTCAAGCGTTCAAAGTTGCAGTCAGAGAAAAAAATATAAGCTGTTTCTGACCAACCCGTGGTAATTTAAGGATTTTCTTCAACTACGGGCGTAGTTCTTGGCTCATTTTTTTTCTATCTACTCAAGACATGCAAGATAATAATAACCTATCCTTTCCTACCCATGCGTTTGATGAGATTTGAAAAAAAAGTTGATAAATATGTTCTCTCTCCACTTGGCTGAATCTGGACATTAGAACAAAAAATCATTTTCTATCTGAATAAGGGTCCAATAAGCAAAATTCGCAAAGAACATCTGTTAGTCGAGAACAAGGAGAATATTTTGCAAAACGAAATCCTGCAATTCAATAAAAACTTGGAGAGATCGAAGAGTTCAAAGTTGGAGTCAGAGAAAAAAACATAAATTGTTTCTGACCAACACATGGTAATTTAAGGAGTTCTTCAACTACGGGAGCTATTCTTGACACATTCTTTTTTCTATCTCCTCAAGACAAGCTAGATAACAATAACCTATCTTTTCCTACCGTCACGTGTGACGAGATTTGAAGATAAATTAATAAATATGTTCTCTCTCCTCTTGGCCGAATCAGGACAACAGAACAAAAAATCATTTTCTATCTGAATAAGGGTCCAATATGCAAAATTCCCTAAAAACATCTATTAGTCGACAACAAAGCGAATATTCTAAAGAAAGAAATCTGGCAATTGCATAAAACTTTAGAGATACTCAAGCTTTCAAAGTCGGAGTAAGAGAAAAAAATATAAGCTGTTTTTGACCAACCCGTGGTAATTTAAGTATTTCATCAAAAACGGGTGCTATTCTTGGCTCATTCTTTTTTCTATCTCCTCAAGACATGCATGATAACAATAACCTATATTTTCCTACCTTCACGTGTGATGAGATTTGAAAAAAAAGTTGATAAATATATTCTGTCTCCACTTGGCCGAATCTGGACAGTAGAACAATAAAACATTTTCTATCGGAATAAGCGTCGAATAAGCAAAATTCGCTAAGAACGTCTTTTAGTCGACAACAAGGAGAATATTTTACAAAAATAAATCTTCCAATTCGATAAAAACATAGAGAGAGGCAAGCGTTCAAAGTTAGAGTGAGCGAAAAAAACATAAGTTGTTTCTGACCAACCCGTGATAATTTAACGACTTCTTCAACTACGGGCGCTATTCTTGGCTGGTTCAAATTTGGTGTTAGAGAAAAAAACATAAGCTATTTCTGACCAACCCGTGGAAATTTAAGGATTTCTTCAACTACGGGCGTTATTCTTGGATCATTCTTTTTTCTATCTCCTCAAGACATGCAAGATAATAATGACCTATCTTTTCCTACCCACACATGTGATGAGATTTGAAAAAATAGTTGATAAACATGTTCTCTCTCAACTTGGCCGAATCTGGACAGTAGAACAAAAAAATCATTTTCTATCTGAAAAAAGGTACAATAAGCAAAATTCGCTAAGAACATCTGTTAGTCGACAACAAGGAGAATATCTTACAAAAAGAAACCTTGCAATTCGGATCGATGCGTTCAAAGTTGGAGTCAGAGAAAAAAACATAAGTTGTTTCTGACCAACCCATGGTAATTTAAGGAGTTCTTCAACTACGGGAGCTATTGTTCGCACATTCTTTTTTCTATCTCCTCAAGACATACAAAATAACAATAACCTATCTTTTCCTACCCATCACGTGTGATGAGATTTGAAGAAAAAGTTGATAAATATATTCTCTCTCCCCATGGCCGAATCAGGACAGCAGAACAAAAAATCATTTTCTATCTAAATAAGGGTCCAATATGCAAAATTGGCTAAGAACATCTGTTAGTCGACAACAAGGTGAATATTCTACAAAATGAAATCTGGCAATTGGATAAAAACTTAGATTGATCCAAGCGTTCAAAGTTGGAGTCAGAGAAAAAAACATAAGCGCTTTCTGACCAACCCGTCGTAATTTAAAGATTTCTTCTACTACGGGCGCTATTCTTGGCTCAATCTTTTTTCAATCTCCTCAGGACAAGCAAAAAAGCAATAACCTATATTTTCCTACCCTCACATGTGATGAGATTTGAAAAAAAAGTTGATAAATATGTTCTGTCTCCATTTGGCCGAATCTGGACAGTAGAACAATAAAACATTTTCTATCGGAATAAGCGTCGAATAAGCAAAATTCGCTAAGAAGGCCTTTTAGTAAAACAACGAGGAGAATATTTTACAAAAAGAAATCTAGAAATTGGATAAAAACTTAGAGAGATCCAAGCGTTCAAAGTTGGATTCAGAGAAAAAAACATAAGTTGTTTCTAACCAACCCGTGGTAATTTAACGACTTCTTTAACTATGGGCACTTTTTCTTTAACCAATATTTTCCTACCCCTCACGTGTGATGTGATTTGAAGAAAAAGTAATAAATTTGTTCTCTCTCTCTTTTGCCGAATCAGGAGAGCAGAACAAAAAATCATTTTCTATCTGAATAAGTGTACAATATGCAAAATTCGATAACAACATCTGTTAGTTGACAACAAGGTGAATATTCTACAAAAAAAAAATGCCAATTGGATAAAAACATAGAGAGATGCAAGCGTTCAAAGTTAGAGTGAGCGAAAAAAACATAAGTCGCTTCTGACCAACACGTGGTAATTTAAGAATTTCTTCAACTACGGGCGCTATTCTTGGCTGATTCTTTTTTCTATCTTCTCAAGATTTGCAAAATTCCAATAACCTATATTTTCGTACCCCTCACGTGTGATGAAATTTGAAGAAAAAGTTGACAAATATGTTCTCTCTCCCCTTGGCCGAATCAGGACAACAGAACAAAAATCATTTTCTACCTGAATAGGGGTCTAATTTTCAAAATTCGCTAAGAACATCTGTTAGTCGACAACAAGGCGAATATTCTACAAAATGAAATCTGGCAATTGGATAAAAACTTAGAGTGTTTCCAGCGTTCAAAGTTGGTGTCAGAGAAAAAAACATAAGCTATTTCCGACCAACCCGTGGTAATTTAAGGATTTCTTCAAGTACGGCCGTTATTCTTCGCTCATTCTTTTTTCTATCACCTCAAGACATGCAAGATAATAATAACCTATCTTTTCCTACCCACACATGTGATAAGATTTGAAAAAAAAGTTGATAAATATGTTCTCTCTCCTCTTGGCCTAATAAGGACAGCAGAACAAAAAATCATTTTCTATCTGAATAAGGGTCCAATATGCAAAATTCGCTAAGAATATCTATTAGTCGACGACAAAGCGAATATTCTAAAGAAGGATCTCTGGCAATTGGATAAAAATTTAGAGATATTCAAGCGTTCAAAGTTAGATTCAGAGAAAAAAACATAAGTTCTTTTTGACCAACCCATGGTAATTTAAGCAGTTCTTCAACTACGGGAGCTATTCTTGGCACATTCTTTTTTCTATCTGCTCAATACATGCAAAATAAAAATAACCTATCTTTTCCTACCCCTCACGTGTGATGAGATTTGTAGAAAAAGTTGATAAATATATTCACTCTCCCCATGGCCGAATCAGGACGGCGGATCAAGAAATCATGTTCAATCTGAATAGGGTTTCAATACGCAAAATTCGCTAAGAACATCTGTTAGTCGACAACAAGGCGAATATTCTACAAAAGGAAATCTTACAATTGAATAAAAACTAAGAGAGATCCAAGCGTTCAAAGTTGGAGTCAGAGTAAAAAAACATAAGCGCTTTCTGACCAACCAGTCGTAATTTAAGGATTCCTTCGACTACGGGCGCTATTCTTGGCTCAATCTTTTTTCTATCTCCTCAAGACAAGCAAAATAACAATAACCACAATTTTCCAGGAGTTCTTCAACTACGGGTGCTATTCCTGGCTCATTCTTTTTTCTATCTCCTCAAGACATGAAAAATAGCAATAACCTATCTTTTCCTACCATTCACTTGTGGTGAGATTTGAAGAAAAACTTGATAACTATGTTCTCTCTCCCCGTTGCCGAATCAGGACAGCAAAACAAATAATCATTTTCGTTAAGAAAATTTGTTAGAATGAAATCTGGCAATTGGATAAAAACTTAGAGAGATTCAAGCATTCAAAGTTGGAGTCAGAGAAAATAACATAAGTTGTTTCCGACCAACCCGTGATAATTTTACGAGTTCTTCAACTACGGGAGCTATTCTTGGAACATTCTTTTTTCTATCTCCTTAAGACATGCAAAATAACAATAACCTATCTTTTCTTACCCCTCACGTTTGATGAGATTTGAACAAAAAGTTTATAAATACGTTCACTCTCCCGTTGGCCAAATCTGGACAGCAGAACAAGAAATCATTTTCTTTCTGAATATGGATCCAATATGCAAAATTCGCTAAGAACATCCGTTAGTCGACAACAAAGAGAATCTTTTACAAAAAGAAATCTAGAAATTGGATAAAAACTTAGAGAGATCCAAGCGTTCAAATTTGGAGTCAGAGAAAAAAACATAAGTTGTTTCTGACCAACCCGTGGTAATTTAAGGAGTTCTTCAACTACGGGAGCTATTCTGGGCACATTCTTTTTTCTATCTCCTTAAGACATGCAAAATAACAATAACCTATCTTTTCCTACCCCTCACGTGTGATGTGATTTGAAGAAAAAGTTGAAAAATATGTTCTCTCTCCACTTGGCCGAATCGGGACAGTAGAACAAAAAATCATTTTCTATCTGAATAGGGGTCCAACTACGAACGCTATTCTTGGCTCATTGTTTTTTTTATCTCCTCAACACATGCAAAATAAAAATAACCTATCTTTTCCTACCCCTCACGTGTGATGAGATTTGAAAGAAAAGTTGATGACGTTGTCTCTCCCGTTGGCCGAATCTAGACGGCAAAACAAAAAATCATTTTTTATCTAAATATGGGTCCATTATCCAAAATTCGCTAAGAACATCTGTTAGTCGACAACAAAGAGAATCTTTTACAAAAAGAAATCCGGCAATTGGATAAAAACTTAGAGAGATTTAAGCGTTCATTGTCGGAGTCAGAGAAAAAAACATAAGTTGTTTCTGGCCAACGCGTGGTAATTTAAGGAGTTCTTCAACTAGGGAAGCTATTCTAGGCACATTTCTTTTTTCTATCTCCTCAAGACATGCAAAATACAATAACCTATCTTTTCTTTCCCCTCACGTGTGATGAGATTTGAAGAAAAAATTGATAAATATGTTCTCTCTCCCCTTGGCCGAATCAGGACAGCAGAACAAAAAATCATTTTCTATCTGAACAAGGGTCCAATATGCAAAATTCGGTAAGAACATCTGTTAGTAGAAAACAACGCGAATATTCTACAAAAGGAAATATGGAATTTGGATACAAACAAAGAGAGATTCAAGCGTTCAAAGCTGGAGTCAGAGAAAAAAACGTAAGCTGTTTCTGTCCAACCCGTGGTAATTTAAGGATTTATTCTACTACGGGCGCTATTCTTGGCTCATTCGTTTTTCTATCTCCTTAAGACATGCAAAATAACTATAACCTATCTTTTCCTACCCCTCACGTGTGATGAGATTTGAAGAAAAATTGATAAATATGTTCTCTCTCCCCTTGGCCGAATCTGGACAGCAGACCAAGAAATTATTTTCTCCCTGAATAAGGGTCCAATATGCAAAATTCGCTAAGAACATCTATTAGTCGACACAAGGCGAATATTCAACAAAAAGAAATCTGGCAATTGGATATTATTCAGGTAGAAAATAATTTTTTGTTCTGCTGTCCTGATTCGGCCAAGGGGTGAGAGAACATATTTATCAACTTTTTCTTCAAATCTCATCAAACGTGAGGGGTAGGAAAAGATAGGTTATTGTTATTTTGCATGTCTTGAGGAGATAGAAAAAAGAATGTGCTAAGAATAGCTCCCGTAGATGAAGAACTCCTTAAATTACCACGGGTTGGTTAGAAACAACTTATGTTTTTTTCATAGACTCCGACTTTTAATGCTTGGAGCTCTCTAAGTTTTTATCCAATTGCCAGATTTCTTTTTGTAAAAGATTCTCTTTGTTGTCGACTAACAGATGTTCTTAGTGAATTTTGCATGTTGGACCCATATTCAGATAGAAAATAATTTTTTGTTCTGTTGTCCCGATTTGGCCAACGGGAGAGATAACGTAATTATCAACTTTTTCTTCAAATTTTATCACACGTGAGGGGTTGGAAAAGATAGGTTGTTGTTATTTTGTATGTCTTGAGGAGATAGAAAAAAGAATGAGCCTACAATAGCGCCCGTAGTCGAAGAAATCCTTAAATTACCACGGGTTAGGTCAGAAACAACTTATGTTTTTTTCTCTTACTCCAAGTTTGAACACTTGGATCTCTCTATGTTTTTATCCAATTGCCAGATTTCGTTTTGTAAAAGATTCTCTTTGTTGTCGACTAACAGATGTTCTTAGCGAATTTTGCTTATTGGACACCTATTCAGATAGAAAATAATTTTTTGTTCTACTGTCCCGATTCGGCTAAGTGGAGAGAGAACATACTTATTAACTTTATCTTCAAATCACATCACACGTGAGGGATAGGAAAATATAGGTTATTGCTATTTTGCATGTCTTGAGGAAATAGAAAAAAAGAATGTGCCAAGAATAGCTCCCGTAGTTGAAGAACTCCATAAATTACCACGGGTTGGTCAGAAACAACTTATGTTTTTTTCTCTGACTACAAATTTGAACGCTTGGATCTCTCTAAATTTTTATCCAATTGCCAGATTTCTCTTTGTAAAAGATTCTCTTTGTTGTGGACTAACTGATGTTCTTAGCCAATTTTGCATATTGGATCCATATTCAGATAGAAAATAATTTCTTGTTCTGCTGTCCAGATTTGGCCAACGGGAGAATGAACGTATGTATAAACTTTTTGTTCAAATCTATCACACGTGAGGAGTAGGAAAAGATAGGTTATTGCTATGTTGCATGTCTTAAGGAAATAGAAAAAAGAATGAGCCAAGAATAGCGCCCGTAATTGAAGAAATCATTAAATTACCACGGGTTGGTCAGAAACAGCTTATGTTTTTTTCTCTGACTCCAACTTTGAACGCTTGATTCTCTCTAAGTATTTATCCAATTTACAGATTTCCTTTTGTAGAATATTCGCCTTGTAATCGACTAACAGATTTTCTTATCGAATTTTGTATATTGGACCCTTCTTCAGATAGAAAATGTTTTTTTGTTCTGCTGTCCTAATTCGGCCAAGGGGAGAGAGAACATATTTATCAACTTTGTTTTCAAATCTCATCACACGTGAGTGCAGGAAAATATAGGTTATTGCTATTTTGCATGTCTTGAGGAGATAGAAAAAAGAATGTGCGAAGAATAGCACCCGTCGTTGAAGAACACCTTAAATTACGACGGGTTGGTCAAAAACAACTTATATTTTTTTTCTCTGACTCCAACGTTGAACGCATGGATCTCTCTAAGTTTTTATCCAATTGCCAGATTTCTTTTTGTAAAAGATTCTCTTTGTTGTCGACTAACAGATGTTCTTAGCGAATTTTGCTTATTGGACCCTTATTCAGATAGAAAATGATTTTTTGTTCTACTGTCCCGATTTGGCCAAGTGGAGAGAGAACATATTTATTAACTTTTTCTTCAAATCACATCACACGTGAGGGGTAGGAAAATATAGGTTATTGCTATTTTGCATCTCTTGAGGAAATAGAGAAAAAAATGTGCCAATAATAGCTCCCGTAGTTGAAGAACTCCTTAAATTACCACGGGTTGGTCAGAAAAAACTTATGTTTTTTTCTCTGACTCCAAATTTGAACGCTTGGATCTCTCTAATTTTTTATCCAATGGCCAGATTTCTTTTTGTAAAAGATTCTCTTTGTTGTCGACTAACTGATGTTCTTAGCCAATTTTGCATATTGGATCCATATTCAGATAGAAAATAATTTCTTGTTCTCCTGTCCAGATTTGGCCAACGGGTGAGTGAACGTATTTATAAACTTTTTGTTCAAATCTCATCACACGTGAGTGTTAGGAAAAGATAGGTTATTGTTATGTTGCATATCTTAAGGAGATAGAAAAAAGAATGAGCCAAGAATAACGCCCGTCATTGAAGAAATCCATAAATTACCACAGGTTGGTCAGAAACAGCTTATGTTTTTTTCTCTCACTCCAAATTTGAACGCTTGGATCTCTCTAAGTTTTTATCCAAATGCCAGATTTCTTTTTGTAAAAGATTCTCTTTGTTGTCGACTAACTGATGTTCTTAGCGAATTTTTCCATATGGGATCCATATTGAGATAGAAAATGATTTCTTGTTCTGCTGTCCAGATTTGGCCAACGGGAGAGTGAACGTATGTATAAACTTGTTGTTCAAATCTACCACACGTGAGGAGTAGGAAAAGATAGGTTATTGTTATTTTACATGTCTTAAGGAGATAGAAAAAAGAATGAGCCAAGAATAGGGCCCGTAGTTGAAGAAATCCTTAAATTACCACGGGTTGTTCAGAAACAGCTTCTCTCCATCCGTTTTGCACTCACGTTGGCACCTTATCTCCTTCGGCATTTTCCACGATCGTGATTCCCGTCTTCTTGGGAACTACATGGATTGGAGATACCCATTCCGAATCGGCCACCGCGTAAATGATCCCCGCATCAAGAAGCTTGAGAAGCTCCTTTTTCACCACCTCCATCATGACTGGATTTAACCTTCTTTGTGCTTCTCTTGACGGTTTTGATCCCTCCTCCAAAACAATTTTGTGCATACATGTCGAGGGGCTTATACCTGGCATATCGGCCAATGTCCATCCGATCGCCTTCTTGTGTTTTCCAAGAGTTTCCACCAATCGGGTTTCCTGGTCGAGAGTTTGGTTCGATGCGATGATAACGGGTAATGTGTTGTTTGGCCCGAGGTATGCGTATTTGAGGTGATCGGGAAGAGGTTTGAGTTCGAGAGTAGGAGCTTCCTCGATTGATGGCTTAATGCGTTCTTGCGATATTTGGAGTTCGTTGTGAGGGGAACCCGAAATGAATTTTATTTCTTCATTATGTTCTTGCTCTATTTCTTGCTTCTCATTCGTTTGGTCGATCTCTCCCCAAACATCCTCAAAAATCGCATCGTATTCCTTCGAGTACGCTTCTTCCAAATGTTCTTCAGCCATCTCATCGATCTTGTCAATAATGGTTATGCTCGATACATTGTAGTCGTTAGGGTACTTGATGGTGTCAAATATGTTGAAGGTGATTTTCTCGTTGTCGAATTCCATGGACATCGTCCCTGAGTGGCAGTCTATGCATGTTCGCGCGGTCCTCAAAAAGGGTCTTCCTAAGAGAATGGCGGACGAATCGGCGTTGTCGCCCATTTCAAGAATGTAGAAGTCGGCTGAGAAAACCAGACCATTCACCTTGACGAGTACATCTTCCGCGACACCTAGGACGGCGGCCGTCGAACGGTCGGCTAGTTGCACCATCACCCTTGTCTCCTTTAGGCCGTCCAAACCCAAGGTCTCGTAAACGGACCTAGGCATTACGTTTATGGAGGCTCCTAAGTCGAGCATGCACTTTGCGAGTTGTTGAAGACCAATGGTGCAGGGAATGGCGAAAACTCCAGGGTCTTTCTCTTTTTGTGCTACTCGCGTGTTGATGCTCATCACAGAGGGTAGGTTTATCGTCTCGTTCCCCTTTAATTTTCTCTTATTTGTGCATAGATTCTTGGAGAACTTGGCATATGGGGGGTGCATTCGGATAGCATCGATAATTGGAATGTTTACCTCCACCTTCTTGAACACCTCCAAAATATCTTTATCGAGCTCATCCTTTCGAGAGTTAACCGCTAGTCGAGTTGGGAATGGTGCGCGCCTCTTTTCCTTTTCTTGCGCAATTTCCTTTTCTTTGTTCTTTCCTTGTTCTTTCTCTTGAATTGGCTCTTCCTCTTTCCTGATTTCTTCTTGTGCCTCATCTTGTTTACACGCGCTTGAGCTCGTTTCCTCATCTTGCTTTCTTGGAACCATTAACTCTTCTTCTTCGTTGTGTGAGCCAACCTCTCTCCCACTTCTTAGGCTTATCGCGTTGATGGGTTTGTACTCCAGTGGTCCCGAACCTTGAGAAGGCAACCGATTGCCCCCTTGTCCCTTCAATAAATTGACTTCCCCCGCGATTTGCTTGATTTGCTTTTCCAAGTTTTGCATTTGACGCCCTTGCGTAGCTTGGTTTTGGGTAAGTGAGCTTACATCATTCTTGACGGTTCCCAACTCAGTTGTGATGTTTGTGAAATTCCCCGCCATTAATGCCATCATTTTATCAAGCTTTTCGTTAAAAGAAGAGGTTTGGGAATTCGATGTGGAGGATTGAGGAGGTTGTTGATGAGGGTGAGCTTGAGGTTGTTGTGGCGCTTGTGCATTTGGATGAACATACACATTCAGTTTTTGGTAATTGGATTGTGAGAATTGAGGCGGCGCATCATCATTCTTCCAACGGAAATTTGGGTGTTTCTTCCATGACTCATTGTAGGTTTGCGAGAAAGGTTGGCGTTGGTTTGAATAGCTTCCAATGGCATTGACATCTTCTTGTAGCCTATCGCATTCATCGGTCGCATGATTCGTATCCCCACAAAACTCGCACTTTCTTGGCTCGATCTTCGCGCCCACAGCTTTGAGCATTTGACTAAATCTTGTCTCGAAGTTTTGTGTGATTCTTGATTCCATTGCCTTGAGGTCAACCGTACTTGTCATGTTCACTTGACCCATTCTTCCCCCGCGTCCTTGGTTTCCTTCGGCCATGGTTTCGATAAGAGCTCGCACTTCTGATGGGGTCATGTTATTGAACGATCCTCCAGCCGAGCATTGGAGTAATCGCGCATCGAGGTCGTTCATCCCTTGTAGAAATTGGTCGATAAGTGAAGTCTCTCGAGGTTATGGTTGGGGCATGATGCGCATAATCGCACAAATCGCTCGTAATATTCTTGAAGTGTCTCCCCTCCTCCTTGTTGGATCCCCGTGATTTCCTTGCGGATTTTGGCCGTCAATGTGCTCAGGTAGTATCGTTTGAGAAAACGCGTGCCTACCTCTTGAAATGTTGTAAAAGGACCTCCTTGCAAGTGGGTTAGCCAATCCCTTGGTGCTTCCCCAAGTGTGTGGGAGAAGAGGATCAATTTGATATTTTCCAAGTTATCAGATTTACCAAACAATGTTGTGCATTTACGATCTAGATTATCTAAATGTGCATATGGGTTCTCATTTTTATGTCCTTCAAACATGGGTAATACATTTAATATAGATGGACTTAGTTTAAAATTGGGCACAGTTGGTATAACAATATTTCCAGGATTCCGAGGGATTTGATGGTCTAAAAGTTCTCCTAATGTTCTTTCTTGAGCCATTTTATGAATTTGAGATGATGATGGTATTGAATGAGAAGTAGAACTAAAAAGAGTTTGAGATTTTAACTTGGATGATAATGAGTGAACGATTGGAGAGATTGGAGCTCTTTCTTGTGGCCCTTCCACTCGTTGTTGCTCCCAATTTTGTTCTTCTTCTTCTTGAGGCCCTTGGATGGAAGGAGAACCCTCGTTACGTCCTTTTTGCCTTGAGTAAGTTTCGTCTTGCTTGCTTCGTGCCTTATCTTTCTTGACTTTTCTTAGAGGTTTGTTAATGTCCTTCTTTACAGGTGTGTGCACTTCGCCTTGCGATCTCGTCTTTCTCATGCACCTTCAAAATTCAAATGAAACAAAAACAGTAGACAATTGATTAGAAGTTAGTAATTAACTCAATTAAAGCCGTCTCCCCGGCAACGGCGCCATTTGTAAACCGCGTAAAACCGTCGTTAAATTTCACACAATTTAGCAAAAATATTTATAATTTCCCTAGCTTCACTCTTAAGTGTATATGTGGTCTTTTGAGCTTTAGGGGTCGAACACAAGGAGAATGGCCTTGAGATATTACAATTCTTTTCAAAAGTAGGTCTTGTTTTGTTCAAATGTTGTAAATTGTTTTAGAAGGTTAATGATGTATTAGATGGAATAAAAACAAGTTTGTACACAATTCTTTTGAAAATTCTTTAATAATAGTTCCAAATGTCCAAAAGTTGCAAATGATATGTCAATAAAAACTAGAGAATGAGATCTTCACAATATAAGGCAAATCAATTATCACTTTTGTTCATATTTTTATGGAAATTTTCGTTTTAGTCCACACTTTTAATAATCAATCAACAGAGTTTTTCATAAAATCACAGAAAATCGAAAATTACTTCAAAAATCACCAAACTTTAACAGAAATTAGGAAAGCAAGTTCAGATTGTGTGGTAAAAATCTCAGTTCAAAAAGATTGTTCTTCCAACAATTATGGTCAAAACTCAGAACATATGACAGAACTAGGCAGAGAATGGTATGTGATGCCAAAAGAGGATGTAATTCAAATTTTATCCAAACAACAATTCAATTAAAAATCAGATCAAGAAACTACACTTCAAAATGATTTATTGAGACCCAGATTTTATATTTATAGGATTTTTTTACTAATTTCTAAAAATCATAGAAAAACAGACAGATTCAAAAATCAAGAACAGAAAATTTTAAAAAATCAAAACTTTGCACAGATTTTATCTTACAAATTTCACATAAAAGTATTGGGCACATATTATATGAAAGTTGTTCTAAAATATCTAAAGAAACACAAAATATTTTTTTATAATTTTCTTTAATCAGATCTGAAATCAAACAATTTTTTTACTGAAACTGACAGAAACAAAATGCAGAAAAATGTATTTTTCAATTTATAGGATAAAAGTAGGGATTTTTAAGGCAATTTGATCAAGAATTGTATCATTAATCACTAAATATTCAATTTATCAGATTTGGCACAAGTTTGAATTATTTCCAACCAGAAAAACTCAGCAAATAGATCAAAATTTCAGATCAAACACCAGATAACCAACTAGTGTTTGATCTCAATTTTTGAACTAAAAACTTCACTAAATCAAGCAAAAAACCTCAACCAAGATTCAAGATGATAAAATGGACTAACATGTATGAAAATTCAGTTCTAAATGACCTAATTAATTCAACCAAATCGATTAAATCAAGAAAAACCAGATTTAACAGCACATTATGAACAGTAACCAAATCAGTCAATTTAATTCAAATTAAAGAAAGATTTCAAACAATTCTATCACAAAAAACCTATCCCTACAAGATTCTACTCACACATGATAAGATCAACTGAAATTAGGCATGTGTTCATCATATTTTTTTACAAATTGGATCTGGTGATCTAAAATTGGATACAAGAGATTAAATGAAAATTGGATCAAACCGAGACGTAGAAGATCAACCAGAAGCTTCCTTGAGCCGATTTGAACCTCCAATTGATGCTTGATCCAGCCGGAACCGATCAATTGCCTTTTTCACCAAAATCAGCCCGAATTGGTGAATTTCACTCAAACTCGAAAATTGAAGCTCGAAAAGCTCTGAGATTCAGTAATGGAGTTACTGAAGCTTAAAGAAGATGATTGGAGAGTAATGTGTTGAAAGAATTTGGACAATGGAAGGATGATCTTCATGAATGGGTTGATCGGTCTAATTTATAGAGAGACTTGTCTGGAGAGTGGGGGACAAACCGAGAGATTCCATTGGCTCAGGCAGATCAAGTGGAGTATACTGAAGATCTGTGCGAAATTTCGTTGAATTTGATTGAGAAATGAACGATTTTGAATCATCGGATTTTTCATCCGTTTATTCGCGCGAACTGAACTGAGTTCAGTTCAGATGCGATTTGAATCGCATTACTGAGACTGACAGTGGGTCCCTTCAGAATAAGTTGTGGTGAAACGGGTCGTTATCGCGTGAAACGAGTTGCTATTCCGTTATTAATCTCTGAATTTTCAAACTGTCGTTTTGATTTTCTGTGGCGAGACGGGTCGAAACATGCGAAACGAGTCGTCTTCTTATTCAACCTTTGGCGCTGAATTTTGAATTATATTTCCGGACTTCATGCGACGAAACGAGCTGCAGCTCGCTTGAAACGAGTCACTTTTGTGTGAGCTGGGTACTGACTCGTTTTAACTCATGCCACTGATCTGGTGTGGCGAATCGGTTTGAAACGCGTGAGACGAGTCATAACTGATGAAACGAGTCATCTTCTTCTTCAGTTTTGGCGCTAAATTTCTTTTCTCGATCTTCTGTTGCTTGCGATCGTGTGCTTGTCCTAAAACAATCCTCTGACAGCCTTGTGAGTTGCGAATTTGGACTTTGGATCGATTTTTCTCTTGGATTTCAGACCCGTTTACCCGTTTCTCACAACCATCGATTTGAGCTCGTGATTCTGTATGTTTCGCTGTGATTCATCAACCCAGATCAATTCTCCATCTTCTCACGAATCCACAGGGCTTTGAATGGTTGAAAACCGTTGAGTAAAACTCGAGTTTTGCTGTTCTGAGTATCATCGGTTCGCTGTTCCGCCATTGCTGACCAGAGTGCGCAAATCGATCTTTTGTTCGTATTTCACACAACGAAATCCAAAACGGTGACTCAGGCTTCGTTCTCAACTTTCTCACGATGCTTCACAATCATTATGACTTCCCAATCCGCCTCGAATCCAGAGAATTCCTCCATTAACCAACTCGGTTTCAATTTCGCGAAAATAACCAAAAACCGCTGAACTCGTGAATCAAACTATGATTTTGAGTTGTTTTTCCATCGAATTGAGGCTTCGGAATTCATTTTGAGCCTTTAATGAAGCTTTAAGACACAAAAAGAATCATCTTTGCTTGAGAAAAACGGAAATGGTTGATCGAATTCATCCGTTGTTCGAAAGTCGACCGTTGGTTCATCAGTTCTTCAAAAGTTCATTTAGGATTTCGTCGAACAGTTGATTTAACTTCAGATTTCTCACTCGATTCTGCACCATTTGATGAGTTCTTCATACGGATAGAAAGGGCAGGAAGAGAGGAAGAGAATAGAGTTGGTTTTGGCTCGAATGGTGATCTGTAGAAGGCAAGGTTGCTCGAAGAAGCTTTCTCAGGTCAGAAATATGGCTGGTTTGCTTTTGGCTGGCGGATTCCGGCGATCGCCGGCGTTCTCAGGGGTGGAGAATAATACCAACCGATTCGTCTTGTTTGTGCTGAATCCAAGGATATGCAGTTTGATCGATTTTGAGCATGTTTGAAAATCGGTTATTTGGGTGAATTTGTGTAGGGTTTTGGTAGACTTGGTTGGCCATCTTTGGCCCATGATTTGCGTTTTGGTCCAATTCTTCATTTTATGGCCTTTTCGCCTATAAAATCACACAAAAACGTATTAAGAGGTTTCAAATTATGTTTTATGAATTATGAGCCTTTTTCATACATATAATGTGAATTATGATTGAATTTGAGATCATAAAAACCCTAAAAATGTGTATAAAAATACACATTACAAATTCCACCACACTTAAACCAAGCTTGCCCTCAAGCGTAAATAAAATCAAGTTTTAGGATTTTTAGAATCAGTTTAAAGCGTTTTGAAAAGAGATTTAGTTATTGCCATGAATGTTATATACTAATATTTGATTATTATAATATTCGGCCAAGTGGAGAGAGAACATATTTATAAACTTTTTCTTCAAATCACATCACACGTGAGGGTTTAGAAAATATAGGTTATTGCTATTTTGCATGTCTTGAGGAAATAGAAAAAAGAATGTGCCAAGAATGGCTCCCGTAGTTGAAGAAGTCCTTAAATTACCACGGGTTGGTCAGAAAAACATTCCCTTGTTGTCGACTAAATGATGTTAACGAATTTTGCTTATTGGAGCCTTATTCAGATTGAAAATGATTTTTTGTTCCACTGTTAAGATTCGGCCAAGTGGAAAGAGAACATATTTATCAACTTTTTTTTCAAATCTCATCACACGTGAGGGTAGGAAAAGATAGGTTATTGTTATCTTGCATGTCTTGAGGAGATAGAAAAAACAATGAGCCGAGAATAGCGCCCGTAGTTCAAGAAATCCATAAATTACCACGGGTTGGTCAGAAACAGCTTATGTTTTTTTCTCGGACTCCAACTTTGAATGCTTGAATCTCTCTATGTTTTTATCCAATTGCCAGATTTCTTTTTGTAAAAGATTCTCTTTGTTGTCGACTAACAGATGTTCTTAGCGAATTTTGCTTGTTGGACCCTTATTCAGATCGAAAATGATTTTTTGTTCTACTGTCCAGATTCGGCCAAGTGGAGAGAGAACATATTCGTCAACTTTTTTTACAAATCTCATCACACGTGAGGGGTAGGAAAAGATAGGCTATTGTTATTTTGCATGTCCTGAGGAGATAGAAAAAAGAACGAGCAAGGAATATCGCCCGTAGTTGATGAAATCCTTAAATTACCACGGGTTGGTCCGAAACTGCCTATGTTTTTTTCTCTGACTCCAACTTTGAACGCTTGGATTTCTCTATGTTTTTATCCAATTGCCAGACTTCATTTTGTAAAATATTCGCCTTGTGGTCGATTAACATATGCTCTTTGCGAATTTTGCTTATTGGCCACTTATTCAGATAGAAATTGATTTTTTGTTTCACTGTCCAGATTCGGCCAAGTGGAGAGAGAACATATTTATCAACTCTTTTTTCAAATCTCATCACACGTGAGGGGTATAAAAAGATAGGTTATTATTATTTTGCATGTCTTGAGGAGATAGAAAAATGAATGTGCCAAGAATAGCTCCCGAAGTTGAAGAACTCCTTAAATTACCACGGGTTGGTCAGAAACAACTTATGTTTTTTTCTTTGACTCCAACTTTGAATGCTTGAATCTCTCTATGTTTTTATCCAATTGTCAGATTTCTTTTTGTAAAAGATTCTCTTTGTTGTCGACTAACAGATGTTCTTAGCGAATTTTGATTATTGGACCCTTATTCAGATAGAAAATTATTTTTTGTTCTACTGGTCAGATTCGGCCAAGTGGAATGAGAACATATTTATCAACATTTTTTCCAAATCTCATCGCACGTGAGGGTAGGAATAGAAAGGTTATTGCTATCATGCATGTCTTGAGGAGATAGAAAAAACAATGAGCCGGGAATATCGCACGAAGTTGAAGAAAAATCCTTGAATTACCAACGGTTGGTCAGAAACAGCCTATGTTTTTTCTCTGACTCCTACATTGAACGCTTGGATCTCTCTAAGTTTTTATCCAATTGCCAGATTTCATTTTGTAAAATATTCGCCTTGTTGTTGACTAACAGAAGTGCTTAGCGAATTTTTCTTATTGGAACATTATTCAGATAGAAAATGATTTTTTGTTCTACTGTCCAGATTCGGCCAAGTGGCGAGAGAACATATTCATCAACTTTTTATTCAAAACTCATCACACGTGAGGGGTAGGAAAAGATAGGCTGTTGTTATCTTGCATGTCTTGAGGAGATAGAAAAATGAATGTGCCAAGAATAACTCCCGTAGTCGAAGAACTCCTTAAATTATCACGGATTGGTCAGAAACAACTTATGTTTTTTTCTCTGACTCCAACTTTGAACGCTTCGATCTCTCTAAGTTTTTATCCAATTGCCGGATTTCATTTTGTAAAATATTCGCCTTGTTGTTCACTGACAGATGTTCTTAGCGAATTTTGCTTATTGGACACTTATTCAGATAGAAATTGATTTTTTGTTTTACTGTCCAGATTCGGCCAAGTGAAGAGAGAACATATTTAACAACTTTTTTTTCAAATCTCATCACACGTGAGGGGTTGAAAAAGATAGATTATTGTTATTTTGCGTGTCTTGAGGAGATAGAAAAATGAATGTGCCAAGAATATCTCCCGTAGTTGAAGAACTCATTAAATTACCACGGGTTAGTCATAAACAACTTATGTTTTTTTCTCTGACTCCAACTTTGAACGCTTTGATCTCTCTAAGTTTTTATCGAATTTCAAGATTTCTTTTTGTAAAATATTCTCCTTGTTGTCGACTAATAGATGTTCTTAACGAATTTTGCTTATTGGACCCTTATTCAGATAGAAAATGATTTTTTGTTCTACTGTTCTGATTCGGCCAGGTGGAAAGAGAACATATTTATCAACTTTTTTTTCAAATCTCATCACACGTGAGGGTAGGAAAAGATAGGTTATTGTTATCTCGCATGTCTTGAGGAGATAGAAAAAACAATGAGCCGAGAATATCGCACGTAGTTGAAGAAATCCGTGAATTACCACGGGTTGGTCAGAAACAGCCTATGTGTGTTTCTCTGACTCCAACTTTGAATGCTTGGATCTCTCGAAATTTTTATCCAATTGCCAGATTTCATTTTGTAAAATATTCGCCTTGTTGTTGACTAACAGATGTTCTTAGCGAATTTTGCTTATTGGACGCTTATTCAGATAGAAATTGATTTTTTGTTTCACTGTCCAGGTTCGGCCAAGTGGAGAGAGAACATATTTATCAACTCTTTTTTCAAATCTCATCACACGTGAGGGGTATAAAAAGATAGGTTATTATTATTTTGCATGTCTTGAGGAGATAGAAAAATGAATGTGCCAAGAATAGCTCCCGAAGTTGAAGAACTCCTTAAATTACCACGGGTTGGTCAGAAACAACTTATGTTTTTTTCTTTGACTCCAACATTGAATGCTTGAATCTCTCTATGTTTTTATCCAATTGTCAGATTTCTTTTTGTAAAAGATTCTCTTTGTTGTCGACTAACAGATGTTCTTAGCGAATTTTGATTATTGGACCCTTATTCAGATAGAAAATTATTTTTTGTTCTACTGGTCAGATTCGGCCAAGTGGAATGAGAACATATTTATCAACATTTTTTCCAAATCTCATCGCACGTGAGGGTAGGAATAGAAAGGTTATTGCTATCATGCATGTCTTGAGGAGATAGAAAAAACAATGAGCCGGGAATATCGCACGAAGTTGAAGAAAAATCCTTGAATTACCAACGGTTGGTCAGAAACAGCCTATGTTTTTTCTCTGACTCCTACATTGAACGCTTGGATCTCTCTAAGTTTTTATCCAATTGCCAGATTTCATTTTGTAAAATATTCGCCTTGTTGTTGACTAACAGAAGTGCTTAGCGAATTTTTCTTATTGGAACATTATTCAGATAGAAAATGATTTTTTGTTCGACTATCCAGATTCGGCCAAGTGGCGAGAGAACATATTCATCAACTTTTTATTCAAAACTCATCACACGTGAGGGGTAGGAAAAGATAGGCTGTTGTTATCTTGCATGTCTTGAGGAGATAGAAAAATGAATGTGCCAAGAATAACTCCCGTAGTTGAAGAACTCCTTAAATTATCACGGATTGGTCAGAAACAACTTATGTTTTTTTCTCTGACTCCAACTTTGAACGCTTCGATCTCTCTAAGTTTTTATCCAATTGCCGGATTTCATTTTGTAAAATATTCGCCTTGTTGTTCACTGACAGATGTTCTTAGCGAATTTTGCTTATTGGACACTTATTCAGATAGAAATTGATTTTTTGTTTTACTGTCCAGATTCGGCCAAGTGAAGAGAGAACATATTTAACAACTTTTTTTTCAAATCTCATCACACGTGAGGGGTTGAAAAAGATAGATTATTGTTATTTTGCGTGTCTTGAGGAGATAGAAAAATGAATGTGCCAAGAATAACTCCCGTAGTTGAAGAACTCATTAAATTACCACGGGTTAGTCATAAACAACTTATGTTTTTTTCTCTGACTCCAACTTTGAACGCTTTGATCTCTCTAAGTTTTTATCGAATTTCAAGATTTCTTTTTGTAAAATATTCTCCTTGTTGTCGACTAATAGATGTTCTTAACGAATTTTGCTTATTGGACCCTTATTCAGATAGAAAATGATTTTTTGTTCTACTGTTCTGATTCGGCCAGGTGGAAAGAGAACATATTTATCAACTTTTTTTTCAAATCTCATCACACGTGAGGGTAGGAAAAGATAGGTTATTGTTATCTCGCATGTCTTGAGGAGATAGAAAAAACAATGAGCCGAGAATATCGCACGTAGTTGAAGAAATCCTTGAATTACCACGGGTTGGTCAGAAACAGCCTATGTGTGTTTCTCTGACTCCAACTTTGAATGCTTGGATCTCTCGAAATTTTTATCCAATTGCCAGATTTCATTTTGTAAAATATTCGCCTTGTTGTTGACTAACAGATGTTCTTAGCGAATTTTGCTTATTGGACGCTTATTCAGATAGAAATTGATTTTTTGTTTTACTGTCCAGATTCGGCCAAGTGGAGAGAGAACATATTTATCAACTTTTTTTTCAAATCTCATCACACGTAAGGGGTAGAAAAAGATAGGTTATTATTATTTTGCATGTCTTGAGGAGATAGAAAAATGAATGTGCCAAGAATAGCTCCCGTAGTTGAAGAACTCCTTAAAATACCACCGGTTGGTCAGAAACAACTTATGTTTTTTTCTCTGACTCCAACATTGAACGCTTGGATCTTTCTAAGTTTTTATCCAATTGCCAGATTTCTTTTTGTAAAAGATTCTCTTTGTTGTCGACTAACATATATTCTTAGCGAATTTTGCTTATTAGACCCTTATTCAGATAGAAAATAATTTTTTGTTCTACTGTCCAGATTCAGCCAAGTGGCGAGAGAACATATTCATCTACTCTTTTTTCAAAACTAATCACACGTGAGGGGTAGGAAAAGATAGGCTGTTGTTATCTTGCATGTCTTGAGGAGATACAAAAAACAATGAGCCGAGAAGAGCGCCCGTAGCTGAAGAAATCCTTAAATTACCACGGGTTGTTCAGAAACAGCTTATGTTTTTTTCTCTGACTCCAACTTTGAATGCTTGAATCTCTCTATGTTGTTATCCAATTGCCAGATTTCATTTTGTAAGATATTCGCCTTGTTGTTGACTAACAGATGTTCTTAGTGAATTTTGCTTATTGGATGCTTATTCAGATAGAAATTGATTTTTTGTTTTACTGTCCAGATTCGGTCAAGTGGAGAGAGAACATATTTATCAACTTTTTTTTGAAATCTCATCACACGTGAGGGGTAGAAAAAGATAGATTATTGTTATTTTGCATATCTTGAGGAGATAGAAAAATGAATGTGCCAAGAATAACTCCCGTAGTTGAAGAACTCCTTAAATTACCACGGGTTGGTCAGAAACAACTTATGTGTTTTTTCTCTGACTCCTACTTTGAATGCTTCGATCTCTCTAAGTTTTTATCGAATTTCAAGATTTTTTTTGTAAAATATTCTCCTTGCTGTCGACTAATAAATGTTCTTAACGAATTTTGCTTAGTGGACCCTTATTCAGATAGAAAATGATTTTTTGTTCTACTGTTCAGATTCGGCCAAGTGGAAAGAGAACATATTTATCAACTTTTTTTTCAAATCTCATCACACGTGAGGGTAGGAAAAGATAGGTTATTGTTATCTTGCCTTTCTTGAGGAGATCGAAAAAACAATGAGCCGAGAATATCGCACGTAGTTGACGAAATCCTTGAATTACCACGGGTTGGTCAGAAACGGCCTATGTTTGTTTCTCTGACTCCAACTTTGAACGCTTGGATCTCTCGAAGTTTTTATCCAATTGCCAGATTTCATTTTGTAAAATATTCGCCTTGTTGTTGACTAACAGATGTTCTTAGCGAATTTTGCTTATTGGACGCTTATTCAGATAGAAATTGATTTTTTGTTTTACTGTCCAGATTCGGCCAAGTGGAGAGAGGACATATTTATCAATTTTTTTTTTCAAATCTCATCACACGTGAGGGGTTGAAAAAGATAGGTTATTCTTATCGTGCATGTCTTGAGGAGATAGAAAAATGAATGTGCCAAGAATAACTTCCGTAGTTGAAAAACTCCTTAAATTACCATGGGTTGGTCAGAAGTAACTTATGTTTTTTCTCTGACTCCAACTTTGAACGCTTTGATCTCCCTAAGTTTTTATCGAATTGCAAAAATTTCTTTTTGTAAAATATTCCATTGTTGTCGACTAACAGATGTTCTTAACGAATTTTGCTTATTGGACCCATATTCAGATAGAAAATAATTTTTTGTTCCAGTGTTCAGATTTGGCCAAGTGGAAAGAGAACATACTTATCAACTTTTTTTTCAAATCTCATCACACGTGAGGGTAGGAAAAGATATGTTATTGTTATCTTGCATGTCTTGAGGAGATAGAAAAAACAATGAGCCGAGAATAGCGCTCGTAGTTGAAGAAATCCTTAAATTACCACGGGTTGGTCAGAAACAACTTATGTTTTTTTCTCTGACTCCAACTTTGAATGCTTGAATTTCTCTATGTTTTATCCAATTGTCAGATTTCTTTTTGTAAAAGATTCCCATTGTTGTCGACTAACAGATGTTCTTAGCGAATTGTGCTTATTGGACGCTTTTTCGGATAGAAAATGATTTTTTGTTGTACTGTCCAGATTCGGCCAAGTAGAGAGAGAACATATTCGTCAACTTTTTTTACAAATCTCATCACACGTGATGGGTAGGAAAAGATAGGTTATTGTTATTTTGCATGTCTTGAGTTGATAGGAAAAAGAACGAGCCAAGAATACCGCCCGTAGTTGATGAAATCCTTAAATTACCACGGGTTGGTCAGAAACAGCCTATGTTTTTTTCTCTGACTCCAACTTTGAACGCTTGGATCTCTCTAAGTTTTTATCCAATTGTCAGACTTTATTTTTTAAAATATTCGCCTTGTTGTTGACTAACGGATGCTCCTTGCGAATTTTGCTTATTGGCCACTTATTCAGATAGAAATTGATTTTTTGTTTTACCGTCGAGATTCGGCCAAGTGGAGAGAGAACATATTTATCGATTTTTTTTTCAAATCTCATCACACGTGAAGGGTAGAAGAAGATAGGTCATTGTTATCTTGCATGTCTTGAGGAGATAGAAAAAAGAATGAGCCGAGAATAGCGCCGTAGTTTAGTAAATCCTTAAATTACCTTGGATTGGTCAGAAACAGCTTATGTTTTTTTCTCTGACTCCAAATTTGAATGCTTGAATCTCTCTAAGTTTTTATCCATTTGCCAGATTTTCTTTCTGTAAAAGATTCTCTTTGTTGTCGACTAACAGATGTTCTTAGATAGAAAATGTTTTTTTGTTCTACTGTCCAGAATCGGCCAACTGGAGAGAGAGAACATATTCATCAAATTTTTTTACAAATCTCATCACACGTGAGGGGTAGGAAAAGATAGGCTATTGTTATTTTGAATGTCTTGAGGAGATAGAAAAAAGAATGTGCCGAGAATAGCGCCTGTAGTTGATGAAATCCTTAAGTTACCACGAGTTGGTCAGAAACAGCTTATATTTTTTTTTTTGACTCCAACTTTGAATGCTTGAATCTCTCTATGTTTTTATCCAATTGCCCGATCTCTTCCTAACAGATGTTGTTAGAGAATTTTGCATATTGGACCCTTATTTGGATAGAAAATGATTTTTTGTTCTACTGTCCAGATTCGGCCAAGTGGAGAGAGTACATATTTATCGACTTGTTCGAAAAGATAGGTTATTGTTATTTTGAATGTCTTGAGTAGATAGAAAAAAGAATGTGCCAAGGACAGCTCCCGTAGTCGATACACTCCTTAAATTACCAGGGGTTGGTAAGAAGCATCTTATGATTTTTTCTTTGACTCCAACTTTGAACGCTTGGATCTCTCTATGTTTTTATCCAATTGCAAGATTTCTTGTTGTAAAGGATACGCTTTGTTGTCGACTAATAGATATTCTTAGCGAATTTTTCATATTGGACCCATATTCTGATAGAAAATGATTTTTTGTTTGCTGTCCAGATTCGGCCAACGGGAGAGAGGACGTATTTATCAACTTTTTCTTCAAATCTTATCAAACGTGAGGGGTAGGAAAAGATAGGTTCTTGTTATTTTGCATGTCTTGAGGAGATAGAAAAAAGAATGAGCCAAGATTAGCGCCCCGTAGTTCATGAAATCGTTAAATTACCACGGGTTGGTCAGAAACAGCTTATGTTTTTTTCTCTGACTCCAAATTTGAATGCTTGGATCTCTCTAACCATTTATCCAATTGCCGGATTTGTTTTTGTAGAATATTCGCCTTGTTGTCGAGTAACATATGTTCTGAGTCAATTTTGCATATTGGACCCTTCTTCAGATAGAAAATGATTTTTTCTTCTGCTGTTCTGATTCGGCCAAGGGGAGAGAGAGAACATATTTATCAACTTTTTCTTCATATCTCATCACACGTGAGGGTTAGGAAAAGATAGGTTATTGTTATTTTGCATGTATTGAAGACATAGAAAAAAGAATGTGCCAAGAATAGCTCCCGTAGTTGAAGAACTCCATAAATTACCACGGGTTGGTCAGAAACAACTTATGTTTTTTCTCTGACTCCAACTTTGAACGCTTCGATCTCTCTAAGTTTTTATAGAATTGCAAGATTTCTTCTTGTAAAATATTCTCCTTCTTGTCGACTAACCGATGTTCTGCGCGAATTTTGATTATTGGACCCTTATACAGATAGAAAATAATTTTTTCTTCTACTGTCCAGATTCGGCCAAGTGGAGAGAGAACATGTTTATAAACTTTTTCTTCAAATCACATCACACGGGAGGGGTAGGAAAATATAGGTTATTGCTATTTTGCATGTATTGAGGAGATAGAAAAAAGAATGAGCCAAGAATAGCGCCCGTAGTTGAAGAAGACCTTAAATTACGACGGGTTGGTCAGAAACAACTTATGTTTTTTCTCTGACTCCAACATTAAACACTTGGATCTCTCTAAGTTTTTATTCAATTGCCAGATTTTTTTTTGTAGAATATTTGCCTTGTTTTCGACTAACAGATTTTCTTAGCGAATTTTGCATATTGGACGCTTATTCAGATAGAAAATGTTTTCTGGTTCTGTTGTCTGGATTCGGCCAAGGGGAGAGAGAACATATTTATGAACTTTTTCTTCAAATCTCATCACACGTGTGGGGTAGGAGAAGATAGGTTATGGTAATTTTGCATGTCTTGAGGAGATAGAAACAAGAATGAGCCAAGAATAAAGCCCGTCGTCGACGAAATTCTTAAATTACCACGGGTTGGTCAGAAACAACTTACATTTTTTTCTCTGACTCCAACTTTGAACGCTTGAATCTCTCTAAGTTTTTATCCAATTTTCAGATTTCTTTTTGTAGAATGTTCACCTTGTTCTCGACTAACAGATATTCTTAGCGAATTTTGCATATTGGACTCTTATTCAGATAGAAAATGATTTTTTGTTCTGCTGTCCTGATTCGGCAAAGCGGAGAAAGATACATTTTTTATCGACTTTTCCTTCAAATCACATCACACGTCAGGGGTAAGAAAATATAGGTTATTGCTATTTTGCTTGTCTTGAGGAGATAGAAAGAAGATTGAACCAGGAATAGCGCCCGTAGTTGAAGAAATCCTTAAATTACGATGGGTTGGTCAGAAAGCGCTTATGTTCTCGGACTCCAACTTTGAATGCTTGGATCTCTCTAAGTTTTTATTCAATTGCCAGATTTCATTTTGTAGAATATTCACCCTGTTGTCGACTGACGAATGTTCTTAGCGAATTTTCATATTGGACCCTTATTCAGATAGAAAATGCTTTTTTGTTCGACTGTTCATATTCGGCCAAGGGGAGAGAGAACAGATTTATCAACTATTTCTTCAAATCTCATCACACGTGAGGGGTAGGAAAAGATAGGTTATTGTAATTTTGCATGTCTTGAGGTGATAGAAAAAAGAATGAGCCAAGAATAGCACCCGTAGTTGAAGAAATCCTTAAATTACCACGGGTCGATCAGAAACAGCTTACGTTTTTATCTCTGACTCCAACTTTGAACGCTTCGATCTCTCTAAGTTTTTATCGAATTGCAAGATTTCTTTTTGTAAAATATTCTCCTTCTTGTCGACTAACCGATGTTCTTAGCGAATTTTGTTTATTGGACCCTTATTCACATAGAAAATGATTTTTTGTTCTACTGTCCAGATTCGGCCAGGTGGCCAGAGAGAACATATTTATCAACTTTTCCTTCAAATGACATCACACTTGAGGGGTTAGGAAAATATAGGTTATTACTATTTTGCATATCTTTAGGAGATAGAAAAGAGAATGAGCCAAGAATAGCGCCCGTACTTGAAGAAAACCTTAAATTACGACAGGTTGGTCAGAAACAGCTTATGTTTTTTTCTCTCACTCCAACAATGAACGCTTGGATCTCTCCTAGTTTTTATCCAATTGCCAGATTTCTTTTTGTAGAATATTCGCCTTGTTGTCGACTAACAGATGTTCGTAGCGAATTTTGCATATTGGACCCTTATTCAGATAGAAAATGATTTTTTGTTCTGCTGTCCTGATTGGGCAAAGGGGAGAGAGAACATATTTATCAATTTTTTCTTCAAATCACATCACACGTGAGGGGTAGGAAAATATAGGTTATTGCTATTTTTCTTGTCTTGAGGAGATAGAAAGAAGATTGAGCCAAGACTAGCGCCCGTAGTTGAAGAAATCCTTAAACTTCGATTGGTTGGCCAGAAAGCGCTTATGTTTGTTTTCATTGACTCCAACATTGAACGCTTGGATCATTCTAAGTTTTTATTCAATTGCCAGATTTCTTTTTGTAGAATATTCACCTTGTTGTCGACTAACAGATGTTCCTAGCATATTTTGCATATTGGACCCTTATTCAGATAGAAAATGATTTTTTGTTCTGCTGTCTTGATAGGGCCATGGGTGGAGAGAATATATTTATCAATTTTTTCTTCAAATCTCATCACACGTGACGGGTAGGAAAAGATAGGTTATTCTTATTTTGCATGTCTTGAGGAGATATAAAAAAGAATGTGCCAAGAATAGCTCCCGTAGTTGAAGTACTGCTTAAATTACCATGGGTTGGTGAGAAACGACCTATGTTTTTTTCTCTGACTCCAACTTTCAATGCTTCGATCTTTTTAAGTTTTTATCGAATTGCAAGATTTCTTTTTGTAAAATATTCTCCTTGTTCCAAACTAACAGATGTTCTTTGCGAATTTTGCTTGTTGGACCCTTATTCAGAAAGAAAATGATTTTTAGTGATATTGTCCAGATTCGGCCAAGTGGAGAGAAAGCATATTTATCAACTTTTTTTTCAAATCTCATGACACGTGAGGGTAGGAAAAGGTAGGTCATTGTTATTTTGCATGTCTTGAGGAGATAGAAAAAAGAATAAGCCTAGAATAGCGCCCGTAGTTGAAGAAATCCTTAAATTACGACGGGTTAGTCAGAAACAGCTTATGTTTTTTTCTCTGACTCCAACTGTTAACACTTGGAGATCTCTCTGTTTTTATCCAAGTGCCAGATTTCTTTTTGTAGAATATTCGCCTTGTTGTGGACTAATAGATGTTCTTAGCGAATTTTGCATATTGGACCCTTATTCAGATAGAAAATGATTTTTTGTTCTGCTGTCCTAATTCGGCAAAGCGGAGAGAGAACATATTTATCAACTTTTTCTTCAAATCACATCACACGTGAGGGGTAGGAAAATATAGGTTATTGCTATTTTGCTTGTCTTGAGGAGATACAAAAGAAGATTGAACCAAGAATAGCGCCCGTAGTTGAAGAAAGCCTTAAATTACGATGGGTTGGTCAGAAAGCACCTATGTTTTTTTCTCTGACTCCAATTTTGAACGCTTGGATCTCTCTATGTTTTTATTCAATTGCCTGATTTCTTTTTGCAGAATATTCACCTTGTTGTCGACTAACAGATGTTCCTAGCCAATTTTGCATATTGACCCTTATTCAGATAGAAAATGATTTTTTGTTCTGCTGTCCTGATTGGGCCATGGGGAGAGAGAATATATTTATCGACTTTTTCTTCAAATCTTATCACACGTGAGGGGTAGGAAAAGATAGGATATTCTTATTTTGCATTTCTTGAGGAGATAGAAAAAAGAATGTGCCAAGAATAGCTCCCGTAGTTGAAGTACTCCTTAAATTACCATGGGTTGGTCAGAAACAACTTATGTTTTTTTTCTCTGACTCCAACATTCAACGTTTCGATCTCTCTAAGTGTTTACCGAATTGCAAGATTTTTTTTATAAAATATTCTCCTTGTTGTCGACTAACAGATGTTCTTTGCGAATTTTGTTCAACTACGGAAGCTATTCTTGGCAGATACTTATTTCTATCTCCTCAAGACATGAAAAGTGAGAATAACCTATCTTTTTCTACCCCTCACATGTGATGAGATTTGAAGACAAAATTTATAAATATGTTCTCTCTCCCCTTGGCTGAATCTGGACAGCAGAACAAAAAATTATTTTCTATCCGAATTTGCGTCCAATATACAAAATTTGTTGAGACATCTCTTAGTCGACAACTAGGATAATATTTTACAAAAGAAATCTGACAATTGGATAAAAACTTAGAGAGATCCAAGCGCTGAAAGTTGGAGTCAAAAAAAAACGTAAGCTGTTTCTGACCAACCCGTGGTAATTTAAGGAGTTCTTCAGCTACGGGAGCTATTCTTGGCACATTCTTTTTTCTATCTCCTCACAATATGCAAAATTACAATAACCTATCTTTCCCTACCCCTCACGTGTGATGAAATTTGAAGAAAAAGTTGATAGATATCTTCTCTCTCCCTTTGGCCGAATCAGGACAGCATAACAAAAAATCATATTCTATCTGAAAAAGGGTCCAATATGCAAAATTCGCTAAGAACATATGTTAGTCGACAACAAGGCGAATATTCTACAAAATTAAATCTGGCAATTGGATAAAAACATAGAGAAATCGAAGCGTTCAAAGTTGGAGTCAGAGAAAAAAACATAAGCCGTTTCTCACCAACCCGTCGTAATTTAAGGATTTCTTCAACTACGGGCGCTATTCTTGGCTCATTCTTTTTTCTATCTCCTCAAGACATGCAAGATAACAATAACCTATCTTTTTCTACCCTCTCGTGTGATGAGATTTGAAGAAAAAGTTGATAAATATGTTCTCTCTCCACTTGGCCGAATCTGGACAGTAGAACGGAAATTTTTTTTCTATCTAAATAAGGGTCCAATAAGCAAAATTCGCTCAGACCATCTGTTAGTCGACAACAAGGCGAATATTATACAAAAGGAAATCTGGCAATTGGATAAAAACATAGAGAGATCCAGCATTCAAAGTAGAAGTCAGAGAAAAAAACATAAGCTGTTTCTAACCAATCCGTTAACTTAAGGACTTCTTCAACTACGAGCGTTATTCTTGGCTCATTCTTTTTTCTATCCGAATAAGGGTCCAATATGCAAAATTCGATAAGAGCATCTGTTAGTCGACAACATGGCGAATATTGTATAAAAGGAAATCTGACAATTGGATAAAAACTTAGAGTGATCCCTGCATTAAAAGTTAGAGTCAAAGAAAAAAACAGAAGCTGTTTCTAACCAAACTGTGGTGATTTAAGGATTTCTTCTATTACGGGCGCTATTCTTGGCTTATACTTTTTTTTAACTCTTCAAGACATGAAAAGTAACAATAACTTATCTTTTTCTACCCTTCACATGTGATGAGATTTGAACAAAATGTTTATAAGTATGTTCTCTCTCCTCTTGGCTAAATTTGGACAGCAAAACAAAAAATCATTTTCTATCCGAATATGCGTCCAATATGCAAAATTCGCTAAGAACATCTGTTAGTCGACAACAAGCAGAATATTTTACAAAAAAAAAAATCTGGAAATTGGATAAAAACTTAAAGAGATCCAAGCGTTGAAAGTTGAAGTCAGAGAAAAAAACATAAGCTTTTTCTGACGAACCTGTGGTAATTTAAGGAGTTATTCAGCTACGGGAGCTATTCTTTGCACATTCTTTTTTCTATGTCCTCAAGACAAGCAAAATTACAATAACCTGTCTTTTCCTACCGCTCACGTGTGATGAGATTTGAAGAAAAAGTTGATAAATATGTTCTCTCTTCCCTTGGCCGAATCAGGACAGTAGAACAAAAAATCATTTCCTATCTGAATAAGGGTCCAATATGCAAAATTCGCTAAGAACATCTGTTAGTCGATAACAAGGCGAATATTCTACGAAAACAAATCTGGCAACTGGATAAAAACCAAGAGAGATCCAAGCGTTTAATGTTGGAGTCAGAGCAAAAAACATAGGCTGTTTCTGACCAACCCGTGGTAATTTAAGGATTTCTTCAACTACGGGCGCTATTCTTGGCTCATTCTTTTTTCTATCTCCTCAAGACATGCAAGATAACAATAACCTATCTTTTTATACCCACACGTGTGATGAGATTTGAAGAGAAAGTTGATGAATATGTTCTCTCTCCACTTGGCCGAATCTGGACAGTAGAACGAAAAATCATTTTCTATCAGAATAAGGGTCCAATAAGCAAACTTTGCTAAGAATATCTGTTAGTCGACAACAAGGTGAATATTCTGCAAAAAGAAATCTACCAATTGGATAAAAACTTAGAGAGATCCAGCGTTCAAAGTTGGAGCCAGAGAAAAAAACATAAGCTGTTTTTGACCAATCCATGATAATTTAAGGATTTCTTCAACTTTGGGCTCTATTCTTGGCTCATAGTTTTTTCAATCTCCGCAAGACATGAAAAGTAACAATAACCTATCTTTTTCTACACCTCACATGTGATCAGATTTGAAGAAAAATTTATAAATATATTCACTCTCCCCTTGGCAGAATCTGGACAGCAGAACAAAAAATCATTTTCTTTCGGAATATGCGTCCAATATACCAAATTCGCTAAGAACATCTGTTAGTCGATAACAAGGAGAATATTTTACAAAAAAAAACTGGCAATTGGATAAAAACTTAGAGAGATCCACGCGATGAAAGTTGGAGTCAGAGAAAAAAACATAAGCTGTTTCTGACCAACCCGTGGTAATTTAAGGAGTTCTTCAGCTACGGGAGCTATTCTTGAGGAGATAGAAAAAAGAATATGCCAAGAATAGCTCCCGTAGTTGAAGAACTCCTTAAATTACCATGGGTTGGTAAGAAACAACCTATGTTTTTATCTCTGACTCCTACTTTGAACGCTTGGATCTCTCTATGTTTTAATTCAATTGCCAGATTTCTTTTTGTATAATATTCACCTTGTTGTCGACTATCAGATGTTCTTAGCGAATTTTGCATATTGGACCCTTATTCAGATAGAAAATGATTTATTGTTATGATGTCCTGATTCGGCCATGGGGAGAGAGAATATATTTATCAACTTTTTCTTCAAATCTCATCACACGTGATGGGCAGGAAAAGACAGGTCATTTGCATGTCTTAAGGAGATAGAAAAAAAATTGTGCCAAGAATAGCTCCTATAGTTGCAGAACTCCTTAAATTACCATGGGTTGGTCTGAAACAACTTATGTTTTTTCTCTGACTCCAACATTCAACGCTTCGATCTCTCTAAGTTTTTATAGAATTGCAAGATTTCTTTTTGTAAAATATTCTCCTTGTTGTTGACTAACAGATGTTCTTAGCGACTTTTGCTTATTGGACCATTATTCAGATAGAAAATGATTTTTTGTTCTACGGTCCAGATTCGGCCATGTGGAGAGAGAACATATTTATCAACTTTTTCTTCAAATCTCATCACACGTGAGGGTAGGAAAAGATAGCTTATTGTTATCTTACATGTCTCTTGGAGATAGAAAAAAGAATGAGCCTAGAATAGCGCCCGTAGTTGAAGAAATCCTTAAATTAAGTCGGGTCGGTCAGAAACAGCTTATGTTTTTTTCTCTGACTCCAACTTTAAACGCTTCGATCTCTCTATGTTTTTATCCAATTGCCAGATTTCTTTGTGTAGAATAATCCCCTTGTGGTCGACTAACAAATGTTCTTAGCGAATTTTGCATATTGGACCCTTATTCAGATAGAAAATGATTTTTTGTTCTAATGTCCTGATTCGGCCATGGGGAGAGCGAATATATTTATCAACTTTATTTCAAATCTCATCACACGTGAGGGGAAGGAAAAGATAGGTAATTGTTATTTTGCATGTCTTCAGGAGATAGAAAAAAGAATGTGCCAAGAATAGCTCCCGCAGTTGAAGACTCCTTAAATTACCTTGGGTTTCTCAGAAAGAACTTACGTTTTTTTCTCTGACTCCAACTTTGAACGCTTCGATCTCTCTAAGTTTTTATCGAATTGAAAGATTTCTTTTTGTAAAATATTCTCTTTGTTGTCGACAAACAGATGTTCTTAGCAAATTTTGCATATTGGACCCTTATTCAGATAGAACATGATTTTTTGTCCTGCTGTCATGAATCGGCAAAGAGTAGAGACAACATATTCATCAACTTTTTCTACAAATCACATCACTCGTGAGGGGTAGGAAAATATAGGTTATTGCTATTTTGCATGTCTTGGGGAGTTAGAAAAAAGAATGAGCCAAGAATAGCGCCCGTAGATGAAGAAATCGTTAAACTAGGACGGGTTGGTCAGAAACAGCTTCTGTACTTTTCTCTGACTCCAACTTTGAACGTTTCGATCTCTCTAAGTTCTTATCCAATTGCCAGATTTCTTTTTGTAGAATATTCGCCTTGTCGTCGACTAACAGATGTTTTTAGCGAATTTTGCATATTGGACCGTTATTCAGATAGAAAATGATTTTTCGTTCAGCTGTCTTGAATCGGCCAACAGGAGAGAGAACATATTTGTCAATGTTTTCTTCAAATCTCATCACACGTGAGGGATAAGAAAAGAAAAGTTATTGTAATTTTGCCTGTCTTGAGCAGATAGAAAGAATAATGCGCCAAGAATAGCTCCCGTAGTTGAAGAACTCCTTGAATTACAGCGGGTTGGTCAGAAACAGCTTCTGTACTTTTCTCTGACTCCAACTTTGAACGTTTCGATCTCTCTAAGTTCTTATCCAATTGCCAGATTTCTTTTTGTAGAATATTCGCCTTGTTGTCGACTAACAGAAGTTCTTAGCGAATTTTGCATATTGGACCCTTATTCAGATAGAAAATGATTTTTTGTTCTGCTGTCCCGATTCGGCAAAGGGGAGAGAGAACACATTTATCAACTTTTTCTACAAATCACATCACACGTGAGGGGTAGGAAAATATAGATTATTAGTATTTTGCATGTCTTGGGGAGATAGAAGAAAGAATGAGCCAAGAATCGCACCCGTAGTCGAAGAAATCCTTAAACTAGGACGGGTTGGTCAGAAACTGCTTCTGTTTTTTTCTCTGACTCCAACTTGGAACGCTTCGATCTCTCTAAGTACTTATCCAATTGCCAGATTCTTTTTGTTGAATATTCGCCTTGTTGTCGCCTAACAGATGTTCTTAGTGAATTTTGCATATTAGACACTTATTCAGATAGAAAATTATTTTTCGTTCGGCTGTCTTGATTCGGCCAAGGGTTGAGAGAATATATTTATCAATTTTTTCTTCAAATCTCATCATACGTGAGGGGTAGAAAAAAATAGGTCATTGTAATTTTGCATGTCTTGAGGAGATAGAAAAAATAATGTGCCAAGAATAGCTCCCGTAGTTGAAGAAATCCTTAAACTAGGACGGGTTGCTCAGAAACTGCTTCTGTTTTTTTCTCTGATTCCAACTTTGAACGCTTCGGTCTCTCTAAGTTTTTATCCAATTGCCAGATTTCTTTGCGTAGAATATTCGCCTTATTGTCAACTAACAGATGTTCTTAGCGAATTTTTCATATTGGACTCTTATTCAGATAGAACATGATTTTTCCTTCTGATGTCCTGATTCGGCCATGGGGAGAGAGAATATATTTATCAACTTTTTCTTCAAATCTCTTCACACGTGAGGGGAAGGAAAAAATAGGTTATATTTTTCATGTCTTCAGGAGATAGAAAAAAGAATGTGCCATGAATAGCTCCCGTAGTTGAAGAACTCCTTTGAATTACCACGGGTTGGTCAGAAATAACTTATGTTTTTTTCTCTGACTCCAACTTTGAATGCTTGAATCTCTCTAAGTTTTTATCCAATTGCCAGATTTCTTTTTGTAGAATATTCGCCTTGTTGTCGACTAACAGATGTTCTTAGCGAATTTTGCATATTGGACCCTTATTCAGATAGAAAATGATTTTTTGTTCTGATGTCCTGATTCGGCCATGGGGAGAGAGAATATATTTATCAACTTTTTCTTCAAATCTCATCACACGTGAGGGGAAGGAATGATAGGTTACTGTTATTTTGCATGTCTTCAGGATATAGAAAAAAGAATGTGCCAAGAATAGCTCCCGTAGTAGAAGAAATCCTTAAATTACCTTGGGTTGGTCAGAAACAACTTATGTTTTTTTCTCTGACTCCGACTTTGAATGATTGAATCTCTCTTAGTTTTTATCGAACTGCTAGATTTCTTTCTGTAGAATATTCGCCTTGTTGTCGACTAACAGATGTTCTTAGCGAATTTTGCATATTGGACCCTTATTCAGATAGAAAATGATTTTTCGTTCACCTGTCCAGATTCGGCAAAGGGGAGAGAGAACATTTTTATCAACTTTCTCTACAAATTTCATCACACGTGAGGGTAGGAAAATATAGGTTATTGCTATTTTGCATGTCTTGAGGACATAGAAAAAAGATTGTGCGAAGAATAGTGCCCGTAGTTGAAGAAATCGTTAAACTAGGACGGGTTGGTCAGAAACTGCTTCTGTTTTTTTCTCCGACTCCAACATTGAACACTTCGATCTCTCTATGTTTTTATCCAATTGTCAGATTTCTTTTTGTAGAATATTCGCCTTGTTGTCGACTAAGAGATGTTCTTAGCGAATTTTGCATACTGGACCCTTATTCAGCTGTCTTGATTCGGCCAACGGGAGAGAGAAGATATTTATCAATTTTTTCTACAAATCTCATCACACGTGAGGGTAGGAAAAGATAGGTTATTGTAATTTTGCATGTCTTGAGCAGATAGAAAAAATAATGTGCCATGCATAGCTGCCATAGTTGAAGAATTCCTTAAATTACCACGGGTTGGTCAGAAACAACTTATGTTTTTTTCTCGGACTCCAACTTTGAATGCTTGAATCTCGCTAAGATTTTATCCAATTGCCAGATTTCTTTCTGTAGAATATTCGTCTTGTTGTCGACTAACAGATGTTCTTAGTGAATTTTGCATATTGGACCCTTATTCAGATAGAAAATGATATTTTGTTCTGCCGTCCTTATTCGGGCAAGGGGAGAGAGATAATATTTATCAACTTTTTCTTCAAATCTCATCACACGTGAGGGGAAGGAAAAGATAGGTTATTGTTATTTTGTATGTCATGAGGAGATAGAAAAAAGAATGTGCCAAGAATAGCTCCCGTAGTTGAAAAACTCCTTAAATTACCTTGGGTTTGTCTGAAACAACATATTTTTTTTCTATGACACGAACTTTGAACGCTTCGATCTCTCTATCTTTTTATCGAATTGAAAGATTTCTTTTTGTAAAATATTCTCCTTGTTGTCAACAAACAGATGTTCTTAACGAATTTTGCTTATTGGACCCTTATTAAGATAGAAAATGATTTTTTGTTCTACTGTCCAGATTCGGCCACAAAACCACAAAAATTCAATCCTAATACATTGAAAGAACAAAATTTGTATTGTTTTTCACAAAACCACAAAAATTAAAATCGAATACACGGAAAAACACTCCATTGGTATTGATTCTCATAATACTAAAAAAATTGAATTGAGGTACAATACATGGAAAAAAAAATATTTTGTTCTTTTCACAAAACCGCAAAAAAAGAAGTCTATTCCATGGAAAAAAACATAATTTTCTATTGTTTTTCACAAAACCACAAAAATTAAAATCTAATACATCGAAAAAACTCCATTGTTAACAATTTTCACAATACCGAACAAATGCAATTGAGGTACAATACTTGGAAAGAAATAATATTTTTTTATTTTCACAAAACAGCAAAATAAGAACTCTAATACATGGAAAAAACATAATTTTGTATTGTTTTTAACAAAACGACAAAAATTAAAATCCAATACATGCAAAAAAACTCCATCGTTACTGATTTTCACAATACCAAAAAAAACGAATTAAGGTACAATACATGGAAAAAATAATATTTTGTTATTTTCACAAAACCGGAAAAGAAGAAGTCTAAAACAAGGAAAAAACACAATTTTTGAAAATTAAATTCTATTAACTGGAAAAAATATCCATTGTCATTGATTTTCACAATACCAAAAAAATCGAATTGAGGTGTAATACATCGAAAAAAATAATCTTTCGTTATTTTCACAATACCACAAAAATTCAATTCTAAGACATTGAAAAAACAAAATTTGTATTGTTTTTCACAAAACCACAAAGATTAAAATCGAATGCATGGAAAAAACTCCATTGTTATTGATTTTCACAATATAACTACATTGTTATTGATTTTCACAATACCAAATAAATCGAATTGAGGTAAATTACATGGAAAGAAATAATATTTTGTTATTTTAATAAAACCGCAAAATAAGAAGTCTAATACACGGAAAATGGTCAATTTTGTATTGTTTTTCACAAAACTACAAAAATTAAAATCTAATACATCGAAAAAACTCAATTGTTAGTGATTTTCACAATACCAAATAAATCGAATTGAGGTAAAATATATGGAAAGAAATAATATTTTGTTATTTTAATAAAACCGCAAAATAAGAAGTCTAATACACGGAAAAAACACAATTTTCTATTGTTTTTCACAAAACCACAAAAATTAAAATCCAATACATGGAAAAAAACTCCATTGTTATTGATTTTCACAATATCAAAAAAATCGAATTGAGGTAAAATACATGGATAGAAATAATATGTTGTTATTTTCACAAAACCGCAAAATAAGAAGTCTAATACATGGAAAAACACAATTTTGTATTGTTTTTCACAAAACCAGAAAAATTAAAATCAAATACATGGAAAAAAACTCCATTGTTATTGATTTTCACAATACCAAAAAAATCGAATTGCGGTATAATGCATGGAAAAAAAACAATCTTTTGATATTTCAAAAAACCATAAAAATTGAAATCTAATACATGGAAAAAACAAAATTTGTATTATTTTCACAACACCAAAAAAACTAAAATCTAATACATCGAAAAAACACCGTTGGTAATGATTTTAACAATACCAAAAAAATGCAATTAAGGTACAATACATGGAAAGAAATAATATTTTGTTATTTTCACAAAGCCGCAAAATAAAAAGTCTAATACATAAAAAAAACACAATTTTGTATTGTTTTTCACAAAACCACAAAAATTTATACATGGTAAAAACTCTATTCTTATTGACTTTCACAGTACCAAAAAAATCGAATTGTGGTAAAATACATGGAAAAATATAACCTTTTGATATTTCACAAAACCGCAAAATAAGAAGTCATAACATGGAAAAAACACAATTTTGTACTGTTTTTGACAAAACCACGAAAATTAAAATCTAATACATGGAAAAAAATAAATTGTTATTGATTTTCATAATACCAAAAAAATCGAATTGAGGTATAATACACGGAAAAAAACAATCTTTTGAAATTTTCACAAAACCACAAAAATTGAAATCTAATGCATGGAAAAAACAAAATTTGTATTATTTTTCACAAAACCACAAAAATTAAAATCTAGTACATCGAAAAAACTTCATTGGTAATGATTTTAACAATACCAAAAAAATGGAATTGAGGTACAATACATGGAAAAAAATAATATTGTGTTATTTTCACAAAACCGCAAAATAAGAAGTCTAATACATGGAAAAAAAATAATTTTGTATTGTTTTTCAGAAACCACAAAAATTAAAATCCAATACATGGAAAAAACTCCATTATTATTGATTTTCACAATACCAAATAAATCGAATTGAGGTAAAATACACGGAAAGAAATAATATTTTGTAATTTTAATAAAACCGCAAAATAAGAAGTCTAATACACGGAAAATGGTCAATTTTGTATTGTTTTTCACAAAACTACAAAAATTAAAATCTAATACATCGAAAAAACTCAATTGTTAGTGATTTTCACAATACCAAATAAATCGAATTGAGGTAAAATATATGGAAAGAAATAATATTTTGTTATTTTAATAAAACCGCAAAATAAGAAGTCTAATACACGGAAAAAACACAATTTTCTATTGTTTTTCACAAAACCACAAAAATTAAAATCCAATACATGGAAAAAAACTCCATTGTTATTGATTTTCACAATATCAAAAAAATCGAATTGAGGTAAAATACATGGATAGAAATAATATGTTGTTATTTTCACAAAACCGCAAAATAAGAAGTCTAATACATGGAAAAACACAATTTTGTATTGTTTTTCACAAAACCAGAAAAATTAAAATCAAATACATGGAAAAAAACTCCATTGTTATTGATTTTCACAATACCAAAAAAATCGAATTGCGGTATAATGCATGGAAAAAAAACAATCTTTCGATATTTCAAAAAACCATAAAAATTGAAATCTAATACATGGAAAAAACAAAATTTGTATTATTTTCACAACACCAAAAAAACTAAAATCTAATACATCGAAAAAACACCGTTGGTAATGATTTTAACAATACCAAAAAAATGCAATTGAGGTACAATACATGGAAAGAAATAATATTTTGTTATTTTCACAAAGCCGCAAAATAAAAAGTCTAATACATAAAAAAAACACAATTTTGTATTGTTTTTCACAAAACCACAAAAATTTATACATGGTAAAAACTCTATTCTTATTGACTTTCACAGTACCAAAAAAATCGAATTGTGGTAAAATACATGGAAAAATATAACCTTTTGATATTTCACAAAACCGCAAAATAAGAAGTCATAACATGGAAAAAACACAATTTTGTACTGTTTTTGACAAAACCACGAAAATTAAAATCTAATACATGGAAAAAAATAAATTGTTATTGATTTTCATAATACCAAAAAAATCGAATTGAGGTATAATACACGGAAAAAAACAATCTTTTGAAATTTTCACAAAACCACAAAAATTGAAATCTAATGCATGGAAAAAACAAAATTTGTATTATTTTTCACAAAACCACAAAAATTAAAATCTAGTACATCGAAAAAACTTCATTGGTAATGATTTTAACAATACCAAAAAAATGGAATTGAGGTACAATACATGGAAAGAAATAATATTTTGTTATTTTCACAAAACCGCAAAATAAGAAGTCTAATACATGGAAAAAAAATAATTTTGTATTGTTTTTCAGAAACCACAAAAATTAAAATCCAATACATGGAAAAAACTCCATTATTATTGATTTTCACAATACCAAATAAATCGAATTGAGGTAAAATACACGGAAAGAAATAATATTTTGTAATTTTAATAAAACCGCAAAATAAGAAGTCTAATACACGGAAAATGGTCAACTTTGTATTCTTTTTCACAAAACCACAAAAACTAAAATCTAATACATCGAAAAAACTCAATTGTTAGTGAGTTTCACAATACTAAATAAATCGAATTGAGACAAAATACATGGAAAGAAGTAATATTTTGTTATTTTAATAAAACCGCAAAATAAGAAGTCTAATGCATGGAAAAAACACGATTTACAATTATTTTTCACAAAACCACAAAAATTAAAATCCAATACATGGAAAAAAACTCCATTGTTATTGATTTTCACAATATCAAAAAAATCGAATTAAGGTAAAATACATGGATAGAAATAATATGTTGTTATTTTCACAAAAGCACAAAATAAGAATTCTAATACATGGAAAAAACACTACTTTGTATTGTTTTTCACAAAACCACAAAAATTAAAATCTAATACAAGGAAAAAAAAACTCCATTGTTATTGATTTTCACAATACCAAAAAAATCGAATTGAGGTGTAATACATGCAGAAAAACAATCTTTAGTTATTTTCACAAAACCACAAAAATTCAATTCTAATACATTGAAAAAACAAAATTTGTATTGTTTTTCACAAAACCACAAAAATTAAAATAGAATATAGGGAAAAAAATTCAATTGTTATTGATTTTCACAATACTCAAAAAAATCGAATTGAGGAACAATACATGGAAAAAAAAATATTTTGTTATTTTCTCAAAATCGGAAAATAAGAAGTTTAATACATGGAAAAAACACAATTTTGTATTGTTTTTCACAAAACTACGAAAATTAGAATGTAATAACTGGAAAAAAATTTCATTGTTATTGATTTTCACAATACCAAAAAAATCGAATTGAGGTGTAGTACATGCAAAATAATAAACTTTGTTATTTTCACAAAACCACAAAAATTCAATTCTAATACATTGAAAAAACAAAATTTGTATTGTTTTTCACAAAACCACAAAGATTAAAATCGAATACATGGAAAAAAACTCCATTGTTATTGATTTTCACAATACAAAAAAAATCGAATTAGGGAAGAATACATGGGAAAAAATAATATTTGTTATTTTCACAAAACCGCAAAATAAGAAGTCTAATACATGGAAATAAATACAATTTTCTATTGTTTTTCACAAAACCACAAAAATTTAATTCCAATAAATGGAAAAAACTCTATTGTTATTGATTTTCACAATACTAAAAAAATCGAATTGAGGTTTAATACATGGAAAGAAATAGTATTTTGTTATTTTCAAAAAACCGCAAAATAAGAAGTCTAGTACATGGAAAAAACACAATTTTGTATTGTTTTTCACAAAACCATAAAAAATAAAATCTAATGCATGGAAAAAAGTAAATTGTTATTGATTTTCACAATACCAAAAAAATCGAATTGAGATATAAAACATGGAAAAAAACAATCTTTTGTTGTTTTCGCAAAACCGCAAAAATTGAAGTCTAATACATAGAAAAAACAAAATTAGTATTGTTTCTCACAAAACCACAAAAATTAACATCTAGTACTTTGAAAAAACACCGAAGTCATGTGCAGTAGCAATACCAAACCAAATACATTCCTTTTCACAATACCAAAAAACTCGAATTGAGGTATAAAACATGGAAAAAAATAATATATTGTTATTTTTACAAAACCCAAAATAAGAAGTCTACTACATGGCAAAAAACAAAATTCGTATTGTTTTTCACAAAACCACAAAAATTAAAATCTAATCCATGGAAAAAACTCCATTGTTATTGATGTTCACAATACCAAAAAAATCGAATTGAGGTGTAATACATGGGAAAAAGATAATCTTTTGTTATTCTTGGCACATTCTTTTTTCTATCTCCTCTAGACAAGCAAAATAACAATAACCTAACTTCTCCTACTCCTCACGAATAATGAGATTTAAAGAAAAAGTTGACAAATATATTCTCTCTCCCCGTGGCCGAATCCGGACACCAGAACAAAAAATAATTTTCTATCTGAATAGGGGTCCAATATACAAATATAAGTTCTTTCTGACCAACCCGTGGTAATTTACGGATTTCTTCAAATACGGGTGCTATTCTTGGCTCATTCTTTTTTCTATCTCCTCAAGACATGAAAGATAACAATAACCTATATTTTCCTACCCACACGTGTGATGTGATTCGAAAAAAAAGTTGACAAATATGTTCTCTCTCCACTTGGCCGAATCTGGACAGTAGAACAAAAAATCATTTTCTATCTTAATAAGGGTCCAATAAGCAAAATTCGCTAAGAACATCTGTTAGTCGACAATAAGGAGAATATTTTACAAAAAGAAATCTTTCAATTCGACAAAAACTTAGAGAGATCGAAGCGTTGAAACTTGCAGTCAGAGAAAAAAATATAAGTTGTTTCTGACCAACCCATGGTAAATTAAGGAGTTCTTCAACTACGGGAGCTATTCTTGGCACATTCTTTTTTCTATCTCCTTAAGACATGCAAATAACCTATCTTTTCCTACCCCTCATGTGTGATGAGATTTGAAGAAAAAGTTAATAAATATCTTCTCTCTCCCCATGGCCGAATCAGGACAGCAGAACAAAAAATTATTTTCTATCTGAATAAGGGTCCAATATGCAAAATTTGCTAAAAAACATCTGTTTGTTGACAACATTTATCAATTTTTTCTTCAAATCACATGACACGTGAGGGTAGGAAAAGATAGGTTATTGTAATTTTGCATGTCTTGAGGAGATAGAAAAAATAATGTGCCAAGAAGAGCTCCCGTAGTTGAAGAACTCCATAAATTACCACGGGTCGGTCAGAAATAACTTATGTTTTTTTCTCTAACTCCTACTTTGAATGCTTGAATCTCTCTAAGTTTTTATCCAATTGCCAGATTTCTTTCTATAGAATATTCGCCGTGTTGTCGACTAACAGATGTTCTTAGCGAATTTTGCATATTGGACCCTTATTCAGATAGAAAATGATATTTTGTTCTGCTGTCCTGATTCGGCAAAGGGGAGGGAGAACATATTTATCAACTTTTTCTTCAAATCTCATCACACGTGAGGGGTAGGAAAATATAGGTTATTGCTATATTTTTTTCTCTGACTCCAACTTTGAACGCTTGGATCTCTCAAAGTTTCTATTCAATTGCCAGATTTGTTTTTGTAGAATATTCACCTTGTTGTCTACTAATAGATGTTCTAAGCGAATTTTGTATATTGGACCCCTATTTAGATAGAAAATGATTTTTTGTTCTCCTGTCCGGATTCGGCCATGGGGAGAGAGAATATATTTATCAACTTTTTCTTCAAATCTTATCGCACGTGAGGGATTGGGAAAGATAGGTTATTTTTATTTTGCTTGTCTTGAGGAGATAAAAAAAATAATGTGCCAAGCATAGCTCCCGTAGTTGAAGAACTCCTTAAATTACCATGGGTTGGTCAGAAACAACTTATGTTTTTTTCTCTGACTCCAAGTTTCAACGCTTCGATCTCTCTAAATTTTTATCGAATTGGTAGATTTCTTTTTGTAAAATATTTTCCTTGTTGTCGACTAACAGATGTTCTTAGCGAATTTTGCTTATCGGACCGTTATTCAGATAGAAAATGATTTTTTGTTCTACTGTCCAGATTCGGCTAAGTGGAGAGGTAACATATTTATCAACTTTTTTTTCAAATCTCATCAAACGTGAGGGTAGGAAAAGATAGGTTATTTTTATCTTGCATGTCTTGAGGAGATAAAGAAAAGAATGAGCCTAGAATAGCGCCCGTAGTTGAAGAAATCCTAAAATTACGTCGGGTTGGTCAGAAACAGCTTATGTTTTTTCTCTGACTACAACTTTGAACGCTTGGATCTCTCTATGTTTTTATCCAATTGTCAGATTTCTTTTTATAGAATATTCGCCTTGTGGTGGACTAACAGATGTTCTCAGCGAATTTTGCATATTGGACCCTTATTCAGATAGAAAATGATATTTTGTTCTGCTGTCCTGATTTGGCAAAGGGGAGGGAGAACATATCTATCAACTTTTTCTTCAAATCTCATCACACGTGAGGGGTAGGAAAATATAGGTTATTGTTATTTTGCTTGTCTTGAGGAGAGAGAAAGAAGATTGAGCCAAGAATAGTGCCCGTAGTTGAAGAAATCCTTAAATTACGATGGGTCGGTCAGAAAGCTCTTATGTTTTTTTCTCTGACTCCTACTTTGAACGCTTCGATCTCTCTACGTTTTTATTCAATTGCCAGATTTCTTTTTGTAGAATATTCTCTTAGCCGAATAAAGACAGCTGAACGAAAAAACATTTTCTATCTGAATAAGGGTCCAATATGCAAAATTCGCTAAGAACATTTGTTAGTCGACAACAAGGCGAATATTCTACACAAAGAAATCTGGCAACTGGATAAAAACTTAGAGAGATCGAAGCGTTCAAAGTTGGAGTCAGAGAAAAAAATATAGGTTGTTTCTGACGAACCCGTGGTAATTTAAGGATTTCTTCAACTACGGGAGCTATTCATGGCACATTATTTTTTCTATCTCCTCAAGACATGCAAAATTACAATAACCTATCTTTTCCTACCCCTCACGTGTGATGAGATTTGAAGAAAAAATTGATAAATATCTTCTCTCTCCCCTTCGCCGAATCAAGACAGCTGAACGAAAAATCATTTTCTATCTGAATAAGGGTCCAATATGCAAAATTCGCTAAGAACATCTGTTAGTCGACCACAAGACGAATATTCTACAAAAAGAAATCTGGCAATTGTAAAAGAACTTAGAGAGATCGAAGCGTTCAAAGTTGGGGTCACAGAAAAAAACTGAAGCACTTTCTGACCAACCCGTCCTAGTTTAAGGATTTCTTCAACTACGGGCGCTATTCTTGGAAAATAGCAATAACCTATATTTTTCTACCCCTCATGTGTGATTTGATTTGTAGAAAAAGTTGATAAATATGTTCTCTCTCCCCTTTGCCGAATCGGGACAACAGAACAAAAAATCATTTTCTATCTGAATAAAGGTCCAATATGCAAAATACGCTAAGAACATCTGTTAGTCGACAACAAGTCAAATATTCTACAGAAAGAAATTTGGCAATTGGATAAAAACTAAGAAAGATTCAAGCTTTCAAAGTTGGAGTCAGAGAAAAAAACATAAGTTGTTTCTGACCAACCCGTGGTAATTTAAGGATTTTCTCAACTACGGGCGCTATTCTTGGCTCATTCTTTTTTCTATCTCCTCAAGATATGCAAGATAACAATAACCTATCTTTTCCTAACCACACGTGTGATGAGATTTGAAAAAAAAGTTGATAAATATGAAAATTCAATTCTAATACATTGAAAAAACAAAATTTGTATTGTTTTTCACAAAACCACAAAAATTAAAATTGAATACATCGAAAAAACTCCATTGTTATTGATTTTCATAATACCAAAAAAATCAAATTGAGGTACAATACATGGAAAAAAATAATATTTTGTTATTTTAACAAAACCGCAAAATAAGAAGTCCAATACAGGGAAAAAAAACACAATTTTCTATTGTTTTTCACGAAACCACAAAAATTTAAATCCAATTAATGGAAAAAAACTCCATTGTTATTGATTTGCACAATACCAAAAAAATCGAATTGAGCTTTAATACATGGAAACAATTAGTATATTGTTATTTTCACAAAACCGCAAAATAAGAAGTCTAATACATGGAAAAAACACAATTCTGTATTGTTTTTCACAAAACCACAAAAATTAAAATCTAATACATGGAAAAAACTCCATGGTTATTGATTTTCACAATACCAAAAAAATCGAATTGAGCTACAGTACATGGAAATGATGAATATTTTGATATTTTAACAAAACCGCAAAATAATAAGTCTAATACATACAAAAAACACAATTTTGTTATTAACTTTCGCAATACCAAAAAACTCGAATTGAGGTAAAATACATGGAAAAAAATGATCTTTTGATATTTTCACAAAAACACAAAATAAGAAGTCATAACATGAAAAAAACACAATTTTGTATTATTTTTCACAAAACCACGAAAATTAAAATCTAATACATGGAAAAAAACTAAATTGTTATTGATTTTCACAATACCAAAAAATGGAATATAGGTATAATACACGGAAAAAAAACAATCTTTTGATATTTCAAAAAACCACAAAAATTGAAATCTAATACATGGAAAAAATAAAATTTGTATTATTTTTCACAAAACCACAAAAACTAAAATCTAATACATCGAAAAAACTCCATTGGTAATGATTTTAACAAGACCAAAAGAATGGAATTGAGGTACAATACATGGAAAAGAAATAATATTTTGTTATTTTCACAAAACCGCAAAATAAGAAGTCTAATACATGGAAAAAACACAATTTCTTATTGTTTTTCATAAAACCACAAAAATTAAAATCTAATAAATGGAAAAAACTCCATTGTTATTGATTTTCACAATACCAAAAAAAATCGAATTGATGTAAAATACATGGAAAGAAATAATACTTTATTTTTTTAACAAAACCGCAAAATAAGAAGTCTAGTACATGGAAAAAACACAATTTTCTATTGTTTTTCATAAAATCACAAAAAATAAAATCTAATACATCAAGAAAACTCTATTGTTAATGATTTTCACAATACCAAAAATACGGAATTGATGTGCAATACATGGAAAGAAATAATATTTGGTTATTTTCACAAAACTGCAAAATAATAAGTCTAATACATGGAAAAAACATGATTTTGGATTGTTTTTCATAAAACCACAAATATTAAAATCCAATACATGGAAAAAAACTCCATTGTTACTGATTTTGACAATACCAAAAAAATCGAATTGAGATACAATACATAGAAAAAAATAATATTTTGTTATTTTCACAAGACCGCAAAATAAGAAGTCTAATACATGGAAAAAACACAATTTTGTATTGTATTTCACAAAACCACAAAAATTAGAATTCAATAACTGGAAAAAACTCTATTGTTATTGATTTTCACAATACCAAAAAAATGAATTGAGGGGTAATACAGGGAAAGAAAACAATCTTTTGTGAAAATAACGAAAGATTATTTTTTTCCATGTATTACACCTCAATTCGATTTTTTCGGTATTGTGAAAATCAATAACAATGGATTTTTTTTCCAGTTATTAGATTTTAATTTTCGTGATTTTGTGAAAAACAATACAAAATTGGGTTTTTTTCATGTATTAGACTTCTTCTTTTCCGGTTTCTTGAAAACAACGGAATATTAGTTTTTTCCATGTATTGTACTTCAATTCTTTTTTTTGGTATTGTGAAAATCAGTAACGATGGAGTTTTTTCCGTGTGTTGGATTTTAATTTTTGTCGTTTTGTTAAAAATAATACAAAATTATGTTTTTTCCGTGTATTAGACTTCTTAGTTTGCGGTTTTTTGAAAATAAAAAAATATTATTTCTTTCCGTGTATTGTACCTCAATTGTATTTTTTTGGTATTGTGAAAATCATTAACAATGGAGTTTTTTCGATGTATTAGATTTTAATTTTTGTGGTTTTGTGAAAAACAATAGAAAATTATGTTTTTTTCCATGTATTAGACTTCTTTTTTTGCGGTTTTGTGAAAAGAAAAAATATTATTTTTTTCCATGTATTGTACCTCAATTCAATTTTTTTAGTATTGTGAAATTCAATAACAATAGAGTCTTTTTCCATGTATTCGATTTTATTTTTTGTGGTTTTGTGAAAAACAATACATATTTATTTTTTTCAATGTATTAGGATTGAATTTTTGTGGTTTTGTGAAAATAGCAAAAGATTGTTTTTTTCCTTGTTGTCGACATATGTTCTTAGCGAATATTGCAAATTGGACCCATATTCAGATCAAAAATGATTTTTTCTTCTGCTGTCCAGATTCGGCCAATGGGAGAAAGAACATATTCATCAACCTTTTCTTCAAATCTTATCACACGTGAGGGGTAGGAAAAGATAGATTATTGTTATTTTGCATGTCTTGAGGAGATAGAAAACAGAATGAGCCAAAAATATCGGCCGTAGTTGAAGAACTGCTTAAATTACCACGGGGTGCTCAGAAACAGCTTATGTTTTTATTCTGTGACTCCAACTTTAAACGATTGGATCTGTCTAAATTTTATCCAATTGCCAGATTTCTTTTTGTAAAAAAGTCTCCTTGTTGTCAACTAATAGATGTTCTTAGCGAATTTTGCATATTAGACCCATATGCAGATAGAAAATAATTTTTTGTTCTGTTGTCCTTATTCAGCTAGGGGGAGAGAGAACATATTTATCAAATTTTTCTTCAAATCTCATCATGTGAGGGGTAGCAAAAGATAGGTTATTTTTATTTTGCATGTCTGGAGGAGATAGAAAAAAATAATGAGCCAAGAATAGTGCCCGTAGTTGAAGAAATCCTTTGATTACTACGGGTTGGTCAGAAACAGCTGATGTTTTTTTCTCTGACTCCAACTTTGAACGCCTGGATCTCACTATGTTTTTATCCAATTGCAAGATTTCTTTTTGTAAATTAATCTCCATGTTGTCGAGCAACAGATGTTCTTAGCGAATTTTGCATATTGGACCCATATTAAGATAGAAAATAATTTTTTGTTCTGCTGTCCAGATTCGGCCAACGGGAGAGAGAACATATTTTATCAACTTTTTCTTCAAATCTCATCACACGTTAGGGGTAGAAAAAGATAGATTATTGTTATTTTCCATGTCTTGAGGAGATAGAAAAAAGAATGAGGCAAGAATATCGCCCGTAGTTGAAGAACAGCTTAAATTACCACGGGTTAGTCAGAAACGGATTATGTTTCTTTTCTACGACCCCAACTTTGAACGCTTGGATCTCCGTAAGTTTTTATCCAATTGCCAGATTTCTTCTTGTAAAATATTTTCCTTGTTGTCGACTAACAGGTTTTCTTAGCAAATTTTCCATATTGGACCCGTATTCAGGTCCAAAATGATTTCTTCTTCTGCTGTCCAGATTCGGCCGATGGGAGAGAAAACATATTTATCAACTTTTTCTTCAAATCTCATCACATATGAGAGGTAGGAAAATGTAGGTTATTATTATTTTGCATGTCTTGAGAAGATACAAAAAAAGAATGATCCAAGAATAGCGCCCGTAATTTAAGAAATCCTTAAATTACCACGGGTTTGTCAGAAACAGCTTATGTATTTTTTCTTTGACTCTAATTTTGAACGCTTGGATCTCTCTAAGTTTTTATCCAATTGCCAGATTTCTTTTTGTAGAATATTCTTATTGTTATCGACTAACAGATGTTCTGGTGTCCGGATTCGGCCATGGGGAAAGAGAATATATTTATCAACTTTTTCTTCAAATCTCATCATACGTGATGGGTAGGAAATGAAAAGTTCTTGTTATTTTGCATGTCTTTAGGAGATTGAAAAAAGAATGTGCCAAGAATAACAAAAGATTATCTTTTTCCCATGTATTACACATCAGTTCGATTTTTTTAGTATTGTGAACATCAATAACAATGGAGTTTTTTCCATGTATTAGATTTTAATTTTTGTGGTTTCGTGAAAAACAATACGAATTTTATTTTTATCCATGTATTAGACTTCTTATTTTGGGTTTTTTGAAAATAACAATATATTATTTTTTTCCATGTTTTACACCTCAATTCGAGTTTTTTGGTATTGTTAAAATTAATATCAATGGTGTTTTTTCAAAGTATTAGATGTTAATTTTTGTGGTTTTGTGGAAAACAATATTAATTTTATTTTTTCTATGTATTAGACTTCAATTTTTGCGGTTTTGCGAAAACAACAAAAGATTATTTTTTTCCATGCTTTATATCTGAATTCGATTTTTTTGGTATTGTTGAAATCAATAACAATTTAGTTTTTTCCATGTATTAGATTTTAATTTTTGTGGTTTTTTGAAAAACAATACAAAATTGTATTTTTTCCTTGTATTAGACTTCTTATTTTGCGGTTTTGTGAAAATAACAAAATACTATTTCTTTCCATGTTTTACACCTCAATTCCATTTTATTGGTATTATGAAAATCAATAACAATGGAGTTTTTTCCATTTATTGGATTTAAATTTTTGTGGTTTTGTGAAAAACAATAGAAAATTGTATCTTTTTCCCATGTATTAGACTTCTTATTTTGCGGTTTTGTGAAAATAACAAAATATTATTTTTTCCATGTATTGTGCCCCAATTCGATTTTTTTTTTATTGTGAAAATCAATAACAATGGAGTTTTTTTCCATGTATTCGATTTTAATCTTTGTGGTTTTGTGAAAAACAATACAAATTTTGTTTTTTAAAATGTATTAGAATTGAATTTTTGTGGTTTTGTGAAAATAACAAAGATTATTTTTTTCCATGTATTACACCTCAATTCGATTTTTTTGGTCTTGTGAAAATCAATAACAATGGAGTTTTTTTCGAGTTATTAGATTTTAATTTTCGTGGTTTTGTGAAAAACAATACAAAATTAGGTTTTTTCCATGTATTAGACTTCTTCTTTTCCGGTTTCGTGAAAATAACGAAATATTATTTTTTTCATGTATTGTACCTCAATTATTTTTTTTGGTATTGTGAAAATCAGTCACGATGGAGTTTTTTCCATGTATTGAATTTTAATTTTTGTCGTTTTGTTAAAAACAATACAAAATTACGTTTTTTCCATGTATTAGACTTCTTATTTTGCGGTTTTGTGAAAAGAAAAAAATAATATTTCTTTCCATGTTTGTACCTCAATTGCATTTTTTGGTATTGTGAAAATCATTAACAATGGAGTTTTTTCGATGTATTAGATTTTAATTTTTGTGGTTTTGTGAAAGACAATAGGAAATTATGTTTTTTTCCATGTATTAGACTTCTTTTTTTGCGGTTTTGTGAAAAGAAAAAAATATTATTTTTTTCCATGTATTGTACCTCAATTCAATTTTTTTAGTATTGTGAAATTCAATAACAATAGAGTCTTTTTCCATGTATTCGATTTTATTTTTTGTGGTTTTGTGAAAAACAATACATATTTATTTTTTTCAATGTATTAGGATTGAATTTTTGTGGTTTTGTGAAAATAGCAAAAGATTGTTTTTTTCCTTGTTGTCGACATATGTTCGTAGCGAATTTTGCATATTGGACCCATATTCAGATCAAAAATGATTTTTTTCTTCTGCTGTCCAGATTCGGCCAACGGGAGAGAGAACATGTCTATCAACCTTTTGTTCAAATCTTATCACACGTGAGGGGTAGGAAAAGATAGATTATTGTTATTTTGCATGTCTTGGGGAGATAGCAAAAAGAATGAGCCAAGAATATCGCCCGTAGTTGAAGAACTGCTTAAATTACCACGGGGTGGTCAAAAACAGCTTACGTTTTTTTTTCTGTGACTCCAACTTTGAATGATTGGATCTGTCTATGTTTTTGTCCAATTGCCAGATTTCTTTTTGTAAAAAATTCTCCTTGTTGTCGACTAATAGATGTTTTTAGCGAATTTTGCATATTAGGCCCATATGCAGATAGAAAATGATTATTTGTTCTGTTGTCCCGATTCAGCCAGGGGGAGAGAGAACATATTTATCAAATTTTTCATCAAATCTCATCACGTGAGGAGTAGCCAAAGATAGGTTATTATTATTTTGCATGTCTTGAGGAGATAGAAAAAAATTATGAGCCAAGAATAGTGCCCGTAGTTGAAGAAATCCTTTAATTACTACGGGTTGGTCAGAAACAGCTTACGTTTTTTTCTCTGACTCCAACTTTGAACGCCTGGATCTCGCAATGTTTTTATCTAATTGCGAAATTTCTTTTTGTAAAATAATCTCCTTGTTGTCGAGTAACAGATGTTCTTAGCGAATTTTGCATATTGGACCCATATGAAGATAGAAAATGATTTTTTGTTCTGCTGTCCAGATTCGTCCAACGGTAGAGAAAACATATTTTATCAACTTTTTCTTCAAATCTCATCACACGTGACGGGTAGAAAAAGATAGATTATTGTTATTTTCCATGTCTTGAGGAGATAGAAAAAAGAATGAGGCAAGAATATCGCCCGTAGTTGAAGAACAGCTTAACTTACAACGGGTTAGTCACAAACGGCTTATGTTTCTTTTCTACAACCCCAACTTTGAACGCTTGGATCTCCCTAAGTTTTTATCCAATTGCTAGATTTCTTCTTATAAAATATTCTCCTTGTTGTCGACTAACATATGTTCTTAGCAAATTTTCCATATTGGACCCATATTCAGGTCAAAAATGATTTCTTCTTCTGCTGTCCAGATTCGGCCAACGGGAGAGAAAACATATTTATCAACCTTTTCTTCAAATCCCATCACATGTGAGGGGTAGGAAAATGTAGGTTATTATTATTTTGCATGTCTTGAGGAGATACAAAAAAGAATGAGCAAAGAATAGCGCCCATAATTTATGAAATCCTTAAATTACCACGGGTTTGTCAGAAACAACTTATGTTTTTTTCTCTGACTCTAATTTTGAACGCTTGGATCTCTCTAAGTTTTTTTATCCAATTGCTAGATTTCTTGTTGTAGAATATTCTTATTGTTGTCGACTAACAGATGTTCTTGGCCAATTTTGCTTATTGGATCCAGATTCAGATCGAAAATGATTTTTTGTTCTGTTGTCCAGATTCAGCCAACGGGAGAGAGAACATATTTATCAACGTTTTGTTGAAATCTCATCACACGTGAGGGATAGGAAAAGATTGATTATTGTTATTTTGCATGTCTTGAAGAGATAGAAAAAAGAATGAGCCAAGAATATCGCTCGTAGTTGAAGGACTGCTTAAATTACCACGGGTTGGTCATAAACAACTTACATTTTTTTTTCTGTGACTCGAACTTTGAACGCTTAGATATCTCTAAGTTTTTATCCAATTGCCAGATTTCTTTTTGTAAAATATTCGCCTTCTTGTCGACTAACAGATGTTCTTATCGAATTTCGCATATTGGACCCATATTCATATAGAAAATATTTTTTTTCTGCTGTCCGGATTCAGCCATGGGGAGAGAGAACATATTTATCAACTTTTTCATCAAATCTCATCGCACGTGAGGGGTAGGAAAAGATAAGTTATTGTTATTTTGTATGTCTTGAGAAGATAAAAAAAAGAATAAGCCAAGAATAGGGCCCGTATTTGAAGAAAGTCTTAAATTATCACGGATTGGTCAGAAACAACCTATATTTGTATATTGGACCCTTATTCAGATAGAAAATTATTTTTTGGTCTGGTGTCCGCATTCGGCCATGGGGAGAGAGAATATATTTATCAACTTTTTCTTCAAATCTAATCATACATGATGGGTAGGAAAAGATAGGTTATTGTTATTTTGCATGTCTTGAGGAGCTAGAAAAAAAATGTGCCAAGAATAACAAAAGATTATCTTTTTCCTATGTATTACACCTCAATTCGTTTTTTTTAATATTGTGAACATCAATAACAATGGAGTTTTTTCCATGTATTAGATTTTAATTTTTGTAGTTTTGTGAAAAACAATACGAATTTTATTTTTATCCATGTATTAGACTTCTTATTTTCGGTTTTGTAAAAATAACAATATATTTTTTTTTCCATGTTTTACATCTCGATTAGAGTTTTTTGGTATTGTGAAAATGAATATCAATGGTGTTTTTTCAAAGTATTAGATGTTAATTTTTGTGGTGTTGTGAAAAACAAAACAAATTTTGTTTTTTCTATATATTAGACTTCAATTTTTGCGGTTTTGCGGAAACAACAAAAAATTGTTTTTTTCCATGTTTTATATCTTAATTCGATTGTTTTGTTATTGTTCAAATCAATAACAATTTAGTTTTTTCCATTTATTGGATTTAAATTTTTGTGGTCTTGTGAAAAAGAATAAAAAATTGTATTTTTTTCCATGTATTAGACATCTTATTTTGCGGTTCTGTGAAAATAACAAAATATTACTTTTTTCCATGTATTGTACCCCAATTTGATTTTTTTTGTATTGTGAAAATCAATAACAATGGAGTTTTTTTCCATATATTCGATTTTAATCTTTGTGGTTTTGTGGAAAACAATACAAATTTTTTTTTTCAATGTATTAGAATTGAATTTTTGTGGTTTTGTGAAAAATAACAAAGATTATTTTTTTCCATGTATTACACCTCAATTCGATTTTTTTGGTATTGTGAAAATCAATAATAATGGAGTTTTTTTCAAATTATTAGATTTTAATTATCGTAGTTTTGTGGAAAACAATACAAAATTGTGTTTTTTCCATGTATTAGACTTCTTATTTTCCGGTTTTGTGAAAATAACAAAATATTTTTATTTTCCATGTATTGTTCCTCAATTCGATTTTTTTGGGTATTGTGAAAATCAAAACAATGGAATTTTTTTCCATGTATTCGATTTTAATTTTTGTTGTTTTGTGAAAAACAATAAAAATTTTGTTTTCTCAAACATTAGAATTAAATTTTTGTGGTTTTGTGAAAATAACTAAAGATTATTTTTTTTCATGTATTACACCTCAATTCGATTTTTTTGGTATTATGAAAATCAATAACAATGGAGTTTTATTTCCACGTATGAGATTTTAATTTTTGTGGTTTTGTGAAAAAAAATACAAAATTGTGTTTTTTCCATGTATTAGACTTCTTATTTTGCGATTTTGTGAAAATAAAAACATATTATTTCTATCCATGTATTTTACCTCAATTCGATTTTTTTGATATTGTGAAAATGAATTACAATGGAGTTTTTTGCATGTATTGGATTTTAATTTTTGTGGTTTCTGAAAAAAAATACAAAATTATGTTTTTTCCATGTATTAGACTTCTTATTTTGCGGTTTTGTGAAAATAACAAAATATTATTTCTTTCCATGTATTATATCTCAATTCCATTTTTTTGTATTGTGAAAATCAATAACAATTTAGTTTTTTCCATGTATTAGATTTTAATTTTCGTGGTTTTGTGAAAAACAGTACAAAATTGTGTTTTTTCCATGTTATGACTTCTTATTTTGCAGTTTTGTGAAAATATCAAAAGGTTATTTTTTTCCATGTATTTTACCTCAATTCGATTTTTTTGGTACTGTGAAAGTCAATAACAATGGAATTTTTTACCATATATTAATTTTTCTGGTTTGTGAAAAACATTATAAAATTGTGTTTTTTTTATGTATTAGACTTATTATTTTGCGGTTTTGTTAAAATATCAAAATATTCTTCCTTTCCATGTACTGCACCTAAATTCGATTTTTTTGGTATTGTAAAAATCAATAACAGTGAAGTTTTTTCCAGGTATTAGATTTTAATTTTTGTGGTTTTGTGAAAAACAATACAAAATTGTATTTTTTCCATGTATTAGACTTCTTGTTTTGCGGTTTTGTGAAAATAATAAAATACTAATTCTTTCCATGTATTAAAGCTCAATTCGATTTTTTTGGTATTGTGAAAATCAATAACAATGGAGTTTTTTCCATTAATTGGATTTAAATTTTTGTGGTTTCGTGAAAAACAATAGAAAATTGTGTTTTCTTCCATGTATTAGACTTCTTATTTTGCGGTTTTGTTAAAATAAAAAAATATTATTTCTTTCCATGTATTTTTCCCCAATTCGATTTTTTTGGTATTGTGAAAATCAGTAACAATGGAGTTTTTTTCCATGTATTCGATTTTAATCGTTGTGGTTTTGTGAAAAACAATACAAATTTTGTTTTTTCAATGTATTAGAATTGAATTTTTGTGGTTTTGTGAAAATAACGAAAGATTAGTATTACACCTCAATTCGATTTTTTTGGTATTGTGAAAATAAATAACAATGGAGTTTTTTTTCCAGTAATTAGATTTTAATTTTCGTGGTTTTGTGAAAAATAATACAAAATTGTGTTTTTTCCATGTTTTAGACTTCTTCTTTTCCGGTTTTGTGAAAATAACAAAATATTATTTTTTTGCATGTATTGTACCTCAATTCGTTTTTTTGGTACTGTGAAAATCAGTAACGATGGAGTTTCTTTCCATGTATTCGATTTTAATTTTTGTCGTTTTGTCAAAAACTATACAAAATTATGTTTTTTCCATGTATTAAACTTCTTATTTTGTGGTTTTGTGAAAATAAAAAAATATTATTTCTTTCCATGTATTATACCTCAATTGCATTTTTTTGGTATTGTGAAAATCATTAACATTGGAGTTTTTTCGATGTATTAGATTTTAATTTTTGTGGTTTTGTGAAAAACAATAGAAAATTATGTTTTTTTTCCATGTATTAGACTTCTTTTTTTTCGGTTTTGTGAAAAGAACAAAATATTATTTTTTTCCATGTATTGTACCTCAATTCAATTGTTTTAGTATTGTGAGAATCAATACCAATGGAGTGTTTTTCCATGTATTCGATTTTAATTTTTGTGGTTTTGTGGAAAACAATACAAATTTTGTTTTTTCAATGTATTAGGATTGAATTTTTGTGGTTTTGAGAAAATAACAAAATATTGTTTCCTTTTCCTGTATTATACCTCAATTCGATTTTTTTGGTATTGTGAAAATCAATAACAATGGAGTTTTTGGTTTATAGTTTTTGCGGTTTTGTGAAAAACAATACAAAATTATGTTTTTTCCTTGTATTAGACTTCTTATTTTGCGGTTTTGTCAAAACAATAAAATATTATTTCTTTCCATGTATTGTACCGCAATTCCATTTGTTCGGTATTGTGAAAATCAGTAACAATGGAGTTTTTCCATTTATTAGATTTTGTGATTTTGTGAAAAACAGTACAAATTTTGTTGTTTCCATGTATTAGACTTCAATTTTTGTGCTTTTGTGGAAATAACAAAAGTTTGGTTTTTTCCATGTATTACACCTCAATTCAATTTTTTTGATATTGTGAAAATAAAAAAACATTGGAGTTTTTTCGATATATTAGATTTTAATTTTTGTGGTTTTGTCAAAAACAATACAAAATTGTTTTTTTTCCATGTATTAGACTTCTTATTTTGCAGTTTGTTGAAAATAATTAAATATTATTTCTTTCCGTGTATTTTACCTCAATTCGATTTTTTTGATATTATGAAAATCAATAGAAAATGAATTTTTTTCCATGTATTGGATTTTAATTTTTCTGGTTTTGTGAAAAACAATAGAAAATTGTGTTTTTTTACTATGTATTAGACTTCTTATTTTGCGGTTTTATTAAAATAAGAAAACATTATTTCTTTCTATATATTTTATCTCAATTCGATTTTTTTGGTATTGTGAAAATCAATAACAATAGAGTTTTTTCCAGTTATTGGATTTTAATTTTTGTGGATTTGTGAAAAACAATAGAAAATTGTGTTTTTTCCATGTATTAGACTTCTTATTTTGCGGTCTTGTGAAAATAACAAAATATTATTTTTTTCCATGTATTGTACCTCAATTCGATTTTTTTGGTATTGTCAAAATCAGTAACAATGGAGTTTTTTCCATGTATTGGATTTTAATATTTGTCGTTTTGTGAAAAACATTCCAAAATTATGTTGTTTCCATGTATTAGACTTCTTATTTTGCAGTTTTGGGAAAGTAACCAAATATTATTTCTTTCCATGTATTGTACATCAATTCCATTTTTTTGGTATTGTGAAAATCATATGTATTTGATTTTATTTTTTGTGCTTTTATGAAAAACAATAGAAAATTGTGTTTTTCCCATGTACTAGACTTCTTATTTTGCGGTTTTGTTAAAATAACAAAATATTATTTCTTTCCATGTATTTTACCTCAATTCGATTTTTTTGGTATTGTGAAAATCAATAACAATGGAGATTTATCCATTTATTAGATTTTAATTTTTGTGGTTTTATGAAAAACAATAAGAAATTGTGTTTTTTCCATGTATTAGACTTCTTATTTTGCAGTTTTGTGAAAATAACAAAATATTATTTCTTTCCATGTATTGTACCTCAATACGATTTGTTTGGTATTGTTAAAATCAATACCAATGGAGTTTTTTCGATGTATTAGATTTTCGTCTCAGTGGTTTTGTGAAAAATAATACAAATTTTGTTTTTTCCATGTATTAGATTTCAATTTTTGTGGTTTTTTGAAATATCAAAAGATTATTTTTTCCATGTATTATACCTCAATTCATTTTTTTTTGGTATTGTGAAGATCAATAACAATTTAGTTTTTTTCCTTGTATTAGATTTTAATTTTCGTGGTTTGTGAAAAATAATACAAAATTGTGTTTTTTCCATGTTATGACTTCTTATTTTGCGGTTTTGTGAAAATATCAAAAGATTATTTTTTTCCATGTATTTTACGTCAATTCGATTTTTTTGGTACTGTGAAAGTCAATAACAATGGAGTTTTTACCATGTATTAATTTTTGCGCTTTTGTTAAAATATCAAAATATTCCTCCTTTCCATGTACTGTAGCTCAATTCGATATTTTTGGTATTGTGAAAATCAATAACAATGGAGTTTTTTCCATGTATTAGATTTTAATTTTTGTGGTTTTGTGAAAAACTATACAAAATTGTGTTTTTTCCATGTATTAGACTTCTTATTTTGCGGTTTTGTTAAAATAACAAAATACTAATTCTTTCCATGTATTAATGCTCAATTCGATTTTTTTGGTATTGGGAAAAATCAATAACAATGGAGTTTTTTTCCATTAATTGGATTTAAATTTTTGTGATTTTGTGAAAAACAATAGAAAATTATGTTTTTTTCCATGTATTAGACTTTCTATTTTGCGGTTTTGTTAAAATAACAAAATATTTTTTTTTCCATGTATTGTACCTCAATTCGATTTTTTTGGTACTGTGAAAATCAATAACAATAGAGTTTGTTCCATGTATTCGATTTTAATTTTTGTGGTTTTGTGAAAAAAAATACAAATTTTGTTTTTTCAATGTATTAGAATTGAATTTTTGTGGTTTTGTGAAAATAGCAAAAGATTGTTTTTTTCCTTGTTGTCGAAATATGTTCTTAGTAAATTTTGCATATTCGACCCATATTCAGATCAAAAATGATTTTTTGTTCTGCTGTCCAGATTCAGCCAACGGGAGAGAGAACATATTTATCAACCTTTTCTTCAAATCTTATCACACGTGAGGGGTAGGAAAAGACAGATTATTGTTATTTTGCATGCCTTGAGGAGATAGAAAAAATAATGAGCCAAGAATATCGCCTGTAGTTGAAGAACTGCTTAAATTACCACGGGGTGGTCAGAAACAGCTTATGTTTTTTTTTTGTGACTCCAACTTTGAACGATTTGATCTGTCTAAGTTTTTATCCAATTGCCAGATTTCTTTTTGTAAAAAATTCTTCTTGCTGTCGACTAAAAGATGTTCTTAGCGAATTTTGCATATTAGACCCATATGCACATAGAAAATGTTTTTTTGTTCTGTTGTCCTGATTCAGCCAAGGGGAGAGAGAACATATTTATCAAATTTTTCTTCAAATCTCATCACACATTGAGGGTAGCAAAAGATAGGTTATTGTTATTTTGCATGTCTTGAGGAGATAGAAAAAAATAATGAGCCAAGAATAGTGCCCGTAGTTGAAGAAATCTTTTAATTACTACGAGTTGGTCAGAAACAGCTTATGTTTTTTTCTCTGACTCCAACTTTGAACGCCTGGATCTCACTATGTTTTTATCCAATTGCAAGATTTCTTTTTCTAAAATATTCTCCTTGTTGTCGAGTAACAGATGTTCTTAGCGAATTTTGCATATTGGCCCCATATTAAAATAGAAAATAATTTTTTATTCTGCTGTGCAGATTGGGCCAACGGGAGAGTGAATATATTTTATCAACTTTTTCTTCAAATCTCATCACACGTGAGGGGTAGAAAAAGATAGATTATTGTTATTTTCCATGTCTTGAGGAGATAGAAAAAAGAATGAGGCAACAATATCGCCCGTAGTTGAAGAAATCCTTAAATTACCACGGGTTTGTCAGAAACAGCTTATCTTTTTTTTCTCTGACTCTAATTTTGAATGCTTGGATCTCTTTAAGTTTTTATCCAATTGCCAGATTTCTTTTTGTAGAATATTCTTATTGTCGTCGACTAACAGATGCTCTTAGCGAATTTTGCATATTGGACCCTTATGCATATAGAAAAGGATTTTTTGTTCTGTTGTCCTGATTCAGCCAAGGGGAGAGAACATATTTATCAACTTTTTCTTCAAATGTCATCACACCTGTGGGGTAGGAAAATACAGGTTATTGTTATTTTGCATGTCAGGAGGAGATTGAAAAAAAGAATGAGCCAAGAATAGCGCCCGTAGTTAAAGCAATCCTTTCGTTACCGCAGGTTGGTCAGAAACTGCTTATGTTTTTTTCTCTGACTCGAACTTTGAATGCTTGGATCTCTCTAAATTTTTATCCAATTGCAAGATTTCTTCTTGTAAAATATTCTCCATGTTGTCTACTAACAGATGTTCTTAGCGAATTTTGCATATTAGCCCCATATTCAGATTTGAAAATGATTTTTTGTTCTGCTATCCTGATTCAGCCAACGGGAGAGAGAATATATTTATCAACTTTTTCTTTCAATGTCATCACACGTGAGGGTTGGAATATATAGGTTATTGTTATTTTGCATGTTTTGAGGAGATAAAAAAAAAATGAGCCAAGAATAGCGCCCGTAATTGAAGAAATCCTTAAATTACGACGGGTTGATCAGAAACAGCTTACGTTTTTTTCTCTGACTCTAATTTTGAACGCTTGGATCTCTCTAAGTTTTTATCCACTTGCCAGATTTCATTTTGTTGAATATTCTCATTGTTGTCGACTAACAGATGTTCTTAGCGAATTTTTCTTATTGGACCCATATTCAGATCGAAAATGATTTTTTGTTGTGCTGTCCAGATTCGACAACGGGAGAGAGAACATATTTATCAACCTTTTGTTGAAATCTCATCACATGTGAGAGCTAGGAAAAGATTGATTATCGTTATTTTGCATGTCTTGAGAAGACAGAAAAAAGAATGAGCCAAGAATAGCGCCCATAGTTGAAGAAGTCCTTAAATTACCACGGGTTGGTCAGAAACAGCATATGTTTTTCTTTGACTCCAACTTTGAACGCTTGGATCTCTCTATGTTTTTATCCAATTGCAAGATTTCTTTTTGTATAATATTCTCCTTGTTGTCGACTAACAGATGTTCTTAGAGAATTTTGCATATTAGACCCATATGCATATAGAAAATGATTTTTTGTTCTGATGTCCTGATGCAGCCAATGGGAGAGAGAATATATTTATCAACTTTTTCTACAAATCTCATCACACGTGAGGGGTAGGAAAAGAGAGGTTATTGTTATTTTGCATGTCTTGAGGAGATTGAAAAAAAGAATGTGCCGAGAATAGCGCCTATAGTAGAAGAAATCCTTTAATTACCACGGGTTGGTCATAAACAGCTTATGTTTCTTTGCTCTGACTCGAACATAGAACGCTTAGATCTCTCTAAATTTTTATCCGATTGCCAGATTTCTTTTCGTAAAATATTCTCACTGTCGTCTACTAACATATGTTCTTAGCAAATTTTGCATATTAGACCCATATTCCGATAGAAAATAATTTTTTTTTTCTATCCAGATTCAGCCAAGGGGTGAGAGAACGTATCTATCAACTTCTTCTTCAAATCTCATCACACATGAAGGGTAGAAAAATATAGTTTATTGTTATTTTGCATGTGTTGAGGAGATAGAAAAAAGAATGAGCCAAGAATAGCGCCCATAGTTGAAGAAATCCTTAAATTACCACGGGTTGGTCAGAAACATCTTATGTTTTTTTCTCTGTCACTCCAACTTTGAACGCTTGGATCTCTCTAAGATTTTATCCAATTGCAAGATTTCTTTTTGTATAATACTAACAGATGTTCTTAGCGAATTTTGCATGTTAGACCCATATGCATATAGAAAAGGATTTTTTGTTCTGATGTCCTGATTCAACCAAGGGGAGAGAGAACATATTTATCAACTTTTTCTACAAATCTCATCACACGTGAGAGGTAGGAAAAGAGAGGTTATTATTATTTTGCATGTCTTGAGGAGATAGAAAAAAAGAATGTGCCAAGAAGAGCGCCTGTAGTAGACGAAATCTTTTAATTACCGCGGGTTGGTCAGAAACATCTTATGTTTTTTTCTTTGACTCCAACTTTGAACACTTGGATCTCCCTATGTTTTTATCCAATTGCAAGGTTTCTTTTTGTAAAATATTCTTCTTGTTGTCGACTAATAGATGTTCTGAGCGAATTTTGCGTATTGGACTCTTATTCAGATCGAAAATAATTTTTTGTTCTGATGTCCAGATTCGGCCAACGGGAGAGAGAACATATTTTTCAACCTTTTGTTCAAATCTCATCACACGTGAGGGGTAGGATAATATAGATGCCTATTATTTTCATGTTTTGAGTAGATAGAAAAAATAAGGAGCTAAGAATGTCGCCCGTAGTTGAAGAACTGCTTATATTACCATGGGTTGGTCACAAACAGTTTATGTTTTTTTTTTTTCTGTGACTCCAACATTGAACGCTTGGATCTCTCTAAGTTTTTATCCAATTGCAAGATATTTTTTTGTAAAATATTCTCCGTGTTGTCGACTAACAGATATTCTTAGCGAATTTTGCATATTGGACCCATATGCACATAGAAAAGGATTCAGCCAAGGGGAGAGAGAATATATTTATCAACTTTTTCTTCAAATCTCATCACACGTGAGGGGTAGGAAAAGATAGGTTATTGTTATCTTGCATGTCTTGAGAAGATAAAAAAAAAGACTTAGCCAAGAATAGCACCCGTAGTAGAAGAAAACCTTTAATTACCGCGGGTTGGTCAGAAACAGCTTATGTTTTTTTTCTCTGACTCGAACATTGGACGCTTAGATCTCTCTAAATTTGTATCCAATTACCAGATTTCTTTTTGTAAAATATTCTCATTGTTGTCTACTAACATATGTTCTTAAGGGAATTTTGCATATTACACCCATATTCAGATAGAAAATGATTTTTTATTCTGCTATCCTGATTCAGCCAAGGGGAGAGAGAACATATTTATTAACTTCTTCTTCAAATCTCATCACACGTGAAGGATAGGAAAATATAGATTATTGTTGTTTTGCATGTCTTGAGGAGATAGAAAAAAGAATGAGCCAAGAATAGCGCCCGTAGTTGAAGAAATCCTTTAATTACCGCGAGCTGGTCAGAAACAACATATGTTTTTTTCTCTGACTCGAACATTGAACGCTTGGATCTCTCTAAATTTTTATCCAATTGCCAGATTTTTTTTTGTAAAATATTCTCATTGTTGTCTACTAATAGATGTTCTTAGCGAATTGTACATATTAGACCCATATTCAGATAGAAAATGATTTTTTTTTTCTGCTATCCTGATTCAGCCAAGGGGAGAGGGAACATATTTATCAACTTCTTCTTCAAATCTCATCACATGTGAAGGGTAGGAAACTATAGGTTATTGTTATTTTGCATGTCTTGAGGAGATAGAGAAAAGAATGAGCTTAGCGCCCGTAGTTGAAGAAATCCTTAAATTACCTGACGTCATTCTAGAGGTCACTCATGACTTATGATCTTTAGAAGATCGTTGCTAGCATTAAATGAAATTTAGGCGGTCACACAATGAACTCCATTCATTCGGTAAGAAAATACCTCAAAAACAGTTATACATGTGATGTATTATTGGGTAAAAGATTAGATCAAACATTGAATGTTTGATTGTGCAAATTCTGCGTAGGGTCCATTCGAACGGACTGCCAATATGGTAATTATTTAAACAGCATGGAAGCGACATTTCCAAAATAGAAAACAATATTTCGTTCGAATGGACCACATGTTCCGTTCAACAAAACCTTGACTGTAGCTAGGGTTTCAGTTAAGGAAACTAACCAATATTTTGCCTCTCTCTCTACTGTGGACTAGCCAACACCATGTAAAACAAACACCATGAAGGAAAATTCATTGCTGAAAGACTTGATAGAGCCTTTGTCTCTTCCTCCTGGTCCCAACTCTATCTCAATGCAAAGACCTTTTACCTTCCACGTTTGAAGGGTGATCACAATCCAATTTTGAGCAGAACTCAACCTTTCTTGAAAAGACCACCAAGTAGTTTTAAAGTTGAGCATTGGTGGCTTTCTTGTGAGGAGTTTAAGAATCGACTATCAGAGTGGGTTAGAAATGGTGGATCCTCATGTAGATACCCCTATCTAAAATCTAAACTCATGGATTGGGAGAAAGGAGTTTTGAAATTGGACGCGGCGCTCAGACAGATTGAATATGAGCTTCAACAAATTCAATAAGAGCTCCACTCAAACAAAACCAGATTGAAGGAGGAAGAATTACAAAGCAGGCATATTGATCTTCTCAATCTTCATGATATCCATTGGTATCAACGATCAAGGATCAAATGGCCCCTGATTCGTGATCGGAACATAATTTTTTTCCACTCAACGGCTACTGTAAGAAAATGAAGAAATTCTATCGCTATTCTGTAATTGGGAGACGATTCCTGGATCGGTGACCAGAAACAAATCTTGAGAGCTTTCTTTGCTCATTTCAAATGCATTTCTGTCTCTCGCTGGACCAGTCCACCTAACCAATCCCGGCCGATTATCTACCTTTAATTATGAAAATCCAAGCTGCAAAATTTGTGGGTCTAGACATTATCCAAGTCATTCGGAGATTGAGAGAGCTCATTCGGGGCCTGATGGTATCATGGCCCATTTGGTTCACCTCAATTCGATTTTTTTGGTATTGTGAAAATCAATAACAACGGAGTATTTGGTTTTTAATTTTTGTGGTTTTTTGAAAAACAATACAAAATTATGTTTTTTCCATGTATTAGACTTCTTGTTTTGCGGTTTTCTCAAAACAACAAAATATTATCTCTTTCCATGTATTGTACCGCAATTCCATTTTTTTGGTATTGTGAAAATCATTAACAATGGAATATTTCCATTTATTAGATTTTCTGGTTTTGTGAAAAACACTACAAATTTTGTTTTTTTCATGTATTAGACTTTAATTTTTGTGCTTTTGTGGAAATAACAAAAGTTTGGTTTTTTCCATGTATTACACCTCAATTCAATTTTTTGATATTGTGAAAATAAAAAACAATGGAGTTTTTTCGATGTATTAGATTTTAATTTTTGTGGTTTTGTGAAAAACAATACAAAATTGTGTTTTTTCCATGTAATAGACTTCTTATTTTGTGGTTTTGTGAAAATAATAAAATATTATTTCTTTCCATGTATTTTACCTCAATTCGATTTTTTTGATATTGTGAAAATCAATAACAATGGAATTTTTTTTTCCCTGTATTGGATTTTAATTTTTCTGGTTTTCTGAAAAACAATAGAAAATTGTGCTTTTTTCCATGTATTAGACTTCTTATTATGCGGTTTTATTAAAATAACAAAACATTATTTCTTTCCACGTATTTTACCTCAATTCGAATTTTTTGGTATTGTGAACATCAATAACAATGGAGTTTTTTCCAGTTGTTTCTTTGTATTAAACTTCTTATTTTGGGTTTCGTAAAAATAACAATATATTAAACTTCTTATTTTTTTCCATGTATTACACATCAATTCGATTTTTTTGGTATTGTGAAAATGAATAACAATAGTGTTTTTTCAAAGTATTAGATGTTAATTGTTGTGGTTTTGTGAAAAACAACACTAACTTTGTTTTTTCTATGTATTAGACTTCAATTTTTGTGGTTTTGCGAGAACAACAAAAGATTATATTTTTCCATGTATTAGAGCTCAATTCGATTTTTTTGGTATTGTGAAAATCAATAACAATGGAGTTTTTTTTTCCATGTATTAGATTTTAATTTTTGTAGTTTTGTGAAAAACAATAGAAATTTTGTTCTTTCCATGTATTAGACTTCAATTTTTGTGGTTTGTGAAAATAACAAAAGATTGTTTCTTCCCATGTATTACACCTCAATTCGATTTTTTTAGTATTGTGAACATCAATAACAATGGAGTTTTTTCAATGTATTAGATTTTAATTTTTGTGATTTTGTGAAAAACAATACGAATTTTGTTTTTTCCATTTATTAGACTTCTTATTTTGCGGTTTTGTAAAAAAAACAATATATTATATTTTTCCATGTATTACCTTAATTCGATGTTTTTGGAATTGTGAAAATGAATAACAATAGTTTTGTTTCAAAGTATTAGATGTTAAATTTTGTGATTTTGTGAAAAACAATACAAATTTTGTTTCTTCTATGTATTAGGCCACAATTTTTGTCGTAGATTGTTTTTTTTCCATGTATTAGACCTCAATTCGTTTTTTTGGTATTGTGAAAATCAATAACAATGGAGTTTTCTCCATGTATTTACATTTTAATTTTTGTGCTTTTGTGAAAAACAATACCAATTTTGTTTTTTTTCATATATTAGAATTCAATTTTTGTGGTTTTGTGAAAATAACAAAAGATTGTGTTTTTCCATCTATTAGACCTCAATTCGATTTTCTTGGTATTGTAAAAATAAATAACAATGGAGTTTTCTCCATGTATTAGATTTTAATTTGTTTGGTTTTGTGAAAAACAATACAAATTTTATTTTTTCTATATATTACACTTCTTATTTTGCGGTTTTGTGAAAATAACAAAATACTATTTTTTTCCATGTATTGTACCTCAATTCGATTTTTTTGGTATTATGAAAATCAATCACAATGGAGTTTTTTCCACGTATTTGACTTTAATTTTTGTGGTTTTGTGAGAAATAATACAAATTTTGTTTTTTTCTATGTATTAGACTTCTTATTTTGCAGTTTTGTGAAAATAACAAAATATTATTTTTTTCCATGTATTGTACCTTGTGGTTTCTGAAAATAACAAAAGATTGGCTTTTCCCATGTATTACAGCTCAATTCGAAATTTTAGTATTGTGAACATCAATAACAATGGAGTTTTCTCCATGTATTAGATATTAATTTGTTTGGTTTTATGAAAAATAATACAAATTTTATTTTTTTATGTATTACACTTCTTATTTTGCGGTTTTGTAAAAATAACAATATATTATTTTTTTCCATGTATTACACATCAACTCGATTTTTTTGGTATTGTGAAAATGAATAACAATAGTGTTTTTTAAAAGTATTAGATGTTAATTTTTGTGGTTTTGTGAAAAACAGTACTAATTTTGTTTTTTCTATGTATTGGACTTCAATTTTTGTTGTTTTGCGAAAACAACAAAAGGATATTTTTTTTCCATGTATTAGAGCTCAATTTGATTTTTTTGGTATTGTGAAAATCAATAACAATGGTGTTTTTTTTTTCCATGTATTAGATTTTAATCTTTGTAGTTTTGTGAAAAGCAATAGAAATTTTGTTCTTTCCGTGTATTAGACTTCAATTTTTGTGGTTTGTGAAAATAACAAAAGATTATTTTTTCCTATGTATTACACCTCAATTCGAGTTTTTTAGTATTGTGAACATCAATAACAATGGAGTTTTTTCTATGTATTTGATTTTAATTTTTGTGATTTTGCGAAAAACAATACGAATTTTGTTTTTTCCATGTATTAGACTTCTTATTTTGCGGTTTTGTAAAAATAACAATATATTATATTTTTGAATGTATTACCTTATTTCGATGATTATGGTATTGTGAAAATGAATAACAATGGTTTTGTTTCAAAGTATTAGATGTTAAATTTTGTGATTTTGTGAAAAACAATACAAATTTTGTTTCTTCTATGTATTAGGCCTCAATTTTTGGGTTTTGCGAGAACAATAGAAGATTATTTTTTTTCCCATGTATTAGACCTCAATTTATTTTTTTGGTATTGTGAAAATCAATAACAATGGAGTTTTCTCCATGTATTACATTTTAATTTTTGTGATTTTGTGAAAAATAATACAAATTTTTTTTTTCATATATCAGACTTCAATTTTTGTGGTTTTGTGAAAATAACAAAAGATTGTGTTTTGCCATGTATTAGACCTCAATTCGATTTTTTTGGTATTGTAAAAATAAATAACAATGGAGTTTTCTTCATGTATTAGATTTTAATTTGTGTGGCTTTGTGAAAAACAATACAAATTTTATTTTTTCTATATATTACACTTCTTGTTTTGTGGTTTTGTGAAAATAAAAAAATATTATTTTTTTCCATGTATTGTACCTCAATTTGATTTTTTTAGTATTGTGAACATCAATAACAATGGAGTTTTTTTCCATGTATTAGATTTTAATTATTGTGGTTTTGTGAAAAACAATACAAATTTTGTTTTTTCCATGTATTAGACTTCTTATTTTGGGTTTTGTAAAAATAACAATATATTATTTTTTTTCCATGTATTACACATCAATTCGATTTTTTTGGTATTGTGAAAATGAATAACAATAGTGTTTTTTCAAAGTATTAGATGTTAATTTTTGTGGTTTTGTGAAAAACAATACGAATTTTGTATTTTCTATGTATTAGACTTCAATTTTTGTTGTTTTGCGAAAACAACAAAAGATAGAAAAAAGAATGTGCCAAGAATAGCTCCCGTAGTTGAAGTACTCCTTAAATTACTATGGGTTGGTCAGAAACAACTTATGTTTTTTTCTCTGACTCCAACTTTGAACGCTTCGATCTCTCTAAGTTTTTATCCAATTGCCAGATTTTTTTTTGCAAAATATTCGCCTTGGTGTGGACTAACAGATGTTCTTAGCGAATTTTGCATATTGGACCCTTATTCAGATAGAAAATGTATTAGATTTTAATTTTGTAGTTTTGTGAAAAACAATACAAATTTTGTTTTTCTATGTATAAGATTTTAATATTTGTGGTTTTGTGAAAAATAATACATATTGTGTTTTTTCCATGTAATAGACTTTAATTTTTGTGGTTTTTTGAAAATAACAAAATATTGATTTTTTCCATGTACTACACCTCAATTAGATTTTTTGGTATGGTGAAAATAATTAACAATGGAGTTCTTTTTTCCATGTATTAGATTTTAATTTTTGTGGATTTGTGAAAAATAATAAAAATTTTGTTTTTTCCATGTATTAGACTTCAATTTTTGTGGTTTGTGAAAATAATAAAAGATTATTTTTTTCCCATGTATTACACCTCAATTCGATTTTTTTAGTATTGTGAACATCAGTAACAATGGAGTTTTTTCCATGTATTAGATTTTAATTTTTGTGGTTTTGTGAAAAATAATATGAATTTAGTTTTTTACATGTATTAGAGTTCTTATTTTGGTTTTGTAAAAATAACAATATATTATTTTTTTCCATGTATTACACATCAATTCGATTTTTTTGGTATTGTGAAAATGAATAACAATAGTGTTTTTTTCAAAGTATTAGATGTTAATTTTTATGATTTTGTGAAAAACATTACGAATTTTGTTTTTTCTATGTATTAGACTTCAATTTTTGTGGTTTTGCGAAAACAACAAAAGATTATTTTTTCCATGTATTAGAGCTCAATTCGATTTTTTTGGTATTGTGAAAATCAATAACAATGTGTAAGAGTGCGAATTTGTCGTTTTAATTCACAACTTAACAAAAATATTTATGAGTCCTCTAATTCATGTATAAGTGTATATGTGGAATTTGAGTATAGGATGTCGAACTCAAGGAAGCAAGGCCTTAAATTTTTTAACTTTTAATCTTGTGTTTATTAAGTGTAAGTTGTTGTTGTTGCTTTTAAAAAAAAATGCAAGAGAAAATAATAGTATTAAATTTTTTTTTTTTTTTTTTAAAGTTCAAGAGGGAAAAGTAGGGAAATATCGACTATTCATATGACATGTTAATATTTCATCAAAATTCATAACAATTATTACTAAGATTTAAAAGCAAGGGTTGATCAATTTATTTCCACAACTTAATCAACAGATAATTCAAATATTAATTTTATTCGAAACTTCTATTTTTAAGTAGCACCAATACCTGATTTAAATCCTTATTTGAATAAAAGAATAACCTTTCCAATTTATTATTACTCAAACAAATCTCAACACTTCTCTTAATTATTTCAATTTAAATCATTCTTCCAAACAACTTAACTTGCAATCTTATGAAAAAGTGTCAAAATTTAATCTTTCAAATATCGAAATAAATGCTACTTTTACTTAAAGTTCTATTAACAAATGTCACATGAAAAGTCTTCCCTACTATGAATTTACTCACTCATGTCCACAAACATCAAATTTACAAGTCCTTTAGTCATATTATTCATCTAAGAAAAGAAAGAAAATAATGAAATAAAGAGAAAATAGATCAAACCCTAAAGATGACAACCGTTCTAGAATTTTCCTCCTTCATGGTTAATCTTCACACTTGCTCCTTCTAGATTTAGTGCTCTCTCTTTAAAATTCTCAATCTCGTTTTCTACTCTCAAGATTTTAAGCTTGAAGCTTCGTGGACATTAATGGTGGAAAAGAAAAGAAATGAGAATGGTGGAAATGGAAGAAGAAATGAGTGTGATAATTAATATGAGAATGGATGTATGAATGCCCCTTGAGAGAGGAAGAGGGTGTATTTTTATAGAGAGATTTGACCTAGAAAATATTTGGAAATATGGTTGTGGGACTAAAAATCTAGCTTGATCCGGATTCTGTTTTGGGTAGTAATTTGGGGGGTATTTAGCACTCTTTTGCCTTCATTTCCATTCAAATTATGCTTGGGTACAAATGTTGGCCCAAGACGACACCAACGCTCAATCCACTCGCGTCGCACATGATCTCGATTGGGAGGTTCCAATCGGGTGGTTTGATTATAGGGGCGGTGCATAACCTTTCCTTCAGGATGTCGAAGGCCTCCTTGCACGCGTCGTCAAAGTCGAATTTGGCATCCTTTTGGAGAAGGCGACACATCGGTTGCGCAATCTTGGAGAAGTCGCGTATGAAGCGCCTGTAAAACCCTGCATGGCCTAAGAATGAGCACACGTCTTTTACATTTCGAGGAAGGTAACGTCTTGATTACGTCGACCTTTGCCTTGTCCACCTCCAATCCTTTCTCTGAAACAAGATGGCCTAGTACAATTCCTTGGCTCACCATAAAGTGGCACTTTTTCAAATTCAAGACAAGGTTAGATTCGACACACTTCTCCATTATTAGACCCAAATTGGTTAAACACTCATCAAATGAGTTCCCATAGATGGAGAAGTCGTCCATAAAAACTTCTATAAATTTTGAAATGTATTCAGAGAAAATAGAAATCATGCACCTTTGGAATGTACCTGGAGCATTGCACAAATCGAATGGCATCCTTCGATACGCAAAAGTTCCGAAGGGACATGTAAATGTCGTTTGTTGCTGGTCGGCAGGATCAATCGCGATCTGAAAGTATCCTGAGTACCCATCAAGAAAACAATAATAGGGTCGGCCGGCGTCTGATCGATAAAAGGGAGAGGAAAATGGTCCTTCTTTGTCGCTGTGTTGAGTTTGCGGTAATCAATGCAAACACGCCAACCATTCTGTACTCGTGTAGGAACCTTTTCGCCTTCCGAGTTCTCCACAATCGTAATCTCCGTCTTTTTGGGTACCACATGAATAGGTGACACCCATTCAAAGTCGGCCACGGCATATATTATGCCAGCGTCAAGAAGCTTAAGAAGCTCCTTCTTAACCACCTCCGTCATCACAGGATTCAATCGCCTTTGAGCTTCCCTTGAAGGCTTGGCTCCTTCCTCAAAGGCGATCTTGTGCATACATGTCGCAGGACTGATACCTGGCATGTCGGCCACTGTCCACCCTATCGCCTTCTTGTGTTTCACCAAGACTTCCACCAGGCGCCATTCCTGATCAGATGTGAGGTTGGAGGCGACGATGACAGGTAAGGTTCCGTCTGGCCCGAGGTATGTGTACTTGAGATGGTTTGGAAGAGATTTGAGCTCGAGTTTAGGCACCTTCTCGATGGATGGCGGTATTCGTTCTCCCGAGATTTTGAGCTCTGTTGTCATTGGTCCTGAAAACGAAAAAACTTCTTCTATCATGCACTTTTCAGAGTTAGGAAAATTTATATTTCCAACTTCTTGCATCAATATGTCACTTTTATTGCCTAACAATTCTTCGTTCTTTTGGATTTCTAATGTGTTCACATTTTCTATTTCGTCCCAAAACTCATCAAAAGAAGTCTTTAATGAATTTAAAGAATGAGAAGACTCTCCTATCAAATGTTCATCGACCAGCTCGTCAATCTCATCAATGATGGAAATGCTCGACACGTTGGGGTCGTCAGGAAATTTGATTGCGTCGAAGATGTTGAAGGAGATCTTTTCGTTATCAAACTCCATCGACAAAGTTCCCAAATGGCAATCGATTCGAGTTTTCGCTGTCCTGAGGAATGGTCTCCCCAAGAGGATGGAAGAAGAATCCGCTGTGCTTCCCATTTCGATGATGTAAAAGTCGGCTGGAAAAACTAACCCGTTCACCCTGACTAACACATCTTCCACCGCTCCTAGAGGTTGGATTGCAGATCGGTCTGCAAGGGTCACCACAACTCGAGTGTTCTTTAAAATACCCAGGTCTAGGGTCTCGTAATCGGAACTGGGCATTACATTGATCGCAGCCCCTAAGTCAAGTATGCACCTTGCAAACTGGTGGTGCCCAATTGTGCAGGGAATGGCGAAGATTCCAGGGTCTTTTTCTTTTGGGGGAAGTCTGGTGTCTAGACTTAAAACGGCCGAGAGGTTTACTTTCTCATCCCCTTTTAACCTTCTTTTGTTAGTGCACAAGTCTTTCAAGAACTTGGCAATATTAGGGAATTTTTCGATGGCGTCAACGATGGGAATATTTACCTCCACCTTTTTGAAAATTGGCAACATGTCCTTTTCGGCCTCTGCCTTTTTGTTCACCGCCAAACGGGACGGGAATGGTGCCTTTGGCACGTAAGTTCTCTTTTCCTTTTCTTCCTCTTTTTCTTTCCTTCCCTTGTACATTCACAACTACATTTTCATCCTCCAACCCTAATTCTTCGTCTCTTCCCCCTTGTTCTTCACACCTTTTCACAACGATCTCTTTTTTCTCTCTTGGAAACTCAACCTCTTTCCCGTTCCTTAAATGAATAGCAAGAATGGGTTTATTGTCAGGTCCCCTTCCTTGAGATGGAAGCTTGTTATCCACCTGTCCCTTCAATATGTTCACTTCATCTGCCATTTGTCTCATTTGTGTTTCCATGTTTTGAATTTGTCGACTCGTTGTCGCTTGGCCTTGGCTAAGTGAACTCATCTCATTCTCCATCGACCCCAATTTTGTCGTAAAGGTTGAAAACCCGTTCGTCATGAAAGCCATCATTTTGTCGAATTTTTCGTCGAGAGAGGGAGGTTGAGTGCTCGATGAAGAAGGTTGAGGAGGTTGTTTTTGTTGCGCGTTGGGGTGAATGTAGAGTCCTTGTCTTTGGGGTTGTTGTTGAGGGATTGGTTGTTGATTCTCCTCCATTCTCCATCGAAGGTTGGGGTGTTTTCTTCCAGGATCGTAAGAGTATTGAGGTTTCTGGTACCCATAACCCCCTTGGTTGCCCCCATAACTCCCCATTGCATTCACATCTTGTTGAAGAGTTTCACATTCATTGGTTAAATGCGATGTACTCCCACAAAACTCACACTTCTTGGGTTCAACTTTTCCACCAACCGCATTAAGCATTTGGCTGAATCTCGTCTCGAAATTTGCGGTGATTCGAGACTCCATTGCCTTGAGATCTACCGCATTGGTAGCATTCACTTGGCCACCCCGTCCACTTCTCCCTCTCATGCCTTCTGCATTCGTCACAATGAGTTCTCGCACTTTGGAGGGTGTCGGATGGTTGATGTTTCCTCCTGCTGAGCATTGGAGAAGACGGGCGTCGAGGTCGTTCATGCCTTCAAGGAATTGGGCGATGAGAGAGGTTTCCTCCAAATTGTGATTAGGGCAAGATGCGCATAAATGGATGAAGCGTTCGTAATACTCCTGTAGGTTTTCTTCACCCCTTTGCTTGATCCCCGTGATTTCGGATCGCAATTTGGCGGTGAGTGAATCTGGGTAGTAACGCTTGAGAAAGCGTTGCGCCACCTCCTCAAAAGTCCTGAATGGCCCCCCTTGTAGGTGATTGAGCCAATCTCTTGGAGCATCTCCTAATGTATGAGAAAAAAGAGTGAGTTTAATATTATCTAAGTCATTTGTTTTACCAAAGAGAGCCGTGCATTTCCTATCTAATTCACCCAAATGTATATAAGGATTGTCATTTCTATGTCCTTCAAAAACAGGTAATACATTTAATATAGCGGGGTTCAATTTAAATGCAACTTTTACTTAAAGTTCTATTAACAAATGTCACATGAAAAGTCTTCCCTACTATGAATTTACTCACTCATGTCCACAAACATCAAATTTACAAGTCCTTTAGTCATATTACTCATCCAAGAAAAGAAAGAAAATAATGAAATAAAGAGAAAATAGATCAAACCCTAAAGATGACTACCGTTCTCGAATTTTCCTCCTTCATGGTTAATCTTCACACTTGCTCCTTCTAGATTTAGTGCTCTCTCTTTAAAATTCTCAATCTCGTTTTCTACTCTCAAGATTTTAAGCTTGAAGCTTGGTGGACATTAATGGTGGAAAAGAAAAGAAATGAGAATGGTGGAAATGGAAGAAGAAATGAGTGTGATAATTGATATGAGAATGGATGTATGAATGCCCCATGAGAGAGGAAGAGGGTGTATTTTTATAGAGATTTGACCTAGAAAATATTTGGAAATATGGTTGTGGGACTAAAAATCTAGCTTGATCCGGATTCTGTTTTGGATAGTAATTTGGGGGGTATTTAGCACTCTTTTGCCTTCATTTCCATTCAAATTCTGGTTGGGTACAAATTTCTGAGTGCGTTTATCATTTTCCCTCTATCTCATCCCCTTCCAACAGACTGTACGCGTGGCGCATCCTGATTGGCCCGCACTGAATTATTGAATATACCCCAACGAACCAGAGTTTGCCATGTGTCCAGTCAACCATCTGTAAAAACGCATTTTGACACGTGGCGATGCGTGATAGGCGGAGAATAGAATCCTCGTACTGACGCGCTGCAAATTTTGAAACAGAAATGCCACGTGTCAACATTCGGTTGGCCAATTTCAGTCAACATTCTGATCCGATCAGAGGCGTCAAAAAACGTGTTACGTTTGTTCTACATTTATCTTTAACAGATGGTCCAATTCTTTGCTAAACGTGCGTTATAGAGGAAATGGAGTTGTCCGGCTAGGTTGAAAATAGAGGGGTTTCAACTGGTTCTTGGATTGGACGCGAATTCCGCCACGCATTTTGCCACGTGTCTCTATCCGAATGGCTGAGTTAAAACCTAAAACTGATCATCGTACAGGCTTGTCAGCGATGTTCCCCACTCAATTTATGCCACGTGTCTCCTCTAAATCAGATACCAACTAATCAAGACACGTGTTGCTTCCTGGTTAGCTGATTTCTAACGAATTTGTCACGTGTTCATTCCTGATTGGCCTAGAACTAATCCTCGTACTCTGCTTTACGAACTCTGACGATAATTATGGGCCACGTCTCTTGCTCTGATTGGTCGAAAAGAGATTTGACCAGGTCAAAGTTTGACTTTGACTAAGGTTGCCAGATCTTGTATCGCATTTTCTGGGAGTTCTAGAAAGTTGTTTTTCACAAGGTTTGTACCGTTGGATTCGTATCGTCACGCTCTTCGATTTGGTACCCAGTTTGACAACTTTTGGGACAGTTGACGTTTCGTCAACTGGGCGGTTTTCCGGGTTTGACTTTCGTCTTTTTTTTTTGTGAATTTTTACGTTTCCGCTTGGATGGTTGGTGGATAAGGGTTGTAAGAGAATTGGAGAGGCGTGTGTAGGGTTTTCGCGGGGATTTGTAAAGAATTCGGCCATTTTTGGTCCAAGATTTGCAAATCGGCCCTTCATTTAGAGTTGAGTTTTCACCAAGTCATCCAAATATCGTTTTCTCGGTCTTTTTACCTGAAAAAATCAAACAAAAGTGTATTAAGAATTTCAACAATAGTTTTTATTAATTTTAAACATTTTTCATACATTTTATGTGATTTAAGGGTGAACTTTATATGATAAAAACCCTAAAAATGTGCATAAAAATACACATTACACAATGGAGTTTTTTTTCCATGTATTAGATTTTAATTTTTGTAGTTTTGTGAAAAACAATAGAAATTTGGTTCCTGCCATGTATTAGACATCAATTTTTGTGGTTTGTGAAAATATCAAAAGATTGTTTTTTTCCCATGTATTACACCTCAATTCGATTTTTTAGTGTTGTGAACATCAATAACAATGGAGTTTTTTTCCATGTATTAGATTTTAATTTTTGTGATTTTGTGAAAAACAATATGAATTTTATTTTTTCCACGTATTTGACTTCTTATTTTGCGGTTTTGAAAGAATAACAATATATTATATTTTTCCATGTATGACACATCAGTTCGATTTTTTTGGTATTGTGGAAATGAATAACAATAGTATTTTTTCAAAGTATTAGATGTTAATTTTTGTCGTTTTGTGAAAAACAATACTAATGTTGTTTTTTCTATGTATTGGACTTCAATTTTTGTGGTTTCGCGAAAACAACAAAAGATTATTTTTTTCCTTGTATTAGAGCTCAATTCGATTTTTTTGGTATTGTGAAAATCAATAACAATGGAGTTTTTTTTCCATGTATTAGATTTTAATTTTTGTAGTTTTGTGAAAAACAATAGAAATTTTGTTTTTTCCGTGTATTAGACTTCAATTTTTGTGGTTCGTGAAAATAACAAAAGATTGTTTTTTCCCATGTATTACACCTCAATTTGATTTTTTTAGTATTGTGAACATCAATAACAATGGAGTTTTTTCATGTATAATTTTTGTGATTTTGTGAAAAACAATACGAATTTTATTTTTTTCATGTATTAGACTTCTTATTTTGCGGTTTTGTAAAAATAACAATATATTATATTTTTCCATGTATTACCTTAATTCGATGATTTTGGTATTGTGAAAATGAATAACAATGGTTTTGTTTCACAGTATTAGATGTTAAATTTTGTGATTTTGTGAAAAACAATACAAATTTTGTTTCTTCTATGTAAAATCTAATTGAGGTGTAATACATGGAAAAAATCAATATTTTGTTATTTTCAAAAAACCACAAAAATTAAAGTCTATTACATGGAAAAAACACAATATGTATTATTTTTCACAAATCAAATTAAATTTCTTGTATAACAAAAATTAGGGTTTCTCGCAAAATGATCAGTAGTGATGTTATTACTGGAAGGGTCTATTTAAGAGGGGATCATCAATTTAGTTTTTCTAATAGAGGTATATTTGTGAAAAAAAGAGGTATTTTTATTTCCTTCCTTTATCCAATGAAATTTTGTACGTTGCTTCCAATACTTTTCCTTATTCTGAATCAGATCACTTAATCTCCTTCTATAAAATTCTGTTAACCACCTTTCTAAAACTGTAAGATCTTCTTCTTCTTCTTTTTCTTCTTCTTTTTTCTCCATCCAATTAATTATTAAATTGCACTTTTCCTTGTATTTTCTTTCATTTTTTCCTGTTTCTGTTCCATTGATTTAATTTCTTTCCCAACTTCTTTAATTTGTCTGAAAATTCTTGAATTGTGGCTGTTGAATTGGCTATCAAATGGTCTGAAATAATAAGGTTGACCTCTTGATTTTAATCCATGAGTTTTCAAACCGAAATCCCTTATGAATAGGAAATGAACTTGAGGAATTGAGTGAAATGGGTGTATGATCAAATATAAGACTAGGTAACCCTGACTGTTGATAGTTTACAAAACTGAGTTCTCCAAGCCAAATTAAAGAGGAACCTATCTAATCTTGCTTTTGTGATTGTATTACCCCAAGTGAATTTTCGGTTCTTAAGAGGAGGATTTAGCAAATTTAATGAGTTTATAAAATCTTGAAATTTGTCTGAGTCCTCTCTGTGGTTGGTACTCCATTTTGATCTCTCTGATGGACATGTTACCATATTAAAATCCCCTTGCAAGAGCCAAGGTACATTATTACTTGGTTTCAAACTTTTTCAATTCCTCCAAAAACTCTACCTTTTTCTGTCTGAGTTGTGGACGATACACTCCAGTAATCAAAATTGTGTTGTTGTCCCATCTGCAAATTAATTCTGCTGTAATTGAATATTGTTTAGTGATGGAGTTAATTAGGGTAAAGTAATTGCTGTTCCAGGTGAGTATACCAGCGGGTCCTTATGCTTTTAGGGTTATGTACTCATCTAAGTAAGCCCCAAAACTTTCCTTGTGCAATTGAGATGAATAATCTTTCAATTTTGACTCTTGAATACAAACAATCTCTGGTCTTTCTCCCTTAAGAAAATCTCTAATCTCATTTTTTTTCTTATTCTCATTCATGCCTCTCACATTCCAAAAAATTATTTTTATACTTTTAAAATTCATGTACTAATTAATTTACTCTCTCTGAAAATTACTTGTAGCAACTGAAATTACTAGACTAGTGACTCCAGAGCTTGCTTTTCCTCTTCATTAAGTTGGACTCCTATGGCTGGCATCAGAGTATAAATATCGTCAACTGTGTATAATTTTTTTTGGCCAGTTGAGATATCACATCTTCTTCTTTTCTGGGGTTTTTATTTCCGTGCTCTCTTAGAAAAACCTTGGGATGTTTCTTTGTACCTATGTAATGTGTATTTTTATACACATTTTTTGGGTTTTTATCATCTCAAATTAAATCATAATTCACATCAAATGTATGAAAAATACTCATAATTCATAAAACATAATTTGAAACCTCTTAATACATTTTTGTGTGATTTTACAGGTGAAAAGGCCATAAAATGAAGAATTGGACCAAAACGCAAATAATGGGCCAAAGATGGCCAACTAAAAACCTCAAACACTCTACGAAAAATTCCCCAAACTTTTACGACAATTCAAAAACCTTCTACAACCAAGTCAAACCGAGCCAAACGCCAAAAATCGCCAAGTTGACCAAAAGTCAACTTCTCCAAAATGGGTCGAACGGTATACCAAAACGAAGAGCTCGACGAAACGAACCCAACGGTACAATCCTCGCGATCAGAAACCTTCTAGAACTCTCAGAATCACCAATTGAAAATCAGGTCAAAATTGGTCAAAGTCAACGAATTGACCAGGTCAAACCCATCTTTTTCAAACCTCATAATTCACAATTCTGCTCGAAATCGAACAAACAAGCCAGCCATGGATTCAGCATGACGAGACGAACATGCCGGTGCCATTCTCCGGTCTTGGAAGTTCCGGCGATCGCCGGAATTCGGCCAAAACAAGTGCCAAAAACAGACCGAAACCATGGTTGATCTGCCGTGCCTTCCACCATCATCCATTCGAGCCAAAACCGATCTCATTCTCTTCTCCATCGTCTACCCTTTCTAACCATATGAAGAACTCATTGAATGATGCAAAATCGAGCGAGAAATCCGTGTTTGCGTAATCTGTTCGACGAAATCCTCAATGAACTTTTCAAACTGGATGATCCAACGGTCGGAATTTCGGCAGTGTGATGAATTCGATCGGTCTTCTCGCATTTTTCTCACACAGTGATGATGTTTGACGAGTCGAATAGCTTCAGTGGGGTCTCTTAATGGATTCCGAAGCCTCAATTCGGTAGAAAAACAACTTGAAATCTCGTTTTGATTCACGATTTTGTGTTCTGATGGGTTATTTTCGCTGAGTTCGGTTAATGGCGGAAATTCACGAATTAAGGGAAGAATTGACGCATAAAACGCAACGCAGAGCATCGTGAGGAAGTGAGGAAGGAAGCCTGAGCTCTGGATTGAGCTGCCGCTACTCAAAGATCGAGCTTTAAGCTCGAACAGCCATCAATGGCGGAAACGAACTGAAACGGGAGAAAAATGAGGAAAACTCGATGAACTCTCAACCATTTTCTGCGTTTCAAAGCTCTGTAGATTCGTGGCAATGAGAGGAAGCCATTTGGAGTGAGAACGTGAGCAGAAGTGAAGAACCGTGCGAGCTCAACTCACGGATTGAAGAAGAAGCGAATACGGGTCTGAAAATCAATGCGAAATTGGATCCAAAATACATATTCGCTTCACACTAGTCTGTCAGAGCTTCGTTTTAGGACCGACTGTAGCTCGCGATCCACAGAAGATCAAGCAATATTCGTTCAAAATGAATTCAGCGCCATTCTCGCTCAGAATGACCCGTTTCACGCGCGTTCGACCCGTTCCGCCGTAAAAGATCAAAAGACGTTCAAAAACTCAGCGCTATTCTGAAGAACAGCACGCGACTCGTTTCACGCGATTTGTGACCCGTTTCAGCGCAGCAAATCCAGTAGGGACCACTGTCAGTGACTCAACGAATTCAACCGCTCGCGCGTTTAAACTTCAGATCGAAATCTGATCGTTCCGCCAAAAACAGAGTGAAAAATTCAACCGCCCAAAACCGGATCAAACCTCAACCAAATTCAACGAAATTTCGACCAGATCTTCAGTACACAACCCTTGATCCGCCTGAACCAATCACAAGCCTCGGTTCAGTCCCTATCATCTTCTCCATTCAAAACAGGCCATTGGACTCTCAAGTCCAATTCAGTCTATAAAACACGTCTCAAGCCTCTTCAATCGACACACCACTCTCCATTCATCTTCTCTAACCTCTAGAATCTCCATTAATGAGTTTCAAGCTTTCTTGAGCTCTAATTTTCGTTTTTGAGTGAAAACGCGCAATTTGGGGCTGATTTGGGGAAAATTCGAATCGGTCGATTCTAGCTTGAATCGAGGCGCAATTGGAGCTTCAAATCGACTCGAGGGAGCTACCGGCTGGATCTCCAACTCTCGGTTTAATCCAATTCTCTTTAAATAATTAGATTTGAATTTTAGATCACAAGAACTCAATTTTGTAATAATCATGATGAAATTTTGTCAAACTCTTGTTCTTGTGAATATGTGTGAGTAAATCTAGATAGGGAGGGGAATTTGTGATTTGTATACATGAAATCTTGCTTTATAATCTTGTAATTTTGCTGAATTTGATGAATAGTCATAAACACACATATTTTTGAATGAATTGGGGGAAAATTGCTTAGCTTAGTATTTTTCTTCAATTAATCTATTGAATCTAGAGGTTATTGGCTTGTTAATCATCTGAAACACTTAGCTTAGTATTTTGTGTGATTAATTTGGAGTTGTGATTGATTTAAATCAAGTTTTGTTTTGAAATGGCTGTTTTAGAATAAACTAGTTTTTGAGTCAATTTCTTGAGTAGATCTTAGCTTAGATTGCTCAAATCCATCATCTAAATCTGAGAAATTATACAATTAGTGATTAATGATTGTTACACATCATAAATTTCCTATAAATCCCTATTTTTAAACCGAAAATCAAACCCTAATCCAGTTTCTGTCTTGCTATTGTTCTTTCTCTCTTTTTCGGTAAATTTTCCTTAATTTCGTATCCTTTTCAAATCAGAAAAATTAAATAAATATTTTTACAATTTAGATCTCATTTAGTAGATAATTTTCAAATCAAATTTTGCCCAATTCCGATTTATAATTTGTGAGATATTAATTTTCTAAGTTTGTAATATTTCTGTTGTTGAACTTTCTGTCCAGATTCACTGTTTCTTTTCTTCTGAATTTTTAAAAATATAAAAATAAATAATAAAAATCCAAAAATAGTCCTACTTGAATTATTTCGAAGTGTAGATTCTGAATATGAATTTTAAAAGAGTAGTTGTTACAACAGATTAGGAGATATAACAGTTTTTGTGAGTGATGGTCTGTCAGAACCAGTTTCTGATCCAGATCTGTAATTTCATTATAAATCTCAAACCACAAAACACAATTCTACAAAAATTTAACAACTAATCCAAAACTTGATAATTGAATTTCTGTACAAATCTTGGGATTTTTTAAGCTTGGGTGAATTTTCTATAATTTTCTGAACTTGCGGCTGAACCGATTTTAATTCTGAAATAAATTCTGGACTGAACTGCAAATATCTCGAAATTCTTGAATAAACTAATAATACCAGTAAAAGACCACATCATAGATCTCTCTTTCTAGTTTCCAACGGTATCTCGCGTGTTGGATTCAGAGTTTATTTTGACTAGTTACGAATTAAATCACTAAAGTGTGACGTGCTGAATTTTTGAAACAAAACTGATATTTGAATTTGAACTTAGAAATTTACCTAATAAACCTTGAATTAAAAGATTTTGCACTAGAAATAAATCATTGAGATTAGTTAATTCTTGAGGCCACACCTCCTTGTGTTCGACCCCTAAAACTCGTTACCACTCATACTCGTAATTGATTAATAGGGAAATATAAATTGTTTTGTTAAATTGTGTGAAATTCAACGACGGTTTTGCGCGATTTACAACCTAATTAATTGAGCTCGTTCAATTGCTGATGCATACATCTCAGGTTCTTTGCCTTGTATTCTTCCACTTCTTCTTCGATTAAAGGGTTTGTCACCTTTTTTTATTGGGATTTCAACAAGCCCTAATTCATTAATTTCCTCCTCTTCATCCTCTTCTTCCTCATGTAGTTCCTCTTGTAGTTCCTCTTGTGGTTCAAAAACCAATTCAGTATCATCTGAGACTGATATTGGTTCGATTGACTAAACTTCCCTATCTTCACTGTAATGAATTAAGACTAGCTATTTGGATTCATTGAGTTGAGTTGCAGTAAAAGTTACTGGCATTGAATTATTCTTTTCTTCCTCATCTTCCTTGTACAATACCAGTGCCAATGGATTTAGGTTTTGGGTTTGAGATGTTTCTGTTTCTTTGATTTGTGGAGTTGGGGATAATGATGGGTTAGAATAAGAGCAAGAGGTTTGGTTCTGAATAGGACTTGAGGAAATTTTGCCTTTACCATTATTCTTAAACTGAATCCCCCTTTTGTCCACCCTCACTCTCCATACCTGGTTTAATAGCAGTTTAGGCCTTTCAAAATTTTTTGGCGGTTTATAAGAGATAAAAACTAGGCATTTGGCCATATAATGTCCATCTGTGAATTGTATTTCATACGGAATTTGAGATAAGTTTAGTACACTAATGGAAGCTGATATTTCTTTGAGGCCTATTCCCCCAATAATATGGTTCAATTTATTATATGTACCAAAACTGGCCACCAATCCTTTCAGGGTCTCTTCATTAGATAGTGCAACATGTACCTTCTTAAGAATGATGTTTGTGGTTTTAGCTTCTACAGGTTCATGTATAATAGATAATTCAGGTAAAAGCAATCCTTTATTTATATGAACTGTCATTTGTTGACTCTTAATTTTTCGTTTTTGTTGCTGATTGATTTGTGCAGGTTGCTCTTTTGAAGGTGGTTTAAAGCCAACTTTCTTGACTGGAGGGGGGATAGTAGATTCTTGTACTGAAGCTGGAACTGGAATAGTAGTGGAATTAGAAACAAGTTTAGTCCATCAATACTTGGCAATGTGACCTAGCCTATTGCATCGGTAACATCGTATTGGTTCTCTACAATCTGCTCTTTTATGGTCAAAAGCCAAACATCGAAAGCATTGTGTAGTTTCTTGTGTGTAACTCTAATCCAGCCTTGGTCATCTGAGACTGCATTTGTGTTATTTGTAATGGTATTTTGAGTTTGTAGTACTTTGAGATATGAATTCGAATTTTTATCTGTCATGGTCTCTGTAAATTGTATTACTCATATCTTGTTTGAAAACTTGGTTGTGTTGAGTCGATATTGTGTGTTCTTGCTCTGAGAAGTAATCGCGAATTTCAGCAGTGGGAGTAAGGTACAACTCGAAGAAATTCGAGACTCACCTACAGTTACAGAACCTGTGACGGAAAAGCAAACAAGCTCTCAAAAGGTTGGCGTGCTTGAAATACAACAGACTCAACGTAGATCTAGTATGATTCGTCATGAGCCCGAGAGATACGGATTTCTCGTGTCTAATGATGATGATGTGACATTCATAGATGATGAACCCACGTCCTACCAAGATGCTATGAAGAGTCCTGACTCTCAGAAATGGTTAGAGGCCATGAGAGCCGAGATGCAATCCATGCAAGACAATCAAGTTTGGAATTTGATTGACCCATCCGAAGGCTTGAAGACCATCGGATGTAAGTGGGTCTTCAAAAAGAAGACTGACGTGGATGGAAAGGTGCAAACCTACAAAGCAAGCCTTGTGGCGAAAGGTTTCAAACAAGTTCATGGTATTGACTATGACGAAACTTTCTCACCTGTAGCTATGCTTAAATCCATCAGAACTCTATTAGCCATAGCAACATATTATGACTATGAAATATGGCAAATTGATGTCAAAACAGCTTTCCTAAACGGAAATCTGACTGAGGACGTGCATATGATGCAACCCGAGGGTTTTGTCGATCCTAAGAATTCTGGTAAGGTTTGCAAGCTTCAGAAATCCATCTATGGATTGAAGCAAGCGTCTCGAAGCTGGAACCTTCGTTTTGATGAAGTAATCAAAAGTTTTGGTTTTACCAAAAGTGAAGGTGAGCCTTGTGTTTACATGAAGTTCAGTGGGAGCACGGTAATATTCCTGGTGCTTTACGTAGATGATATATTACTCATGGGAAATGACGTCCCAACATTATTGAACGTCAAGAAATGGTTGGGAGATAATTTCTCGATGAAAGACCTAGGAGAAGCCTCCTACGTGCTAGGAATCAGGATCTATAGAGATAGATCTAGAAGGCTTATAGGTATGAGTCAAAGTACATACATAGACAAGGTCATGAAACGGTTCAGAATGCAAGAATCCAAGAAAGGATTTTTGCCCTTGTCACATGACGTTTCTCTCAGTAAGACACAATGTCCTACAAGTGAGCAGGAACGAAGACGCATGAATAAGATCCCATATGCTTCGACTATAGGATCTATCATGTATGCCATGATATGTACTAGACCAGATGTGTCATACTCATTGAGCGCAACAAGCAGGTTTCAGTCTAATCCAGGTGAAAGTCACTGGATAGCTGTTAAAAGAATCTTAAAGTACTTACGAAGAACTAAGGACCTGTTCCTAGTCTATCGAGGTATGGAAGACGAGCTCGTTGTAAAGGTTCACACCGACGTAAGCTTCCAGACAGCCTCATATGACTTTAGATCGCAATCAGGTTATTTATTTTGCCTAAATGGAGGCGCAGTGACATGGAAGAGTTCCAAGCAATGTACTATAGCAGATTCTTCAACGGAAGCAGAGCATATAGCCGCTGCAGAAGCGGCTAAAGAAGCTGTTTGGATAAAGAACTTTTTGGAGGAACTAAGAGTAGTTCCGAGCATCTCAGAACCAGTGGATCTATATTGTGACAACAATGGAGCGATCGCACAAGCAAAGGAACCGAGATCTCACCAAAAGTCCAAGCACATACTGCGACGCTTCCATCTAATCAGAGAGATTATACAAAGGGGTGATGTTAAAATGTGTAGAGTGCCATCGGACGACAATGTCGCCGACCCATTAACTAAACCACTCCCGCAAGCGAAGCATGAGGGTCATGTTTGATGTATTCAAAATTGAAGTAAAGGATGCTGAGTTATTTTCATGCATGAGCATGATGATTTTGAAACGAATATTTAACGAATCTCCTCAAATAATGATCCAGCAGATCTCTTCTTAAGCATATATTACAGAGATTGAACTTTATCATCTCACATATAGTTGCATATATGAGGGGGAGAAATAATACGCACTGCACTCTTTTTCCCTTATCTATGGTTTTTGTCCCAATGAGTTTTCCTAGCAAGATTTTTTTAACGAGGCAACTTTTGTGCGTAATATATAGAATGATGATGCACTCTTTTTCCTTCACTTGGATTTTTGCCCATAGGGTTTTACCAAGTAAGGTTTTAACGAGGCATATTTAATATATGAAATAATGAGAAATAATGATAATACGCGATGCACTCTTTTTTCCTTAGCCAAGGTTTTGTCCTACTAGGTTTTCCTTGTAAGGTTTTTAATGAGGCAAGTTCTAATGCGTATGAAATATGGACATCCAAGGGGGAGTGTTATGAATATAATTAATATGGATGTCCAATACTTGGCCCCTAAGAAAAGATAAATTAGGAAATGCTTGTAAGAATGGAAGGAGTTGTGGCAGGGTATTTATTACATTATATTCTATTGTATTTAAGTCAGATTATTTCCTTTATTGTAATTCTAAATCAGACACGAGATTTCTTGACCAGCACTCACCCTCTACTATATAATGAGGGCAGTGGCTATTGTATTCTTAATCCACAATTCAATGAAATTCTATCCTTCCAATTCTCTCTTTTATTGTTCTTTTGTTCTTTATTTTATAACATAATTGAGATGTAATACATGGAAAAAATCAATATTTTGTTATTTTCAAAAAACCACAAAAATTAAAGTCTATTACATGGAAAAAAACACAATATGTATTATTTTTCACAAAATCACAAAGATTAAAATCTTATTCATAGAGAAAACAAAATTTGTTTTGTTTTTCACAAAACTACAAAATTAAAATCTAATACATAGAAAAGACTCCTTAGTTTTTTATTTTCACAATACCAAAATAATCGAATCGAGCTACAATACATGGAAAAAATTATTATTTTGTTATTTTCACAAAACTGCAAAATAAGAAGTCTAATACATAGAAAGAACAAAATTTGTATTATTTTCACAAAACCACAAAAATTAATATCTAATACGTGGAAAAAACTCCATTGTTATTGAATTTCATAATACCAAAAAAATCGAATTGAGGTACAATACAAGGAAAAAAATAATATTTTGTTATTTTCACAAAACCGCAAAAAGAAGTCTAATACATAGAAAAAATAAAATTTGTATTATTTTTCACAAAACCACACAAATTAAAATCTAATACATGGAGAAAACTCCATTGTTATTGATTTTTATAATACCAAAAAAATCGAATTGCGGTCTAATATATGAAAAAAACAATCTTTTGTTATTTTCACAAAACCACAAAAATTGAAGTCGAATATACGAAAAAAAACAAAATTTGTATTGTTTTTCACAAAATCACAAAAATTAAAATCTAATACATGGAGAAAACTCCATTGTTATTGATTTTCACAATACCAAAAAAAACAAATTGAGGTCTAATATACAAGGAAAAAAATAATCTTTTATTATTTTCACAAAACCACAAAAATTGATGTCCAATATATGGAAAAAAAACAAAATTTTGATTGTTTTTCACAAAACCACAAAAATTAAAATCTAATACATGGAAAAAACTCCATTGTTATTGATTTTCACAATACCAAAAAAAATCGAATTGAGGTACAATACATGGAAATGATATAATAACTGTTCTAATAACTATTATGTTGCTAGAAAAAGTAATTTACAACTTTGGACAACTCACAGGTTACCATAATTATAACTTTGGACAACTCACTAGTTGCCATAGATATTAAATAAAATTAGAAGTATTCACACAAGATTACAGCACAGAACAATCACAGATCTAAGGCTCATACCATATTTATATAATAAATTCCATGTATAACAAAAATTAGGGTTTCTACAAATTCAACCTTACTCCATTAGGAACGGAACTATTCTGTTCTCAATGGAACCTGCATTGAAAAAACTGACCGAGTCCAACACTATTCCGTTCTCAACAGAACTATTCCGTTGGAAACAGAATCATGCTGGAAAATTCGCTTTCTTTTGTTTTAGTTTTGTTTCCAAAACATTCTCGAAACTCTAGGAAATCATAATATCCAATATTATATTCCCAGAAACTATTTCCGTGATATTTTTAAATAATATTTTCAAAATCCTAAAATTTATTTTACTAGAATTTTGTAAATTTTAAATATAATCGACGATTATTTCCTTAACGAACTCTTTAATGCCACTGTTGGGGAATCCATAGCCATGTACGTTACATGCGAAGCAGAACCTATGGATTCAACCCGTCCTAGGATCATTGTTAAGGGAATAAAACTACGAGATTGACTATTAAAATTTATACCTCGGATCTTCCTGATTCGGGAGATTATAACGGATGTAGGTCTGAACACCTACGTCTCGCTTCCTTCTCCTTCGTGCTCCTAAAGCTCGACTCGAACGAACTCCTTGCTTCTCGTAGGGTAAAGAAATTGATCAATCACTAGTGTTCAAAGCAAAAGACCTCTACTCGTATTCACGTCGAACTTCGAATCGTCGGAATAATCGGACTCGGCTAGATGAGTACGGAAATACGTTCAGGAGGCTCTCTCTCTTTCTCTCTGTATTACGGCAGCCTGGAGGCTCTGTATTATGTATCTAATAGAGGGGGCAGCCCCTATATTTATACTAGAGAGGGAGGTGAAGGATGGCTCAGTTACCATAACTAAAACCCTAATTCCAGTGCTTATTATGTTCCCAACGGACTATTCTGTTGTCAAGGAATAGGGTTTCCTAATATAAAAACTTGGCTGCCAAGGAATTGGCTGAGATCTGTTGCCAACGGAACTGTGCTGATTTTTACACAATATATCATATTAATCATCCAATGTTTGATTGTTTCCATCAACCTTTTATACATCATATGTATAACCTTTTGAGAGCTTTTTCTTCCCATCTAGACGTTGTTCTACGTGTGACTGTGTATGTTCCATTTAACACTGGCAACGATCTTCTAGAGATCTTAAGTCATGAGTAACCTCTAGACTGGTATCATGACTTCCCATGTTAAATGAAATAATCAACGATCATAAACCTATCTGAATAGACATTTGCTTATTCCTTTTGTTCTACGATATATGTCTTGATCAAAAGGCATAAAAGTATGTCATTCTTGAGTTTGATCAAAGTGTCTTTTCTGATCGAGAATTAGACTGAGTAAATATAAAATGATATTAATAACACATGTTAATCCATTTTGAGCATGGTCATATATTTCCTTCAGTCCTAGTTCATCAGGAGCCCAGAGATATCTTTCTCTTGACGAGAGGAACAAATCCTATCTTGATCACTCACATTCCTTGTAATTTATAGGCACTACTCATGAAGAGGTTGTGGAAAGAGATAGCTCAGGGAGACAACCTATTATGAGAAGTGGATAATTTCTTCTTTGCAATTTATAGGCAATTATGACACCTAACAATCATTCAAAGAAATCTCATCTGATAAATGATACATAAGCTTCAGCAGGTTTCTTTAGATACTCAGTAAGAATCAACCCTAGATCTGGTGAAGAAAACCTAATATGATACATGGACTGGGACATGGGATCCTGGGTGATCTTATAGCTCATATGTTCTCTTTTACTCTTTCCCCTTTAGAAACCCTGGCACAATACTCATAGAGACAGATCAGAGAGTTGCCTTTAGGTTTAACATATCAAGTGTGGCTGAAACCCAATTAACACAGCTGAGAGGCTGGGTCCAACAACTTCCATTCCAACCACTAACTGATTTGGGGGAATGGAAATCTGGTAATTCTGCCAAATCTTCTGTAGTCAATACCACTTTCAACCTATTACAATCAGGGGAAAGACGGTCATTCCCTGGAAAGAAATTTGGGACTTGAAATTGCCACTAAACTGAAATACTTCAGTTGGAAGCTGGCAAAAAATATCCTGCCTACACATAAACTGCTGATTAGAAGGAATTTTTTTCAATAGTAACACTATTTTGAAGAATAATTAATCAGATAGCATGATTTTCAAAATATTTGGGTAGGTAGCACTTCCGCCAGACCCTCTGGCGGAACTGAAGTAGTTCCGCCAGAGGGTCTGGCGGAACTAGGGATTTTTTTTTTTTCTAATCTCGGCCATTTGGCACCCTTAAACAACCTTAATTAATGAAAAAGGCTAGTTCCGCCACCGGGTCTGGCGGAACTAGGTAAAATATATTTTTGGCCCAATTTAGACGGTGAAATTGGCCCAAAAATGACGAAAATATAGGTTCCGCCAGACCCTCTGGCGGAACTAGCTAGAAATAGCTAGTTCCGCCAGTGGGTCTGGCGGAACTAGACCACTTTCCCAACTTACAATCTGACCCAAAAAGTCCAAAAAAATGGTCTAGTTCCGCCAGACCCTCTGGCGGTTCTAGCTATTTCCGCAAGAGTGTCTGGCGGAACTAGCTAGAAATAACTAGTTCCGCCAGAGGGTCTGGCGGAACTACCCACTACGTTTTTTTAAACCCCAATTTAAACCCGTCCGACCCTCGTTAACCCTACCCGTCCGTTCGAAAAAAAAAGAGAAAAATTTTGGGGCGAAATTTCATGCGATTTGAGAGGAAATTAAAGGAGAAAGAGGGGAGAAATTAAAGGAAGAGAAGGAGAAGTTAGAAAGAAGAAGAAATATGTAAGTTATTTTGTTTGATTTTGAGTTTTGATTAGTTATTTTTGTTGATTTGGTTGAATTGAAATAAGTTTTGATTGAGGGAAATTAGTGCGAAATAGGTATGGATTTAGTGAGATTAGTTTGAAATTGGTTTAAATAGGTTGATAGTATTGAAATTTGTTTGAATTTTGTTGATTTCTTTAGAGAAAAATAAGAACAAGAAGAAGAAGGAGAAGAAGAAGAAGAAGGAGGAGAAGGAGTAAATTTTTCGTCAAATTTATTCGGTATGAAAAAAATTTGTAATTATTTTTTATTACTTAGTTATTTTAAAGAAAAATATAATATAAATTTATTTAGTAATATATTTATTTATAGTAATTGTGTATGGTTTTTTTTAATATATACAATTTTTTGTATTAAAAAAATAGAATGAAGCATTTTGTTTATTTTTGTGTTAAATAGTACGTTTATTTAGTTATGTAAAAATATATTGTTTAGTTATTATTTATATAGGGATATTTTTATCAATTTTATTCGGTATGAAAGTATTTAATAATAAATTTTCAATATGTAGTTATTTTAAGAAAAAAATATAATATATATTTGTTTAGTAATATATTTATTTATAGTGATTTGTTAGGTTTTTATTTTTGACTATATACTATTATTCCTATTAAAAAAAAGAGTGAAGTAATTTGTTTATATTAAAAAAAGATTGAAGTAATTTATTTATAGTAATTGTTTAATTATTATTGATATTTAAAAAATAAAATTTATATAGGGATGTCATCTAGGGGAATTTGTTTATTTTTGTGTTAAATAGTATGTTTATTTAGTTATGTAAAAATATATTGTTTAGTTATTATTTATATAGGGATATTTTTATCAATTTTATTCGGTATGAAAATATTTAATAATTAATTTTCAATATGTAGTTGTTTTAAGAAAAAAATATAATATATATTTGTTTTGTAATATATTTATTTATAGTGATTTGTTAGGTTTTTATTTTTGACTATATACTATTATTCCTATTAAAAAAAAGAGTGAAGTAATTTGTTTATATTAAAAAAAGATTGAAGTAATTTATTTATAGTAATTGTTTAATTATTATTTATATTTAAAAAATAAAATTTATATAGGGATGTCATCTTGGGGCGGATCTAGTCATGCGGATCGGGGGAAGGCTCCTATAGTTGAGCCAGAAGGTCCGGTATATCGTCCGCTGAACGAATTCCAGGATGATCACAGAACCGTATGTTTCAGCCAACCGGACAACACCAAGGCTAAAGCGAAAGAGGGTTTCCGATACAGGCAACATCATATTAATGTATTGTATATAAAATTATTTCTATATATCTATTTATTTAATTATGTAAAAATAATTTACTTATATGTTTCGTTTCCGCAGGTGCCATGGAATGTTCAGTTCGAGCCATATTTTGCGAGTGCGTGTTTGTTACAAACGCAGAGAATCGGTTATGTACCAATCGATGGCATACTGATAACCGCTCTGCAGGAACGGTGGAGAAAAGAGACACATACGTTGCACATGCCGCACGGAGAAATGACCATAACGTTAGAGGATGTTTCATGCTTGTTGGGGTTGCAGGTGGATGGCAAGCCCCTTTGTGTGAAGAACAGTGGTATTAATTGGGCAAATAAAGCCGGGGAACTACTCGGAAAAACACCCCGCCAAGAGATGTTCAGAGGATCAGGAAATAAGAAAAGCAACGTGTTGGTACAAAAAAATGGTTCATGGAGAATTTTGCCGATTTAGAGTGTGATGCCCCCATATTACGAGTAGAGCAATATTGTAGAGCTTACATGATCGGATTTTTTTCCGACATTTTATTTACGGATCCGAATGGGGACTGTTATTCGCTCATGCCCCTGGTACTTTTAGAAGAAATGAATAATTTGCATGAGTGGGCATTTGGGAGTGGGGTACTTGCATACCTGTACAGAGAGCTGTGCAAAAGTACAGGTCCCGATCGGAAAAATATGGGAGGTTGCATCTTATTATTACAATTATGGGCTTGGCAACATTTTGCGACCGGAAGAAGGAGAGTTTCATTGAACCCGGCAAGATTGAATATCTACGACGATCCGGATTACAATGATACGGTTGGCATGCTCTGGAGAGATGCAAGAGTTAAAGAGGATCCGTCGACTACTCATTTGTGGGCGAACCGCGACATGTTAGACAGCATCCCTCCAAGTGATATCTTTTGGGCACCTTACGAATCATACCGCGATAGGCTACCGCCAATTTGTCAGGAAGAAAGAACTACGGCACTACTCAGTGTGCCATTGATTTATTTCTTGATCGTCGAGCGTTATCGTCCTGAGAGGGTGATGCGACAGTTCGGGTCTCGGCAAAAAATACCCCCGGAAATACCTGAAGCCGACAAAATTGCCGACAAAGAATTACGCGACCTGACGAATTTTCACGGAAACGATTGGCGTAAGATTCACAAGAATTGGATTACACGTTGGAACGATAAATGGTATTGGTATTCGCAAATGGATCCCCTGGAGCCGTATACCCCTCTCGATTATGATGGTTACATGAGCTGGTATTGGCAGAATTCTGATCCGTTGGTGCAGAGCACCATTTCGCACGGTTCGAGCACATACCGCCCCATGGTCCCCGAAAAAAGATTAGCGGTAATTTTTTGTAATATTTTTAAAGTTAAATTTAGAATTATAAATTTTTTATTTTTTTTAATATTTTAAGGCACAAACTGCCATGGAGGGAGCTCGCATAGGTTTCAGAATGCTCCGAGAATTTGGTGCAAATATGAGGGCGGAAGTAAGGGACGGCGTCAGAAAATGGTTGGGATGCCAAAAACTAATTTGTACTCAGCTTAATGAGTATCACGGCGATACTGAGTGGGAGGTGCTCAACGAACCGAGAGCAGATGCGGGAGGAGAGGAAGGAATTACATTTTCATCTGCATTTGGAATTACATTTGATCTACTACTAGTTCCTATCTGATATTCTTTATTTTGGACGCGATCAACATATATTTCTAATTCCTCCATCCCAACCCTTATGACGCGCTCCGCAAAATTAATCAATTGTGTATTATTCATAATTTTCACTAACCTATAATGCCAAATGTCTATCTTAAGGGAAGGAAGCCAACCTCGGATTAAAAGAATATCATTATACGACCAACCGAGATTCTCATAAATTTCGTTACACAGTTGGTCATAATCCCTATTTGTGGTTGTACTTTCTGGAATATAAGCCGGTTCCTCCGGGTCGTAATTGCATCCGTTTGGTAGATTTACAATAAGACCATCATAATATACAAGAATTTGAGAGTTTTGTGCCATTTTCTTCTTACTAATTGCAATAATATTTCAACAAATTAACAACAAATATATAATAAAATCAATTAATTATTTAATGAAAAAAAAATCTATAATACAATACCTAATTTCCGTCTTCCTTTTCTTCTATTTTCTCTATTTATTTGGGTCAAAATCACCTCAAATACACTTCAAAATCGCCTGAATAGTAGTTTTATTTTTCGGGGGCGGATTTTAGGTTAGCTTGGGGGAGAGAGAGAAAGCTTTTCCTTTTATAACAGGCTCCAATGATTGAACAAGTTCCGCCATAGGATCTGGCGGAACTAGGCTATTTCTCACGTTTATACAGGTTCCGCCAGATGGTCTGGCGGAACTACTTATTTCTAGCTAGTTCCGCCAGAGGTTCTGGCGGAACTAGTCCATTTTTTGGGATTTTTTTGCGTCAGGTTGGAAGTCGAAAAAAATGGTCTAGTTCCGCCAGACGCTCTGGCGGAACTAGCTAGAAATAACTAGTTCCGCCAGACGCTCTGGCGGAACTAGCTAGAAAATAGCTAGTTCCGCCAGAGGGTCTGGCGGAACTAGACCATTTTTTCGGACTTTTTGGGTCAGATTATAAGTTGGGAAAGTGGTCTAGTTCCGCCAGACCCACTGGCGGAACTAGTTATTGCTAGCTAGTTCCGCCAGACTCACTGGCGGAACTAGCTAGAAAATAGATAGTTCCGCCAGAGGGTATGGCGGAACTAGGCCATTTTTTTGGACTTTTTGGGTCAGATTGTAAGTTGGGAAAATGGTCTAGTTCCGCCAGACCAACTGGCGGAACTAGCTATTTCTAGCTAGTTCCGCCAGACGCACTGGCGGAACTAGCTAGAAAATAGCTAGTTCCGCCAGAGGGTCTGGCGGAACTAGACCATTTTTTTGGACTTTTTGGTCAGGTTGCAAGTCGAGGAAAATGGTCTAGTTCCGCCAGACACTCTGGCGGAACTAGTTATTGCTAGCTAGTTCCGTCAGACTCACTGGCGGAACTAGCTAGAAAATAGCTAGTTCCGCCAGAGGGTATGGCGGAACTAGGCCATTTTTTTGGACTTTTTGGGTCAGATTGTAAGTTGGGAAAATGGTCTAGTTCCGCCAGATCAACTGGCGGAACTAGCTATTTCTAGCTAGTTCCGCCATACGGTCTGGCGGAACTAGCTAGAAAATAGCTAGTTCCGCCAGAGGGTCTGGCGGAACTAGACCATTTTTTTGGACTTTTTTGGGTCAGATTGTAAGTTGGAAAAATGGTCTACTTCCGCCAGAGGGTCTGGCGGAACCTATATTTTCGTCATTTTTGGGCCAATTTCACCGTCTAAATTGGGCCAAAAATAAATTTTACCTAGTTCCGCCAGACCCGGTGGCGGAACTAGCCTTTTTCATTCATTAAGGCTGTTTAAAGGTGCCAAATGGCCGAGATTAGCAAAAAAAGAAAAATCCCTAGTTCCGCCAGACCATCTGGTGGAACTACTTCAGTTCCGCCAGAGGGTCTGGTGGAAGTGCTACCTACCCAAATATTTTGAAAATCGTGCTATCTGATTAATTATTCTTCAAAATAGTGCTACTATTCAAAAAAATTCGATTAGAAGAGGATGGCTGATGTCTTCGATGTGTGTCCTGTGCAGGATGCATCAGGAGGACCAGAGGACAGTCAATTCTCAAATGAAGTCTGACACTATTGGGAAACAGAAGGAATGAGAGATAATGTAGTCAAGAGATAGTGCAAATGGCTAAGTGGGAGCTGCACTGCTGAGAGAATAGAAATAATGTAGTCATCTAATTCTTATAATAGGGGGAAAGGGCTTGTTTGTAAATATTTGAGGGGCAAGCCTCATGTATCTCTTTTTTCTATTTGTACTTCCGACAAAGTTTGTATCTTTTTAAAATAAAATCAATGAAAACAACTTGAGTGTAGGATCACCTCTACCTCAAGCTTTACCTCAAACAAAACCCATTAGACCATAAATGATTCGTAAAGCTTATATTAAAAGTCTCTTATATACTATATTTGCAATGATAATATAGTCTCCAATAAATAGAACAACAAATTAAGAAATAATTTCAGTTTTTCATTTCGTAAGAAAGAAGATAAAAAAGAAGGAAAAATCATCCCTAGTCTAAATTTATTTTTTTCTTTTGTTCTTTTTATCTCTTCCCTGTATATAGTCAAATTGTAGAAAAAATATTTTCTAAATGTTTTCTATGAGAAGAACTATTAGGGCTTGTTAGTTGGCAGAGATCTCGAAAAACTCAGGAGTGGCTTTGAATATTATCACTCAACCAAAATTAGAATTCTCTTAACAAGCATTATATTTCTTCCTAGAATCCTAGTGGTCCGATACCACAAGGTACTATCCGATACATTATGTTCTTGCAACCGAACCACTTTGAAAATTTAGGACAAATTTGAACAAACTTTAACCACACATTAAATATAAATTATTAAATTACATGTACTATGCGATACATTATGTTCTTTATATATTACTATTGCACTTGTACATATATGCTTATCTGTTTACTATATATATCTCATATAATTAAATTATGTGCAACTATATCCTAGTTAATCAATGCATTAATTATTCAAAAAATGTTAATCAATGCATTAAAATTTACACTTAAAGATCTATTCATCCATTTTATATAATCAAAACAACAGATACACTAATTAACTTTCTTTTACATATCACTCACACTATAAATCGACCCGGCCTATGTGCTCATTTTTCTTATACAATCAATTTGAAAGGCAAAGAAACATATAGAATAACAAAAATGAACAAAATAACTTTCTTTCTTCTGGTAATTTCTATCTTCGTGCTTCAAATCACCCAAAATGAATCAAATACAGTTCTATTGAACTGCAGAGAAGATTTACAAATGTTTCTAGGAAAATGCCATAAGTACATCATCAGACGCTCGTCAGAAGAGAAACCATCCGATCAATGTTGTACTGCAATAAAGCAGATGCACCACTATAATTGTTTGTGCAGCATCTCGAAATATGAGCGTAAAAGAGGGGAAGTACTCCTGAAAAAAGTTCTTGAAGTCACACGTACTTGCGGTAGACCGTTTAGTGGAGTTTGTTTGGATGGTCCTGTGTGAATTAATTAGTCCGAATTTGCTCGGTAAATAAGAGTAAAATAAATGTTGTAATAAGAGTAAAGAAAATTGTTGCGGTTAAAGTTCAATTATATTCTTGCTTGATTGCACTGAACTTAGAATGAAGTGTTTATGACATTTTGACAATATGTAATGGTTGACGGAATTAGTTTCGTTTTAGCGAATATTTTGTTGAAATTGTGATTATGATCCATTGGCTGATCTCTAGCACCTATTTTTGTTGAAATTTTTAGTAAAATATAGATATATGATAGGACATATATGAGTTAAATATATATATTATTACAATCTCCATGGCACGGAACTGAGCTTTGACGTTGTGGAATTGGCTATGGAATTCCAATGGCCAATTTACAACCTCTTCTTGCTACTGCCAATTACGTAATCCGGGAGTCAAATCGGTGTGGTATTGGGCATTGTGAAATATGAAATGCCCTTCAAAGATTAAGATTTTCATTTGGTCCTGCTACAGACAGACCTCTCACAGCGGATAATCTGGCAAAAAAAAAATGACCTTATTTCGATTTTTGCATCCTTTTTTGTTGCAAGCATGATACAATTGATCACCTGTTGACTGATTGTCCCTACTCAATTATTTTTTGAAAGGTCCCTACTCAATTGCTGTATGGAGAGGAATCAGTACTAGGATCATTGAGGTAACTATTGGGTGACGGTTTTCTTCATCTTTTTTTGCCTAAAGCAAGGAAGTCTTGAATAATTCCATTCAAAGACAGCGCCTGTCTTTCAACTGTGTGGAGTTTATGGAAAGGAGCGCAACTCACATATTTTCCACCATCAATTGTTTCCGACGTGGCTGGTACTTCACAGAATTTTTAGAGATATCGAGGCCTGGTCATCATATTGCTAATCTGGCCTTTTGGATACACTGTTGTTCTATCCTCCTAAGCAGGGACGGCCCCGACATCTCGGTTGCCCTAACCTGAGTTGTAACTGTCCCAGAAATTTGTCCCGAGATGTTGCTCTCACAATAAAAGAATGCAAGGAAAAACAATAAAAAAGAAATCGTCAAATACCTTATGAGTATCCTCTCTTGGAATTCGTAATATTTTCCTCTCTTAAATCTTAATTCAGAACATTTTACTCTCTTATATATTTAGTCAAACACCTTATGAGCAATGAAAAATGATAAATAATTTAGATGAAAATACTAGAGTAAAACTGGAAAAATGAAATATTAGAACTAAAAAATAATAGAACTAGAAAAGAGAAATTATAAAGGCCTATTGGGAGAAGGAAAAGTGTAAAAAGTTTTTTTTTCTTCCAAAAATCCTAGGTAGCTTCATTTAAAATAAAGAAAAAGTCCAACTTAAAAATAAAAATAAAAATACAAGCTTTACTAAAAAATAAAATAAAATAAAAAGTCTTATAAAAAATTAAGAAAATTTAAAGAGAAAAAAGATACACCACAAAGGTAAAAGAACTATTTGAAAATAAGATTAATGACAATTATGGAAATCTGGGCATGACTACATCCAAAGTAAGAAACACCATGAATAATGAATTATTTAGTTAATTGGAAAATTGGTGAGCTCTTAATTGTTACTATTAATCTGAGCAAAAGGCTGCTTCAAAAAAAATTTGAGCGAAAGGAGTGTCTTCATTCTCTCCTCTTTTTCTTTGCTTTAACTTCACTTCCATGCGTAACAGGAAATAGGGGATTTCACTCTCTCCAATCAGATAGGCTTTGTTCTTCTCCAGTGTAGCTTCTCATGAGAAAAAGATAAGAGGAGGGCAACATTTTTCTGGTCCAGTTGTAAAGAAACAGAGAGGCGGTCCAGATTTTCTACACAAAAACATGACACACTAAAAAAAAAGCAACAACAGCAGGCCCAATTTTCAAGAAATAAATTATCAATGGGCTAGACTTAAATAAAAATATTTACAAAAAGGCTGCCCTTGACCCAGTGACTGCTCTAGCCCACGGGCTTGCTGGGCTTGCCCCTGGGCCGGGCCGGGCCTGCTCCTAAGATAGAATGATGTTCTTAATTTGTCTCCTCTATTTTACTTTGTGCATTTTCTCTTTTTTGCTTTGTTTCTGTTTTGATGTACTTTTAAAAAATTTAATTTTTTAATGACATAGGGCAGTAGGCAATTACTTACTCGCCTAAAAAAAAAAAAAAACCTAGACAAAAGATCATTTTTGTAAGGAACTAGATAAAAGACCATTAGTAACCAGAAATGGTCTCAATACTGGTTGGCATGTCTGTAGTGTATGCAGTTGGCTATACGTTCATTACATTGATTTATTTATTCTATTAAATGGTGTATTGGCTGGCATGTTTCTCCATGAACTTTGATTACAAAATAGTTGAGTACAGTTGTACTTGGAATCATTCAATTCTCCTTACTTAAAACCAGACTTTGTACTTCAAATAAATAAAAAGCAGTGCAAACCCATTATCATCAATAGAAAGAACCTCGGACATTTCCATAATTTCCATAATATATAAAGGAAAGTCTCAAGCTCATACGAGTCTTACCATAGAAAGTCAAACTTCTGATCATTCTTCACCAAATCTAAATATCATCATCTTCTTCCCCAAATCAAAATGTCAGGCTACCCTTATGGTTCACCGAACCCATACGGATCTGCTCCTCCCTATGGAGCACCCTACGGCAGTGCAACACCTTCTTACGGAGCAGCACATCAGCCTGGGCCATATGGGGCTCATGCACCCGGTGGCTATGGGATGAGTCCCTTCGCTTTACTGGTGCCTTCACAGTTTGCACCTGGAACTGATCCTAATGTGATCGTATGCTTCCGGGCAGCTGATAGGTACATGTTAATTTTCCCTACAATTTTTGAGTAATAAAATTTTTGTTTCAATTTTGAAAGAAGGCTGTTTAGTTTTTTAAATGCGAAATGTTCATTTTTAAGTAGATTTTAGTAGTTGAATTGTCCTATTGAACATCTCAAATCGTATTTTTGAAGGGATAGAAGTGGGTTGATAGATGGCAAGGAGTTACAACAGGCATTATCAGGGTATAATCAGAGTTTTAGTGAGGACAGTGCACCTCCTCATGTATCTTTTCACAAATACCAATGTTCGCAAGATCGGTAAGGTTTTGCAGGAGTCTGTTTTCATTTGTATGTTACTTAGCAAATAGTTAACCTTTTTCTTATTTGATATTTTTCAGGACCAAAAGAGTTCGCTGCTGTTTTTTACAGTCTTCAAAGCTGGAGTCTATAACATTTATCTCTTCCTAGTTTTCTTACTTTACTGCTGTATGGTTCTCGTTTATCTTTAATCCTTTTAATTTAAAACTGTGAGTCTCACTATATTCTATGGGAAGCTAATCATGCAATTAGCACACAAATAAAGTAGAAAAATATTGAAACGGTTAAAAGTAGTATATTCATATTAGTTGCCTGGTGGCAATTTTATTATCGTTAGTGTTTTATCATCTTTGATATAAGGCACAAACATATGCATTTAAGTTGGGGCAAATGTACAGTTCATACTCTAATCTTTCCTTTGTAAGAGTATAGATTTTAATCAGATGACAAGAATCAAATTTGAACTTTTGTAGGGTATATTTGAAAGATTTGACCATGACAGGAGTGGAAGGATCGACTTTTCAGAACTGAGAGACGCTCTTCTAAGCCTTGGATTTTATGTTCCTCCTGTTGTGATGGATTTGCTTGTTTGCAAATTCGACAAATCTGGAGGCCAAAACAGGGCAATTGAATATGACAATTTCATCGAGTAAGTTTTATTTTCTCAGAAGCCATATCGGAATTTTACTACAATTGGATATGTGTACATTGCATGAAAGATTTCAAAGCTGGATTGCCATACAAGAGTGGTACGTCTTGATCAATATGCCTAGGTGGTTCAATTGGGACCTCATTTCTCCTGATGAGGTCTTCATTTACCTTTAATTTTGTCATCTTAATTTATAGATCTTTTCTTATCTTTAATCTCCTAATTAGATCTACATTTACCTTTAATTTTCAAATCTTAACTTATTGATCCTTTCTTATCTTTACCCTGCTAACTAGGCCTCCATTTACCTATAATTTTTTCATCTTAACTTATTAATCGATCATTTCTTATCTTTACTCTCCTAATTAGGTCTCCATTGACCTTTAATTCTTTCAACATAACTTACTGATCCATTCTTATCTTTACTCTCGTAATTAGGTCTCCATTGACTTCAATTTTGTCATGTTAACTTACTCATCTTTTCTTATCTTTAATATTTTTCTTTTATCTTCATGCAGGTGTTGCCTCACAGTTAAGGTAATCCATCAAACTATTTATCATGTACATTTACATCTACATTGTCATGTACACAAATATTTCTTAACTTGGGGTACTTTGTAGAATCTTCCGACGTATTCAGCTCTTGCTTGACAACCTAAACTCTTAATTTTTGCATGCTGATTTGACCTAAACTAACCATGCAGCACAATTGTTCTTATAAAACATGGTTATTTATGGAAGATTGATTACATTTAAGAAATAGTATTCTTAAATATTTTAATTCTAAGTCAAACTACAGTTAACTTTGGCTGATTGAAAAGGGAATATCTGGTCGACTGTAAAAAATGCAAAAAATGTAAGTATACGGAATATAAGGATTTAGGGTGGTTAAAATGCAAAAAATGTAAGTATACAGAATTGAAGGAAAAAAAGGAAATAAGTAGGTTTGGCGAATCTGTTCTAATTAATTCTTTCTTTGTCAAGCAATTCATATGATTGGATTTACTTTTATCAGATTTTTTATTTTTCTTTTTACTTAAAAACAGGGCTTAACTGAGAAGTTCAAAGAGAAAGACATGGCCTTCTCTGGTTCAGCAACGTTTACACATGAGTCCTTCATGTTGAGTGTTTTACCCTTTCTCATAGCCTGAAAAAACAAAGCTTTGTTTGTGTTATTTATGGGAAACGGATTTTTGGGTTTTTAACCACTTTCGAGTTTGAAATTTGAACCTGTTCCTGTTCAAACTTTTCATTTTGCATAATTTGATTTTTTTAAAATGGACTAAATCTTTTTCATCTTTGTGAAAATGATATTGTTCAAAACTGAATTATCCGCCCTTCAAAATGCACACAAAAGGAACACCGAAAAGAAGAAAATGAAGGAAAGAAAATAAATCATTTGCTTCACAGTAGTTGCAAACCCAAATTTAGAAAAGGGGAGAACAGACACTAAGGTCACAATATCTTTTGACAGCCCCAAAACATCTCTCCAGTTAAATGCGTATTACATGAAGAATGGACACATTAAATTGCAACAAACAAATTTGCATTAAACCCTAAATCAAATAACCTAAGTATAAGCAATATTATACGGATAAGTCGGGTTATTATTTCTCCCTCTAGATCCCTTCCAGTTGTTGCACCCCTCACCTTTGAACCGAATCTTTCTCACTCTAAAACCAGCATGAACTCCATTTCCATCTCTCTTTCGAACATTTCTCCTCTTCCAATCACTATTCCTCCTATCCCAAGAATTATTATTCCATGCTTTGTTATAAGAATACTCCTCCCTTTCCCAAGAGGAGGAGCACGACACCTCGTTATTCCCCCAAACTCGCTTATTTTCATTACTCCACGAATTATTCCAAGCACTGTTATAACGATCGTCCCATTTATCCCATGCCAAAGAACAAGACGCCTCATTATTCCTGCAACCCCTATTCCCATTATTCCATTTACTATTATCATCAAAACAATCTCCCTTTTTCTCCCAACCATTACTAAAATCATTTTCCTTCTCCACAAATCTATCCCAATTACTAACATCATTTCCCTTCTCAACATATTTATCCCAATTCTTAGACTCACTTTCCTTCTCAACATATTTATCCCAATTCTTAGACTCACTTTCTTTCTCAACATATTTATCCCAATTATTAGACTCATTTTCTTTCTCCTTCTCCTTCTCCTTCTCCTCATTATCACCCCAAGATTCCCATCCAGAAACTGGTATGCTTTTCTCAGCAAACTCAAGCGATTCCCATCCACTGGTACCAAAACCGGTACGTGCCAGTTCAGCAGTCTCAACTGGTTTTAATGCTCTTTCTATTTCTTCCATTGTTTCACGATCAATTACCAAATCATGGTCAATTCGGTCAATAAACATGTCTGGGTCAGGCAATTGCGGTACGGTAATTTCAGTTCTGTAGTGAAGAGTCTCAAATCTGGACCGGGCAGTGCGAAATGACTCTAATGCCCCTGAGTCGTCCCATTCGTCTATGTTTTTGTACGTTCTTTTGAATTTTTGAGCGTCGCGTAATCTCCACCATGGGATGGAAGTTAAGTACAGGATGAATTCTTTCTCTGTTGAGAGGCATGAAGTTGAGCCAGAAACTATTTAAAAGAAAAAAGATTGCTAAGTAGAAGAAATTAATAATTATTGGAGTATTTGTTTTATCGGTTTGGCTGATATTGACTAATCTTACAGATTTTACTGGTAGTGTTTTGACTGCACAATGCACATGAATACTATTTAACTACAAATTAAGATATAACTCTAATGAAAAATCTAACAGAATATAATTGATAGATAGATCATTCAAAGAATTTATCTTTAGGATTCTTCTAACAGAGATTAAAACGGGATACAATTAACGGGAGCCAGGACTTTTCAGCAAAGTATTGATCAAGATTGATACTGATCTTGCAAATTAAAGAGGCAATCTTGCAAATCAACGAGGCAATTCGCAAATCAAAGAGATAATCTTGCACAAATCTAACATAAACCACACGATACCATTCAAAACTGAAGGATTTCATGCGAAATCTATCATTTTTTACGAATTTGCTACTAAGTTCCCCCACATTATAGAAAAACCAATCCTAAATCAAACTGCGCTTTAATTCATACAAGTACGGCATTAAGAACCCTAATTCAAAACAGATCAACCGAAACAAAATCTTGAAAAGAAACTCACCGTGAGATTGAGATTTTTTCCAAGAGATCGATTTATCACCTCTCCCGTCCTTGCAGTAATAATCCTTCTCTCCGCTCCAAGACCCTTTCCATTCACCCATTTTAAACAACAGGAGTACTTCCTCAAATTTCTCCAAAATCGCAAAATAAACTGGAAAATAGAACGGGGGCGATTATTTCAGAGAACTCGAAGGGTTCTTTGCCAATGTTACGAGGATTTGGGAATTTTTGGGCGAGGTAGTGATGTGTGCTGTCAGAGATGAGAATCGGACGGCCCATTTGTACTTGATCCAATTTCTAGAAGCTTGGCATGATAACCGTCTCCCCTTGCGTCCCTTCGGTCTCGACTTGCAAATTGCCACCCTTGTTTGAGAGTGCGGAATCGCTTCCGTACGATTTGGACATCCGCCAGAAGTTCGCGTGGACACGAGTAGAGATCTTCTGTTTTGGAGATTAGCGAGCAATCTAGTTCTTCATAAAAAATTCTATCTCATTCAAATTGCAAACTGAATTTCGAATGTATGTCTTCCATTCTAACTCCGAAAAATAAGAGATTAATCAAATAAAAGAGAAGACCAAGAAATAAATAAGCAAGACGGAAGTTCATTCAGACCTACATCCGCTTCTCTCTCCCGGATCAGGAAGATCCGAGATATAAATTTTAATAGCATAATCTCGTACCTTTATTTCCTTTATGATGATCCTAGGGAGGGTTTTAACCCGTAGGTTCCGTTACGCATGTAACGTACATGGTATGAACTTTAATTTCTTGTTTTTCTTTGACTTAATTGTATTTCACTGATCCGTTTCTTTTGGTTTTTCTTGAATTTCTTGAATTCTTGAATTTCTTGAATTCTTGAATGTCTTGAATCTTGAATCCACTTCCGCTGCGTCAAGAACGCTCAAGAAAACCCAACAGTATATGATACAATTGGAAGTGTTCCTACCTAAATAGTTATGCAATAAGGGCTAATTCTCAATGAAATGCGGATCTTGACTCACTATGAAACCTCATTTAGTTCGAGTTTCCGAATCAATACTACTGAAAGTGGTCGATTTGAAGAAAAATAGTAGGAGTACAATATAAGAAACACCAATACAATACAACCCTAATGAATAAATAAAAATGCACTCAATATTTTATCATGTAGAATAATGACAACCAATAACAATTCAATTCGGTTGAATTTGCGTTCTATCCTTGAGAAGGATAAGCTCAATGGGTCAAACATCCTTGACTGGATTAGAAATCTGAGAATTATTCTCAATGCTGAAAATAAACTACATGTCATAGAAAAGGCTTACACTGAGGAACTAGAACAGGGAGCCACAAGGGTTGTTCGGGATGCGTACAATAAATACGTCAAGGATAACATAGAAGTAAGTTGTCTCACGCTAGCAACCATGACCTCTGAGGTCCACAAGCATCTGGAGGACATGGGTTCTTATGATATGATCATAACTCTCAAGGAAATATTCCAAGAGCAAGTTATAGTTGAGAGCTACAAGGCGACCGTCTCTCTAACTAATACGAAGATGGCTGAAGGTTCATCTATGAGTGCTCATGTGCTTAAGATGAAGAGCTATCTTGATCAATTTGAGAGACTTGGTTTACCTAGCTCCCCTCGGTTTAGTTCAATTTTTTTTAAAGTGCATGGTGAAAGCAAAATTGGAACATAAGACACAATGTTTAAGTCTTAAAAAAAAAAAATGCCAATAAAATACAATGTTAAAAAGTATTTATATGTGTAGGAAAAGATCATAGATTCAAATTCCAACAAACGCAATATAACACATATTTAACAAAGTCTCTCGACCCAATGAGATAAATATTTAAAAAAAGTTTTGGTATTGTGAAAATCAATAACAATGGAGTTTTTTTTTCCATGTATTAGATTTTAATTTTTGTAGTTTTGTGAAAAACAATAGAAATTTTGTTCTTTCCATGTATTAGACTTCAATTTTTGTGGTTTGTAAAAATAACAAAAGATTGTTTTTTCCCATATATTACACCTCAATTCGATTTTTTTAGTATTGTGAACATCAATAACAATGGAGTTTTTTTTCCATGTATTAGATTTTAATTTTTGTGATTTTGTGAAAAACAATACGAATTTTGTTTTTTTCCATGTATTAGACTTCTTATTTTGCGGTTTTGTAAAAATAAGAATATATTATATTTTTCCATGTATTACCTTAATTCGATGTTTTTGGTATTGTGAAAATGAATAACAATGAATTTGTTTCAAAGTATTAGACGTTAAATTTTGTGATTTTGTGAAAAACAATACAAATTTTGTTTCTTCTATGTATTAGACTTCAATTTTTGTGGTTTTGCGAAAACGACAAAAGATTTTTTTTTCCATGTATTAGACCTCAATTCATTTTTTTGGTATTGTGAAAATCAATAACAATGGAGTTTTTCTCCATGTATTACATTTTAATTTTTGTGGTTTTGTGAAAAATAATACAAATTTTATTTTTTTTCATATATTAGATTTCAATTTTTGTGGTTTTGTGAAAATAACAAAAGATTGTGTTTTTCCATGTATTAGACCTCAATTCGAATTTTTTGGTATTGTAAAAATAAATAACAATGGAGTTTTCTCCATTTATTAGATTTTAATTTGTGTGGTTTTGTGAAAAACAATACAAATTTTATTTTTTCTATGTATTACACATCTTATTTTGCGGTTTTTGTGAAAATAACAAAATATTATTTTTTTGATGTTCTGCTCATCATGGACATAGGGATGTCAAGTCTGGAATATAGGTATGTGTTAGAGAACACATACTGGACTGACCACACTTCGAGAATATGCAAGGTATATGTCATTAATGATTCTCATATGAATAGGGTGCTTGTTCCTACGACCTGAGGTCACCGTGGATTCCTGTATGTGGAACTGCATACTATAATATGATCTTACGTCATCCGTAACGGGATGATCATTATGTTCATCATTTGGTGTGCACAGAATCATGACGAGGATTGTGAGTGACCAAGATGGGATTTGTTCCTCTCATCAAGAGAGAGATATCTCTGGGCCCCTAATGAACTAGGACTGAAGGAAATGTATAGCCATGCTCAAAATGGATTAACATGTGTTGTTAATATCATTTTGTATTTGTTCAGTCTAATTCTCTATCAGGATTGAGATTTTGATCAAACTCAAGGATGACATACTTCCATGCCTTGTGATCAAGACATATATCGTAGAACAACAGGATTAAGCAAATGTCTATTCAGGTAGGATTATGATCGCTCATCATTTCATTTAACATGAGTAGTCATGACATCAGTCTAGAGGTTACTCATGACTTATGATCTTTAGAAGATCATTGCCAGCGTTAAATGGAACCTACACGGTCATACAATGAACTCCATTCATATGGGATAAGAATACCTTAAAACCGTTGTACATGAGATGTACAAATTGGTGAACGAAATAATCAATCATTAGATGATTGATTGTGCAAAACAGCACACTTTCGTTCTGAACGGTAGGCTTCCGTTCGGAACGGAAGGTGCCAGTTTCTTGGCCGCAATGTTTTCGCAGTTTTGGAAACAATTTTCCATTCTGAACGGAAGCATTCCATTCTGAATGGAATATGCGTAGAAAATTATGTTTTCCGTTATTGTAATTGAGCACTCGTTCGCCTTCCTCTCTAGTATAAATAGAGAGGCAACCCCTCTCTATTATATATACAATTCTAAAGCATTAGATGCCGTCTAATATAGAAATAGAGAGAGAGAGTTTAGAGGTAATTTTGGAAAGTATTTCCGGACTCATCTTGCCGAGTCCGGTAATTCCGTGTGTCTGAAGTTCGTGTGGATACGAGTAGAGATCTCCTACTTTGGAGATAAGCGAGCGATCAAGTTCTTCATCCCTAGGAAGAGCAAGGAGGTTCGCGGAGTCGAGATTCAGGAAGGATAGGGCTGCAAGTCAGAATCGTTCAGACCTATATCCGTTTTCCGTCTCGCAAATCAGGAAGATCCGAGGTATAAATTTTAATAGTTAATATTGTACTCTTATTCCCTTAACGATGATCCTAGGGAGGGTTGAACCCGTAGGTTCCGTTGTGCATGTAACGTACATGGCTACGGGTTACCCAACAAAGAAATGGTTGGGATATAATTTCTTGATGAGAGACCTACGAGAAGTCACCTACGTGCTAGGAATCAGGATCTATAGAGATAGCTCTAGAAGGCTTATAGGTCTGAGTCAAAGTACATAGATAGACAAGGTCATGAAACGATTCAGAATGCAAGAATCCTAGAAAGTGAAAGGCAACACGTAATCATCAAAGGCATAGCGGAATAAAATTTTACCCGTTTCCTACCTGAGGATCTGTGTATTATCAATCAAATCAGAAAAAAAATCTTATTTATACCTCGGATTCGGCTAATCTAGTTTGTAGGGCTTTGCGATTCGTCTCCAAACGATCTCCCTGCGTCTCTTGCGGATCTGATCAAGAAAGGCGCTATGATTCCAGCACAGCCCTCTACACATATCCACACACGACTGACTCCTTGGCGGAGAAATCGAGATTACTAGATCCGTTTTCTCTTTCACTCTCTCTCTCAATAAGGCGGCTAGGGTATTCAGAGTCTACTGACCTAATCAGACGAACCCTTCATCCATTTATAGCATCTCATGCTTTCGCCTCTTCACCTTCCTTTTCATTTTCTGTGTCCAACTGTAATGTGTATTTTTATACACATTTTTAGGGTTTTTATCATCTCAAATTCAATCATAATTCACATTAAATGTATGAAAAATGCTCATAATTCATAAAACATAATTTGAAACCTCTTAATACATTTTTGTGTGATTTTACAGGCAAAAAGGCCATAAAATGAAGAATTGGACCAAAACGCAAATAATGGGGCAAAGATGGCCAACTAAAAACCTCAAACACTCTACAAAAAATTCCCCAAACTTTTACGACAATTCAAAAACCTTCTACAACCAAGTCAAACCGAGCCAAACGCCAAAAATCGCCAAGTTGACCAAAAGTCAACTTCTCCAAAATGGGTCAAACGGTATACCAAAACGAAGAGCTCGACGAAACGAACCCAACGGTACAATCCTTGTGATCAGAAACCTTCTAGAACTCTCAGAATCACCAATTGAAAATCAGGTCAAAATTGGTCAAAGTCAACGAATTGACCAGGTCAAACCCATCTTCTTCAAACCTCATAATTCACAATTCTGCTCGAAATCGAACAAACAAGCCATCCATGGATTCAGCATGATGAGACGAACATGCTAGTGCCATTTTCCGGTCTTGAAAGTTCCGGCGATCGCCGGAATTCGGCCAAAACAAGTGCGAAAAACGGACCGAAACCATGGTTGATCTGCCGTGCCATCCACCATCATCCATTCGAGCCAAGACCGATCTCATTCTCTTCTCCATCGTCTACCCTTTCTAACCGTATGAAGAACTCATCGAATGATGCGAAATCGAGCGAGAAATCCGTGTTTCCGTAATCTGTTCGACGAAATCCTCAATGAACTTTTCAATCTTAATGATCCAACGGTCGAAATTTCGGCAGTGAAATGAACTCGATCGGTCTTCTTGCATTTTTCTCACGAGGTGATGATGTTTGACGCATCGAACAGCATCAGTGGGGTCTCGTAATGGATTCCGAAGCCTCAATTCGATAGAAAAACAACTTGAAATCTCGTTTTGATTCATGATTTTGTGTTCTGATGGGTTATTTTCGCTGAGTTCGGTTAATGGCGGAAATTCGTGAGTTAAGAGAAGAATTGACGCATAAAACGCAACGCAGAGCATCGTGAGGAAGTGAGGAAGGAAGCCTGAGCTCTGGTTTGAGCTGCCGCTGCTCAAAGAGCGAGCTTGAAGCTCGAACAGCCATCAATGGCGGAAACGAACTGAACGGGAGAAAAATGAGGAAAACTCGATGAACTCTCAACCATTTTCTGTGTTTCAAAGTTCTGTAGATTCGTGGCGATGAGAGGAAGCAATCTGGATCGAAAACTCGAGCTGAAATGAAGCAAAATGGCGAGTTTGATCACTGAGTTCAGAAACGGGTAAAATGGAGTCAGAATCCGATCAGGAATTGGATCCAAAATCCATCATTGCGAAACCAAAACCCATCAGAAGATTGTTTTAGGATGGATCGCACGCTCGCACGCCACAGAAAACCGAAACAACCGTTATTCAAACTCAGCTCCAACGTTCATCAGAAGACGACTCGTTTCACGCGCGTTCGACCCGTTCCGCCATAAAAGATCAAACGGACATTCAAAAACTCAGCGCCATCTGAAGAATAGCACGCGACTCGTTTCACGCGACTTATGACCCGTTTCAGCGTAGCAAATCCAAGTGGGGACCACTGTCAGTCTCAGTAATGCGATTCAAATCGCATCTGAACTGAAATTCAGTTCAGTTTCGCGCGAGTAAACGGATGAAAAATCCGATGATTCAAAATCGTTCGTTTCTCAACCAAATTCAAGGAAATTTGGCACAGATCTTCAGTACACCCCACTTGATCTGCCTGAGCCAATGGAATCGCTCGGTTTGTCCCCCACTCTCCAGACCAGCCTCTCTATAAATTCGACCGATAAACCCATTCATGATCATTCATTCTTCCATTCTCCAAATTCTTTCAACACACCACTCTCCAATCATCTTCTTTAAGCTTCAGTAACTCCATTACTGAATCTCAGAGCTTTTCGAGCTTCAATTTTCGAGTTTGAGTGAAAATTCACCATTTCGGGCTGATTTTGGTGAAAAAGGCAATTGATCGATTCCGGCTGGATCAAGCATCAATTGGAGGTTCAAATCGACTCAAGGAAGCTTCTGGTTGATCTTCTACGTCTCGGTTTGATCCAATTTTCATTTAATCTCTTGTATCCAATTTTAGATCACAAGATCCAATTTGTAAAAAAATATGATGAACACATGCCTAATTTCGGTTGATCTTATCATGTGTGAGTAGAATCTTGTAGGGATAGGCCTTTTGTGATTGAATTGTTTGAAATCTTGCTTTAATTTGAATTAAATTGACTGATTTGGTTACTGTTCATAATGTGCTGTTAAATCTGGTTTTTCTTGATTTAATCGATTTGGTTGAATTAATTAGGTCATTTAGAACTGAATTTTCCTGCATGTTAGTCCATTTTATCATCTTGAATCTTTGTTGAGGTTTTTGTTTGATTTAGTGAAGTTTTTAGTTCAAAAATTGAGATCAAACACTAGTTGATTGACTGGTGTTTGATCTGAAATTTTGATCTATTTGCTGAGTTTTTCTGGTTGGAAATAATTCAAACTTGTTCCAAATCTGATAAATTGAATATTTTGTGATTAATGATACAATTTTTGATCAAATTGCCTTAAAAATCCCTACTTTTATCCTCTAAATTCAAAAATACATTTTTCTGCATTTTGTTTCTGTCAGTTTCAGTAAAAAATTGTTTGACTTCAGATCTGGTCAAAGAAAATTAAAAAAAAAATATTTGGTGTTTCTTTAGATATTTTAGAACAACTTTCATATAATATGTGCCCAATGCTTTTATGTTAAATTTGTAAGATAAAATCTGTGCAAAGTTTTGATTTTTTTAAATTTTCTGTTTTGATTTTGAATCTGACTGTTTTTCTTCGATTTTTAGAAATTAGTAAAAAAAATCCTATAAATAAAAAATCTAGTTCTCAGTAAATCATTTTGAAGTGTAGTTTCTTGATCTGAATTTTAATTGAATTGTTGTTTGGATAAAATTTGAATTACATCCTCTTTTGTCATCACATACCATTCTCTGTCTAGTTCTGTCATATGTTCTGAGTTTTGACCATAATTTTTGGAATATCAGTCCTTTTGATCTGAGATTTTTACCACATAATCTGAACTTGCTTTCCTAATTTCTGTTAACGTTTGGTGATTTTTGAAGTAATGTTCGATTTTCTGTGATTTTATGAAAAACTCTGTTGATTGATTATGAAAAGTGTGGACTAAAACGAAAATTTACATAAAAAATATGAATAAAAGTGATAATTGATTTGCCTTGCATTGTGAAGATCTCATTCTCTAGTTTTCATTGACATATCATTTGTAACTTTTGGACATTTGGAAATATTATTAAAGAATTTTCAAAAGAATTGTGTACGAACTCGATTAAATTCCATCTAATACATCATTAACCTTCTTAAACAATCTACAACATTTGAACAAACAAAACCTACTTTTGAAAAGAATTGTAATATCTCAAGGCCATTCTCCTTGTGTTCGACCCCTAAAACTCAAAAGACCACATATACACTTAAGAGTAAGCTAGGGAAAATTATAAATATTTTTGCTAAATTGTGTGAAATTTAACGACGGTTTTGCGCGGTTTACAAATGGCGCCGTTGCCGGGGAGACGGCTTTAATTGAGTTTATTACTAACTTCTAATAAATTGTCTAGTGTTTTTGTTTCATTTGAATTTTGAAGGTGCATGAGAAAGACGAGATCGCAAGGCGAAGTGCACACACCTGTAAAGAAGGACATTAACAAACATCTAAGAAAGGTGAAGAAAGATAAGGCACGAAACAAGCAAGACGAAACTTACTCAAGGCAAAAAGAACGTAGCGAGGCTTCTCCTTCCATCCAAGGGCCTCAAGAAGAAGAAGAACAAAATTGGGAGCAACAACGAGTTTTAATTTTAAACACTTTTTCAATATTTTATGTGATTTACGGGTGAATTTTATATGATAAAAACCCTAAAAATATGTATAAAAATACTTATTACATTGGGTTATCATTCATTGATTAGTAAGTCAATTTATGCTTGAGCATTTATCTTAATTTTTGATGTTGTAGAAAATTTGATTGTCTCATATATATTCTCAAAGAAACATTATTATATTTATACAAAAGTTTTGATTTTATATAATTTTACTGTATTTATATGTTCTTATTTTCGTTTTAGGTAATAGAGAACACTCAAATGGCAGTTACGGTTATGGATATGCCTAGTAATATTTTTTCTTGTCATGAACAATAACATTTTGGATTTGTCTCAGTAATAATGGATAGTGATATGTTTAATGTTTTATGATTAATTTTTTTGATGGATTATTCGGCTTATGATCCGTCAAAGATTAATATTTTGGCTTTTGTGTTATTTTGACTTTTGTGTTATAATGGCCGATTTATTTTAATATTTTTGTGTCAAATACTCAAAATTAGAATTTTATATTATGTAACTTAGGTTATGTTATGGTTTTTAGACTTTGTATTATGTTATGTTATTTTGATCATTTTATGAGGTTATGTTATGATACGTACAATACATATTATATTTTTTTTACTTCAAAATATAAAGATCACATATTAATATACAATAATATTTCGTACAAAAAAATGAGCAAAGTATTAACGCTATAACTAACCATGTCATGGAGTTGTTGTTGATTGTTTGCAAGTAAAAATAAATTTTAAATTCAATAGTTTTAACAAACGGCCCATTTGCGATCAAATTATTCGAGTTTCAATTTCGGATCATCGATTTTAAGATTCAAGTCATTTGGATTCGAGTCATCGGGTTTAGGTTTCGGGTCATTCGGGTTCAGGTCGTCGGGTTTAGGTTTCGGGTCGTTCTGGCTACGGATCGTTCGGGTCGCGGGTCAGTTCGGGTTCGGGTCATTTCGGATTTCGGGTCACTCGTGTTCGGTTCGGGTCGGGTCGGGCAGGTTTTTGGGGTCGGGTCGGGCAGGTTTTTCGGGTTAGATCGGATTTGCCAGCTCTATACAAGGGTATGATTTGATTTTTATAAGTTATAACCAATCAATAAATTCAAGCATGATACGTCGTTACCTTGATGTGAATTCAAGATCTGGATCGCGAATATCATTGGCAACATATATTCCGTCCAAAGCATCATCATCACTGTACAAAATTAATAATAAAATTATTATTGATTACATGTTTGGCATCAAATTATCATATTTAACATGCACATGATTGGCATCAAATTATCATATGCAACAACATTCAGAATGTTGGTTGTCACCTGTTATTGTCGTGATTAGGAGACTCTTCTCCATTTTCACTCCCACCATCTCCATCTGATCACTGTCTTTTTGATAGAACTTGTTTAGTGATAATATTAAGCAATTGAAACATGTAATCCCTCAAAATCCTTTTAATTTAAACATAAATGCTTATGGTTTACCTGGTCTTGAAACGTGGCCAAGTGTTGTCTCCTGCCTGAAAATCATCACCTAACTCATCTCCCTCTCCATTACTACAAAACACATGAAATATTAATTCACACATGTGTTTAAATAAGATTAGTACATGGTTGGAATCGCTGCATTAAATAGATCCTCCATTTGTTTTGGTAAAAAAAATGCATTATGAGGGGCTCCATTAATGAAGTGTGCTAGTAATAAATGGCATTCAAGTAGAAAATGACTGAGCAAGATATGATTCAAGTTGGGGGAGAGAGAAACACACTGTACACCTGTTACTTTAGACATTTAGAACGAGAATAATCATTACACTACAAGGGGTCAACGGTACGCGGCGATTTGATTGTGTTGAGCAAACTAGAGTATGGAATGCCATCATCATGCCTCGCGTATTGTGCAATATCATTATACACTTAGTGGTAAAACAGATAGTGCTAAATGGAAACAACTAACTTTTAATTGATCTGTTAAGAAATCTCGTGATGCAACACTCTAGAGGCAAAATTACTACCACGATCATCATGATGATGTCAATGAGGGGTTGTGGGGGAACAGGGGGCGGTTAATAATTTTGCTAAACCAAAAGAGTAGTAAGAATAGGGCTAATATCAGCCGAGATCAACTTGTGATATATTGTGATATTGACAAGTTAGATATGATTTTCCGTTTTCTCATATTTCCCCTGCCGAATGCAATATGCAAAATATTAAAACTACTTATAATTTTAGCACATGATTAATTATGAGATTTTTCAAAAAAAAAAAATCATTTGTGCTAAATAGATAATAATGACTATTTGCTGCCTACAGTTTGAAAAGAAAAAGAAAGAAAAATAACAAATAATCCATATATCTCGATGGTGTATTTAGGTTGGAAAGATAATCTTTCTAAATTCAGAAACTGAGTTTTCGCTCTAAGGCCACCAAAAATATCTGATCGACCCTGGTCTCTGCGTCTCTATTTTCTCATCTTCTCTTTACTAGGCCGTCTTCCTCATTCCCCCTCTATAACCTCGCACTTTCCTTCTCTTTTAATGGCTCTTTTTTTCATTTTTCTTCAATTTGATTGTATTTTGATTTCAATATTCTTTTGTCCATCGGAGAATGGAATTTCAAGAGAAAAAACCTACGTGGACGAACGTACGAAATATAATGGTCTTAATTAAGATTCAATTGTATGTTTTTTGTCATTAAAAAGGTAAATAAAAACTTTTTTGGTTACTTTTGTTTTATCACCACAATGATCATTATTAATGGAGAAGCCTAAGGACATTTTAATTAAAAAAATTATGGCAACTCTATGTTGATTATAAAGGGATCTTTTGTAATTATACAATTACGGGTGCAAATGGTGCAGCGCAGTTTATTTTGGTCCATATCCGAATAATTGTGAAATAAGTTGGTCCATATCCGAATAATTGTAAAATACGAACCTATTTTTTATACAAATTGTCAAAAGTCGGTATTCTATAATTTAATAACTTAATATAAAACATATTAGGTTTTGTCCCCGATATTAATACACATAGTTATATTTGAGAGCTATAAGGTAATATTCGTGTTATTCATTAAATATCTGTTTTAATTATCCGAATGTAATCTAGATTGTCAATATCTAAACTATATCCGTGTCAATTCTTATCCCAAAAAGAAATGGATATGTATATGACACGACCACTATCTAAATCTTATCACGGCTGTTTACACCCATATGTATAATGTGGTACAAACACCTCAATTTTTCAAAACCCTATACTTTCTATAACAATTAAGCCTCGTCTTTACCTAATTGTGCTTTTGTTGACAATTGAGGGTGCAATTATTGTTCAGTTTACCACTAATTTATCATTTTTTTGAGACAATTCATGATCGATGAGTTGTTAGATTTGCTAAATATTGAGCTAAATATTTTCGCCGTGAATTGAACTTGGGTCTCTCACAAGTTGACAGATGCCTTATTGCTTGAGCTAGTAAGTTTTGGCAATCACTAATTTATCATCAGTTATACTGTTACGCCGAGAACAACTGAAAACAAAGAAAATTGGCATAGAACAAAAAACTCATCTTCATTTTTTTTTTAAAGAAAATTGGAGAAGACTTTAAATCCCCCTTCCAAATGATTTTATATATATATATTAAAATATTTAAAACCTAATTCTAATTTCCATTTAAAGGACAAGCAGAGAAAGAAAGAAAACTAAAAAAAATAAAAAACTTGCGGGCCTAAACAGGCCTAAAGCACAAATCCCTTCTACTATAAAGCCAGGAATAAAATTACATGATTTTATATTCTAACTTTTCAAGTACTATAACTACTGTCTCTAGGAAATGAAAATCCTACTTCTCTCTAGATCATTCAGACCATTCATCTCTTTCTTCTCTTACAAGACTGGCATTAAAGCAATATATGAAACTGAAAAATCACTTAATCCAGAATTCACTTTATTATTTTTAATAAGCAAAAAGATTTCTTCTCTTAAAAAATTCCAGTATTTTTTGAAAAATTCTCCATTATATTCATCTAGACCAGAGGATTTATTATTGTTCCTTTTTTCTATCACAATATCTAATTCTTCTATTTGTAAATCCTCATTTAAAACTGACAAGTCATGTATTTCCTCTTGAAAAATCTGAGCTACATCAAAAGTGGCTGTGTTTTTCTCTGTTTTAGAAACTGTTCTAATTAAACATTTATAAAAATTAAATAGAACATTTGTTTTTTTCTTGTAATTTGATTGTTCTAAACTTGTTTCGGGATTTATTAAACTGAGGATCATTAATTTGTTTTTATTAACAGTGGCATAACTGTGGAAAAAGCTTGTGTTGTAATCAAAATTATTAATCCAATGGAAGTTGGTCCATTGTTGCCAGCATTTCTCTTCTTCTTTAATAAGATCTGAAATTCTTGTTCTTATCAATGATTTCAACCAATTTTCTAATTGATTTAATTTTTGTGTTTCTTCCTTTTTCTCCAACCAGTTTAATATTATTTTACTGTTTTCCTTGTATTATATTGTATTTCTTGTAATTTGTATTCTATTGGTTCAATTTCCCACCTAGAGAGGAAAGTTTGACATATAATTCTTTTAGTGAGTGGAGTATTATGAGGTTAAATGCTATGTTATAATACTGCCTTCTTCTGGATTGTATAACCATGAGTTTTCAAATCTGAAACCTCTATGGATTGGAAAACATGAATTGGTTTTGAGGAGGATTGGGTTATGGTCTGAACTCGTATTGATTAAGGATGATTGTGTAAAGGTTGGGAATTTTTTAGACCAATCTAGGTTAAATAAGAATCTAGCTAACTTAGCTTTGCCTTGTAGAGGTAGATTGATGAGATTTAAGTTGGAAATAAAACCTCTCAGTAGTCTGGAGTCAAACCAGGTTCTATTACTGGTGTTTGATCTTTCTTCAATTGAGCCTACAAGGTTGAAATCACCCATTAACAACCAAGGTACTAATTTTTCTTCTAAATTTTTCAATTCTGTCATAAAATTCTTTTCGCCCTATTTTGTTTGCGGGTAGTAGTCCCCTGTAAGTTTAATACTTGTACCATCCCATTTGCAACTTAGAGTGACAATGATTGAGTATTTTTTTTTTGTGTAACTTGAGAGATTAAATAAGAGAAGGGCCCGAGCGAACCTCATTAGTCGTCGTGGTCCAATCCGAACATGACCTCTTACGCCCCGCAAGACATAACTATCTATGACGACACCATGAGAGAAACAACAGATCCCAATTTCAAAATTGGCCAGGCACTAAAAACTATTTCGTTCTAATAAAATTTCAATAGAAAAAAAATCTGATTTTGTTGAGATTTTACCCATTTATTTTCATATAGTAAAAAAAATGCGAGAAACAAACAATAAAACGGAATGACGTGAATTTTTTTCAACAGGTTCAAGGATTAGATGCATTGGCGGACAAGGCTGATATGTCAGCAACTACAGCTGAGAATTTCGTGTTCAGTGAAGGAGAAGAGCTGAGAATTTCGTGTTCAGTGAAGGAGAATTCAAAGGAAGTAAGTTCAGTTACGAACCTACAGCAATATAGTTTAACTAATCCACTTCAGCAATATATGGTACCATCTTGAGCGGCAATGCCCGTTATATCTAATCTACAGCAATAAAGTTTAACTAATCCACTTCAGCAAAGCACCAACTTTCGTTCAAAAAAGTTGATTCTCATTATTAATCAATTAATTCTCCTTCATCAAAAAAGAAATATTATCAAATTTTTCTTATAAATATCACCTAATTATTTCAGTAATATAACTTAATTGCCATCATCAATCCAGCAACCTATTATTTCAAGTAAAACCAGAGTGAAACAAGGAACAAAAGGCTTGTGATGCTAAAGAACTAGCATAATTAACCTAAATATAAGACCTATATAACAGTCTAAATTACAGATAAAAGATCAGACAAGAAATAAACTCAAATTAAGTCCCTCTGCTCCATTAAATTTGACAACATAAATAGATGCACCACCTCATAAAAGAATAACAACATCAATAGAGGATTTAAATACACCACCTCATTTTGCTTTTCTTAGCCCATTCAATTAACATAATAACAACCCCAAATAAGTAAAATGATTAGGTTAATGAAGTTTCTCATTCAATTAAAAAAGCATGTACAACACTCACATTTTTAATCACCTCGATAAAACTCAGCTTTTGTCAACTCCAGTAGATAAAAGCAAGCAGTCTTAACATATCGGTACATATAATGGTATTATCATGTTCCAATACAAAAACATTCGAAATGACTAGAAAGGTAATTGTGAAATATTATTCCAATTAAGTGGATTATTCACAATAAAACATAAGAAAGATCAAATATTAACTCTAGAACCTTAAATGAAGGTCTATCTCTCAAAAAAAAAAAATCAATTTACATAAATATCTCCACCTCACTATGACCTCTCAATTAAGAAAAATGAAATTCACTAGTAATCTCATGTCAAAATCGAACTTACCGGCAATGATAAAATGTCACAAATTCTTTCCCCCATAAGCGGAACGATAAGCCTTTGCAAGTTCAGGAACTACATTTTCATACGGCTCCACATACTTCTCTACAAACCTTTCCTCTGGCATCCCACAAGCATGAAAGAGACTATAATTTCTACTCAGCTACCTCTCTCTCAAGATACTCAGCACACCATGCCTTGGTACCAAGTTTTTCTCTAAGCTCCTTGCCAAAATAATTGGCTGTGAAATTATACTGTTCGGATCAATATCAGCCTCTTTTACAAGGAAATCCATCTTGGCTTTCAATTTCTCGTCAGAAAGTCCAAAAAGCGTTGGAAACTTCTTAAAAACACATGATACTTCTTAAAAACTCCACCTTTTTGTCCCAAGATTCTTTCTTGAAAGAACCGACTAGTCGTAGCGCTGCGCAGAACATGCCAGATCAACGTGGAAACCGTAACTCCTCTGTCCGCTCAAGGATCTTCTTAAAGAATCTAGATTTCCACACATGAACCTGCATCCCCTTGAGAGTATCTTGATTATATCATGTTGCGATAATCCATATTCTTTAATAGCTCCAATTTGGGTAGCCAATGAGTATCAACGTTCTGAGTTATCAACAACCCATTCCTGAGGACAATCTTTAACAAGACCTCATCACTATTGCCTACAAATTCTCTCCAATACTGGAGCTTTGGGAGTAATCTTTCGAGTTGAGGGCTCAAACAAATCAACTGGACGAGTGTTTCTCCAGTGAATCCAGCATCAATTAAATCACGGGCCCGCGCGAGGACTTCATCGACCCTGGAAGATAGAATAATTGGTTGAAACGAGATGAGGCTTTTGATTTGGGCATCGGACAAACCAGTTTTCTTTAAAAATCGAATGATCGAATCAGGTCGATTGGGGGTTTTAATCGGGGAGAGGTGTTCGGACGCGGAGTTCTTGAGGGCTCGGCCAGGCGAGAATCCCAAGGAGGAAATGAGGTACTGGGCGATAAAAGAAATGCCTTTTTCTTGCTCGGATTGAGTGGAAAGGGCGACGAAAGGAATGTCCTTTTGTTGCTCGGATTGAGTGGAAAGAGAGAGGCGAAGGAAACAGGGACGGCAGATTAGGTGGCGCCGGTAAGAAGATGAGACCGACTTTGCTAGGAAAGACATGGCCTTGCCTTTAATTTCGAAATGAGATGTATGTCGAGGAAGCGGAAGGAGCTTCAGAAGAGGGATTTGAGTTTTTTTGACTGAACCATTCTTGGTAGAAGAGGCTTTGGATTTTTTTACTGAACCGTCCTAGAGACATCATTTATTTCCCTTCCCTTTCCTTATGTCGCCCTCACTGATTTAAAAATAAAAATCTGAACCGAGCCGCCTAAACCTCCCCTTTCCTTCCTCGCCCTCTGAATTTAAGGGTGCGCTCCGGAAGAGGGAAAAGGAGGGGAGGGAAGGAGAAGAGAAAATTTTACTTGTTCTAATATTTTATTTTGAAAGAGATGAACGAAGAGAAGGGGACAAAAAAATTTATTCAAATAAAAAAATTTCTAAATTTTGTCTCCTCCTAAATCGATCCAAATTGAAAGGTACGTTCTCTCTTCCTCTTCTTCCCATCCCTCCCTTCTTCTGATCTCCCGGTCGTTCTTCAGTGTCCCTCGTGCAGTGCCTCTATTTGCCGCGCTCTCTTCCTCTCACACACATGGTGTCAAGTCATGGTGGCGTCGGAGCAGGCTTTTGCTCTCCTACGAGCTCGCCTTTGCAGCCCCACCTTCATCCACTCCGCCTTTAAATCCTTTCCTAGCACCAACTTCAGGTTCTCTCTCTCTCTCTCTATCTCCTCACAACATTTCCCCTATATTGTTTCCATTAATCCTTCCCCATTTTGCTACAATCCACTCCATTTTTGCAAATCGATTTTCTCTATCTGGTTTTTCATTAAACAAACTTGCACAGAAATCCATATTGAAAAGTACCCAAATAACTGTTTAGAACTGCAGATTATGTATAATTATATATGTGTTTTTGTTATTTCGTGATCCCTGATGAAATCCGAATCATCATTTATTACAGCAAGCTCAAATTTCTCATTACGAGCTCCATTTCAGAGGGCTGCAACAATTCCGTTCTTCTCCTGGCCCACGTGGCTCCGGCAAAGCTGCGGTAATCTCCTTTTCTTGTATAACTGAGCCGTGATTGAAATTTCTTATTGGCATCTTCATGAGAAAATTGCTAAACGAAAGAACAGATCTTCCTTTGTTACTGAAATTAGGTTAATTAGTGCTCATTACTGCATACTTTGCCAAACAGAATTAGTTGAAAAGAGAGATTTAATAAAATGTTGATTTTTGTTTAGGTGGTTGATTTGGTTCTAGAAGATCTGAAATTGGAGCATACATATAGTATCTCTGTGGTATGACTTACAACTTCTTTTTATTTTTAATTTATATAATTCTTGTGAGTTTCTGTAATATTTTGAGACAAGTTGATGCAAATTTGGTTACACCCCGGACCCATTTTTTTCACCCGAGATGTAACGGTCATATATCCCAAGGATATACGGCACTAAAAATCGAATTGCAGCGGAATTATCTTAGAATAATTACAAATCAAGTATCTAAATAATTATTTTTATATTTATTACTTGTATTAAATTATCTCGTGTTTGACGTCACTCAACCCGATACCCCAAATAACGGAACCTAAAATCTGAAAATGGGAAAATAAGGGGGGTGAGTACAAAACTCAGTAAGGTTTTGCCCGCATATACTTTTTCCTTTGTTTATATTTGTTCTTCCGTACAAATATTATATATATTATAAGTACCTATAATGATAGTAATATTTAATCTGGAACTTCTATTTATGAGATAGAGCTTATATGGCTCAAATTAATATTTTTATTAATATGAGAATTTAAAGATAATATTTAAAGATATTTTGAGTAAGTTACGGGATATAGTGAGATGTGTGAAAAGTGATATTTGAGAGAATGCAGCCGTACTTGGTAGAGCGAAACCAGGGCCGCTGATTCAAATAGGTGAGAAGCCGTACTTAGTAGAGCGAAACTAGGGCCGCCGATCACCCAATAACGAGCTCGGAAAGACTTGTATCTGTGCGCGTACTCAAGGCCACGGAGCATGATCTAATGTGTGTATGTGCGTACGTGAAGAGAAGTTAGAAAAATCGATATCCCAAATTAAAAGAAATTTAACTATGTTTATATTTATTACGATTTATCAAATATTTATTTATTAAAATTAGTATTATTTTTAACGTACGTGAAGCGTAACCTTACTGAGTTTTGTACTCACCCCCCTTATTTTCCCATTTTCAGATTTTAGGTTCTGTTATTTGGGGTATCGGGTTGAGCGACGTCAAACACGAGATAATTTAATACAAGTAATAAATGTAAAAATAATTATTTAGATACTTGATTTGTAATTATTCTAAGATTATTCCGCTGTAATACGATTTTTAGTGCCGTATATCCTTGGGATATACGACCGTTACATCTCGGGTCAAAAAAATGGGTCCGGGGTGTAACAGTAAATACGACCGTTACATCTCGGGTCAAAAAAATTGGTCCGGGGTGTAACAGTAATGACCATTACTGTTACACCCCGGACCCATTTTTTTGACCCGAGATGTAACGGTCGTTATCCCAAGGATATACGGCACTAAAAATCGTATTACAGCGGAATAATCTTAGAATAATTACAAATCAAGTATCTAAATAATTATTTTTACATTTATTACTTGTATTAAATTATCTCGTGTTTGACGTCGCTCAACCTGATACCCCAAATAACGGAACCTAAAATCTAAAAATGGGAAAATAAGGGGGGTGAGTACAAAACTCAGTAAAGTTATGCTTCACGTACGTTAAAAATAATACTAATTTTAATAAATAAATATTTGATAAATCGTAATAAATATAAACATAGTTAAATTTCTTTTAATTTGGGATATCGATTTTTCTGACTTCTCTTCACGAGATACAAGTCTTTCCGAGCTCGTTATTGGATGATTCGGCGGCCCTAGTTTCGCTCTACTAAGTACGGCCTATCATCATTCGTAAATCAGTGGCCTTGGTTTCGCTCTACCAAGTACGGCTATCCACGTTAACTAATTCCACTTTACAAATCTCACACACCATATCCCATAAAAATATTTATTTCTCAATAATATATTGTATTATTCTCAAATATTATATTTAGTATTGCCAAAATAATTTGGAAATAGTAAACGTATATGAGAGTAAAATCTCTTACATAACAAGGCATGGACTTGAATACTTCATGTTCGAAACTCTTATTCACCAAGATTAGCATATTTGCATATAAAACATTTGTTCTAAATAGAAACATGCATATTTGTTGTATGGAAGAAAAGTTAGGTTTGTGGTCGGATCAATTCCTGATGGTTATTTATGGATGATTAACTTACACATAAAGTCACTATTAAATTGTAAATACATTTCGGTTTTAAAATTAGAAAGATGAATGGACTCTAAAACATAACTCTCATACGTATTTATTGTATAAAAACTCCAACTTTTCATTGACTTGGTCAAAGGCCCATTAAAAATATGGTATTTGTTTTTATAAAATCGAAGTCTCAGTGACATTATATAAATATATTAAAATACATTTTTCAAAAAAATATGGGGTATAACAAATTTTACAGGTTAGGTTGAACGGTTTGCTTCATAGTGATGATAATTGACCTCTCAAGGTAAAAGCCATAAAGTGGCCTTCTTTAAATCACCTACATGAGTTCTTAAATTATGTAAAGTCTAATATAATTTAATTAAATGTATATTTTTCTGTTTTTTCAAGGAAATTGCTAGGCAACTTTGCATGGAAATATGGTTCTCCAAATCAGTATGTCTTTATTATGCAAAATTTTCTATTTTAGTTCCAAGAATTTATATTTAATCAAATCGAGCTAAAGAAACCATTAATCATATTATTGATATTTTTTTAGGCTTCTTCAGATGAAAACAATGAGTTCATCATTGACATGCTGAAGTAAGCCCAATTATTAGAATTATATACACCCTTTTAACAATTAATTTTCATAATTTTATAATTGATCATTATTTTTAAATTAGTTTTGGTTTATTCTTTGCTTTTATCATTAGGGAGTATTGATTAGCTCATAAATCACTGGTTTTTGTGTTAGATGAATTTGATCTATTTACCCAGGCAGATATTATTTAATGAGTAAATAATTAGGGTTTCATATTTATACTATGAAAAAGGATCTTTACAAATATGTGAATATATAATTTCTATTGCAGGGAAAACAGAGGTTACTTTATAGTTTATTCGATGCAATGCAAACATACACTTCACAATCTGTTCTGATTGGTTTGAGTTGTCGCCTGGTGCCATTTTCTTATTTATTATGTAAATACTTATTTAAATATGTATTTATTATTTACTTTTAAGTAAGTAATTAATTTTAGGATGCGGACCATTTATTAGAAAGAAGGGTCAGTTCGCGATTCTAGGAAGCACTTGTTTCTTCCACCACCAGAAAATGAGAGAAAAAGGTTTGCTAAAATTTAATAAAGTATGGTACCAATGTGTACTAGTATTGTCGTGCGACTTAATTTTGAATTTTGAGATATTATTTTTTTTATTTTCTTCAGCTTGTTGGAACACTTGCCTTAGTTCAAATAGAATTATGTTCAAATAGAATTTTGAATTTTAGTTCAAATAGAATTATTATTTTTTTTATTTTCTTCAGCTTGTTGGAACACTTGACCTCCCTTTGAAATATGTTTCGGAGTTTAATTCCAGACTTGCTGTATCCTTCCACAATTATATTCACTTATATATTATTATTAGAACTAATATGAAATGATAGGGGCAATTTACTCATTTTTTCTTGAGTTCACCTTGGTTCAAATAGAATTATGTGTTATTTGCAGATATTGGGGGTATAATTGGCAGAACTTAAATTAATTTGTATTATATTTATATATGAAAGAACGTGGGTTTATATAGGTTTCTCCTTAATCATAGATACTATATGCAGAATATATTTAATGACAGAAAATTCAATGAAATTCTTAATTCCATGATGGATGCATATGGATCCACTAGTGATTTAATAAGATTCTCGTTAGTTCTTTATTTTGGTATTTCTTTTTTTAGCCAATTCTGAAGTATATACTGATTTTTGTATTATTTGCTTTTTTCTCTGGTAAAGATTTATAGCTTTGTCTAATATGGATATGGAATCTGTCTTTTTAACTTTGGATAACTTCAAAAATGCATATTCATGCGCTGCAAGACAACCAAAATTTGACAGCTTGCATGGTTTCTTTCAATTATTTGTTTCGTTATTATTTGTCTAACTTTATTATTTAGATCTTTATTTTCTTTTTACTTTGATTATTTATTGACAAATTTCTTTTATGAATAAATGTGAGCTGATTTATCCATTTTGGAACTCTATATTCTAATATGCATGCACAGACTAGAGTCCAAGGAGGAAATTTCCTACAACTTAATTCTATCATTAAAGGTGAATAATAATAATAATTAACAAAATAAGAAAGTAAATTTTCTTTTTTTGACCGAATGAATATAAAGCTATACAATATGCATACAAAACGTCTGATAACTATGCCTGTTCTCTCTGTTTGCGGGTTAGTAAACCACGAAAAGCTACCATTTTATATCAATTTTATTAGAAAGTAAAGTATTACTGTTTCCCAAATGGACTAAAGTGTTTTAAATTTTTGTATTACAAGCATTTGAGCACCTTTTGCATCTCTCTTGTTGTCTTCCTACTTTGATAAAATAATCTTTCTTTTTTTGAATTTTGTTAAATTATCTTCATGTAAAAGTTTCAAGCTATTAACTTTTTATTTTTTTCACAGTAGGCAAAGGGCCTAAGAGACTTAAATTAAATGCCAGAAAACTCTTTTGCTGCAATGATCTTTGCATAAGGATGAAAAAGAGGCACATCACATTAAAAGATAAATACAAAATCTGCAACCTGTTAAATTCTAATTACTATCTATTTGTGAGTATTGTGACCGTTTGGTTTTTGAGATTGCAAGAGTAGTGATATTGATTCTTATAGTGCCTTTTTGGTTACTTTAATTTTTTTTTTTTTTTTGAGAATACACAATATACAATCGCCTATTGTTGCTTATATTAAATTAAGCATTCGTATTTACAATTGGTTATAAAGAGAAAAAGACAAAAATAAAAGAGAGTTACAATTCCACAGCCTTTCCTAACGAAAATCGAAAAAAAATCCCAACCATTTTCCCTCCATTGAAGCATCAAATTGATGGATGTTGTTGCGATGGCTCTATGATGCTAAGTTTTGTCGTTGAAGATCTGATTGTTCCTTTCCAGCCAAATGAACCATATTCATATGAGCCAACATGAGTCTCATCACTTCCTTGTGCTGGAGTCCATATTATTCCCAGTCTGTAACCAGAAATCCAAGGTAGTTGGTCCATCATGAAGCAGGATAATATTTTCGATTTGCGTTACGTAGCTCCAGACCCTCTTCGAGAATTCACATTGGTTTAGAATGTGATTCGTTGTTTCTGCTGCCTTTTTACATAAATAACATATAGACAGGCCTATTATGCCTCTTTTTTGAATATTTGGAAAGGTCAGAATCCTATTGTTCAATGCCAACCATGCAAAGATTTTCAACTTAAAAGCTCCTTTGATCTTCCATAATCTATGTGCCAATGCACTTTGTACCCCTGGATTTATAATGAAATTATAAGCCGATCTCGCTGTAAATTCCCCGTTGTTGGTCCATCTCTATGTAGGGGTTATATTCCTTTCCAAAGAGATATGGAATAAGGGGGTTAGGGGAATAAGATCTTTAATGAAGAACGAAGACACTGATTCGGAAATATTATTTAGGTCGTTTGCATTTCTGACATTATAAAGTTTCTCTATCAGGGAAGTTCATATGTAGTTTCTCCCATTTTCGATCGGCCAGAGAGATTTTAGAAGTAATGCCTTATTTCTGGCTTCTAAGTTCGCCCACCCTAAGCCCCCAGTTTTTTTAGGCAGGCAAATTTTGTCCCATTTGACAAGGTTATGTATCGGGGTGCACTCTTTAGGTCCTCACCAAAAGAACGTGCGAATAGCCTTGTTAATATCTTTTATGACTCCTTTGGGGATTAAGAATACTTGCATTAGGTATGTTGGCAGGGCCGATAGAACTGCCTGAATTAAGATCATTCTCCCTCCATATGAGAGATGTTTTCCTTTCCACCTTGCTAAACTATTATGTGTTGATTTTATCAGAGGCATAAAGCAAAGTTTAGTTGGTCTTTTAAAAGAGAGTGGAAAGCAAAGATATTTGGTAGGTAATTGTTACTTCTCGTATCCCAATAATGATTTGATTGCATTATGCAGATCATTTGGGACTGCAATCGGGAAGAAACCACTTTTATTTTTATTGATCTTAAGTCCGGAAATCACGCCAAAATATTCCAGAGTTAAGTTGATGATTTTAAGATTATCCGCATGAGCCTCGAAAAATATGAGGGTGTCATCTGTGAATTGTAAGGTGGTCGGAATCAGTCTTGCCACTGCCGTCATAATTGGAGTTAGATTATCCATTATGCGTTGTAGTACATCCACGGCTAGAATGAACAAGAGTGGGGACAAAGGGTCACCTTGTCGTAGACCCCTCTTGTGGAAAAAGAATGGTCCCTTGTGTCGATTGATCTTCAGCGAGGAGCTCGATGAAATTAGGAGATTATGGATCCATGTGATCCAGCTCTTGGGGAATCCCCTAGCTTGTAGTAGATGCATAATAAATGGCCAAGATATATTATCAAAGGCTTTTTTGAAATCTATCTTGAGCATTACTGCTGGTATCTTCCTTTTATGATAAAAATTTAGAGTTTCTCTGGCTGCAAGGAAAGTGTCCACAATCGACCGTTTCTTAATGAAAGCAGTTTGGTTCTTGTGTATTAGTTTGGGAATTATCATTTGTAATCTTTGTGCTAATACTTTCGTAATTTTTGATAGGGGCGGAGACCACACTTATCGGTCTGAAGTCATCCATATTTGTGGAGTTGGATTTTTTTGGTATTAAAGTGATGCCTGCTTTGTTAATTTCCCATAGGTCCAATTTGTTATTGTTAAAGGCGTCCACCAGTATCATAAGATCATGCTTAATCAAATCCCATTTGGATTGAAAAAATTATGGTGGTAACCCATCTGGTCCCGACGCTTTGCCCTTTCGTAGCTATAAAGTCGCCTCTTTTATTTCGGCTTCCGTCAGTGGGGCTCCTAAACTTGTCAGTTCATTTACATGTTTGTGATTATTGTATAGCTGATGGAAGTGAAACTGACTGACTAGTTGTTCCTCTGTTCCCAAGATACTTTGGTAGTATTGGGTTTACGCTAGTGTCATTTCTTTTGGGTTGCTTATGACCGCATTATTATAGTTAATGCTGCTTATAGCGTTGTTACTTTTTCGAGCTAAGGCAAGAGCATGAAAATACGATGTATTTTTATCTCCTAGTTTGATCCATGTGCACGATGATCTTTGTTGCCATTTCATCTCGCTATTAATGGCCAATTCTTGAGCCTTCTCTCTTAGTTTAATTCTAAGATTGTTTTCTTCATTAGATAGTAGTCTAGACTCTTCTGCTTTATCCAAGTCTTGAACAACAACCTCACATATAGCAACTGTAGATCTGTTTAAGTTGAATTTCTCTTTGGCCCATGTGCTCAAAGATGTGATTGTGTTCTCACATTTACGAGCGAAATTTCTTGCCATGTTAGAGTGGAGTTTATTTGTTCCCCTCCATATGGGCTCTACGATGTCATCTATTTCATTGTATCTTAGTCAATATCTTTCCAATTTGGGAACATATTGTCTTTCCTCACGATTACGGGTCTTTATGGATAATATTAGAGGTTTGTGGTCGGAGGTAATAGTAGGAAGATCATTAAGCGAAATCTTTAGATGATGGAGCAAATCGTTAGAAATAAATACTCTATCGAGTTTTGAGAGAGCCGGTTTTACTCTTCGACTAGACCATGTATAAAGTCTTCCTCTAAGGGGTGGCTCTAGCAAACTTAAGTTGTTGATTGTGTGATTAAATTCAGTTATTTGTTCCAATGAATGACTATGACCCGTTGATTCAGAGGGGTCCCTTATAATATTGAAGTCCCCTGCTAATATCCACTAATGACCCGTTGGTTACTTTAATTGTCAAATCAAATGATAGAATAAGTAGTTGTTAACATTTTGGTGGCGTTCGGCAAAGTGAAATAAGAGTGGAAGAAGTGGGTTATTCTAACTGAATAAGGGTGGAAGTAAATTGAATAAGTAGTAGAAGAGTGGAATTCCATGGGGAAGTGGAAGTTCTTTATTTCATGGAATAAGCTATTTTTTAGGACAAAAATATCCTTATTTCTTCCAAATAAATATGGCATGACAGTGCATTTAATTCTCTTTTCTCTCTCTTCGAATAGAAAAATCCGGCTGATTTTTACTAATATATTTACGAAATCAAACATTTGAAATCTCCAGACGCCATAAGTCACTTAACTTTTAAATATGACTAAATAGGTCACTCAATTTTTATTTGTCACCTAAAAGACACTTAACTTTAAAAAATGATCAAATATGTCACTCAACTTTTAATTGTCTCATATAAGTCACTTTACTTTAAAAAATAACCAAATAAGTCACTGAATCGGGTGACATATTTGATCATTTTTTTTGAAAGTTGAGTTACCTATAAAGGACAATTGAAAGTTCTACGATGAAATTTACCTTAATTGTTTTCTTTCTAATGAGATCCATATTGCTATATTTTCTTCCATTATTCAATTTTTATATTGTGTTATGTTACTGAATTTCTTATTTAAACATACTAGCTTCTTTATTTAAATAATAACTTTTTTTTATTTTTTTTAATTGGATACAAAAATGACTAAACAAAATTTCATAAATCAACAATTATAAGAAAGTGTATTTTGGTCATAAGGAATTATCTATATTTTTTTGACTCATTTCTTATTCCATCATATTTGCGGAATACTAAAATGAAATAAAATAGAAGAATTACTCTTTCACTATTTCACTATTCCACTCTTCCATCTATCACCGAACAAACCCTTTATGTTTAAATTAATGTTGAAATTCTGCTGTCTGAGTGATACCGTGTTTAACTAGATCATATATACAGAGAAATGGTGGCCTTTGTTATTTTGTAAATTACACAGCTTTTTCCCAATTGGTGTGACTCATAGCCTATTGATGGAGTATTTGGAGCCTTCAAAAAAAAATTGTTGAGAAATATGCAAAAAGCCCTTGCATTATTGCTAAATTGCAAATTATTTATAAAAAGTTTTTATAGTGTAAAGAATATTGCAGGGGTTTTTTAACAAATTTCAGAATATTGTTTTAAGAACTAGTGACAGTTGTAGACTTTATTAGTAACAATCATTTAGGCACCAACCTTTTTTTTTTTTGAAGAAGGTAACGATGCTAACTACTTTCTAAAACAAGGATTCGTTAATAGTTGTGGACTTTACCTATGAAGCATTATCTCGAAACATAATATTGATCAAATCTTAAAAAATAAACAATTTCCTCGGTTCAGTAAACTAATAACTAGTTTGCCAACTTTGGTACTTTCCATATACCATTAATTTTCTAGTTTTGACTAACCCCGTAGCAAATTGTCTAGTTTAAATAACTCCAAATCAAACAAGTCAGAACAAGAAAACACCAAATTTAGTAAGATCAATTCCGGTTGTACAGGTACCTTATCTTCCCCTATATTATTATAAATCCTCTACAATAAAAGAAAAATTATATAAAAGATATACCAAACATAGATTCAAAAGAGAAAAATATATATATAGATTAAGAAGAGAGAAATATAAATGGCTAGCAAAAGAAATAAGATAATTCTTGCTCTAGTTTTCTTACTCATCACGCCGCCTTCGCTCGGTCAGATGGATAGTTACAGAAGATGTTTTCTTATGTGCATAGACCTGAAATGTCCTGGGGAATACGTCAATCTGCATTGCTTGCAAGGTTGCAATTCATTTTGCGGCAAGAAAGGAGGTACTACTTCCTTAACCCTTTTTTAGTGAGTATTTTTGAACTGTTTCTGTTGCTAATGTAGCTACGATTCCAGTCAGTAGATCACAATGAACGGAACAAACCATTCAATTTGACATTGAATAATGAGACTGAGCATTAGTGCTTAGGTCCTAGTACTAACATTAGCATCCTTTCACTGTTTCACATTACATATAAATATACATATGTTTATTTATATATTTGTAAAACAGTTCAGATAGAGATTTTATATATTTGTGAAGTTCATAGAAAGATTTTGGATATGCATTATGTCTTAACATATTTTCAATTTTGTTATTTTATATTTCAGAAAAAGGAGCAAGCCAGACCATAATAGGTGGACGACCAATGTTGACACACCCAACAGGTGGATCGAGTGAATCTAATGGACAGCCAAAGCAGATGAACTCTTCAGATCAAATATCGAATGAATCCAATGTCCAGCCAAATCAAGGATCGAACGAATCCAGCGTCCAGCCAAATCAAGGATCAAACAAATCAAATGTCCGGTCAAGTCCAATGATGACAAATTCACTAGAAGGATTGAAAAATTCCAGTGACAAGGTTAATTCAACCCAAGGATTAACTAAAGAGCTGAATGGGCGGCCAATGGTGGAGGATGCCATGGGCGAAGACACAACAATGATGAATCCAATGGAGGAACTTAGAAAGTCCAATGGATGGCCGATGATGGGGGATTCGACGCAAGGTACGAAAGGTTCTTCAATGGAACATCCAACGAGTCACACAATGGAAGAAGAGGAAGAGAGTAAGCTTACCAACTCCATGGAAGGATTGAAAGAATATGGTGCACTGCCGATGCTCATGGGTTCATGGGCGGGAGGACACAACTGATTTATTAGATAGTAAATATAATGTCATTTGCTTGTAGGTTTCAGTTATTGATTTTATTGATAATTAATTAGGAAATATTATGATACTGTCGAATTGTAAATTTTGAAATAATAATTGAATAGAACTTTAATGATTTTGCTTCTTTCAATTATCATCTGGTTATTCTATCAATTAGGAATGAAATATTATTAAAGAAATGAAAAGAAAACGTCTACCTTGACTTGTGAATTTTGGAATTTGGAATTTCGAAGTTCGAATTTGCCTTTTGGATTTTTCTTTGGGTTGTAAAAGCCTTCTGTTCTTCCTTTTTTCTTGAACTGAATTCAAGAGTGTGATTTCAGATTTGAAATGGGTGATTTTCGAATGGGAGCTGATACTGCGTGACGGTACTGTAGTGACACTGTAGCGCCGATATATAAAAACTGAAAAAAATATATAAACTGACAATAAACAGCATATAAAAAACTCATTCAGTAAAACAGTATATATTTAAAAAAATGAAAACAGTATATAAAAACATATAAACTGAAAATTAAACAAACAATATATAAAAATTCATTCACTAAACAGTATATATTTAAAAAAATGAAAATAGTATATAGTGTATATAGAAACGCGAGAAAACAGTATATTATTTCAAGTCGCTACAGGGTCGCTACAGTTCCCCGTCGTAATTTCCCATTTCCCTTTTCGAAATTAGAATTTCTGGTTTTGTTTGGAATTTCAGCTGTTCGTACTTAATTCGAAAAGTCAACTACTTGGATGCTTTTTGCTTGACTCAACAAGGACACTTTGTATTTGATCCGAGAAAAACTCATACAAAATTAAGGGCTCGTTTGGCCAAAAACAAAAATGAAAAAACAGTTTTTGGTTTTAGTTTTTGTTTGAAAATAATTCTTTTTATTTTTTAAATTAATACAAATTTCCATGTTAGTATGACACATGTTTTCCTGATAATAATTGACAATATATCATTTCCAAGGTAATACATCACTATTTAGTTATATTTTGGAAAATTACATTTAGCTCCACAAATGCCCAAAAGTTGTGGCCGTGACATCATTGCTGACATCACATGGGTAGATAGACTTATCAATTAGTGGTTTTATTCACTGGTATATAGTGCTAATTGGGACGAAAATGATATTGCGAACATTTAGGCGGTTTTTGAGTTTTTCAATGATTTTTTAATAATAAAAATATGTCATAGTCATCTATCACTTTTTTCATCAAAAGTCGCGTCCTCAATTGATGCAAATAATTAATTTAGAATTTTTCACATAAATATATTGTTATGCATGATTTAATTTTATACACTACAGATTACTAGTGGTAATCAGTCCTAGAAAATAAATATAACACAATAATAAATAGTAATTGTTATGAATAATATAAATGTGGATGTCCATAATATTTTGGATTCATAACTCTAAGAATGTTATGTATTCCACTTAACTCCTCCCTTCAATATTATGTAACATATAAAGATATTTTACGCTATAAATAGAGTTTTGTAATATACAAGAAACAACAACAATTGAATACAAGTGAATGAAAGAATTCTCTATGTATATTCTCTCTTTCTCTCATTTTTTTTTCAATTATTTCATAACACATTATCAGCACGACTCTACCATAAACATTTAAAGATTAAAATAACATAACTAAAAAAAAAAATCCGCTTCAAGGTACAATTTATAATTCGTAATATTTCCTTATACAAAGATTATTTCTTTTGGATTTTTTTTTTATTTTGTTTGATTTTATTTTCATGAAACTCATTACTGTACAAGTTTCTATTAAGTTATATATCTCTGTACCGGAAGTTGCAGATTCATTTCTTTATATATTACTGCATTTGAAGTTGCAACTTAATTTTTATTTTTGAACCTGAAGATGCAAATCAATGCACCTAAAGTTTCAAAGTTCTTGTTAACCTGGAGTTTCAATATTGCACATGAAGTTGCAATATTGCTTTTCTTATTAAATACACAAGAAATGACAAGATTGTTCATTTTAATCAATGCACCTGAAGTTGCAATATTATAAATTAGTAATTTCAATTATCAATCTCGAAGATTAGTTCTCAGCAAATAATTTGAGAAAAGAAGAGGAATATATGTTAAAGAAAAGGAACATTCATTTTTATATTTTGCTCTTGAATTAGCAATAAAGGGAAGAGAGTTTAATGGAAAAAAAAATGAAGAGAATTATGAGAATCATATCTGACTACTTGCAATTCTAAAAATTAATGTTGCAATATATATAAAATGGATGGCATATATGAGACTAAGGTTAATAAGAAAATGAGAAGATGCAACATGATAATAATTTGTAAATGATTCTGAATGATATATACTTTTGATGTTGCACAAAAGAACATTTGTTAAGTACCAGTTGTACATCAAAAGATTTTGTTGAATTTTATAGTCTCTTTAATAGAGAGAAAAATATGGTCAATTATGTTTATAAGTGAGGACAATTTCAGTAAGCCCCATGACACAGTTGTGTGAAAGATTTTCGTATTATTCAATTTATTTTTCTTATTGAATTACTAAAAACAAATAAATATTCTCAATTTTTATATCCGCAATCCAAAAATGGATGATAAATTTATAAGTCCAGAAAACAGTAAATAACTAACATAATACTTAAAATGTTAAATATTTATCTAAGTTCACAAAAATGAAGGCAAGTATTGATACAATATCATGTATCGTAAGTGTAAATGAAGACTCAAGAAGAGTCACTACTTTCTGGTCTACAAAATAAAATTTATAATAGATGTTGCTCTAATAAAAAAAAAGAAAAAAAAATAGAGAGATCCTCTAATATGGATAATTAATCATTCATATGTGTCATTCTTAGAAGTGAATGCAACTATATATGCAAGTCAAGATTGTGAAAGAGGCAAGATTGAAATTATGTTTGACACTGTGATGGTCATAATAAGACATTGGATACGTATATGTCATACACCATTGAATTTTATGGAGCATTATTAAGCTTCGTTAAAAGGTAAACGAGAAATATAAAAGAGTTATTTTTCCTACCATAATAACGAAAGTAATGATATCATGAGATAGATCAAACGGCACACTAATAGAAAGAAGGTACTTTTTTCTTTTATTATATTTTTTTAATATTATCATTATTTTCTTTCTTTTGATATTACTAATATGTATCAAAGTTTCTTTGTGCACAAGAAGAATTATAAATAAGTGTGCATCATTGATAGTGGATAAAATTAAATACTATAAATATGCTTTGTCTCGGAAAACTTAGTTATGATATCGAGACTATGACTTAGTGAAATAATTATGTAATTAGAAATATATTGTGTGAAAGAAATGTATATTAGAAAAACTTATAGTTTTCTATTGATTTATTGCGTTAAGTCATATTAATTAGTAAACCAGAAGTGTACTGACTTAAACTTATTTATGTTTTTCATAATAGAATGGACTGATGCATTCTTAGAATGCAATTATGATATGTATGGAACTGCAGAATGCAGATCTACCATGCAGAAATTTAATTTTATTATAATGAACAATATATATGGGCCAGAAGATCCAACATACGGACAATCGCAATACAATAATCTTGGAGACAATAAAGAAATGCATATTGTATATATTGAAATAAAACATAAATTAGAAAATTTATTTTCTATGTCCACTAGCTTGTACAATATAATGCTACAATAACGAACCAGAAGTTCTTCAACTCAAATGGAAATTTGCATGTTACAATAATGAACCAGAGTTCATTAATTTGAATGCAAATGCTCATGCTACAAAATGAATCAGAAGTTCACTAATTTAAATAGCAACGCTCGCACTATAAATTTAAAGAAAAGTTTATAATTTAGCATGACAATTTAGATTATGTTGTAGCATTGATCATATTGATGTCAAATATCAATATTCCCCCCCATCGTAAGTAAAAAATGATGCAGCTAATTCTAGCATTGTTAGAATATATATAGCTATATGATATACGTGCCAGTAACACTACATAAATGCACCAATATAGATTCTAAGATAATGTTGGTAATATGTGTTGAATTTGAAGCATCCCCAATAATTTGATATTTTGAATCATTGACATAAAACGTATTCACAACATAATATGTTGATTCTTAATTTGACGAGGCAAATTTTTGTAAGAGAAAACCAAAGAGGAAACATTTTGTCTCATTTCGACTCATGATCCAATATATATGAATCAGAAGTTCAAAAGATAGTTTATTTAAATAGTAGACCAATTATCATATGCACATGCTGATATGAGTCATGCATATATGCTAACAATAGGTCATGTTATATTGATATCCCAGAAGGATCATCAATTAAATCTATAGAAAATGAGTCATAAGCATGCCTGAAGCATGGTAGACCATTATGAATCTACATATGAAAATCTCAGAAGAAGAAAGTGAATAATCAAATTACTGTTGTGAAAGGATTAAATTATTTAATGTAATAACTTGTTCAAGTCCTAAAAAAAACTTCATGGTCTTAAGAGAAAACTAATGCCAGCATTAGGGGGAGAAATATATAAGCTGGAAATACTAGAAATGACATATAATGAATCATCAATTTATTAATTAGATCCTCAAAAATGTTAATATAAACTAGAAGTTCATGAATTTGTAGCACATTGCAAATATATTATTTTTATTGATTCATACAATGATTATAAATCCTATATTCCAGCATTGAATGAACTCATGCTTATATCGAAATACCCTTGGATAATTCTAAGTATGATATACGCCAGAAGCATGGTCGACCAAATCGGTACCAAAAAATATAAAAATTCCGAGGAAGAAGAAATAGCATGATAAGAAAATTGACATCACTGAAAATTTTAATAAGTTAATCATCCTAAAGATGATATTGAAAATAAAAGAGTAGGAGACATAAGTGAGCAAATAACCTTTGAGAACGTTCAGTTACCTGATAACACTAAAAATTTTGTCTCTACTAGTAAAAGGATGGAACCGAAATAAAATCATGATTAAACAAAAGCTTGTAATTAATATAATAAGTGAAATGAGGATCTTGAATTAAAATTAATCGTATGTCGACATATTGAATATTGGCCATAAAAGAAAGATGTGGTTAGAACATCATTATATTCTCTTATGAAATGTGAAGTTTTGGACCTGTAGTCGAAACATCTAACAGCGTACAATGGTAATGAGTGTTTGTAATAACACGTATTAAGACAAATGAAATTGTGAAATACAAAGTAAGAATTGTAACTGAAGATTTATATGCATAAGGCACATCCATTGAGTACTCTAATGATTGTTCGATCATTTGATGTGAATAAAGTTCTGTATACAACCTCATAAAGATTATATGAGAAATTATTGGTCCTGAAGTACCAAATTTTAGTGTTATTAGCGCACTAATTAATCTTGCTAGTAATATAATACTTGATATGTATTTTTTTTTAATATATTAGATCTAGTAGGTATTAAGACGGTATTAATCCTATTTTACAAATGATATAAGATTATTTTATTTTAATATTGCTAGATCTTATTTAATTAGTTATGTAGGTGCAAGATATTTATTTTTTCTGACAAATGATGATATTATACTGGTTATTTATTTACATATAGAGGAACCAAGTCGTAGGAACCCTTTTATCCTAGGAAAGCATGTATCCCATAATGATGATAATAGGACGGCATTGATTTTCGAAGATAATACAACATGTATATGGCAGAGTTAGAAGAATGATATATAAATATTTATATTTGTGAGGGGGAGAAACAATACGCTCTACACTCTTTTTCCCTTAGTCATGGTTTTGTCCCGTAGGGTTTTTCTGGCAAGGTTTTTAATGAGGCAGATGTTTGATGCGTATGAAATTGAAGATGGACATCCAAGGGGGAGTGTTATGAATAATATAAATGTGGATGTCCATAACATTTTGAATTCATAACTCTAAGTATGTTATGTATTCCTCTTAACTCCTCCCTTTAATATTATGTAACATATAAAGATATTTTACGCTATAAATAGAGCTTTGTAATATGTAAGAAACAACAACAATTGAATACAAGTGAATGAAAGAATTCTCTATGTATATTCTCTCTTTCTCTCATCTTTGTTTTAATTATTTCATAACAGTAATAATTATTATAAATTATATCAATTAACACTCCTTGTATTAATTCCCGAAAATCAAATAATTTATATAAAACTAAGATAACTATTAGTTCAAATAATATTAATAAGAAAAACATAGTCAAAAAATCAAAAAGAAGAAAGCAAGGAATAAATAAAAAAGAAAAAAATAAGAAAAATTAATAATAACATGAACAAATAAAAAATATATATATAACTGAAAAAATATAAAAAAAAAATAACAACACAAAATATGGAAAAAAAATGAAAATTAATAGACAGAAAATTTGAAACACACTTTTAATCACCATGTCTTCACCCGAAATACAACCTACAATTAAAATATATTTTTTCTAACATTACCATTTAAAATAACCATAAATAGTTTAATTTTGAAATATTTTTTTGAGAAAAAAGTTGTTGGATCTGATTCAATTACTTCTGGTAATTAGTGACAATACACATGAAAAATTAAATTTTTTTCTGCAGCACTTACTGCCGGTAACAAAGAAAATAAAACCACAAATAAAATAAAATAAAATAAAATAATGCAAGAAAATAAGAAAATAAAATCACAACTGGAATTATATAGGAAACAAATCATAAATAATACCAATTAAAGACAGAAAAATAGAAAATAACTGGAGAATAGGAAAAATAAAACTTAAAATTAATAAAAACAAAAAAAATACTAATTGAATAAAGTATTAAAATTTTTTACCTTTTGGAGACTTCTCATTTCTTTGAAATCAATCATGAAAAGAAGAAAGACTCAATTTAGATTTTGCTTAAAATTATGTTAATGTCACAAAATATACGAATCGAGCAAAATATTGGGCAAAAGAGAGAGTACGTGACCTTGGGAGGCATATTGAGCTCATGAACGAGCTCCAACATCAATAAGAGTGACGGTTTTCTCGATTTAAGTAGTTATTTGCCATGATTATGGGTACCACCCGAAAGAACTAGTCGTTATCGAAGAGGTTACCGGTGAGGTCGCCGGAGAGATCGTCGGAGAGGTCGCCGGTACGTGGTGAGGAGCTATGATTTTTATTTTTATGAAATGACTTAGAAAGAGAGAGAAATGTCATATATATGGGTTCCAATTTTAAATTTTTTGAAAAATATTGGGCGAGATTTCGCTCAATTACTGGTGATAATTGGGCAATGATATGAAGAGAAATGTTTTAATTTGATTTTTTTTTTTTTTGAAAAATGACGGCATTTTAATTAATTACTACAGGACATTGACTGTGCATGATGTCAAATCACTGCTGAAAAGTACCAAATCATATTAAATCACTAGAGGGTAAATAGAAGGACTCTTATATTTTATAGTGTTAGAGGGCATGTGAATATTATAAGTACATTCTTTTCAATATTAATATATCAATTTCTATACAAATATGATACATTTTTAAGGAACATTATTTTAGTGTCAATATACATTCATGATTGCCAATATACAATATAATGACAATATATAATTTCCAGTCGCAATATATATTATTTTCAGTGTTAATATAATCGTTTTTGTATTTTGTGATAATATATCATTGTTTCTGTGAAAATATATTTGTTTTATACCAATATACAACATTCATAGTATGATAGTAATAATGTATTGTTTAGTGTTTCTATAAATTTATGCTACAATATACATTCTTAATATGTAGACATCAAAATAATACACTCGGCTACTTGAAATAGCTCAATGTAGTTTGAAGCATAGTTAAAATAGTTCAAATCATGTTTTTTATTTTCTATTTGGAACAAGAAAAAGAAATGGAAATGGAGGTACCAGTATTAATAAAAACGTTTTTTATATTGGGAAAAAACTAGAAAACATGAAACAAAAATGATGTCAAACGAGTAGGGGTGCAAACGGTCCAGATACAGTTTGGATAGGGTTCTTGCCATGACCTGGATACAAATACAGTTCAGACATTATTATTTTTTTTAGAAAATTTTTGGAGAGGGCTTAAATCCCCCTTCCAAATGATTTATATATATGATCTTGAAAGTTACATAGTTTCTTTTTCTTTTACAAATTAAAAATTAGAAAAGAAAAGAAAAAAGAAAAATCAATGGGCCTATTCTATATAACCCGGATTGGCCCAACCCTACAAGAATAGAAAAATAAATAACCGGATTTACAAGTCCGGGAAAATTTATCCTATTTTTGGTAATATCTAAGAATTTAAAATCTATTTACTACAACAATCTTCAAATTATGTTTCTTCTTCAGACAAACCTATCCTCTTCTCTCTCTTCTTCTTCGTTTAGTCCGCTTGGCAGCGGATCTGAAACCCGATGGTTGAAGCTCAAAACCTCCATCTCTTCTCTTCTCTTCCTCTCAACAAGTTTGATTAGCTCCCATTCTCCAACTATTTCATCCATCAGCTCTACCTCAACTCTTTTCTCCTCTGTAAAAGCACGCCGGCATCTTTCTCTCCACATGCAAAATAGAAACAGCAAAGCTATTCTCCTTAGTTTCCCATTTTCTCCTTCCTTGGTGACTATTTTATAAACATCATCGAAGGATCCAGCTTGTTGAGCTTCTAAAAAGTTGTTACTGATCAAACACCACCCCTTTTTAATAAAATCACATTGACCAGCAAGGTGTTCAGTGGATTCTAATTCTCGATAACAGAGGTAGCATCTATTAACAAGCTGGAAACCTTTCTTCTTCAAATTGTCCTAAGTGAGTACTCTGTTCTGAGTAAAAAGCCACACAAAAATTTTCATTCTCATAGGTAAGGTTACTGACCAAATTATTTTTAATGGATTTGAGGTGTGGATTCCCATTGCGAGAGCATGGTAGGCACTCCTTGTAGTGAAGGATTTTCTATCAGTCCACCTCCAGACCACTGAATCAGAGGCATCTATAAGCTGAACTTGGTCAATGATGCCTTATAACTCCAGCAGTTCTTGCTGGGGTAACTGAGCTGTGATTAAATGAAAGACCTCTCCCAAGTCTCGAAGTTGTTTAAACTGGTACAAAGTACCTTGGGTTATCTCTGCATGTGAGTATAAACTACTAAATCTCTGTGAAAGAATCCCCTCCCCCCCAGTTTGTATGCCAAAAGTTGGCATATTTACCATCTCCAATCTTAAGTTATGTGCTTACTAGAAAGAATGGCAGTAAGTTGTTTACTGCCTTCCAAAAGTAAGAATCTGAATTGTTTGCATCTAGGTTAGAGCTTATATTACTTACTAGTTCTCTCCAAGATAGTTCTGGAGTACCATTGTAAAATTTTCATATCCAAGATAGTTCTCTCCAATCTCTTTACTTGGCTGAATTCTGGTTTTATCAAAAATATGGAATCATCGGCATAAAAACATGATATGTTAATAGACCTTATTGGTTTTTCAAAGTAATTATTATTACCTAAGCTTTCAGTTACTCTAGCTAGAGTGTCCATGGCCAAAATGAATAAGTGGATTGATAATGGGTCTCCCTGTCTCACCCCTCTTTTCATATGTATTGATTTTTCAGGCACTCTATTTAATAGAATTTTAGCTGCTCCTTGTAGCACATATGCTTCTATCCAGTCAAGCCACCAACCCTTAAACCCCCTGATTTCTAAAACTTGAATAATGAAATCCCAAGAAATTGTATCAAAAGCTTTCTCTATATCAGCTTTAAAACATAATAATGGTACCTTTGAATGATTTGCTCTGTTTGCTATTTTTTAGTATAAATGTAGCAGTCAGAAATATTTCTTGTTTCCAAAAAGCCCATTTGATTTTGAAGAATTAGTTTATTAATAATTTTTTTCAATCTGTTAGCTAGTATTTTTGAAATTATTTTCTGAATGGAGCTTACTAAATTGATAGGCCTGTAATCCTTTGATTGAATAGTAGTGATGTTATTACAATCATACTATCTTGCATAATTTTTAAAATTAGTAGATGTAGTTAAATAATAATAGGTATCATTAAAATAACATCATGTCTAATTATAATATCATGTATAACTTTAAAGAAAATAGGTATCATTTATAATTTTTAAACAAGTAGATATAATTAAAAAATAATAATAGGTATTATTATATCATGTGTAATTATAATAGGGTAAAATTCACCACTAGTCCCTCAACTTTCAAAAATGACCAAATAAGTCACTCAACTTTCAATTGTCCCCTATAGATCACTCAACTTTAAAAAATTATCGAATAAATCACTCAACTTTCAATTGTCCCCTATAGGTCACTCAACTTTCAAAAATAATCAAATAGGTCATCCTTTTTTGGAATTAAAGTTATGTGTGAAACTGCAAATTCTCCCAATCCTTTTTCATAGCGATTATTTTTTATTATGTAATAAATGTCCTCTCTTATTAGTTTTGAATATTTTTTTAAAAACTCTCCATTAAAACCGTCAGTTTCTGGTGTTTTATTATTGTTCCAATTTTTAATAACCTCATCTACTTCTTCAATATTCAAATCCATGTTTATATCAGCAAAATCTACAATCTCATTTTTGAATACTGTTTACAGTTCAGACATTAAACATATATTTGAGTGATACAGTTGGAATATAATGGATACATATACAAATAAGGATTATTCAACTGGATATTTTATTGATTAAAATAAGTGTTATGTAACCCATTAATATTGCTAGCAAACTGAATATTTATCAAAAAGAAAAAATATCTTCCTAGTCCATAAAACTATCACCAATAAACAGTAAATGATTGTGAACTAGGTTCAATTTAGCATCATGAGTTTCATAATATTGAGAAACGAGAATAGAGATCACTAATCATGAGAATAAAAAAATAGAAAGAAATATAATACCGTTCTGAACAAAGGTTAAAATGAATGCAACTTAATTTTAATATATGGATTCAGATATTTGCATACGAATATTGTCCGAATACTATATATGTATTCATATAAACAACACGTATCAATATCTGTAATTGTATCCATACGTATATGTGTATTTTTATTTGAAATTGAATTTGGTTCAGATTTGTTCACCCCCTACAAACGAGTCCTTGGGGAACCTTTGTTTGAGCGCTTTGTGAAGGTAAACATTGGGGCTTGTCGAGCAATTACATGTTTGCAATTTTTAATTTAGTTTGCCTCATTTAGAGTTTGAGAATTTGAAATAGGTGAAAGTGTTAAACATTTTTAAGAAATCATGCGAAAGATTGTTGAACCCTAAGCAGAAGTTTTTGTGAGCTTCTGCATCTACTTGCTTTTTTCATTTTGGTCACATCCTAAAAATGAAAGAAATACAATGAAGAGATTAACAAATCCGGCAAACATAAGCAAGCAAAAATAACAATACAGAAATTTTGAAATAAGTAAAAATTAAAATATATACTACCTTGCTTTACAGTTCATTCCAATAAAAAAATAAAATACAAAACATAAACCATCTACTTCTGTGGTAAAATATCACCAAAAATCCCCACAGCTACATCTCCCATCTTTAAAATGATGAAATCTATTCACATCTCTTACAACAATATTCCTCTTCGTAGCCAAAGATATATACTTTATAGCCGAATGGCAATCTCCACACACTCTCAAATTCTTGGTGACAAAAATACCCTCATCATTTCTCAAACTCAATATCCCAAATGCAATTGCCAATTTCTCACTATGACACAAAAGCGCGCCCTCCTTTTCCTCCTCTTCCAAATCGTGCAATGAAAAACTCGTATCCGCTCTGTACCCTAATTTCCTAATCTCGATCATTAAATCGTCCAACTTTCTATATATCACATTCAAATTTGGATGCACTCTGTCTCCACCAGTAAATGCATGTAAAACCCCCTTAATTTCAATCCAACTACAGCCAGGACTCTTTCTAAATCCCTGATCCCTCTGAACAATTCTGACTCGTGCCGCTTCATCAAATCGACCAGCAGCACTGAATATATTGGACAAAAGGACAAAGTTGCCCGTGCCCTCGTGTCCAATCTCCTGGATCCTTCTAGAAACTTCTTTTCCCAATTCAATATTCTTGTGGATTCTACACGCACTGAGCAAAGCACCCCACGCTCGCACATCAGGCTTCAAGGGCATTTTCGTAATAAAATCAAAAGCTTCGTTTAAAAACCCTCCACGCCCCAATAAATCGACTATGCATATATAATGCTCGATCCTAGGGGTAATTCCGTAATTTTGAGTCATGAGGTTAAACCAGTGTTTTCCTTCATTTACAAGCCCTGAATGGCTACAAGCCGATATAAGGCAGATGAAAGTGATGTCATCACACTTAAACCCTTCATTTTTCATCTCACAAAATAAAGAAATCGCTTCTTTACCCAAACCATGTATTCCATATCCCAAAATCATAGTATTCCAAGAAATCACATCTCTATTATACATTCTATCAAACACCTTTCGAGCAAGCTCGATTCTCCCACATTTCGCATACATATCAATGAGAGAATTGCACAGCACGGCTTCCGAGGCAAGACCAGAAATGATGATGTAAGCATGAGCACATTTACCGTGATGTAGAGCCGCCATGTGGGCACAAGCCGGTATTATACCAACCATTGTCATACCATCTGGTTTTATTTTATCATTTTTCATTTTTCTAAATATGTCAAGTGCTTTTTCTGCATGACCGTTTTGTACGCAGCCTGATATAAGAGCGCTATGAGAAACTGTATCTTTTATAATCATTTCATCGAACAGGTTGAAAGCTTGGTTTATCTGACTGGTTTTAGCATACATGGAGAGAAGGGAATTAGCTGAGGTTAAATCTGACATAAACCCTAATTTCACCATAACTGAATGTATTTGTTTGCCCATGTTTAGATCACCTAGTTTTGCGCATGAACAAAGTACACTTGCCAGTGTCGTGTGAGACAAGTTTGTAGAACCTTCTAGAAACACTTGATTAAGTAAACTCAATGCTTCTGAGGTTCTCTCACTTAGCACATATCCACCAATCATCGCGCTCCACGTCACCTCATTTTTTAGGGCCATTCGATCAAAAATTTTATGTGCATAAGAAAAATAATCGCATTTTGCATACATGTCCAGTAAAGCAGTTTGCACCATTACATCTTTATTGTCAGGAAGTTTTCTTACGCAAAAACCATGAATTGTTTTCCCTTGTTTAAGAGCTTTTTCTTGACCAATTAGAGGCAAAATTGACACAATTGTAGAGGAATTAAGATTTATACCCTCCTTTTGCATTTGTAGGATGAAATTAATTGTCTTGGTATAAATTTCATGAAGAGCATATCCAGCAACCATGGCATTCCATGAAACAACATCTCTCTTAGACATTTCATCAAACACTTTTTGTGCATCATCTAAACAACCACATTTCATGTACATGTCTATTAGTGCAGTTGATACATACAAATCCCGATCTAACCCGGCCTGTTTTGCATCATTACGAATTTTGAAACCCGTTTCCAGATCTCCTAGACTAGAACATGCTTTTAGAGCAAACGGAAATGTGAATTTATTTGGTTTAACCCTTGAATTAACCATATTATAATACAATTTGATAGCCATCTCACATGGTCCTTTCCAAGAATAAGCCCTGATCATGGAATTCCATATAAAAACACTTCTCTTCGGCATTTTATCGAACAGATCATGAGCAATGCGAATCTCTTTGCACTCCAAGTAAAGTTGGACGATTTTCTCAAGCAGGGCATGATTTCTGATAAGATTGGTGTTTTTTTCGATTTGATGGTGGATTTTAACGCCTTCATCAAGAGATTTGGAGCCAATACATGCGTCTAAGAGTTGACAGTACTTGATGATCACTTCTTCTGAGACCCGAATAGGGTTTCTGATAGATGGGCGTGAGATGGTTTTGGTTTGAAGATGAATAAAGCGATAAAAACTATAGAGGGCAGCACGGGAATGCTTGAGGAACTTAATAGAAGGGATTTGCTTCATGGTAAATTAGGTTGGATTCACTAAATTGGACTGTTGATAACTTAAAGTTCTATTGGAGAGAAGAGACATCATCAACTAATAACTGTTTACCTCAGGGCTCCGTTTGGCCGCAACACAAGGCAGAGAGAATTTTTTTGAGGAATAAGGAGTTATACCTTTTTATTCCTTCATTTTGATGTTTGGTGAGGATAATGATACAAGTTGGGATAATGTTGGATTTAAAAATAATTTTATAGTAATGACTAAAATACCTTTCTGTTATACTATAATTAAATAATTATATAATTAATCCCAACTCATTATTTTTCACCTACTTTTGAGCTTTCTTATTGAGCCATATCATCACTTTTATCTTAAAAATTTTGTCAAATCTTAGCGTTTCATTTTAACAAATTTATTGATATTTTATGCCAACATGTGTGTGGCTATTATAGCATAATCATATAATTGGTTGAATTGGTGTTTTGTGTTTCATCCCCGATTTAGTGAGAACCGTTCAATTTGTTTCTGGCCATCAGATCTTAATCAGATGGTTTCAATAAATCATGGTACAAAGTTATGTTTGAATATTAATGCAAATAGAATATGAAGAGTTCACTCATTAAAATATAAATAATTTTTCTTTTCTTCTTTAAAAAATAATAATTTTTAATGAAATATTTTATTTCTCATGTTAAAATCATCAAATATAAATTTGTTGGAATTTTCTTTTTATTTTGAATTTCATATTGTTATGGTTCCAATTTCATTTTTTTCATTCTAACATATGTGAATATCAAGGTTGCAAATAGCGTTTAGCGTTGTGTTGCGTTTAGGATTTTCATGCAGCGAATTGCGTATAGCGCAGATGTTGTGGAGATATATTTTTATAACGGATAATATGTATAAATATTTTTTCCCTATATACCACTACGTAATATATATGACTACAAAATCTAAAAGAAGAAATATGCAACATTAAAATATGATTAATATTAAAATATTAAAAATAAAAGTTTGGAATGTTCTTGCCAAAAGTTACATGTCCAAAATCAAAATATGATTAATATTAAAATATTAAAATACAACATATTCATCTATTAAAAAAAATCATTAAAAAAAATCCAATAAAAAAATTCACTAAAAAAAATCCATCAAAAACGCTATTCAGACTGCTACACCGCAACACACACACGCAACACCACTATTGCGCACTGCTTCACCGCTAAATCGTCAAAAAAACGCTAATCGCAACAAAATCGCTGCGCGCAGCGTTTAGAGAAACCGCTATAGCGCCGCTACATACCACTATTTGCAACACTAGTAAATATATATTATATAAAAGAACATGTAATAAAATGATACGTTTATTTACTCTTATCTTATCTTTTTACTTCTCTTTGAGAATTCTCAAGAGAGCTATATCAATTATCTCTCCACCATCGAATCAAAAAATTTATCAAATCTTAGCTTTTCATTTAAATGATTATCATAATATCACATGATTAGTGAGATTAATGTTCAGTGTTATATCTCCGTTATGTGAGAACTATCATCTCAAACAAAATTTCAGAATATTTAAAACTATATTATATTACTTAATGTATTACGGATTTCAAAATAACATATGTATAGTCCATATCATTTTAACAACTAACAAAATAAGAAAAATAGTGGTGACAACTTTTTAAATAAAACAAGTCATGTTACATTTTTCTATGTAGTACACATATTTTTCTCATATATATAATATTAATATAATTATTAATTTTATCTTTTTAAAGTTAATCATCTAAAATTTAATCTTATCTAATTTCAACTAAATTCTTTGAAATAAATTAGCTTGCATTATATTTTTCTGATCTTATTCTTCTAAGCCGGATTAATACTTAATTTTTTTCTAATATAATATGTTAAGAGATAATGACATAAAAAAAAACCAAAGACAATAAAAAAGAAATGGCCTTTTAATTTTAGAAATCTTAATGCAAATATAAATTGAGATCATAAATTGATTATCCAAATTATTTAGTGCATTTATTTTATTTTTTACGAATTTATCATTTATGTTATTTTATTTCTCATATATGAATTTATTTGTATTGAGTTATACGTCCGAACAAAATTAAATATGATATAGAAAATATTTTTGAATGAATAATAAATTGATATAATATCTTATGATATAATTCAAAATGATTTTAAACATAACTAAATTACTTAAGAAATTATTATATATTATTTATATATTATGAATTCACAAACTTTAATTTTGAATTTTCATAATGGCAATTTATACATTACAGATTGAAATAAATATTAAAATTGAAATATTCGCCGCGAAGCGCGAGCATTATTCTAGTTATGTAATAAATTAGGACTTAATTAAGATTACAATATACATTTAATATGAATGCTCAATTTATACAGCTTCAGGAAAAAAACTAAAGTTGCAATAAAAAAGTTAACTAAATTTACATTAAATTAAATTTATTTTTAAAATTGTATGTGAGTAAACTATTAGGAGGCGTTTACTTCGCGGTAATGTGAGATTACCATGGTAATCACATTTCTAGGAATGTGATTCCTTGGAATCACTTTACCATGACAAAGGAATATTTTTATTTTCTTCACAAATTGAGATTTATTGGAATGTTAATTATTTGACCTTTTTTTAAATATGAAATGACTAATATGTCATTGATACTAGTATAACAAATCACCCATATTTAATGATAAATTTTTACTAACACCATATGACATAATTTCTAAACAAATATTTTTTGTTTGCTTTACAAATTTAGATTTATAGGAATGTTACTTATTTGACCTGTTTTTAAATATGAAATGACTAATATGTCCTTGATACTAGTATAACAAATCAACCATATTTAATTATAAATTTTTACTAACTCCATATGACATAATTTCTAAATAAATATTTTTTTCTATAAAATTGTATGTATTTCAAAATAAATATTTTTTTATAAAATTGTATATTTAATATTATTTTAGTTTAATTGTATTTTTTTTAATTAAATCATAACAACTTTGCAATAAATTAAGAAAAAGAAAAAACACAACCCATTTTTGAATAAATATTTAATGAATACAACATATAATTTAATTTCTCAGAATACCAAAAAATCGAATTGAGGTCTAATACATGCAAATAAAACAATTTTTTTTATTTTCACAAAACCACAAAAATTGAATTCTAATACATAGAAAAAATAAATTTGTATTATTTTTCACAAAACCAAAAAAATTAAAATCTAATACATGGAAAAAACTCCATTGTTATTGATTTTTAGAATAACAAAAAATCGAATTGAGGTACAATACGTGAAAAAAAAAATAATATTTTGTTATTTTCACAAAACCACAAAAATTGAAGTCTAATACATAGAAAAAATAAATTGGTATTATTTCTCACAAAACCAAAAAAAATTAAAATCTAATACATGGAAAAAACTCCAGTGTTATTGATTTTCACAATACTAAAAAATCGAATTGAGGTCTACTACATGCAAATAAAACAATCTTTTGTTATTTTCACAAAACCATAAAAATTGAAGTCTAATACATAGAAAAAAATAAAATTTGTATTCGATTTTTTTTGGTATTGAGAAAATTAAAAACAATGGAGTTTTTTTCCCTGTATTAGATTTTAAATTTTGTGGTTTTGTGAAAATCAATAAAAATTTTCTTTTTTCTATGTATTACACTTTTTATTTTGCGGTTTTGTGAAAATAACAAAATATTATTTTTTTACATTTGTTAGACCTCAATTTGATTTTTTTGGTATTGTGAAAATCAATAACAATGGACTTTTTTCCATGTATTAGATTTTAATTTTTGCGGTTTTTGAAAAACAATAAAAATTTTGTTTTTTCTATGTATTAGACTTCTTATATTGCGGTTTTTGAAAATAACAAAATATTATATTTTTCCATTTATTAGACCTCAATTCAATTTTTTTGGTATTGTGAAAATCAATCACAAAGGAGTTTATTCCATATATTAGATTTTAATTTTTGTGTTTTTGTGAAAAACAATACAAATTTTGCTTTTTCTATGTATTAGACATTACTTTTTTTAGTTTCGTGAAAATAACAAAAGATTATTTTTTTCCAAGTATTAGACGTCAATTCAATTTTTTACGTATTGTGAAAATCAATAACAATGGAGTTTTTTCTGTGTATTAGACTTTACTTTTTGTGGTTTTGTGAAAAACAATACAAATTTTGTTTTATATATGTATTAGACTTCAATTTTTGTGGTTTTGTGAAAATAACAAAAGATTGTTTTTTTTGATGTATTACACCTCAATTCGATATTTTGGTATCGGAAAAATTAATAACAATTGAGTTTTTCCATGTATTAGATTTTGATTATTGTGGTTTTGTGAAAAACAATACAAATTTTTTTTTCTATGTATTAGATTTCAATTTTTGTGGTTTTGTGAAAATAACAAAAAAATATTTTTTTTCCATGTATTAGACCTCAATTCAATTTTGTACATATTGTGAAAATCAATAACAGTGGAGTCTTATTGTGGTTTTGTGAAATACAGTACAAATTTTATTTTTTCTATGTATTACAATTTTTATTTTGCGGTTTTTTGAAAATCACAAAATATTATTTTTTTCCATGTATTGATACTCAATTCGATTTTTTTGGTATTGTGAAAATCAATAACAATGGAGTTTTTTTTCCGTATATTAGATTTTAATTTTTGTGATTTTGTGAAAAACAATAAAAATTTTGTTTTTTCTATGTATTAGAGTTCTTATTTTACGGTTTTGTGAAAATAACATAATATTATTTTTTTACATTTATTAGACCTCAATTTGATTTTTTTGGTAGAGTGAAAATCAATAACAATGGAGTTTTTCCATGTATTAGATTTTAATTTTTATGGTTTTGTGAAAAAAATACAAATTTTGCTTTTTCTATGTATTAGACTTCAATTTTTGTGGTTTTGTGAAAATAACATAAAATTGTTTTATTAGCGTGTATTAGATCTCAATTCGATTTTTTGGTATTGTGAAAATCAATAACAATGTAGTTTTTTTCATGTATTAGATTTTAATTTCTGTGGTTTTGTGATAAACAATAAAAATTTTGTTTTATATATGTATTAGATTTCAATTTTTGTGGTTGTGTGAAAAATAACAAAAGATTGTTTGTTTGCATGTATTAGATTTTAATTTTTATGGTTTTGTGAAAAACAATACAAATTTTATATTTTCCATTTATTAGACTCCCATTTTTGTGGTTTTATGAAAAAAAACAAAAGATTGTTATTTTTCCATGTATTACAGCTCAATTCGATTTTTTTGGTATTGTGAAAATCAATAACAATGGAGTTTTTTCCATGTATTAGATTTTATTTTTTGTGGTTTTGTGAAAAACAATAAAATTTTTGTTTTTCTATGTAGTAGACCTCTTATTTTGCGGTTTTGTAAAAATAACAAAATATTATTTTTTTATATTTATTAGACCTCAATTTGATTTTTTTGGGAGTGTGAAAATCAATAACAATGGAGTTTTTCCATGTATTACATTTTAATTTTTGTGGTTTTGTGAAAAACAATGCAAATTTTGCTTTTTCTATGTATTGGACTTCAATTTTTGTGGTTGTATGAAAAATAACAAAAGATTGTTTTTTTCCATGTATTAGACCTCAATTCGATTTTTTTTGTATTGAGAAAACTAATAACAATGGAGTTTTTTCCATGTATTAGATTTTAATTTTTGTGGTTTTGTGAAAAACAATACATATTTTATATTTCCCATTTATTAGACTTTCATTTTTGTGGTTTTGTGAAAAAAAACAAAGTATTGTTATTTTTCCATGTATTACACCCCAATTCGATTTTTTTGGTATTGGGAAAATTAATAAAAATGGAATTTTTTCCATGTATTAGATTTTAATTTTTGAGGTTTTTTGAAAAACAATACAAATTTTGCTTTTTCTATGTATTAGACTTCAGTTATTATGGTTTTGTGAAAATAACAAAAAATTGTTTTATTTGGATATATTAGATCTCAATGTACTGTGAAAATCAATAACAATGGAGTTTTTTCGATGTATTAGATTTTAATTTATGTGGTTTTGTAAAAAACAATAAAAATTTTGTTTTATATATGTATTGGATTTCAATTTTTGTGGTTTTGTGAAAAATAACAAAAGATTATTTTTTTCAAGTATTACACCACAATTCGATTTTTTTGGTATTGGAAAAAATTAGTAACAATGGAGTTTTTTCCATGTATTAGATTTTAATTTTTGTGGTTTTATGAAAAATAATACAAATTTGGTTTTTTCTATGTATTAGACTTCAATTTTCGTGGTTTTGTCAAAAACAATACCAATTTTATATTTTCCATTTATTAGACTTTAATTTTTTTGGTTTTGGGAAAAAAACAAAAGATTATTTTTTTTCATGTTTTACACGTCAATTCGAATTTTTTGGTATTGGGAAAATTAATAACAATGGAATTGTTTCCATGTATTAGATTTTAATTTTTTTGATTTTGTGTAAAAACAATACAAATTTTGTTTTATATATGTATTAGACTTCAATTTTTGTTGTTTTGTGGAAAATAACAAAAAATTGTTTTTTGCCATGTATTAGACCTTAATTCGACTTTTTTGGTATTGGGAAAATTAATAACAATGGAGTTTTTTCCCTGTATTAGATTTTAAATTTTGTGCTTTTGTGAAAATCAATAAAAATTTTCTTTTTCCTATTTATTACACTTTTTATTTCGCGATTTTGTGAAAATAACAAAATATTATTTTTTTCCATGTATTGATACTCAATTTGACTTTTTTGGTATTGTGAAAATCAATAACAATGGAGTTTTTTCCATGTATTAGATTTTAATTTTTGTGATTTTGTTAAAAACAATACTAATTTTGTTTTTTCTATGTATTAAGCTTCAATTTTTGTGGTTTCACGAAAATAACAAAAGATTGTTTTTTTTTCCATGTATTAGACCTCAATTCGATTTTTTTCGTATTGTGAAAAACAATAACAACGGAGTTTCTTCGACGTATTAGAATTAAATTTTTGGGGTTTTGTGAAAAAACAATACAAATTTTATTTTTTCTATGTATTGAACTCCAATTTTTGTGGTTTTGTGAAAATAACAAAAAAAAAAAAATTTGCATGTATTAGACCTCAATTCGATTTTTTTGTATTGTGAAAATCAATAACGATGGTGTTTTTTCTATGTGTTAGATTTTAATTTTCATGGTTTTGTGAAAATCAACAAAAATTTTGTTTTATATATGTATTAGACTTCAATTTTTGTGGTTTTGTGAAAAATAACAACAGATTGTTTTTTTTCCATGTATTAGACCTCAATTCGATTTTTTTGGTAGAGAAAATCAATAACAATGGAGGTATTAGATTTTAATTTTTGTTGTTTTGTGAAAAACAATATAAATTTTATTTTTTCTATGTATTGGACGTCAATTTTTTGTTGTTTTGTGAAAATAACAAAAAAATATTTATTTGCATTTATTAGAGCTCAATTCGATTTTTTGTTATTGTGAAAATCAATAACAATGGAGTTTTTTTCATGTATTAGATTTTAATTTTTGTGGTTTTGTGAAAAACAATACAAATTTTATTTTTTCTTTGTATTGGACTTCAATTTTATTGGTTTTTTGAAAATAACGAAAAAAAAATTATTTGCATGTATTAGACCTTAATTCGATTTTTTGATATTGTGAAAATCGATAACAACGGAGTTTTTTCTATGTATTAGATTTTAATTTTTGTGGTTTTGTAAAAAACAATAAAAAATCTGTTTTATATATGTATTAGACTTCAATTTTTGTGGAGACCTCTATCTGATTTTTTTGGTATTATGAAAATTAATAACAATGGAGTTTCTTCTATGTATTAGAATTTAATTTTTGTTGTTTTGTGAAAAACAAGACAAATATTATTTTTTCTTTGTATTAGACATCCATTTTTGTGGTTTTGTCAAAAATAATATAAATTTTATATTTTTCATTTATTAGTCTTCCTTTTCTTTGGTTTTGTGAAAATAAAAAAAGATTCTTTTTTTCCATGTATTACACCACAATACGATTTTTTTGGTATAGGGAAGATTTATAACAATGGAGTTTTTTTCATGCATTTGATTTTAATTTTTATGATTTTGTGAAAAACAATACAAATTTGATTTTTTCTATGTATTAGGCTTCAATGTTTGTGGTTTTGTGAAAATAACAAAGGATTGTTTCTTTCCATGTATTGAACCTCAATTAAATTTTTTACGTATTGTGAAAATCAAAAACAATGGAGTCTTTTCCGTGTATTACATTTAACTTTTTGTGGTTTGTGAAAAATAATACAAATTTTGTTTTTTCTATGTATTACACTTCTTATTTTGCGGTTTTGTGAAAATAAAAAAAATTATTTTTTTCCTTGTATTGATACTCAATTCTATTTTTTTGGTATTGTGAAAATCAATAACAATGGGGTTTTTTTTCCATGTATTAGATTTTATTTTTTTGTGGTTTTGTGAGCAACAATAAAAATTTTGTTTTCTTTATGGATTAGACTTCTTATTTTGCGGTTTTTAGAAAATAACAAAATATTATTTTATTCCCTGTATTGATACTCAATTCTATTTTTTGGTATTGTGAAAATTAATAACAATGGAGTTTTTTCCATGTATTAGATTTTAATTTTTGTGGTTTTGTGAAAAACAATACAAATTATATTTTTTGTATGTATCGGACTTCAATTTTTGCAGTTTTGGAAAAATAACAAAAAAGTATTTTATTTAAATGTATTAGAGCTCAATTCAATTTTTTGGTATTGTGAAAATCAATAACAATGGAGTTTTTTCCATGTATTAGATTTTAATCTTTGTGGTTTTGTGAAAAACAATAAAAATTTTATTTTAGATGTATTCGACTTCAATTTTTGGGGTTTTGTAAATAACAAAAGATTATTTTTTTCCATGTATTAGACCAAAATTCAATTTTTTGGTATTGTGAAAATCAATAACAATGGAGTTTTTTCGACGTATTAGAATTAAATTTTTGTGGTTTTGTGAAAAACAATAAAAATTTTATTTTTTCTCTGTATTGAACTCCAATTTTTGTGGTTTCGTGAATTTTAATTTCTGTGGTTTTGTGAAAACAATAAAAAATTTTATTTATGTATGTATTAGACTTAAATATTTGTGGTTTTGTGAAAAATAACCAAAGATTATTTTTTTCCTTGTATTAGACCTCAATTCGATTTTTTTTCGTATTGGAAAAATTAATAACAATGGTGTTTTTTTCCACGTATTAGATTTGATTTATGTGATTTTGTGAAAAACAATCCAAATTTTATTTTTTCTCTGTATTAGCCTTCAACTTTTGTGGTTTTGTCAAAAACAACACATATTTTATATTTTCCATTTATTAGACTTCTGTTTTTGTGGTTTTGTGAAAATAATAAATGATTGTTTTTTTTCCATGTATTACACCTCAATTCGATTTTTTTCGTATTAGAAAAATTATTAAAAATGGAGTTTTTTCCATGTATTAGATTTTAATTTTTGTGGTTTTCTGGAAAACAATACAAATTTTTCTATGTATTAGACTTCAATTGTTGTGGTTTTGTCAAAAACAATACAAATTTTATATTTTTCATTTATTAGACTTCAATTTTTGTGGTTTTGTGAAAATAACAAATGATTATTTTGTTTTTCCATGTATTACACCTCAGTTCGATTTTTTTGATATTGGGAAAATTAATAACAATGAAGTTTTTTTCATGTATTAGATTTTAATAGATGTATTCGACTTCAATTTTTGTGGTTTTGTGAAGATAACAAAAGATTAATTTTTTCCATGTATTAGACCTTAATTCAATTTTTTACGTATTGTGAAAATCAATAACAATGGAGTATTTTCCGTGTATTAGATTTTACTTTTTGTGGTTTTGTGAAAAACAATGCAAACTTTAATGTTTCTATGTATTACACTTCTTATTTTGCGGTTTTGTAAAAATAACAAAAAATTATTTTTTTTCATGTATTAGGCGTCAATTCGATTTTTTTGGTATTGTGAAAATCAATAACAATGGAGTTTTTTCCATGTATTAGATTTTAATTTTTGTCTTTTTCTGAAAAACAATAAAAATTTTGTTTTTTCTATGTATTAGATTTCAATTTTTGTGGTTTTGTTAAAATAATAAAAGATTGTTTCTTTTTTCCAGGTTTTCTCAAAAACAACACAAATTATGTTTTTTCTTTGTATTAGATTTTAATTTTTGTGATTATGTGAAAATAACGAAAGATTGTTTTTTTCCATGTATTAGACCTCAATTCAATTTTTTACATATTGTGAAAATGAATAACAATGGAGTTTTTGTGGTTTTGTGAAAAACAATATAAATTTTGTTTTTTCTAGGTATTATACTTCTTATTTTGCGGTTTTGTGAAAATAAGATAATATTATTTTTTTCCATGTATTGATACTCAATTCGATTTTTTTGGTACTTTGAAAATCCATGACAATTGAGTTTTTTCCATGTATTAGATTTTAATTTTTTTGGTTTTATGAAAAACAATAAAAATTTTGTTTTCTCTATGTATTAGACTTCTTATTTTGCGATTCTCTGAGAATAACAAAATATTATTTTTTTCCATGTATTGTACGCCAATTCGATTTTTTTGGTATTGTGAAAATCAACAACAATGGAGTTTTTTCCATGTATATTAGATTTTAATTTTTGTGGTTTTGTCAAAAACAATAAAATTTTTGTTTATTCTATGTATTAGATTTCATATTTTGCGGTTTTGTGAAAATAACAAAATATATATTTTTTTTCATGTATTAGGCCTCAATTCAATTTTTTTGATATTGTAAAAATCAATAACAATGGAGTTTTTTTCCATGTATATTAGATTTTCATTTTTGCGGTTTTTTGAAAATAACATAAGTTTGTTTTTTTTTCATTGTAATACACCTCAATTCGATTTTTTGGTATTGGGAAAATTAATAACAATGGAGTTTTTGCCATGTATTAGATTTAATTTTTGATGTTTTATGAAAAACAATACAAATTATATTTTTTTATGTATTAGACTTCAATTTTTGTTGTTTTTTGAAAATAACAAAAGATTATTTCTTTCCATGTATTAGACCTCAATTCAATTTTTTACGTATTGTGAAAATCAATAACAATGAAGTTTTTTCCGTGTATTAGATTTTACTTTTTGTGGTTTTGTGAAAAACAATACAAACTTTACTTTTTTTATGTACTATACTTCATATTTTGTGGTTTTGTGAAAAATAACAAAATATTTTTTTTTTTCATGTATTAGGCCTCAATTCGATTTTTTTGATATTGTTAAAATCAATAACAATGGAGTTTTTTCCATGTATTAGATTTTAATTTTTGTGGTAATACAAATTTTGTTTTTTCTATGTATTTGATTTGAATTTCTGTGGTTTTGTGAAAATAATAAAACATTGTTTTTTTTTTCCATGTATTACACCTCAATTCTTTTTTTTTGGTATTGGGAAAATTAATAACAATAGAGTTTTTTTCCATGTATTAGATTGTAATTTTTGCAGTTTTGTGACAAACAATACAAAATGTTGTTTTCTCTATGTATTAGACTTCTTATTTTACGATTTTGTGAAAATAACAAAATATTATTTCTTTCCATGTATTGTACCTCAATTCGATTTTTTGGGTATTTTGGAAATCAACAACCATCGAGTTTTTTGAAATTAACGTAAGATTGTTTTTTTTTCATGTATTACACCTCAATTCGATTTTTTGGTATTGGGAAATTTAATAACAATGGAGTTTTTCCCGTGTAAAAGATTTTAGTTTTTGTGGTTTTGTGAAAAACAATATAAATTTTGTTTTTTCTAGGTGTTATACTTCTTATTTTGCGGTTTTGTGAAAATAAGAAAATATTATATTTTTTCCATGTATTGATACTCAATTCGATTTTTTTGGTACTTTGAAAATCCATGACAATTGAGTTTTTTCCATGTATTAGATTTTATTTTTTGTGGTTTTATAAAAAAAAAAAAATTTTGTTTTCTCTATGTATTAGACTTCTTATTTTGCGATTCTCTGAAAATAACAAAATATTATTTTTTTCCATGTATTGTACGCCAATTCGATTTTTTTGGTATTGTGAAAATCAACAACAATGGAGATTTTTCCATGTATATTAGATTTTAATTTTTGTGGTTTTGTCAAAAACAATAAAATTTTTGTTTATTCTATGTATTAGATTTCTTATTTTGCGGTTTTGTGAAAATAACAAAATATTTTTTTTTTCATGTATTAGGCCTCAATTCAATTTTTTTGATATTGTGAAAATCAATAACAATGGAGTTTTTTCCATGTATATTAAATTTTCATTTTTGCGGTTTTTTGAAAATAACATAAGATTTTTTTTTCCATGTAATACACCTCAATTCGATTTTTCGGTATTGGGAAAATTAATAACAATGGAGTTTTTGCCATGTATTAGATTTAATTTTTGTTGTTTTGTGAAAAACAATAGAAATTATATTTTTTTATGTATTAGACATTCAATTTTTGTTGTAACAAAAGATTTTTTTTGTCCATGTATTAGACCTCAATTCAATTTTTTACGTATTGTGAAAATCAATAACAATGGAGTTTTTTCCGTGTATTAGATTTTACTTTTTGTGGTTTTCTGAAAAACAATACAAACTTTATTTTTTTTATGTACTATACTTCTTATTTTGTGGTTTTGTGAAAATAAAAAATATTATTTTTTTTCATGTATTAGGCCTCAATTCGATTTTTTTGATATTGTTAAAATCAATAACAATGGAGTTTTTTCAATGCATTAGATTTTAATTTTTGTGGTTTTCTGAAAAACAATACAAATTTTGTTTTTTCTATGTATTTGATTTGAATTTTTGTGGTTTTGTGAAAATAATAAAACATTGTTTCTTTTTTCCATGTATTACACTTCAATTCTTTTTTTTTGGTATTGGGAAAATTAATAACAATAGAGTTTTTTCCATGTATTAGATTTTAATTTTTGAAGTTTTGTGACAAACAATACAAAATGTTGTTTTCTCTATGTATTGGACTTCTTATTTTACGATTTTGTGAAAATAACAAAATATTATTTGTTTCCATGTATTGTACCTCAATTCGATTTTTTTGGTATTGTGGAAATCAACAACCATCGAGTTTTTTGAAAATAACGTAAGATTGTTTTTTTTCCATGTATTGCACCTCAATTCGATTTTTTGGTGTTGGGAAAAATAATAACAATGGAGTTTCTACCATGTATTAGATTTTAATTTTTGTGATTTTGTGCAAAACAATACAAATTATATTTTTTTACGTATTAGACTTCAATTTTTGTGGTTTTGTGAAAATAACAAAATATTATTTTTTTCCATGAATTAGATCTCAATTCAATTTTTTACGTATTGTGAAAATCAATAACAATGGTGTTTTTTACGTGTGTTAGATTTTACTTTTTGTGGTTTTGTGAAAAACAGTACAAATTTTATTTTTTCTATGTATAACACTTCTTATTTTGCGGTTTTGTGAAAATAACAAAATATTATATTTTTTCCATATATTGATACTCAATTCGATTTTTTTGGTAGTTCGAAAATCAATAACAATTGAGTTTTTTCCATGTATTAGATTTTATTTTTTGTGGTTTTGTGAAAAACAATAAAAATTTTGTTTTCTCTACGTATTAGACTTCTTGTTTTGCGATATTTGTGAAAATAACAAAATATTATTTTTCGCCATGTATTGTACCTCAATTCGATTTTTTTGGTATTGTCAAAATCAATAACAATGGAGATTTTTCCATATATTAGATTTTAATTTTTGTGGTTTTATTGTTTTGTGTAAAACAATAAAATTTTTGTTTATTCTATGTATTAGATTTCTTATTTTGCGGTTTTTTGAAAATAACGTAAGATTATTTTTTTTCCCTGTATTAGATTTGTTGGTATTGGGAAAATTAATAACAATGGAGTTTTTGCCATGTACTAGATTTTAATTTTTGTGGTTTTGTGAAAAACAATACAAATTATATTTTTTTTATGTATTAGACTTCAATTTTTGTGGTTTTGTGAAAATAACAAAAGATTATTTTTTTTCCTTGTATTAGACCTCAATTCAATTTTTTGCGTATTGTGAAAATCAATAACAATGTAGTTTTTTTCGTGTATTAGATTTTTCTTTTTGTGGTTTTGTGAAAACCAAAACAAACTTTATTTTTTCTATGTATTACACTTCTTATTTTGCGGTTTTGTGAAAATAACAAAATATTATTTTTTTTTCATGTATTAGGCCTCAATTTGATTTTTTTGGTATTGTTAAAATCAACAACAATGGAGTTATTTTCATGTATTAGATTTTATTTTTTGTGGTTTTCTGAAAAACAATCAAACTTTTGTTTTCTCTATGTATTAGATCTCAATTTTTGTGGTTTTGTGAAAATAATAAAAGATGTTTTCTTTTTTCCAAGTATTACACCTCAATTCGATTTTTTTGGTATTGCGAAAATTAATAACAATGGAGTTTTTTCCATGTATTAGATTTCAATTTTTGTGGCTTTGTGAAAAACAATACAAATTTTTTTTTCTATGTATTAGACTTCAATTTTTGTAATTTTATGAAAATAACAAAAGACTGTTTCTTTCCGTGTATTAGACCTCAATTCAATTTTTAACATATTGTGAAAATCAATAACAATGGAGTTTTTGCTATCCATAAGATTTTACTCTTTGTGGCTTTGTGAAAAACAATACAAATTTTATTTTTTCGATGTATTAGACCTCTTATTTTGCGGTTTTATGAAAATAAGAAAATAATATATTTTTTTCATGTATTGATACTCAATTCAATTTTTTTGTTAATTTGAAAATCAATAACAATTGAGTTTTTTCCATGTATTAGATTTTATTTTTTGTGGTTTTCTGAAAAACAATAAAAATTTTGTTTATCCTATGTACTAGATCTCTTATTTTGCGGTTTTCTGAAAATAACATAAGATTATTTTTTTTCCATGTATTACACCTCAATTCGATTTTTTGGTATTGGGAAAATTAATAGCAATGGAGTTTTTGCCATGTATTAGTTTTTAATTAATGTGGTTTTGTGAAAAACAATACAAATTATATTTTTTTATGTATTAGACTTCAATTTTTGTGGTTTTGTGAAAATAACAAAAGATTATTCTTTTCCATGAATTAGACCTCAATTCAATTTTTAACATATTGTGAAAATCAATAACAATGGTGTTTTTTCCGTTTATTAGATTTTACTATTTGTGGTTTTGAGAAAGACAATACAAATTTTATTTTTTCTATGTATTACACTTCTTATTTTGCGGTTTTGTGAAAATAAGAAAATATTATATTTTTTCCATGTATTGATACTCAATCCGATTTTTTTGGTACTCTGAAAATCAATAACAATTAAGTTTTTTCCATGTATTAGATTTAATTTTCTGTGGTTTTGGAAAAAATAATAAAATTTTTGTTCTCTCTGTGTATTAGACTTCTTATTTTGCGATTATGTGAAAATAACAAAATATTATTCTTTTCCATGTGTTGTACCTCAATTCGATTTTTTTGATATTGTGGAAATCTATAACAATGGTTTTTTTCCATGTATTAGATTTTAATTTTTGTGGTTTTGTGAAAAACAATAAAATTTTTGTTTATTCTATGTATTAGGTTTCTTATTTTGCGGTTTTTTGAAAATAACATAAGATTGTTTTTTTCCATGTATTACACCTCAATTCGATTTTTTGGTATTGGAAAAATTAATAACAATGGAGTTTTTGCCATGTATTAGATTTTATTTTTTGTGGTTTTGTGAAAAACAATAAAATTTTTGTTTTCTCTAATGTATTAGACTTCTTGTTTTGAGATTTTTTGAAAATAACAAAATATTTTTTTTTTCATGTACTCCTCAATTTCTATTTTTTTGGTATTGTGAAAATCAATAACAATGGAGTTTTTTCCGTGTACTAGATTTTAATTTTTGTGGTTTTGTGAAAAACAATAAAATTTTTGTTTATTCTATGTATTAGATTTCTTATTTTGTGGTTTTTTGAAAATAAAGTAAGATCGTGTTTTTTCCATGTATTACACCTCAATTCGATTTAATGGTATTGGAAAAATTAATAACAATGGAGTTTTTGTCATGTATTCCATTTTAATTTTTGTGGTTTTGTGAAAAACAATACAAATTATGTTTTTTTATGTATTAGACTTCAATTCAATTTTTTACGTATTGTGAAAATCAATAACAATGGAGTTTTTTCCGTGTATTAGATTTAACATTTTGTGGTTTTGTGAAAAAACATACAAACTTTATTTTTTCTATGTAGTACACTTTTTATTTTGCGGTTTTATGAAAATAACAAAATATTATTTTTTTCCATGTATTGATACTCAATTCCATTTTTCTGGTATTGTGAAAATCAATAACATTGGAGTTTTTTCGATGTATTAGATTTTAATATTTGTGGTTTTGTGAAAAACAATACAAATTATATTTTTTTATGTTTTAGACTTCAATTTTTGTGGTTTTGTGAAGATAACAAAAGATTATTTTTTTCCATGTATTAGACCTCAATTCAATTTTTTATGTATTGCGAAAATCAATAACGGAGTTTTTTTCTGTGTATTAGATTTTACTTTTTGTGGTTTTATGAAAAACAATACAAACTTTATTTTTTCTATGTATTACACTTCTTATTTTGCGGTTTTGTGAAAATAATAAAATTTTTTTTTTCCTGTATTAGGCCTCTATTCGAATTTTTTGGTATTGTGAAAATCAATAACAATAGAGTTTTTTTCCATGTATTAGATTTTAATTTATGTGGTTTTGTGAAAAAAAATACAAACTTTGTTTTTTCTCTGTATTAGACTTCAATTTTTGTGATTTTCTGAAAATAACAAAAGATTGTTTTTTTCCATGTATTAGACCTCAACTCAATTTTTACATATTGTAAAAATCAATAACAATGGAGTTTTTCCCATGTATAAGATTTTACTTATTGTGGTTTTGTGAAAAACAATACAAATTTTGTTTTTTCTACGTATTAAACTTCTTATTTTGTGGTTTTGTGAAAATAAGAAAATATTATATTTTTTCCATGTATTGATTCTCAATTCGATTTTTTTGGTAATTTGAAAATCAATAACAATTGAGTCTTTTCCATTTATTAGATTTTATTTTTTGTTGTTTTGTGAAAAACAATACAAATTATGTTTTTTTATGTATTAGACTTCTTATTTTGTGATTTTGTGAAAATAACAAAATATTATTTCTTTCCATGTATTGTACCTCAATTCGATTTTTTTGGTATTGTGAAAATCAACAATAATGGAGTTTTATCCATGTATTTGATTTTAGTTTTTGTAGTTTTGTGAAAAACAATAAAATTTTTGTTTATTCTATGTACTAGATTTCTTATTTTTCGGTTTTTTGAAAATAACATAAGATTATTTTTTTTCCATGTATTACACCTCAATTCGATTTTTTGTTATTGGAAAAATTAATGACAATGGAGTTTTTGCCATGTATTGAATTTTAATTTTTGTGGTTTCGTGAAAAACAATACAAATTATATTTTTTTATGTATTAGACTTCAATTTTTGTGGTTTTGTGAAAATAACAAAAGATTATTTTTTTCCAAGAATTAGACCTCAATTCAATATTTTACGTATTGTGAAAATCAATAACAACGGTGTTTTTTCCGTATATTAGATTTTACTTTTTGTGATTTTGTGAAAAACAATACAAATTTTATTTTTTCTATGTATTACACTTTTTATTTTGCGGTTTTGTGAAAATAACAAAATATTATTTTTTTTCATGTACTACGCCTCAATTTGATTTTTTTGGTATTGTGAAAATAAATAACAATGGAGTTTTTTCCATGTATGAGATTTGAATTTTTGTGGTTCTCTGAAAAACAATACAAATTTTGTTTATTCCATGTATTAGATTTCAATTTTTGTTTTTTTGTGAAAATAATAAAAAATTGTTTTTTTTCCATGTATTACACCTCAATTCGATTTTTTTGGTATTGAGAAAATTAATACCAATGGAGTTTTTTCCAGGTATTAGATTTTAATTTTTGTGGTTTTGTGAAAAACAATACAAACTTTCTTTTTTCTATGTACTAGATTTCAATTTTTGTGATTTTATGAAAAAAACAAAAGATCATTTTTTTCCGTATATTAGACCTCAATTGAATTTTTAACATATTGTGAAAATCAATAACAATGGAGTTTTTGCTGTGTATAAAATTTTACTTTTTCTGGTTTTGTGCTAAAAAAAAAATTTGTTTTTTCTATGTATTACACTTTTTATTTTGCGGTTTTGTGAAAATAGGAAAATATTATATTTTTTCCATGTATAGATACTCAATTCGATTTTTTTGGTACTTTGAAAATGAATAACAATTGAATTTTTTCCATGCATTAGATTTTATTTTTTGTGGTTTTGTGAAAAACAATAAAATTTTTGTTTATTCTACGTATTAGATTTCTTATTTTGCCGTTCTTTGAAAATAACATAAGATTATTTTTTTTCCATGTATTACACCCCGATTCGATATTTTGGTATTGGGAAAATTAATAACAATGGAGTTCTTGTCATGTATTAGATTTTAATATTTGTGGTTTTGTGAAAAACAATACAAATTATATTTTTTTATGTATGAGACTTCAATTTTTGTGGTTTTCTGATAATAACAAAAGATTATTTTTTTCCTTATATTAGACCTCAATTCAATTTTTTACATATTGTGAAAATCAATAACAATGGAGTTTTTTCCGTGTATTAGATTTTACTTTTTGTGGTTTTGCGAAAAACAATACAAACTTTATTTTTTCTATGTATTACACTTCTTATTTTGCGGTTTTGTGAAAATAACAAAATATTATTTTTTTTCATGTATTAGGCCTTAATTTGATTTTTTGGTATTGTTAAAATCAATAACAATGGAGTTTTTTTCATGTATTAGATTTTAATTTTTGTGGTTTTATGAAAAACAATACAAATTTTGTTTTTTCTTTGTATTAGATTTTAATTTTTGTGGTTTTGTGAAAATAATAAAAGATTGTTTCTTTTTTCCATGTATTGCACCTCAATTCGATTTTTTTGGTATTGGAAAATTTAATAACAAAGGTGTTTTTTGCATGTATTAGATTTCAATTTTTGTGGTTTTGTGAAAAACAATACAAATTTTGTTTTTTCTATGTATTAGACCTCAATTTTTGTGATTTTATGAAAATAACAAAAGATTATTTATTTCCGTGTATTAGACCTCAATTCAATTTTTAACATATTGTGAAAATCAATAACAATGGAGTTTTTGCCGTGTATTTGACTTTACTTTTTGTGGTTTTGTGAAAACAAGACAAATTTTGTTTTTTCTATGTATTACACTTCTTATTTTGCGGTCTTGTCAAAACAACAAAATATTATATTTTTTTCATGTATTGATACTCAACTCGATTTTTTTGGTACTTTGAAAATCAATAACAATTGAGTTTTTTCCATGTATTAGATTTTATTTTTTGTGGTTTTGTGAAAAACAATAAAAATTTTGTTTTCTCTATGTATTAGACTTCTTATTTTGCGATTTTGTGAAAGTAGCAAAATATAATTTTTTTCCATGTAATGTACCTGTAATGTGTATTTTTATACACATTTTTAGGGTTTTTATCATCTCAAATTCAATCATAATTCACATTAAATGTGTGAAAAATGCTCATAATTCATAAAACATAATTTGAAACCTCTTAATACATTTTTATGTTATCTTGCAGGCGAATATGCCATTAAATGAAGAATTTGACCAAAAACGCAAATAATGGGCCAAAGATGGCCAACTAAAACCTCAAACACTCTACAAAAAATTCCCCAAACTTTTACGACAATTCAAAAACCTTCTACAACCAAGTCAAACCGAGCCAAACGCCAAAAATCGCCAAGTTGACCAAAAGTCAACTTCTCCAAAATGGGTTAAACGGTATACCGAAACGAAGAGCTCGACGAGACGAATCCAATGGTACAAGTCTCGCGATCAGAAACCTTCTAGAACTCTCAGAATCGCTAATTGAAAATCTGGTCAAGTCAACTCTCTGACCAAGTCAGACCTTTCTTCCCCAAAGTCCAATTTTCTTAAACTTGCTCGAAAATGACCAAACCGATCAACCTTGGACTCGTCTTGACGAGAGGAACTCGCCTGAACCCTTCGCCGGACCTAAAAAACTCCGGTGATTATCGAAATTCGACAAAACAAAAACAAGCTTGAAAACAAACCGAATCGTGGCTGTTCAACCTTGTATCCTACATTCTACCATTCGAGCTAAAACCTAGACCATCCTCTTATTCTCTTTCTACCCTTTCTATCCATATGTAGAGCTTATCAAATGATGCGATATTGAGTGAGATATTAGCGTTTGAACTCATGCACACGAGTTGTTTGACGAAATGACTCAAACAGATTTTTGAAACTGTTTTTTTGCCGCCATTGTTGAAACTCGAGGTTCATGAGATGTTAGAAGCTAAACATAGAATGCGAGGCTTGTAAATATCATGGTGAAGCTCTCTGGAATGGTAATTTGATCGAAAAACGGATGGAGATATGAATTCTAATCACCACTTTCGTGGTTTTCGGGTTAATTCTCAAGCTGGTGGTTAACGATGAAATTCGGGTAAATGGAGGATAATTAGAACATAAAATTCAGTGGGTAGCATCTTGGGAGATTGAGGAAAAGTGCCTAAGTCACACGTTTTAATATTGTTGGCTGAAACTCGAGTTTGAGCTCGAAAGGCCATTAATGGCGGAGCTGGAGGTAAAACCGGGCAGCAGTTGGTAAAATTGGAATAACTCGAGTTTTACTCAACCGTTTCGCACCATTCAAAGCCCCACAGATTCGTGAGAACGAGAGGAACATCTTTCTTATGGAAACTTCGAGCTAAAAAGTAGCGAATTAAGAGTTATAAGTGATTGTTTGAAGAGAAACGAAAATTGGCAGAAGCTGTACTCGCGCCCAACGCGATTCATTTCACAGATTTTGACTCGCTGCGACACAGGAGATCGGGGACGTTTGTTCAAAGATTCAGCACCTAAAACCTGACTCGTTTCATTTTTTTTCCGACCCGTTTTGCCACAAACGAACACACACGGTCGGAAGTTTTTTGAACCGATCCAAATCTGTCCGCCAAAACAAAACAGGGGAAAATTTCATCCGCCCAAAAATCACTCAAATCTCAACTAAATTCAACGAAATTTCGGCCAGATACTCAGTACAACCCCCTGATCCTCCTAAACCAATCAGAAGCCCCAGAATATCCCTCAATTCTCTATATAAAGAACCATATTTCAATCTATCAAAATACGCTCTTTCATCCAATCTCTAAAATCACTCATTCTCTCACTCTCCTTAACTTATACACCACTCTCCATTCATCTTCTCTAACCTCTAGAATCTCCATTAATGAGTTTCAAGCTTTCTTGAGCTCTAATTTTCGTTTTTGAGTGAAAACGCGCAATTTGGGGCTGATTTGGGGAAAATTCGAATCGGTCGATTCTAGCTTGAATCGAGACGCAATTGGAGCTTCAAATCGACTCGAGGGAGCTACCGGCTGGATCTCCAACTCTCGGTTTAATCCAATTCTCTTTAAATAATTAGATTTGAATTTTAGATCACAAGAACTCAATTTTGTAATAATCATGATGAAATCTTGTCAAACTCTTGTTCTTGTGATTATGTGTGAGTAAATCTAGATAGGGAGGGGAATTTTTGATTTGTATACATGAAATCTTGCTTTATAATCTTGTAATTTTGCTGAATTTTGATGAATAGTCATAAACACACATATTTTTGAATGAATTGGGGGAAAATTGCTTAGCTTAGTATTTTTCTTCAATTAATCTATTGAATCTAGAGGTTATTGGCTTGTTAATCATCTGAAACACTTAGCTTAGTATTTTGTGTGATTAATTTGGAGTTGTGATTGATTTAAATCAAGTTTTGTTTTGAAATGGCTGTTTTAGAATAAACTAGTTTTTGAGTCAATTTCTTGAGTAAATCTTAGCTTAGATTGCTCAAATCCATCATCTAAATCTGAGAAATTATACAATTAGTGATTAATGATTGTTACACATCATAAATTTCCTATAAATCCCTATTTTTAAACCGAAAATCAAACCCTAATCCAGTTTCTGTCTTGCTGCTGTTCTTTCTCTGTTTTTCAGTAATTTTTCCTTAATTTCGTATCCTATTCAAACTAGAAAAATTAAATAAACATTTTTAAAATTCAGATCTCATTTAGTAGATAATTTTCAAATCAAATTTTGCCCAATTCCGATTTATAATTTGTGAGATATTAATTTTCTAAGTTTGTAATATTTCTGTTTTTGAATTTTCTGTCCAGATTCACTGTTTCTTTTCTTCTGAATTTTTAAAAATATAAAAATAAATAATAAAAATCCAAAAATAGTCCTACTTGAAGTATTGTGAAGTGTAGAGTCCAAATATGAATTTTAGAAGAGTAGTTGTTAAAACAGATTAGGAGATATAACAGTTTTTGTGAGTGCTGGTCTGTCAGAATCAGTTTCTGAGCCAGATCTGAAATTTCATTATAAATCTCAAACTACAAAACACAATTCTACAAAAATTTAACAACTAATCCAGAACTTGATAATTGAATTTCTGTGCAAATTTTGGGATTTTTTAAGCTTTGGTGAATTTTCTATAATTTTCTGAACTTGCTGCTCAACCGAGTTTAAATTTGAAATAAGTTCTGGACTGAACTGCAAAGATTTCGAAATTCTTGAATAAACTAATAATACCAGTAAAAGACCACATCATAGATCTCTCTTTCTAGTTTCCAACGGTATTTTTTGTGTTGGATTCGGAGTTTATTTTGACTAGTTACGAATTAAATCACTAAAGTGTGACGTGCTGAATTTTTGAAACAAAACTGATATTTGAATTTGAACTTAGAAATTTACCTAATAAACCTTGAATTAAAAGATTTTGCACTAGAAATAAATCATTGAGATTAGTTAATTCTTGAGGCCACACCTCCTTGTGTTCGACCCCTAAAACTCGTTACCACTCATACTCGTAATTGATTAATAGGGAAATATAAATTTTTTTGTTAAATTGTGTGAAATTCAACGACGGTTTTACGCGATTTACAAATGGCGCCGTTGCCGGGGAGGCGGCTTGCATCAAGTTTTTAACTAACCCATCTCATATTTTCTCTAGTGTTTTTGTCTCTCTTATTTTTAAAGGTCATTAGGGCGCAAGATCTTCAATGGATTGGCAAGGCGAGAGGTGAACGAGATTCAATGACAGGAAGACAAACGTGGACGGGATGGCCACACGATGGCTATCCATGGCACAATGGCGAAAGCTCGTTCGAGCAGACACAACCTCTCTACGGACAATCTTATGGGCAAGGAGCGCTGTTCAGCCACTCCTCCATCCTGGAGTCGAGGGATGAAATGTTGAGACAATCCTGGGGTTTCAAACCTCAGGAGAATTTCCAAAACCCGTACACGCCTACCACACCAACTCATTCATTCCAACCTTACCTCTACCAAGACGAGTACTATCCTCCAAACCAGGAGTATCAACAACCTCAAACCTCTTCTGATGAAAAATTGCACGCGAAGCTGGACCTCTTCGAGAAACGCTTCTTAGAAATGTCGAACTCGCTCATGGAGATATTCAACAAACGAGAACCCACCATCCAACCTCATCAAGATGAAGTTAGCCATTGTGATGAGGGTCTTAGGGTCTTTGAAGAAGTGGAAATGGGAGAATCTCTTTGTGATGAGGGTTCTAGGTTTTTTGAAAAATTAGGGGTTGAGGGTTCTCAAGATGATGAGGAGAAGGAAATGCTCGAAGGGGAGAAAAATGAGGAGAACAAGGACGCCAACTTTGAGGTGGGGGGATATTTGTTTGATGGGGAATGTGGGTCAAATGGGGATTTAGGGATTGTATTTTGTGAAAACTCGAGTGATGTGGAATGTGAATCAAAAGTGGAGTCAATGGGTGACTTTTATAAGGTCTCGAGCGATGGGGAATACAAGTCATGTGATGACCCACTGGTTGAACCTTTCGACGAGTCGAGTGCCACCAAAACTCAAGAATTGGTTAAAGAAATTATAAATATTTTTGAGAAACTATGGGCCGAGAACGAGGATGAGTCAAACCATGACTCAAGGGTTAAAAATTTGGACGAACCGACAATCCCAAAACTCGAGAAAATTCCATTATTTTGCGGTCTTGTCAAAACAACAAAATATTATATTTTTTTCATGTATTGATACTCAACTCGATTTTTTTGGTACTTTGAAAATCAATAACAATTGAGTTTTTTCCATGTATTAGATTTTATTTTTTGTGGTTTTGTGAAAAACAATAAAAATTTTGTTTTCTCTATGTATTAGACTTCTTATTTTGCGATTTTGTGAAAGTAGCAAAATATAATTTTTTTCCATGTAATGTACCTCTATTCGATTTTTAAGGTATTGTTAAAATCAATAAGAATGGAGTTTTTTTCATGTATTAGATTTTAATTTTTGTGGCTTTGTGTAAAACAATAAAATTTTTCTTTATTCTATGTGTTAGATTTCTTATGTTGCTGTTTTTTTGAAAATAACGTAAGATTGTTTTTTTTCCATGTATTACGCCTCAATTCGATTGTTTGGTATTGGAAAAATTAATAACAATGGAGTTTTTGCCATGTACTAGATTTTAATTTTTGTGGTTTTGTGAAAAACAATACAAATTATTTTTTTTTATGTATTAGACTTCAATTTTTGTGGTTTTGTGAAAATAACAAATGATTTTTTTTACCATGAATTAGACCTCAATTCAATTTTTTACGTATTGTGAAAATCAATAACAGTGGTGTTTTTTCAGTGTATTAGATTTTACTTTTTGTGGTATTGTGAAAAACAACACAAATTTCGTTTTTTCTATGTAGTACACTTCTTATTTTGCGGTTTGGTGAAAATATGAAAATATTATATTTTTTCCATGTATTGATAATCAATTAGATTTTTTGGTACTCTGAAAATCAATAACAATTGAGTTTTTTCCTTGTATTAGATTTTATTTTTTGTGGTTTTGTGAAAAACAATAAAAATTTTGTTTTCTCTATGTATTAGACTTCTTATTTTGCGATTTTGTGAAAATAACAAAATATCACTCTTTTATATGTACTGTACCTCAATTCGATTTTTTTGGTATTGTGGAAATCAATAACAATGGAGTTTTTTCCATGTATTAGATTTTAAGTTTTGTGGTTTTGTCAAAAACAATAAAATTTTTGGTTATTTTATGTATAAGATTTCTTATTTTGCGATTTTTTGAAAATAACGTAAGATTGTTTTTTTTCCATGTATTATAACTCAATTCGATTTTTTGGTATTGGGAAAATTAATAACAATGGAGTTTTTGCCATGTATTAGATTTTAATTTTTGTGGTTTTGTGAAAAACAATACGAATTATATTTTTTTATGTATTAGACTTCAATTTTTGTGGTTTGTGATAACAACAAAAGATTATTTTTTTCCATGAATTAGACCTCAATTCAATTTTTTACGTATTGTGAAAATCAATAATAATGGTGTTTTTGCCATGTACTAGATTTTAATTTTTGTGGTTTTGTGAAAAACAATACAAATTATTTTTTTTTATGTATTAGACCTCAATTTTTGTGGTTTTGTGAAAATAACAAATGATTTTTTTTTTCCATGAATTAGACCTCAATTCAATTTTTTACGTATTGTGAGAATCAATAACAATGGTGTTTTTTCAGTGTATTAGATTTTACTTTTTGTGGTATTGTGAAAAACAACACAAATTTTGTTTTTTCTATGTAGTACACTTCTTATTTTGCGGTTTTGTGAAAATAAGAAAATATTATATTTTTTCCATGTATTGATAATCAATTCGATTTTTTGGTACTCTGAAAATCAATAACAATTGAGTTTTTTCCATGTATTAGATTTTATTTTTTGTGGTTTTGTGAAAAACAATAAAAATTTTGTTTTCTCTATGTATTAGACTTCTTATTTTGCGATTTTGTGAAAATAACAAAATATCACTCTTTTATATGTACTGTACCTCAATTCGATTTTTTTGGTATTGTGGAAATCAATAACAATGGAGTTTTTTCCATGTATTAGATTTTAAGTTTTGTGGTTTTGTGAAAAACAATAAAATTTTTGGTTATTTTATGTATAAGATTTCTTATTTTGCGGTTTTTTGAAAATAACGTAAGATTGTTTTTTTTCCATGTATTATAACTCAATTCGATTTTTTGGTGTTGGGAAAATTAATAACAATGGAGTTTTTGCCATGTATTAGATTTTAATTTTTGTGGTTTTGTGAAAAACAATACGAATTATATTTTTTTATGTATTAGACTTCAATTTTTGTGGTTTTGTGATAACAACAAAAGATTATTTTTTTCCATGAATTAGACCTCAATTCAATTTTTTACGTATTGTGAAAATCAATAACAATGGTGTTTTTTCCGTGTATTAGATTTTACTTTTTGTGGTTTTGTCATAAACAATAAAAATTTTGCAGGTAAACTCCTGGTGCACTGCGCTAGCTAAAGATAAAACTTGAAGAGAGGAGTAAAGAAATCATTACCGATACCTAGAAGAAGTCGCTACTGATGTCCATTCTATTAACTTGCTGTATTGATCTGGGTCTATTAGTTCGTGCCTTACCAGTCTTGTTAAGCAGCGCCCATACCAAATCCTCGATCTATTGTCTACAACAGTGCAGTCTCTGCTTTTTCCGAATTGTAAATCATTTATCGTGCCTTCGTAGCTTATTAGGTTTATAGTACACATAGTAGATCGCTATCGGGTTTGAATGGATTTCAACGACCCTTTCTTGGAGGAGGTCTCTGAACCATTTTCATCCGAGCATGATCGCGAGTACCTCCTCTTCCGCCTTTGTGAACCATGTTTCCTCGTCTTTTAGTACCCTGCTTACTGCAGGGTGGTTGTGTCGGACCCCCTTCTCCTTTGGAAGAGGAACACAAGGCTCACGTTGTCGTAGACATTGTTGTCTACTGGAGATATATAAAGGGATCTACTACATGCGGAAATGTGAAAATTATACTAATTTTTCGGGTTTTTTTTTTCTTTTTAATTGTTTTTAGACTTTTGTTGATGGTTGTTTAAATTCTAATTGACAAAGTAAATTAAGCAAACAAGAAATTAAAGTAAATAGAGAAAGTAACTCAATACCGAACACCAGATCTGTTGATGAAGTTCGGCGAGGTGGTTGTGTTAGCCTTTACTCTACGTTTACTCGCTAGCGGCCCTTACCGCGTTCATGAGTTGCCTACTCTCCGGGACTTGCCTTGCGGCTCCGATTTCACTAACAAACTTGATTGTTACAAGACCTCGAACCACCGCTCGTCTTACAACCAACTTGACGAATTGATGGAGCAATAACTGACAACTCGATGTCTTGAACTTCAACAAACAAACACGAGCAATACGCTCAAAACTCCAATAATCTCACTTTTTGATTTAGAGTAATTTAACTAGCATTAAGAAGAGAGTTTTCTTGCTTTTTCAATTGGGAATTCATGACCTTTTTGGATCTGAGGAGGGTTGCCTCTTTTAAAGAAGGAAAGAGCAGCCCTCAGAAAAGGAATCTTGCGCAGTTCCATTGTCAACGGACCTGTTCCATTGCCAACGGACTGCAAAAACAGAAATAAATTAAAGCAAGATATTCTCCCAACGGCTATAATTTTGATGGTCCGTTGCCAACGGAATAGGTCTGTTGCCAATAGACTATACAACCAAAATTGATCAGCCATGTCAGGAGAAAAAAAATCATCAACGGAGGATTCTGTTGTCAATAGAGTGGTCCGTTGTCAACGGACCACTTTCGTTGCCAACAGAACAAGTCAGAATTCAATAATTTGCAGAATTATACTCTCTTTTTAATAAAAATTAAACTATCTCAACAGACTACACACTAGAGGAACTAAGAAACTTGCTCCCACGCCTTGAAATCGTCTCTTGGAATCCTTTGCACGCGTGATGACTTCCGATTGTTCTAAGAGTAGCAAGATACGTCTAATTCGATTTACTCTTTATTTTCGAGAACTTGATCGTGCGACTATCTAGCGTAAGACATTCTCAATCAAATGTGTTAGTACCTCGGTATAGTTTTAAATATCTAGTGACTTATAATTCTTCACGCACGGAATATTTTTGTTTTTTTTTGGGGTTGCCTCCAAGGAAACATTTGTTTAAGGTCCCGAGCCTAATCTCTTGAATTCACTAGCGGGGGTGATTGCGGCGCGGGCCCTGATCGTCGCCTTGCGCTTTTGTAATTCGTGCGTCGAATGGTATTTCTTCGTAATATTCATCTTCCGTGTGTTCATCATTGAGAGGGATTTCTACTATATCTTCCTCGGCCATCATCCACCCGCGTGGCTGTAAGATATGTGTAAGTCATGTCGTGTGCAAAATCACACTCTTAATAAAGATATTTATATTTTTCCTAGTTTCAATATTCAGTGTATACGTGGTATTGAGATAGGGGTCGATCCACAGGGAGACTGGCCTTAAGTAAAACAGGTTCACAATCAATTCTCAAGTTTATAAGGTCTTATTTGCAAAATTCCAAGGCTTAAACCCTAATTGAAGTTTTATCCAAAATTTTAGCACCAACAAACTTTAAAAATTCTTAAAAAAATCACCATAGTTTCAAAAATCATCAAATTTGTACAGTAATTCAATCACACACTTAAGAAACTTCTGTAAATTTTCATAAGATTATGCTGAACAGATTTGGAGAAATAATAAAAATACAGACAACAGCTCACATATTTCAGCAGACAGATCAACAGTTGAAAATACTACAATATCTCAAAATATATCTTAACAAATACTATTTTAAATTCCAGAAATGAATTATACACTTCAAAATATTTCAGAGGTGACTATTTTATATTTTTATTATTTATTTTTATATTTTTGAAAATTAGAAACAAACTGAACAGAAAATTAAAAAAGAAAAACAGAAACAGAAAAATAACAAATTTGAAAAATTAATATTCACATATTATTAATGGGCATTTGGCAAATTGTGATTTGAGAATTATTTACTAAATGAGTTGTTTAAATGAAAAATATTTATTTAAATTTTCAGATTTATTTTGGACTCAAAATTGAAGTAAAAAAACTGAAAAACAGAAACATTACTGCAGCAGGACAGAACTTAACTTTTATGGATAAAAATAGAGTTGATTTGATAATTTGTATAAGATGGATATCATTAATCACTCATCAAACAATCTTAACAGACCTACAAGCAAGGTTTAAGTATTTTTCTTCTAAAAAACACTTAATAAATGAATTAATACTCAAGATTCAACTAAAAACTTCTATTTTCAGTTTTCATGTTCAAATTCGATCCAAAACCAAAATTAATCAAATAAGAATCTTTTTCAAGTGTTCTAATGATCAATAAATCCCTAAACACAGATTTGTGAGTCTCAATTTGATCTAAAACTCTTGTTCTGAACATATTTAGGCAAATATTCAATAAATTGGTGCTTTGAACTTAACTTCACAATTAGGCAAACTTGAATCAAATAAACGCAAGATTTCAATCACACATCATACAAATCACTCACTCATGACATGAAAAACAAGATTTGATCTATTTTTCATCATTGTTACACAAAAATTCAGATCTGAAAAATCAAGGAAAAGAAAGAGTTTAAACGAGAATCAAACCAATCCGAGATGACGACTCTCTTCCACGAGGTCCCTGGATTCAATCTGGAGCTCCCCTAGGCTTCTTAAGCCTTCTAGTTCAAGAATTAGGAGTTTGAATGCCTTCAGCCCGTTTTTGCTCCAATTGGATTTCCAAACTCAAATCTTTGTTCTCAAGCTTTCAATAATGTTGATTAGGGTTGAAAGAGGAAGAAGAAGATGAAGAGATGAAATGGTGACTATGTGCAGTGGTTTGGTGATTGATGGATTGATGAGAGAATGGATTTTTTTATAGGGAATGAGATGAGAAAGGAATGATGCTCTAGGGTAAAAAGTGAGAGTGAACCGGAGATTTTTTTTACTGATTTAGATCCATTCTCTTGGGTAAAAAGGACGTACTAGTCAAGTTTGAGGAGTTTTCATTCAAAAAAACCAAGCGGGTTTTTATTTTTGAGTTTTCCCCCTTTTTTCAGCGCAAAGATTAGGTTTTAGATAGAAATGAAAGGATTGTTTCGTTTTGAGTTCTCCAATTTATTTCAGTACCGGATATTCCATTAGAATAGAAGGAGAGTTTTCATGGACTGGAGGTGTCCATAATTTGAATAAAATGGAGAAATGGCCTGAGTATGGAGAAGCTGAAATCTGATCTTGTTGGTGCAGAGGGGTTCAGTCGTACAAATACTAGGTTGTAAAGCAGTTTGATATCATTAACAACCAGTAGAGATCTTTTGTGACCTGGTTGGTTATGACTTCTTGCCCTAACTGATTTGGCGTTGAAGTGAATTATACTAGAGTTCTCCCTTTAAATGTTTCTCCTTCCCTTGTTTTTACTATTTTCGGCTATTTCAAAACTCAAAATCTAACCTCCAGTTTCTTCACACTTCAGTGCCCATTCTGAAGGAATTATGCCCTAGGCCAAAGTCTTGGACTAGAGATTAGATTAAGAGAAACACGTTTATTCAGTTCATATATGAATGAGTGTATGGATGACTAATATATTTACATACATTAGATCGACCATGAATGACACTTCGGGTTCACGTCATCAGAATACGTGATTCTGATTGTAGAACTGTGAACCAACGAATGGCATTCTAAACCGTCCCTAGTGATATGTAGGCTGTTTATAGAGATAAATATACTTCAGGTAAGAAGCTACATATCCACACTAGTATATTTGCAGACTGGATGATTATGTTCTGTTGATCATGGACATAGGGATGTCAAGTCTGGAATATAGGTACGTGTTAGAGAATACATACTGGACTGACCACACTATGAGAATATGCATGATAATGTCATTAGTGATTCTCATATGAATAGTGTGCTTGTTCCTACGACCTGAGGTCACCATGGATTCCTGTATGTGGAACTGCGTACTTTAATATGATCCTACGTCATCCGTAATGGGATGATCATTAGGATCATCATTAGGTATGCACTGAATCATGACGAGGAATGTGATTGACAAAGATGGGATTTGTTCCTCTCGTCAAGAGGGAGATATCTTTGGGCCCCATGATGAACTAGGATTGAAGGAAATGCATGGTCATGCTCAAAATTGATTTACATGTGTTATTAATATCATTTTGTATTTGTTCAGTCTAATTCTCGATCAGGAAAGAGAATTTGATCAAACTCAAGGATGACATACTTCCATGCCTTGTGATCAAGATATATATCGTAGACCAAAAGGAATAAGCAAACGTATATTCAGATAGGTTTATGATCGCTGATCATTTCATTTAACATGGGTAGTCATGACATCAGTCTAGAGGTTACTCATGACTTATGATCTTTAGAAGATCGTTGCCAACGTTAAATGGAACCTACACGGTCACACAATGAACTCCATTCGTACGGGAAGAAAATACCTCAGAAACAGTTATACATGTGATTTATAAATTGTTGAAAGAATAAAGCATTAGATGCTGAAATTTTACAAAGGCTGAAATTGTTCCGGCCGACCGGAACACAGGTTCTGGTCGACCGGAACTAAATTTTACAAAGGCTGAAATTGTTCCGGCCGACCGGAACACAGGTTCTGATCCACCGGAAGTCTGGCGGCTGGAAGGGTTTCCTTATCGAAACTTGCCATTCTTTCACCCCTCTCTCTAGTATAAATAGAGGGGCATGCCCCCTCTATTAGACACACAATTAGGAGCCTTAGAGGCAGCCGTATTATCAAGAGAGAGAGAGTCTTGTGAGGGTCATTTCGGAAAGTATTTCCGGACTCGTCTAGCCGAGTCCGGTAATTCCGTCTGTCTGAATTTCGCGTGGATACGAGTATAGGTCTCCTACTTTGGAGATTAGCGAGCGATCTAGTTCTTCATCCCTAGGAAGAGCAAGGAGGTTCATGGAGTTGAGCTTCAGGAAGGACAAGGTTGCAAGTCAGAATAGTTCAGACCTACATCCGTTCTTCATCTCGCGGATCAGGAAGATCCGAGGTATAAATTTTAATAGTTAATCTCGTACTTTTATTCCCTTAACGATGATCCTAGGGAGGGTTGAACCCGTAGGTTCCGCTGCGCATGTAACATACATAGCTACAGGTTTCCCACGCATTCTTGATCTATAATTCTTCTACCCATTCTCACGAATCTACAGAAGTTTGAATGGAGTGATTTCATTGAGTAAAGCTCGAGATATTCCACTTTGAACACCTACAACTCAGTTTTTAACAACTTCTACTACATTACAAGTTTTTAGCTTAAACTCAATAATCAATCAACGACATGAAAAATTAACACCTGGGCACTCCTCAAAACTTCCCCAAAATACATCATGCTGTGTTTTGTGGTTCAATTTGTCAGTTTGATTCCCCAATTAACTCAATTTTCATCCCAACCCCAAGTTTGGTTAAAAACCAATAAATCATTGGTCGAAAGCTAACTCGGAGTTGATTTCGAATCAAATTGAGTCCTCAAAAACTTTGTTAATACCTCATATAAACTCACTGAATTGAGAAAACTACACTTCATTTGGGAATTTTGAGCTTATTTTATTTGAACATAGTTTGACCGTTAGAAATTGAATTTTGCCGAACACCTACTTCAAACTCGATTTTCTCCTGACGAATTCGGCCGTCCTTGGCCCAAAGTTTGTAAATCGGTTCTTCCTTTGGAGTTGACTTTTCACCGAAGTCCCCAAAATATCATTTTCTTCGTCTATTTACCTAATAAATCACACAAAATTGTATTAAGATGTTTAAAAATGAATTTTAACGATTTTTCATACATTTTATGTGATTTAAGGGTGTATTTTATATGATCAAAACCCTAAAAATGTGTATAAAAATACATATTACAGTGGCGGCCCTAGGTCTGGTAACGGATTGTTTGCTTCGTGACTCGTCAGCCTCATATGTTTGTCTCACATCTGTGCCGCCTCCGGTTTGTCGTAGATTTCGATATTGTATCTTTGCATTAGCAGCTGCCATTTTACTCGTGATTCGCTCGGGTTCCTCTTCCTCATCAAGTAATGTGCTCCAATCGTATCAGTCAAGAACAGTGTCCTTAATCCTTCCAGAAAGTGTGTGAACTCTTTTAATAATGCTACGATGAAGGCCATTATCTCCGTTTTAGCAGGGGTGCCTGATCTTTCCTTTGTGCTGAGCCTTTCGCAAATGAAGCTCACCAAGAACGGCATTCCTCGGCATCTTTGGCTTAGCGCGGATTCTGTCGTGTCCTCCGAACCACCACACCAGACATCGAATGGTTCGGTCAAATCAACTCTTCGATCGGGTCCTTGTTTCCAGGCCTTAGGCTGATCAAGGTGCTTCATCGCTATTATTTGGTGTTCCTTGACCCATTCATACTCGAAACATGGGGGAAGCACCTCCGTTGTTTTGTCGATTCGCTTCCCATTGTATTGCGGTTCGCTGCATATTTGACACTTGGTTTTCTGCCGCTTCGTCCTGCCTTCGCGTTCTCTTTCTTGTTCGGCCATCAGTCCTCAGCATATTTCCGATTATGGATCCCCCTGAGCGCACAATTTGACTCTTTCCCAGTAGCTGAAGGGGTCTTGGCTCCCCCCTCGCTCCTTAATGAATAGGTTTGGCCTGTCTATGCAGTCCATCCATTCCGTTATCCTTGCTCATATGTTCATCTTCGTGTAGAGGTAAACATATGCTCCACAGTTGATATAAGAGTCGATCTTCACATTTGCAAGGTATGGATTGAGCTTCTGCAACGCGTCGTACACCTCCCTTTCTGCTCGTGTGAAATACTTCTGATTTCCCTCGAGCATTTTGCTTCCATAAGCGACAGGGTGCAGGATACCTCTTCCCTTGTGCTCGAGAACCATGCCTATTGTGTCCTCCTCTGTATCGCACACAAGGCTATAGTATACTGATCCCAGTCCTGGGTCTTATCCTATCATTCTAAAGAAGTCTCGCGTGAGGTCACAAATTCTTATAATCGAATACTCTTCTGATTCCAACTGCTCGTAGGCCAGCTCGCTTGGTAGCAGATCTGAAGCCTTTTTTCGAGCGGGGCATAGCTTGTTGGGGTAGTATTCGGGGTCATATACCTCGTACATTCATGTTATATCGGTTTTTGGGATCTCCATTGTGCTCAGCCTACTTTCTAAGTGTTCGTCTTTCACAGGTCCCTTGTCATTATTTGTCCCTTGACCTCCGGACTCATCAGGTATCCCCAGGTCCTCCTTTATCACCATGCAGACTGGGCAGAGATCGATGGTAATGCTTGAGTCGCACATGTCGTATGTTTTTCCCTCCAGTTCTATCGCCAGCTTCATTCAGGTCTAGGATCTCGATCTGAGGGTCGTCAGGTTCTTTAGGCTCTGGTTCGTCCACTTTTTGCTCTTCAGATTCATCAATCATGCTTTGTACTCGCATGGTCGGTTCGTCCGGTCCTCCCAGTTCATCGGTGTTACTTGTCCCAGCGTGGTTCACTCGCCTGGGTCTGCTAGATCGTCTGGTTATCCTTGAGAGTTATCATCTCTGACTTCAATTCTGTAGCACGTTTCCATCTGTGGCCTCGCGGAGTTCTTTATGAAGTTTAACTCCACACCTTATTCTCATCCAAGTTAAATGATAAATGCACCTTCTTCACATCAATTATGTAGCACGTCTCCATCTTCGTGTTCGGTATCTTTATTACTTTCATTCTTTTTCTTTCAATTTAGGTTTATTTATCTTATTTATTTGAATTAATAAAACCATCAATTAATAGTCTAAAAATAATAAAAAGTATAAAATCCTAAAAAGTATAAATATCACACTTTCGCATGATTAAAGCCAATTCACCCCCACCCCCCCCCCCCCCCCCCCTCTCTAGGAAGCATATTTTCTAGAGAAATTAAAGAAAAATACCAAAAATGGTACATGAGTGAGATTAATCAAAAGAGAAATTAATTCAAAATAACAAAAAAGAGACTCTTAATCTCTTCAGAAAATAAGTCAATAGACCAAAATAGTGCTCAATCTCTTGAGAAGGATGAAAGATACCTTTAGCAAGATATTTGGAGATGAGTAGAGACAACTTATTTAGTATGATTTTAGCAGAAGATAATAGAAGAAAGACGAAATAATTTGAACAAAAATACTCTCTTAATTTTATTAATAATGTGGATACACTCTTATTTTCTCTTCTATATTTTGATAATACAACACAACCATATTTATATAGTCATACTTTTAATATTCCTAATACATGAAACTTAGACTCAAAACTCTACAATTACCTACTAAAAGACATTAGCTCTCATTAATGCCCATTAACTCGATTATTCCCTCTAATTCTAACCCCCATTAATGACCATACAAATTAGCATTAAAAAAATAATACTAAGTTAAGTTCAATATTTCAACATTCCCCTTAAACTTAATATTTTATTCTGTCGTGCATCCCGAGAAGATTCTTAACCTTCTCGATAAGCTCCACCAAAAGATATTTGGTGAAGATATTGGCTACTTGTTCTTTACTCTCCATGTGAATTAACTCCACTACATCATTTTTCACATGTTCTCGAATGAAATGAAATCGCACATCAATATATTTACTCCCCTCATGATGAACGGGATTCTTCGTTAATGCAATTGCTGACTTGTTATCAACACTAATTTTTGTTGCTTCAACTTGAATTAAATTCATCTAGCCTAACAACCTCCTTAGCCATATTGCATGGGACACACATGATGATGCCGCCAAGTACTTCGCCTCACACGTTGATAGCGTCACAATAGGTTGTTTCTTGGAAAGGCATGTAAAAGCCGTATCACCCATAAAAAAATAAAATCTGAAGTACCCTTTCTATCATCCACATCTCCTCCCTAATCACTATCGGAATATACATGGAGAGCAAAATTAATAGTATGAGAATATAATAATCCATGAGATAATGTATCTCGGATATAAGGAATAATTCATTTTATCGCCTTCCAATGTGTCGATTTTATTTCCTTGATGTATTGGCTTACCAAACTGACACCATACAGAATATTCGTAAGCTTCCAACTAAACTTTTGTATAACCTTGCATCAACCGCCTTGCCTTTATTAAAATGGGATAATTTCATGCCACTTTCAACCGGTGTACTAATCGGATTGCAATCCTCCATTTTTAATTTTCGAAGAATTTCATTTGCGTAAGCTTTGTTGTGAAACAAAAATGTCATCCTTGCCTTGATTCACTTCAACACCGAGAAAATAGGACATAAGTCCCAAATCGGTCATTTCAAATTTTCTTGTCATGGCTTTCTTAAAATCATCAACCATATGACGATTATTACCCGTACAAATTAAATCATCTACATATAAAGCCACACATAAAATATCTTCTTTTTGTACCTTCACATATAATGTGTGCTCGTATGGACATTGTACAAATCCACACTCCTTAAAATACGTGTCAATTCTTGTATTGCATGAGCTAGGTGCTTGGTTCAATTAATATAACACCTTCTTTAATCTCAAGACTTTATCTTCATTTTCCGATTTCATATAACCGGGAGGTTGCTCGACATATACCTCTTCTTCAAGAATGCCATTCAAAAATGCTGATTTCACATCCATTTGGTAAATGTCCCATTTCGATTGAGCCGCCAACGAAATGAGAAGTCGGACCGTCTCCATTCGAGCCATCGGAGCAAATACCTCATCATAATCCACGCCTTCTTGTTGCTTGGTAACCTTTCGACACGAGTTTTACTTTGTACCGCTCCACTTCTCTTTCCACGTTCACATTTTTCTTGAAAACTCACTTCCCACCAATAGGTTTATGACCCTTGGGTAAAGACACGAGTTCCCAAGTATCGTTCTTCACAATTGAATGCATCTCTTCATTCATAGAGGTCGTCACTTGTTATCATTAACCGCTTGCTCGAATTTAATATTTTCACCTTCCGTCAAAAGACATACAAAATTTAACTCACTTTTCACCTCGTATAAATCACACGTAAACTCCTTTCTCTCGGGTTTCGCTTCATCATGCCATCGAGTAAAGATGGGAACGGACGGGCTTGTTGGTGAAGATGGTGGTGATGTTGGATCCATCGCTTGAAAGTAATAATGACCTAGGCCAAATTGTTTTGCCATGTGGGAAACGGATTATGTATCGGACATTATATTTTTTGTATTAGATGTTATATCTCATAAAGTTTTTCATATAATAATTGTGCGTAAAGGTTGTTAGATTATTAATTAACCATGAATATGTATGTCCGTTATACGTCATCAGAATATGTGATTCTGATAGTAAAACGGTAAAGCAAAGTGAATACAATTCTAAGTTATCCCTAGTTATATATGAGATGTTTGTAAGAAAAACATATTTGAAAATCTCAAATCATATATATATATACTAGTATGTTATTTGGATGATGATCATGTTTTACTGATCATGGATGTTGGATATCAATTAATTAATATAAATATATGTTGGAGAACATATATTGGATCGACCCACTATGAGAATATACATGGTATATGTCATTAGTGTTTTCTCATCATCTAATGTATGAGTAGTCCTTTGACTTGAGATCATCAAAGATTCCTGCATGTATATCTTCGTACTTTGACATAGTCAAACGTTATCTTTAACCGGATAATTACAAAAGCTATGATCGGGTATTTAGTAAACCACGAGTTGGAATGTGAATGATCAAGATAGAATTTGTTACTCTCGGATACGAGAGAGATATCTCAGGGATCCCTGATAAATTGAGACTGAAGGAAAACACACGGCCGTGTACGAAAGAATTAGCATGTGTTGTTAATATCTTTTAATTTATTCAGTAAGGATGACATAAAACCATGCCTTATTATCAATATAAATATTATTTAACAAAGGGACTAAATACATAATTGATGTATAGGTTATGATCACGTATCATTCATTTAATTTGGACAATCATAACGTCGTACGAGAGGCTACTTATGATTTATAAACTTGAAGTTTATTGCCAATATTAAATGAACCTACAGGGTCGCACACAAACATAGCTAACTCAGTTGGACACAGAAAATCAAAAGGAAGGTGAAGAGATGTGAGCATTAGATGCTATAAATAGATGAAGGGTTCATCTGATTAGGTCAGAAGATTGAGACCATACCCTAGCCGCCTATTGAGAGAGAGAGAGAGAGAGAGAGAGAGGGAGAGAGAGAGAGAGAGAGAAAGAGAAATAGGATCGAGTAATCTCGGTTTCTCCTCCAACGAGTTAGTCACGTGTGGATACGTGTAGAGGGCGGTGCCAGAGTCGTAGCGCCTTTCGTGATCAGATCCGCAAGAGACGCAGGGAGATCGTTCGGAGACGAATCGCGAAACTCTACAAACCGGATTGGTCGAATCCGAGGTATAATTAAGATTTATTTTCATAATTTGATTGATAGTATACGGATCCTCGGTTAGGAAACGGGTAAAACTTTAATTCCGTTGTGCATATCAGATTGCGCGTTTCCTTTCAGTGGTACCAGAGCCACGTGTATTGATCAATCGAATTAATTTTAGTATAAGAGTTATACACAATTTAATTAGGGTTAGATCTGATGTGGGAAAGGGGTTTCGTACATAGACGATAAATTGGGATTAAGGTTTTGGATGAGATCTCAAATTGGATTCGATGATTATCATGACTGGTGATTTGAGATTCGATCTCAAAATCAAATTTCGAACTTCGAATTCAGATCTGTTTTGATTATCAATTTCGGTTTGAAATTAATATGATTAATTTAGCCCGATTTGATTATTATATTCGGTTTCAATTAATGGGATTAATTATACCCGATTTGATTATCAGTTTCAGATCTAAATTAATGTGATTAATTATACCCCATATGATAATGGGTTTCGGATCTAATTAATATGATTAATTCTACCCAATATGATAATAGATTTCGGATCTAATTAATATGTTTAATTGTACTAGAAATTGTTAATGGTTTTGGTCTCTGGTTAGTGGGACCGCCATTGCGGCTCCGCCCCAAACCCCATCACTCGCTCACCGACGAGCGAATTGCCGTCAGTAAAACCCTAATTATTTATTAATGATTTAATTAAATAAGATAAAAATAATGTCATATAACTGCATGACCTTTAGATTCTGTGATGTGAATGAATGTTTGTGATTTGGTTGTAATTTGTGATGTGATGTGATGTATGTAATTTGTGGTTTGTATAATTTTGTTGTAATATGTGATGTGTAATTGTTGTAATTAAATACGGTCATGGTACCGTCATTTGTATGTAATTATTATTTATGAGAGTTATGACAAGTCGACATCCGAGACATGGTGAAGGAGTTCATTGCCTCGACCAATCACATGGTGAAAGAGTTCATCGCCTCGACTACTCATCCAGCACTTAGGATTATGATCATTATGTTAGCTCATAATGATCAAGGACATGCATGTCATTATTAATATTCATTAAAAGAATTAAAATAAAGTAAAAATCCTTCAAATAAATATTAAGTCATGAAATGCCCTCCATACCTAAATCTCTTGATATTTTGATAGATCCCACATAGGTTCATGCCAAAGCTGGGTGTGTGGGAACTTTCTTAAGAGGAGAGAATGCGGCAAAATGCAAAACAACATAGGTTCTGCCAAAACTGGGTGTGTGGGAACTATCTTAAGAGGATAGAATGCGGCAAAATGCGAAACAACATAGGTTCTGCCAAAGCAGGTTGTGTTGTTGACTATTTTACAAATGATTAGATATGGTTCGACTTACCCGAGTTATCAAGTCGGACTTGGGCTTGGGGCATAAGATGGGATAGTTTATGCCGAGCAATCAAGTTAAAACTAGATGCTCATCCCATGAGAGATTAGTCAAGAGTTGCATGTGATGCAATTGGATTTGATCCTACCTAAATAATTAAGTCTTAGGATTGAGAGCCAAAGAACCCTTGAGATTTGATGAAATATGGGTCTTGTTCCACTACGAGATTTCAAAGAGTTGACATTTCGGAATCAATATTTTGAGGGCTATTGATTTGACTAAAATAGCGGGAGCTATATTATACGAACACATCTAAAACATTAAAAATCAGCCAGTATTAATAGCACTTTAAATTTTTAAATCTGTGTAGAAAATGTCAACAAACACATCAAGTTTAACTCTGCGATCAGTCCTTGAAAAAGAAAAACTGAATGGGAAAAACTTCCTTGATTGGTACCGCAACTTGAGAATTGTTCTCAAGCAAGAGAAAAAACAGTATGTCCTTGAAAATGTTCTTCCTGAAAAAGGACCTGAAGGTGACGGAGTTACGGATGAGGATAAGGCTGCTTATAGTAATCATGTCAATGACTCTAATGATGTTACCTGCCTTATACTGGCCACAATGGACTCTTAACTTCAAAAGCAGTTTGAAGAAATGGAAGCTTTTGCCATGGTCATGCAGTTCAAGGAAATGTTCCAAGTGCAGGTGCGTACTGAAATGTACAATATGCATAAGATGGCTCCAGGTACATCAGTGGCCGTCCATGTTCTCAAGATGAAAGGTTATATTGATTACCTTGAGAAGCTTGGTGCAAAGGTAAACAAAGAGATGGCTACCGATATAATTCTCGGGACATTAACCCTGAATTTTAAACAGTTTATTATGAATTATAATATGCACAACATGGACAAATCCATTACCGAGTTGCTCGGCATGCTTAAGCAATGCGAGACGAGTATGACGCCAAATGTTGGCAATGATGTACTCATGGTTCAAAAGACGAAGAATATGAAAAAGAAATTCAAGGGAAATGGCAAGGGCAAAGGGAATGGAAAGGACAAGGGTAAAGGCAAGATGTTGCCTGAACCTAAGATTAAGAAACCAAAAGATGGTTTTTGTTTCTATTGCAGCAAGCCGGGGCATTGGAAGAGAAACTGCAAGGATTACTTAGAAAGTCTTAAGAAGAATTGTAGTGTGACTATATCTTCAGGTATTTTTGTTATTGAAATTAATTTATCTACTTCTACATCTTGGGTATTAGATACTGGATGTGCAACTCACATTTATAATAATGTGCAGGGACTGCAAAGGAGTAGGAAATTAGAAAAAAGGTGAAGTAGAGCTACGGGTGGGAAATGGAGCAAGAGTTGCTACATTAGCCGTAGGAACTTATAATTTATCTTTACCTTCTGGACTTGTTTTAAAACTTAATAATTGTTATTTTCTACCTGCAATAAACAAGAATTTGATTTCTATTTCGAGTTTGACGAAAGATGGTTATGAATTTATTATTAATAAAAATGAATTTACCATTCGTAAAGGTAACCTTTTCTATGGGAATGTCCGCACAGAAAATGGTCTTTATATTCTTGATCTCGAAACAGAAAGTAATGAGTCCATTTATAACATTAATACCAAAAGATTAAAATCTAACGACTTGAATCCAACATACTTCTGGCATTGTCGCTTAGGTCACATAAATGAGAAACACATTTCTAAACTCCATCAAGATGGACTTTTAGACTCATTCGATTTTGAATCATTCGAGACATGCGAATCATGTTTATTGGGCAAAATGACAAAGACACCTTTTACTAAACAAGATGAAAGAGTGAATGACTTATTAGAGCTCATACATTCAGATGTATGCGGTCCAATGAGTAAAAAAGCTAGAGGTGGTTTTCGATACTTCATTACATTTACAAACGATTTGAGCAGATATGGGTATATATACGTAATGAAGCATAAATCAGAATCTTTTGAAAAGTTCAAAATGTTCAAAAATGAAGTGGAAAACCAACTTGGTAAGAAAATTAAAGCACTTCGATCAGATCGTGGTGGTGAATATTTAAGCCAAGAGTTCGTAGATCATCTTAAGAATTGTGGAATTGTTTCACAATTATCTCCTCCTGGAACACCTCAATGGAATGGTGTATCCGAGAGGAGAAATCGAACCTTACTGGATATAGTTCGGTCTATGATGAGCCGAACGGATCTTCCAACTTACTTTTGGGATTATGCTCTTGAAACAGCTGCATTCATACTGAACATAATTCCATCAAAATCAGTTCAAAAGATGCCATATGAATTATGGACTGGGAAGAGTCCCAGATTATCTTTTCTAAAGATTTGGGGATGTGAAGTGTATGTCAAGCGTCAGCTCTCTAACAAACTTGCACCCAAATCTGACAAGTGTTTATTTGTGGGTTATCCTAATGAAACTAAATGGTATTACTTTTACAACCCATCCGAAAATAAAGTGTTTGTTGCTCGGAATGGAGTCTTCTTGGAGAAGGACTTCGTTTCCAAAAGAGCGAGTTCGAGACTCACAAATTAATGCAGAACCGATGGTGGAACAAGAATTAGATTCATCAACAGTTAATGAATCTGAGAATGTAACACAAGTACCTCCTCGTAGATCTGTTAGAGATCGTCGAGAGCCACAGAGATATGGATATCTCGTGACTCATGCCGATGACGTGATGCTCATAGATGATGAGCCCACATCCTATCAAGAAGCTATGTCGAGTCCAGATTCTCACAAATGAGAAGAAGAAATGAAAGCCGAGATGCAATCCATGTACGATAATCAAGTTTGGAACTTGATTGATCCACCAGAAGGCTTGAATACCATCGGGTGCAAATGGGTTTTCAAAAAGAAAACTGACATGGATGGAAATGTGCATACTTATCAAGCACGGCTCGTGGCGAAGGGTTTCAGACAAATCCATGGTATTGACTATGATGAAACTTTCTCGCCAATCGCCATGCTTAAATCAATCAGAGTTTTACTTGCCATAGCTGCATATTATGACTATGAAATATGGCAAATGGATGTCAAAACAGCGTTTCTAAATGGAAACTTAACCGAGGATGTATACATGATACAACCCGAAGGATTTGTCAAACCAAATAATTATGGAAAAGTTTGCGAGCTTAAGAAATCCATTTATGGATTAAAGCAAGCATCTCGTAGCTGGAATCTTCATTTTGATGAAGTCATCAGAGAATTTGGTTTTATCAAAAGTGAAGAAGAACCTTGTGTTTATAGAAAGGCCAGTGGGAGCGCGGTAGTTTTCCTTATGCTTTATGTTGATGACATCCTACTCATTAGAAATGATATTCCCATGCTTTTGAGCGTCAAGACGTATTTAGGGAATAGTTTGTCAATGAAAGACCTAGGAGAAGCTGCCTATATATTAGGCATCAAGATTTATAGAGATAGATCTAAAAGGCTAATAGGTCTGAGTCAAAGTACTTACATTGACAAGGTACTGTAAACCGCGTAAAACCGTCGTTAAATTTCACACAATTTAGCAAAACAATTTATAATTTTCCCTAGCTTCACTCTTAAGTGTATATGTGGTCTTTTGAGTTTTAGGGGTCGAACACAAGGAGAATGGCCTTGAGATATTACAATTCTTTTCAAAAGTAGGTCTTGTTTTGTTCAAATGTTGTAATTTGTTTAAGAAGGTTAATGATGTATTAGATGGAATTTAATCAAGTTCGAACACAATTCTTTTGAAAATTCTTTAATAATAGTTCCAAATGTCCAAAAGTTGCAAATGATATGTCAATGAAAACTAGAGAATGAGATCTTCACAATGCAAGGCAAATTAATTATCACTTTTATTCATGTTTTCATGTAATTTTCATTTTTAGTCCATATTTTTCATAATCAATCAACAGAGTTTTCATAAAATCACAGAAAATCGAAAATTACTTCAAAAATCACCAAAATTTAACAGAAATTAGGAAAGCAAGTTCCGATTATGTGGTAAAAATTTCAGATCAAAAAGATTGTTCTTCCAATAATTATGGTCAAAACTCAGATCATATTACAGAATTAGGCAGAGATTGGTATGTGGTGACAAAAGAGGGTGGAATTCAAATTTTATCCAAACCACAATTCAATTAAAATTCAGATCAAGAAACTAAACTTCAAAATGATTTACTGAGACCTAGATTTTATATTTATAGGATTTTTTTACTAATTTCTAAAAATCGTAGAAAAACAGACAGATTCAAAAATCAAGAACAGAAAATTTAAAAAAAATCAAAACTTTGCACAGATTTTATCTTACAAATTTAACATACAAGCATTGGGCACATATTATATGAAAGTTGTTATAAAATATCTAAAGAAACACAAAATATTTTTTTTATAATTTTCTTTGATCAGATCTGAAGTCAAACAATTTTTTACTGAAACTGACAGAAATAAATGCAGAAAAAAAATGTATTTTTGAATTAAAAGGATAAAAGTAGGGATTTTTAAGGCAATTTGATCAAGAATTGTATCATTAATCACTAAATATTCAATTTATCAGATTTGGCACAAGTTTGAATTATTTCCAACCAGAAAAACTCAGCAAATAGATCAAAATTTCAGATCAATCAACAGTCAACCAACTAGTGTTTGATCTCAAATTTTGAACTAAAAACTTCACTAAATCAAGCAAAAAACCTCAACCAAGATTCAAGATGATAAAATGGACTAACATGCATGAAAATTCAGCTCTAAATGACCTAATTAATTCAACCAAATCGATTAAATCAAGAAAAATCAGATTCAACAGCACATTATGAACAGTAACCAAATCAGTCAATTTAATTCAAATTAAAGCAAGATTTCAAACAATTCTATCACAAAAAAACTATCCCTACAAGATTCTACTCACACATGATAAGATCAACCGAAATTAGGCATGTGTTCATCATATTTTTTTACAAATTGGATCTTGTGATCTAAAATTGGATACAAGAGATTAAATGAAAATTGGATCAAACGGAGACGTAGAAGATCAACCAGAAACTTCCTTGAGCCGATTTGAACCTCCAACTGATGCTTGATCCCAGCCGGAACCGATCAATCGCCTTTTTCACCAAAATCAGCCCGAATTGGTGAATTTTCACTCAAACTCGAAAATTGAAGCTCGAAAAGCTCTGAAGTTCAGTAATGGTGTTACTGAAGCTTAAAGAAGATGATTGGAGAGTAATGCGTGGAAAGAATTTGGAGAATGGAAGGATGATGATCATGAATGGGTTGATCGGTCGAATTTTATAGAGAGGCTGGTCTGGAGAGTGGGGGACAACCCGAGTGATTCCATTGGCTCAGGCAGATCAAGTGGAGTGTACTGAAGATCTGGGCGAAATTTCGTTGAATTTGGTTGAGAATTGAACGGTTTTGAATCATCGGATTTTTCATCCGTTTATTCGCGCGAACTGAACTGATTTCAGTTCAGATGCGATTTGAATCACATTACTGAGACTGACAGTGGGTCCCTTTAGAATAATTTGTGGTGAAACGAGTCGCTATCGCGTGAAACGAGTCACTATTCCGTTACTAATCTCTGAGTTTTCAAACTGTCTTTTTGATTTTCTGTGGCGAGACGGGTCGAAACATGCGAAACGAGTCGTCTTCTTATTCAACCTTTGGCGCTGAGTTTTGAATTATATTTCCGGATTTCATGCGACGAAACGAGCTGCAGCTCGCTTGAAACGAGTCACTTTTGTGTGAGCTAGGTACTGACTCGTTTTAACTCGTTCCGCTGATCTGGTGTGGCAAACCGGTTTGAATCGCGTGAGACGAGTCATAACTGATGAAACGAGTCATCTTCTTCTTCAGTTTTGGCGCTGAATTTCTTTTCTCGATCTTCTGTGGCTTGCAATCGTGTGCTCGTCCTAAAACAATCCTTTGACAGCCTTGTGGGTTGCGAATTTGGACTTTGGATCGATTTTTCTCTTGGATTTTACCCGTTTCTCACAACCATCGATTTGAGCTCGTGATTCTGTATGTTTCGCTGTGATTCATCAACCCAGATCTCTTCTCCATCTTCTCACGAATCCACAGGGCTTTGAATGGTTGAAACCCGTTGAGTAAAACTCGAGTTTTGCTGTTCTGAGTATCATCGGTTCGCTGTTCCGCCATTGCTGACCAGAGTGTGCAAATCGACCTTTTGTTCGCATTTCACACAACGAAATCCAAAACGGTGACTCAGGCTTCGTTCTCAACTTCCCCACGATGCTTCACAACCATTATGACTTCCCAATCCGCCTCGAATCCAGAGAATTCCTCCATTAACCAACTCGGTTTCAGTTTCGCGAAAATAACCAAAAACTGCTGAACTCGTGAATCAAACTATGATTTTGAGTTGTTTTTCCATCGAATTGAGGCTTCGGAATTCATTGTGAGCCTTTACTGAAGCTTTAAGACACAAAAAGAATCATCTTTGCTTGAGAAAAACGGAAATGGTTGATCGGATTCATCCGCTGTTCGAAAGTCGACCGTTGGTTCATCAGTTTTCAAAAGTTCATTTAGGATTTCGTCGAACAGTTGATTTAACTTCAGATTTCTCACTCGATTCTGCACCATTTGATGAGTTCTTCATACGGATAGATAGGGCAGGAAGAGAGGAAGAGAATAGAGCAGGTTTTGGCTCGAATGGTGGACTGTAGAAGGCACGGTTGCTCGAAGAAGCTTTCTCAGGTCAGAACATGACTGGTTTGCTTTTTGGCTGGCGGATTCCGGCGATCTCCGGCATTCTCAGGGGTGGAGAATAATACCAACCGATTCGTCTTGTCGTGCTGACTCCAAGGATATGCAGTTTGATCGATTTTGAGCTTGTTTGAAAATCGGTTGTTTGGGTGAATTTGTGTAGGGTTTTGGTAGACTTAGTTGGCCATCTTTGGCCCATGATTTGCGTTTTGGTCCAATTCTTCATTTTATGGCCTTTTCACCTGTAAAATCACACGAAAACGTATTAAGAGGTTTCAAATTATGTTTTACGAATTATGAGCAATTTTCATACATTTAATGTGAATTATGATTGAATTTGAGAAGATAAAACCCTAAAAATATGTATAAAAATACACATTACAAATTCCACCACACTTAAACCAAGCTTGCCCTCAAGCGTAAATAAAATCAAGTTTTAGGGTTTTTTAGAATCAGTTTAAAGCGTTTTGAAAAGAGATTTAGTTATTGCCATGAATGTTATATACTAATATTTGATTATTATAATAATACACGAAGGTCGATGACTATCCATTAATAATTTCAAATTCAAGTTTATTTAAAATTCCCCAATCCTTCAAATACGAACCTTTTTCCAAAAAATAATGCCCTAATTTCATTTTTAATACTTTCTCCCCCTAAATTTAAAATGGTGAATTTATACAAATTACCCCCAAAAGTTCCAACTAACTCAACTTTCTCTTTTATAAACACGTAAAGGCTGGTATGCTATCCACTCATGTTATCAAAAGACAAGCTGTGCTTTGCACGTACAAAAATCCTTCATTTTCTATTGTGGATATGTAAAATTTTTCTTCTTCAAGGGTTTAAAAATAATTTTTCACATTTTTGAATTCTTTTTTGTGAAGGGATAACAGGTTACGATTTCGGTCACTTGCTTTTAGTGCGAAAATTAGAGATGGACATACGAGTCATTAGCTATGTCATGAAAGATAGGTTGAGTTAGAAAAATTTTGCGAAACTAGTTAAAAGTACGGTTTGATTTCTCAAAAGTTTTAATCACAGCATTACTTTAAAGAAAACGATTTATAATTTCATTACAGGGTAAGTGAAATATTAATGAATTTTCGAAACGCTTAATGGATTTTAAATGGATATTATAGATGGGATGAGGTGCAAAATATGGCATTCATGATGATAATTAATCTCTTTTTGAATTTTCAAATCTTTTCATCATTTTCCAAAACCCTAAGTGATTTCAAAAATTACTTGAGAGGGCTTAGTTTTAAAATATTACCATTTTCAAAACATTTTACTTCTTTTCATTTAAAGCTCTTGCTTTTAAAACACACAAAATTTTATTTACAAAAACAAACAAAAATGAAAGAAAAACAAGCAAAAAGTTTAAATTTTTATGGTATTTATGAGTTTTGTTGTTGTTTTTGAAATTTTGAATTTTTTTATATGAATTTTCACATTTTTACAAGAAAACAAAACTTGGTTTTGCACAAAACCACCCCACCACACTTAAACCTTTGTTTGTCCTCAAACAAAAAGTTCAAAAATGAGACATTTGTGGAAATTGGAAAAATTGTTGGGGTTTTATGCAAAACCTCCCCCACCACACTTAATCTTTTGCATAGCAAAAGTTTAAGTGTGAAAGAGAGTTTTGTAAAAAGAAGAAAAATAAAATAAAGGAAGGAAAAATACGACCTGACACGACGAGTTGCCTCTCGCCAAGCGCTCCCGTTTTACGTCTCGAGCCCGACGCCTTCGTGTTAGCCTCTCTCGAACGGGTCGTAAACGTGAGCAAATCCTTGTAAGAGCTCACTTGGTGGTAGGAGATTCGGTCCGTGTTGCTATCCTTGGTTTTGCAGATAGAAATGACTGGTCTTCCTGGTTTTGAAAGGAGTTTGAGATCGGTTTTCGTTGAGAGGGGTAATTCAATACCCAACTTTACTCCTTCTTGATTGGTTGGCAGGTCGATGTACATCACACCGCTTATCTCAAGATTGGTGTAATGTATGGTTTGGCAAGAGATAGGATGTCGGGAATTTGGTGAAGTTGGCTCGTGATTTAGGGTGCTTGACTCGTCGTATGTTTCAACCATTGAGTCATGGTTTGACTCCTTCTCGTCCTTAACACGCGACTCCTTGATTTCGAAACTTAGGTTAGTATCGCTCGACTCGTCGAAAGATTCACTCTTGGAGTCATGATTTGACTCGCATTCCACATTATTCCAAAAGTCCTCTAAGTCAAAACTAGGGTTTGTAGCACTCGGAATTTCGCCCGATTCAATCTTTGGGTCATGGTTTGACTCATCCTCGTTCTCGACCCATAGTTTCTCAAAAGTAATTATAATATCTTTAAACAAATCTTGGGTTTTGGTGGCACTCGACTCGTCGAAAGGTTCAACCAGTGAGTTATCACATGACTCGTGTTTCCCATTGCTCGAGACCTTATAAAAGTCAACCATTGACCCCCCTTTCGATTCACATTCCACATCACTCGAGTTTTCATAAAATACAATCCCGAAATCCTCATTTGACCCACATTCCCCATCAAACAAATGTTCCTCCAACTCTAAGTTGGCGTCCTTGTTCTCCTCATTTTTCTCCCCTTCGAGCATTTCCTTCTCCTCATCACCTTGAGAACCCTCAACACCTAATTCTTCAAAAACCCTAGAACCCTCATCACAAAGAGATTCCCCAATTTCCTCTTGTTCAAAGACCCTAAGACCCTCATCACAATAGCTAGCTTCATCTTGATGAGGTTGGATGGTGGGTTCTCGTCTGTTGAATATCTCCATGAGCGAGTTCGACATTTCTAAGAAGCGTTTCTCGAAGAGGTCCAGCTTCGCATGCAATTTTTCATCAGAAGAGGTTTGAGGTTGTTGATACTCCTGGTTTGGAGGATAGTACTCGTCTTGGTAGAGGTAAGGTTGGAATGAATGGGTTGGTGTGGCAGGCGTGTACGGGTTTTGGAAATTCTCCTGAGGTTTGAAACCCCAGGATTGTCTCAACATTTCATCCCTCGACTCCAGGATGGAGGAGTGGCTGAACAACGCTCCTTGCCCATAAGATTGTCCATAAAGAGGTTGTGTCTGCTCGAAGGAGCTTTCGCCATTGTGCCATGGATAGCCATCGTGTGGCCATCCCGTCCACGTTTGTCTTCCCGTCATTGAATCTCATTCACCTCTCGCCTTGCCAATCCATTGAAGATCTTGCGCCCTAATAACCTTTAAAAATAAGAGAGACAAAAAACACTAGAGAAAATATGAGATGGGTTAGTTAAAAACTTGATGCAAGCCACTAGAGAAAATTTATTATTATATATTATAAATTATTATATATAATTTATAATATATAATAATAATTGACCTTTCTTAGATGTTTGTTAATGTCCTTCTTTACAGGTGTCTGCACTTCGCCTTGCGATCTTGTCTTTCTCATGCACCTTCAAAATTCAAATAAAACAAAAACACTAGACAATTGATTAGAGGTTAGTAATAAACTCAATTAAAGCCGTCTCCCCGGCAACAACGTCATTTGTAAACCGCGTTAAACCGTCGTTAAATTTCACACAATTTAGCAAAACAATTTATAATTTTCCCTAGCTTCACTCTTAAGTGTATATGTGGTCTTTTGATTTTTAGGGGTCGAACACAAGGAGAATGGCCTTGAGATATTACAATTCTTTTCAAAAGTAGGTCTTGTTTTGTTCAAATGTTGTAATTTGTTTAAGAAGGTAAATGATGTATTAGATGGAATTTAATCAAGTTCGTACACAATTCTTTTGAAAATTCTTTAATAATAGTTCCAAATGTCCAAAAGTTGCGAATGATATGTCAATGAAAACTAGAGAATGAGATCTTCACAATGCAAGGCAAATTAATTATCACTTTTGTTCATGTTTTCATGTAATTTTCGTTTTTAGTCCATATTTTTCATAATCAATCAACAGAGTTTTCATAAAATTACAGAAAATCGAAAATTACTTCAAAAATCACCAAAATTTAACAGAAATTAGGAAAGCAAGTTCCGATTGTGTGGTAAAAATTTCAGATCAAAAAGATTGTTCTTCCAATAATTATGGTCAAAACTCAGATCATATTACAGAATTAGGCAGAGATTGGTATGTGGTGACAAAAGAGGGTGGAATTCAAATTTTATCCAAACCACAATTCAATTAAAATTCAGATCAAGAAACTAAACTTCAAAATGATTTACTGAGACCTAGATTTTATATTTATAGGATTTTTTTACTAATTTCTAAAAATCGTAGAAAAACAGACAGATTCAAAAATCAAGAACAGAAAATTTAAAAAAAATCAAAACTTTGCACAGATTTTATCTTACAAATTTAACATACAAGCATTGGGCACATATTATATGAAAGTTGTTATAAAATATCTAAAGAAACACAAAATATTTTTTTTATAATTTTCTTTGATCAGATCTGAAGTCAAACAATTTTTTACTGAAACTGACAGAAATAAATGCAGAAAAAAAATGTATTTTTGAATTAATAGAATAAAAGTAGGGATTTTTAAGGCAATTTGATCAAGAATTGTATCATTAATCACTAAATATTCAATTTATCAGATTTGGCACAAGTTTGAATTATTTCCAACCAGAAAAACTCAGCAAATAGATCAAAATTTCAGATCAATCAACAGTCAACCAACTAGTGTTTGATCTCAAATTTTGAACTAAAAACTTCACTAAATCAAGCAAAAAACCTCAACCAAGATTCAAGATGATAAAATGGACTAACATGCATGAAAATTCAACTCTAAATGACCTAATTAATTCAACCAAATCGATTAAATCAAGAAAAATCAGATTCAACAGCACATTATGAACAGTAACCAAATCAGTCAATTTAATTCAAATTAAAGCAAGATTTCAAACAATTCTATCACAAAAAAACTATCCCTACAAGATTCTACTCACACATGATAAGATCAACTGAAATTAGGCATGTGTTCATCATATTTTTTTACAAATTGGATCTTGTGATCTAAAATTGGATACAAGAGATTAAATGAAAATTGGATCAAACGGAGACGTAGAAGATCAACCAGAAACTTCCTTGAGCCGATTTGAACCTCCAACTGATGCTTGATCCCAGCCGGAACCAATCAATCGCCTTTTTCACCAAAATCAGCCCGAATTGGTGAATTTTCACTCAAACTCGAAAATTGAAGCTCGAAAAGCTCTGAAGTTCAGTAATGGAGTTACTGAAGCTTAAAGAAGATGATTGGAAAGTAATGTGTGGAAAGAATTTGGAGAATGGAAGGATGATGATCATGAATGGGTTGATCGGTCGAATTTTATAGAGAGGCTGGTCTGGAGAGTGGGGGACAACCCGAGTGATTCACAACCATTATGACTTCCCAATCCGCCTCGAATCCAGAGAATTCCTCCATTAACCAACTCGGTTTCAGTTTCGCAAAAATAACCAAAAACCGCTGAACTCGTGAATCAAACTATGATTTTGAGTTGTTTTTTCATCGAATTGAGGCTTCGGAATTCATTGTGAGCCTTTACTGAAGCTTTAAGACACAAAAAGAATCATCTTTGCTTGAGAAAAACGGAAATGGTTGATCAGATTCATCCGCTGTTCGAAAGTCGACCGTTGGTTCATCAGTTTTTCAAAAGTTCATTTAGGATTTCGTCGAACAGTTGATTTAACTTCAGATTTCTCACTCGATTCTGCACCATTTGATGAGTTCTTCATACGGATAGATAGGGCAGGAAGAGAGGAAGAGAATAGAGCAGGTTTTGGCTCGAATGGTGGACTATAGAAGGCACGGTTGCTCGAAGAAGCTTTCTCAGGTCAGAACATGACTGGTCTGCTTTTTGGCTGGCGGATTCCGGCGATCTCCGGCGTTCTCAGGGGTGGAGAATAATACCAACCGATTCGTCTTGTCGTGCTGAATCCAAGGATATGCAGTTTGATCGATTTTGAGCTTGTTTGAAAATCGGTTGTTTGGGTGAATTTGTGTAGGGTTTTGGTAGACTTGGTTGGCCATCTTTGGCCCATGATTTGCGTTTTGGTCCAATTCTTCATTTTATGGCCTTTTCGCCTGTAAAATCACACGAAAACATATTAAGAGGTTTCAAATTATGTTTTACGAATTATGAGCAATTTTCATACATTTAATGTGAATTATGATTGAATTTGAGATGATAAAAACCCTAAAAATGTGTATAAAAATACACATTACAGGTACTGAAACGGTTCAGTATAGAAGATTCCAAGAGAGAATTTCTTCCAATATCACATAACGTCTCACTTAGTAAATCTCAATGTCCAGCAACACGAGATGACCGGAACCGGATAAGTAAGATTCCATATACTTCAGCAATTGGATCTATCATGTATGCCATGGTAAGTACTCGACTGGACGTGGCACATACATTAAGCGTAACAAGTATGTATCAGTCAGATCCTGGTGAAAGTCACTGGATGGCAGTTAAGAATATTCTCAAGTATTTGAGAAGGACAAAGGATTTATTCTTGGTCTATGGCGGATTGGATAGTGAGCTGGCTGTAACATGTTACACCGATGCGAGCTTCCAAACTAACGTAGACAATTATAGTTCGCAAAGTGGTTATGTGTTTTGTCTAAATGGAGGAGCAGTAGTTTGGAAAAGTTCTAAACGGAAAACTGTGGCGGATTCTAGCACAGAGGCGGAGTACAAAGCAGCTTCGGATACAGCTAAGGAAGCCGTTTGGATAAAGAAGTTCGTGACGGAACTAGGAGTAGTCCCGAGTATCTCGAACCCTATGGTTATCTATTGTGACAGTAATAGAGCAATCGCACAATCAATGGAACCAAGATCACATCACAAAACCAAGCATATACTTTGATGTTTTCATTTAATCCGAGAGATCGTTGAGAGAGGAGACGTGAAAGTGTGTAAAATTCCTGACGATGATAATGTGGCTGATCCGTTTACTAAGCCACTTCCACAGGTGAAACATGAGGTTCATGTTAGGTCCATGGGTCTGAGGTACCTAAAGGAACAATGAGTATGTATTACTTAGTTCGGCCCAGTGCAAGTGGGAGACTGAAAGTAATAATGCCCTAGGCCAAACTGTTTTGCCATGTGGGGAATGGATTATGTATCAGACATTATATTTTATGTATTAGATGTTATATCTCATAAAGTTTTTCATATAATAATTGTGCGTAAAGGTTGTTAGATTATTAATTAACCATGAATATGTATATCCCTTATACGTCATCAGAATATGTGATTCTGATAGTAAAATCGTAAAGCAAAGTGAATACAATTCTAAATTATCCCTAGTCATATATGAGATGTTTGTAAGACAAACATATTTGAAAATCTCAAATCATATATATATAGACTAGTATGTTATTTGGATGATGATTATTTTTTACTGATTATGGATATTGGATATCAATTCATTAATATAAATATATATTGGAGAACATATATTGGATCGACCCACTATGAGAATATACATGGTATATGTCATTCGTATTTTCTCATCATCTAATATATGAGTAGCCCTTTGACTTGAGGTCATCAAAGATTGCTGCATGTATATCTTCATACTTTGACATAGTCAAACGTTATCTTTAACCGGATAATTATAAAAGCTATGATCGGGTATTTAGTAAACCATGAGTTGGAATGTGAATGATCAAGATAGAATTTGTTACTCTCGGATACGAGAGAGATATCTCAGGGCCCCCTGATAAATTGAGACTGAAGGAAAACACACGGCCGTGTACGAAAGAATTAGCATGTGTTGTTAATATCTTTTAATTTATTCAGTCTAATTATAATTCAGGAAGAAATTGATCAAAATAAGGATGACATAGAACCATGCCTTATAATCAATATAAATATCTTTTAACAAAGGTACTAAATACATAATTGATGTATAGGTTATGATCACGTATAATTCATTTAATTTGAGTAATCATAACATCGTACTAGAGGCTACTTATGATTTATAAACTTGAAGTTTATTGCCAATATTAAATGAACCTACAGGGTCGCACACAAACATAGCTAACTCAGTTGGACACAGAAAATCAAAAGGAAGGTGAAGAGGTGTGAGCATTAGATGCTATAAATAGATGAAGGGTTCATCTGATTAGGTCAGAAGATTCAGACCATACCCTAGCCGCCTATTGAGAGAGAGAGAGACAGAGAAACCGGATCTAGTAATCTCAGTTTCTCCTCCAACGAGTTAGTCGCGTGTGGAATCATGTAGAGGGCGGTGCCGGAGTCGTAGCGCCTTTCGTGATCAGATCCGCAAGAGACGCAGGGAGATCCCTTGGAGACGAATCGCGAAACCCTACAAACCGGATTAGCTCAATCCGAGATATAATTAATCTTTATTTTTATAATTTGATTGATAATACACGGATCCTCTGTTAGGAAATGGGTAAAACTTTAATTCCGTTGTGCATATCAGATTGCGCGTTTCCTTTCATTGTTGTCATGACTTCCTCTTCTAGCGCTTCTTCTATCTGCGGAACCGCCATTTGAATACTCCAACACCATCTGATTTCTTTATCTACTTTCACATCACGACTTATATGTATGTAATGTTTATTTTTATACACATTTTTATGGTCTTTATCATCTTAATTTCAATCATAATTCGCATAAAATGTATGGTAATTACTCATAATTCATAAAACATGATTTGAAACCTCTTAATACATGTTTGTGTTATTTACAGGCGAAAAGGCCATAAAAAGAGGAATTGGATCAAAACGCAAATAATGGGCTGAAGATGGCCGAACAAAACCCTCAAACACTCTACAAAACTTTTCCCCAACTTTTATGACAAGCCAACAACCTCTTCCTATCAAGTCAACCGAGTCAAACACCAAAAATCAACTCTTCTAAAATGGGTCAAACGGTATAACAAAACGAAGAGCTCGATGAGACGAATCCAACGGTACAAGTCTCGCGATCAGAAACCTTCCGGAACTCTCAGAATCGCCGATTGAAAATCTGGTCAAACTTGGACAAAGTCAACGGACTGACCAGGTCAACTCTTTCTTCTCCAAACCTCCATTTTTCAAACAAGCTCGAAATGAGCCAGAATTGCCATCCTTGGATTCAACACCACAAGAGGAACCAGCCTGTGACAATCTCCGGTCTTAAAAACTCTGGCGATCGCCGGAATTAGCCCAAACAGATGCTAAAAATAAGAGCTAAATCATGGCTGATCTCCCTTGCCCAATACAGACCTCCATTCGAGCAGAAACCATTCTAGTTCTCTTTCTTTTCTCTTGCCCTTTCTTTCCATGCGAAGAACTCTGGAAATGGTGGAAGATTTAGATAAGAATCGGTGAAACAAGGAACTTCTCGATGAAATTGTAGGATTAGTGCCCTAGGCCAAATGTATTTGTGCTGGGAAATGGATTATGTATTAAGACATTATTATTATTTATTCAATAAAGGTTGTTTCTTATATATTTGTGTGTATGGGTTGTGAATGTAAATCTTATATCAACCAAGAATGACACTTCGGGTTCACGTCATCAGAATACGTGATTCTGATAGTAGAACTGTGAACTAACGAATGACATTCTAAATGTCCCTAGTGATATGTAGGATGTTTATAGAGATAGACATACGTCAAGTAAGAAGATACATATCCACATTAGTATATTCGCAGGCTGGATGATCATGTTCTGCTCATCATGGACATAGAGACGTCAAATCTGGAATATATGTACATGTTAGAGAACACGTACTGGACTGACCACACTATGAGAATATGCATGGTATATGTCATTAGTGATTCTCATATGAATAGTGTGCTTGTTCCTACGACCTGAGGTCACCATGGATTCCTGTATGAGGAACTGCATACTTTAATATGATCTTACGTCATCCGTAACGGGATGATCATTAGGGTCATCATTAGGTATGCACTGAATCATGACGAGGAATATCAGTGACCAAGATGGGATTTGTTCCTCTCGTTAAGAGGGAGATATCTCTGGGCCCCCTGATGAACTAAGACTGAAGGAAATGCATGGCCATGCTCAAAATGGATTAACATGTGTTGTCAATATCATTTTGTATTTACTCAGTCTAATTCTCGATCAGGAAAGAGACTCTGATCAAACTCAAGGATGACATACTTCCATGCCTTGTGATCAAGACATATATCGTAGAACAAAAGGAATAAGCAAACGTCTATTCAGATAGGTTTAAGATCGTTGATCATTTCATTTAACATGGGTAGTCAAGACATCGGTCTAGAGGTTACTCATGACTTATGGTCTTTAGAAGATTGTTGCCAGCGTTAAATGGAACCTACACGGTCACACAATGAACTCCATTCGTACGGGATGAATATTCCTCAAAACAGTTATACATATGATGTATAAATTGGCGAGCGAAATAATCGATTATTGGATAATTGATTGAACAAAACATTACCAAGTATTTCGTTATGGAAATACATATTCCGTTGGCAACGGAAAGGTTCCGTTCCCAACCGAATAGATATGGTAACTGTAATAACCTTGGTTGCCAAGTATTTCGTTATGGAAATACATATTCCGTTGGCAACTTCCTTGAGAAGGATAAGCTCAATGGGTCTAACTTCCTTGACTGGTTTAGAAACCTGAGAATTGTTCTCAAGGCTGACAATAAACTGTAGGTCATAAAAGAGGTTTACCCAGAGGAACCAGAACAGGGAGCCGCAAGGGCTGCCCGAGATGCGTATGCTAAATACGTCAAAGACGACACAGAGACAGCTTGTCTCATGCTAGCGACCATGACCTCCGAACTTCAGAAGCAACTGGAGGACATAGGTGCTTACGATATGATCGTAACTCTCAAGGAAATATTCCAAGAGCAGGCTAGAGTTGAGCGCTACAAAGCGACCATCTCACTGACTGATACGAAGATGGTTGAAGGTTCGTCTGTGAGTGTTCATGTACTCAAGATGAAGAGCTATCTTGATCAATTGGAGAGACTTGGTTCAGCTATACCCAGAGAATTGGCTGTTGACATAATTCTCGGGTCGTTGCCTCCTAGTTTTAAGCAATTCATCATGAACTATAATATGCATCGGATGGAGAAATCCATCACCGAGTTGCATGGGATGCTTAAGAACACGCAGGAGGATATGAAGACAAATGTTGTCGAAGACGTCTTAATGGTTCACAAGAAGAAGGGTAAGAAGACCGGGAACAACAGCAAGGGTAAAGGCAAGGTGTTGCCCAAACCTAAGATCAAGAAAGGCAAGGAGAGAGTTTGCTTCCATTGCAACAAGGTTGGCCATTGGAAGAGAAACTGCAAACTCTATCAGGACGAAATCAAGAAGGGTAGTGTGACTACCGCTTCAGGTATTTTTGTTATTAAAACTAATTCACTCACTCCTAAATCTTGGGTATTGGATACCGGATGTGGTACTCACATTTGTAATGATGTGCAGGGACTACAAAGGAATAGAAGATTAGCTAAGGGCGAAGTCGACCTGCGTGTGGGAAATGGAGCAAGAGTTGCTGCATTGGCCGAAGGATCTTATATATTGACTTTGCCTAGTAGACTTGTATTAGTACTTAATAATTGTTATTTTGTACCTGCTATGAGCAGAAATATTATTTCTATTTCTAGTCTAGCTTTGGATGGTTATAAATTTGTTATTGAGAATAATAATTGTTCCAACTTAAAGGATAATCTTTTCTATGGAAATGTTCTATTAGAAAGAGGTCTTTACGTGCTAGATCTTAAGAAAGAGAATTATAAGTCCATATATAACATTAACACCAAACGATTTAAACTGAATGACTCAAATACGACATACCTCTGGCACTGTGATTATGATGTGACATTCATAGATGATGAACCCACGTCCTACCAAGATACTATGAAGAGTTCTGACTCTCAGAAATGGTTAGAGGCGATGAGAGCCGAGATGCAATCCATGCAAGACAATCAAGTTTGCAATTTGGTTGACCCAGCCGAAGACTTGAAGACCATCGGATGTAAGTGGGTCTTCAAGAAAAAGACCGACGTGGATGGAAAGGTACAAACCTACAAAGCAAGGCTTGTGGCGAAAGGTTTCAAACAAGTTCATGGTATTGACTATGACGAAACTTTCTCACCTGTAGCTATGCTTAAATCCATCAGAATTCTATTAGCCATAGCAGCATATTATGACTATGAAATATGGCAAATGGATGTCAAAACAGCTTTCCTAAACGAAAATTTGACCTAGGACGTGCATATGATGCAACCAGAGGGTTTTGTCGATCCTAAGAACTCTAGTAAGGTTTGCAAGCTTCAGAAATCCATCTATGGATTGAAGCAAGCGTCTCGAAGCTGGAACTTTCGTTTTGATGAAGTCATCAAAAGTTTTGGTTTTACCAAAAGTGAAGGTGAGCCTTGTGTTTACATGAAGTTCAGTGGGAGCACGGTAGTATTCCTGGTGCTTTATGTAGATGACATATTACTCATGGGAAATGACGTCCCAACATTATTGAACGTCAAGAAATGGTTGGGAGATAATTTCTCGATGAAAGACCTAGGAGAAGCCTCCTACGTACTAGGAATCGGGATCTATAGAGATAGGTCCAAAAGGCTTATAGGTCTGAGTCAAAGTACATACATAGACAAGGTGATGAAACGGTTCATAATGCAAGAATCCAAGAAGGGATTTTTGCCCTTGTCACATGGCGTTTCTCTCAGTGACAGCAAACGTCTATTCAGATAGGTTTATGATCGCTGATCATTTCATTTAACATGGGTAGTCTTGACATTAGTCTAGAGGTTACTCATGACTTACGGTCTTTAGAAGATCGTTGCCTGCGTTAAATGGAACCTACACGGTCACACAATGAACTCCATTCGTACGGGATGAATATACCTCAAAACGTTATACATATGATGTATAAATTGGCAAATGAAATAATCGATTATTGGATAATTGATTGAACAAAACATTACCAAGTATTCCGTTCTGGAAATACATATTCCGTTGGCAACGGAAAGGTTCCGTTCCCAACGGAATAGATATGGTAACTGTAATAACCTTGGTTGCCAAGTATTTCATTATGGAAATATATATTCCGTTGGCAACGGTATAGACACAGATTAGGGTTTTAGTTATGGTAACTGAGCAATCGTTCGTCTCTCTCTCTAGTATAAATAGAAGGGCATAGTCCCTCTATTAGATAGACATTTGAGAAGCCTCCAGGCTGCCGTTCTACACAGAAAAGAGAGAGAAAGTTTTGAGAGTATTCGGAAAGTATTTCCGGACTCGTCTAGCCGAGTCCGGTTATTCCGTACGACTGAAGCTTGCGTGGATACGAGTAGAGATCTCCTTCCTTGGAGACTAGCGAGGGATCAAGTTTTTCGTCCCTAGGAAGAGCAAGAAGATTCTCAAGGTCGTGCTTCAGAAGCCAGGAAGGAGAAGGAAACAAGACGGAAGTTAGTTCAGACCTACATCCGCTTCTCTCTCCCGGATCAGGAAGATCCGAGGTATAAATTTTAAATAGCCTAATCTTGTACCTTTATTTCCTTTACGATGATCCTAGCGAGGGTTAACCCGTAGGTTCCACTGTGCATGTAACGTACATGGCTACGGGTTTCCCAACAGAAATCCTCTGAGAAAAACGTTTGAACACAAGAATTAACGGTCAAATTACAGCAACATAACCGACTCGATCGACCTTCTCGTTTTTGCTCGAAATGGGGTGTTGTCTAATGAGTCGGACAGCTTCAAAAGGGAATCTGAATGAGTTTTAAAGTATCAACTTGATCTAAAAACAAATGTAAAATGGATTTTGATTCATGAGTTGCGGGTTTTTTCTGGTTATTTTGCTGAGTTCTGATCAAGGCGGAAATTCGTAGACTAAGGGGAGCAGTGAATATTTAAACTCGATTCAAAGCATCATAAGGAAGTAAGAGATGAAGCCTGAGGTCTGGTTTTGAGTTTCGATGCTTGAAAACGACTGTTTAAGCTCAATCAGTCATCAATGGCGGAAGCAAACTGAAACAAGTTCAAAATGGAAAAACTCGATAAAAACTCTACCGTTTTTAAGTCATTCGAGTTAGTACGAGTTCGTAAGGATGAAGAGAACATCGTGGAACTGAGAACTAGCGCTAAGAAGTAAAATGGAGCAGAATCAACGCAATGGTTGTAAGAGAAGGATAAGAAATTAAGACCCAAACTGTAGTTAAACCAACGCACTGATTATCAGTTAACTATTTTAGAACAGACTACAAAATACGAAACCTTAGAAGATCCAAAGCTCGTTTGAAATCTCTGTTGACTAATTACGGCCTATAGGGGGGTAAATAGTCCTAAATCGTGCGGAAGTGTGATTTTAAAATTCTTTTGTAATGTTGCAATTTTTGGTTTCTTTTAATTTTAATTTATGGTTGTATTAATACAAATTGATAATAACAATTAAAAGCAAATCGATAGAAACGAGAAATAGATCAATACCAAATACGCAAACTTGTCATGAAGTTCGGCTAGGTGGTTGCGTGAGCTATAACCACCCTTTTCTTGCTAGCGAACCTTTCCGCTCTCACAAGTGCCTAATCTTCGGACCTTGCCATTCAGCTCCGTTTGCACTAATCCAAATAGCATTTCTTTACAAGACTCGAATCACCGCTCGCTTTACAACACGTAGCGAATCGATGAAACAAAACTTGAACCAGATTTCTTTCAATCCAAACTAACAAACAAGCTCTAACAAATAGCTTACAAAGTTTCTCTCAAATCTCACAAACTTTTGAGTAAATTTATTATCATACCAAAAGAGAGAAAATATTCCTTTTTATGTTTTGAAAATGGAGGAATTGATTATGAAAAACGAATTGGGTTTTTCCTCTTAAAGGTGGGAGAGAAACCAAGTCAAAAAGAGCCTTTTACAGGCTATTCCGTTCTGGACGGAATTATTCCGTCCAGAACGGAATAACAACGGTTTGAATAACTCAAAAATTCAAACATTCCGTTCAGAACGGAATAAACATTGTTTCACACAGTTTTAACAGAGGGATTCCGTTCCGAACGGAATCACTATTCATCATTCCGTTCGGAACGGAATCACTATTCACAGCCCCAAGTCAAAAGTGAAAAAAAGTTATTTTTGAATTATTTTGCAAAAATTTTCTCTCAATTTTAATATTTAAATAAAATAACTCAAAATGAAATTAATCTATTTAAAACTAAAGACTTAAAAAGTGCTCCAACACTTGATAACTTGAGAGATGTGAGTCGCCTTCTTGTCTTTCGGAGAATTGAGAAGTTTCTTTTACGGCTAATTCTTCATATCCGATTTCTTGACGTGAATTATTCTAGCTTTGAAAATCATTCCCAAGATTATATTAGTAGCTCGGAATAGGTTTAAATATCATCAAACTGAGAACAACAAACTCCAGCGCCAAACTTCACTGACTCGTTTCATGATTTCTGACCAGCTGCGTTACAAAAGATTGAAATAACTTAGTTGAGTATTTAGCGCGCAACCCAGATGAAGACGACCCATTTCAGGAAATCTTGACCCACTACGCCATAGTGAATTGAAAGAGTAGACATTAAAACCTCAACACCAACCTCAGTGACTCATTTCATGAATTCCGACCCGTTCAACCACAACAGATCACGCTAAACAATTCAAAACATCAGCGCCAAACAGGGAAACTCGCGTGACTCGTTTCATGAAATCTTCGACCCATTCACTGCAATTGATCAAGAGGGGGGCCACCAAACAGTCTCTGCACGCGCGTAACAAACTCAAGTTGAGAATCGATCTGAATCTCCCGCCGAGCAAAACAGAGGGAAATATGTTCCGCCCAAAACCGGATCAAATCTCAACTATTTTCAATGAAATTTCAGCCAGATCCTCAGTACAACCCCTTGATCCGCCTGAGCCAATCACAAGTCTCGATTTGTCCCCTACTTTTCTCTCCATTCAAAACCTACCAATGGACTCTCAAGTCCATTTCGGTCTATAAAACAACCTTCAAGCCTCATCATTCAAGACACCACTCTCCATTCTTCTTCTTCTACTTCTAGAACCACCATTGTTGAGTTTCAAGCTTTCTTGAGCTCTAATTTTCGTTTTTGAGTGAAATCGCGCAATTTGGGGCTGATTTGGGGAAAATTTGAATCGGTCGATTCTAGCTTGAATCTAGGGGCAATTGGAGTTTCAAATCGACTCAAGGGAGCTACCGGCTGGTCCTCCAACTCTTGGTTCAGTCCAATTCTTCTTTAATATCTCGATTTGAATTTTAGATTGCCAGAACTCAATTTTGTAATAATCATGATGAAATCTTGTCAAATTCTTGTTTTTGTGAATATGTGTGAGTAGATTTAGATAGGGAGGGAAATTTATGAGTTGTATACATGAAATCTTACATTAATATCTTGTAATTTTGCTAAATTTTGATGAATAGTCATGAACACACATATTTTTGAATAAATTGGGGGAAAATAGCTTAGCTTAGTGTTTTTCATCAATTGATCTATTAAATCTAGAGTTTGTTGGCTTGTTAATCATTTATAATACTTAGCTTAGTATTTTGTGTGATTAATTTGGAGTTGTGATTGATTTAATTCAAGTTTTGTTTTGAAATGGCTGTTTTGGAATGAATTAGTTCTTGAGTCAATTTCTTGAGTAAATCTTAGCTTAGATTGCTCAAATCCATCATCTAAATCTAAGAAATTACACCCTAAGTGATTAATGACTGTTACACATCATAAATTTTCTATAAATCCCTATTTTTAAATCGAAAATCAAACCCTAATCCAGTTTCTGTTTTGCTGCTGATTCATCTTTGTTTTTCAGAGTTTTCACACTAATTACGTGTCTAATTCAGATCTGAAAAATTAAATAAATATTTTTACAATTTATTTCTCATTTAGTAGATAATTTTGAAATCAAAATTTTGCCCAATTCCGATTTGTAATCTGTGAGATATTAATTTTCTAAATTTGTAAGTTTTCTACTTTTGATCTTTCTGTCCAGATTTACTATTTCTTTTCTTCTGAATTTTTAAAAATACAAAAACAAATAATAAAAATACAAAAATAGTTCTACTTGAAGAATTTTGAAGTTTAGAATCCAAATCGGAATTTTAAAATAGTAGTTGTTAAAACAAATCAGGAGATATCATAACTTTTGTGAGTACTGATCTGTCAGAACCATTTTCTGATTCAGATCTGAGTTTTCATTATAAATCTCAAACTACAATGCATAATTGTACCAAATTTTAACAGCTAATCCAAAAATTGATAGTTGAAATTATGTAAAAGTTTTGGGATTTTTCAAGACAAAGTGATTTTTCTATAATTTTTTGAAATTGCTGCTGAACCGATTTTAAATTTGAAATAAGTTCTGGACTGAATTATAAATATCTCGAAATTCTTGAATATAATAATAATAACAGTAAAGAACAATATCTTAGATATCTCTTTCTAGTTTCTAACGATATCTTGTGTGTTAGATTCGGAGTTTATTTTGTCTAGTTACGAATTAAATCACTAAAGTGTGACGTGCTGAATTTTTGAAACAAAACTGATATTTGAATTTGAACTTGGAAATTTACCTAATAAACCTTGAATTAAAAGATTTTACACTAGAGATAAATCATTGAGACTAGTTAATTCTTGAGGCCACACCTCCTTGTGTTCGACCCCTAAACTCATTTACCGCTCATACTCGTAAATTAATTAATAGGGAAATATAAATTATTTTTCTAAATTGTGTGAAATTCAACGACGGTTTTACCCGATTTACAAATGGCGCCGTTGCCGGGGAGGCGGCTTGCATTAAGTTTAAACTAATCAATCTCATATTTTCTCTAGTGTTTGTGTCTCTTGAATTTTTGAAGGTTTATGAGAAAGACGAGATCGCAAGGTGAAGTACAAACTCCTCGCAAGAAGGACATCAACAAACATCTAAGAGAGATCAAGAGGAACAAGGCACGAAGCGAGTAAGGCGCAACTTCGTCAAGCAAAGGAACGCTACAAGAAGAGGTTTCTCCTTTCACACAAGGGCCTCGAGTACAACAAGAAGAGCTAAACCAAGTAGAAAAGCCACAAGAGGAAGCTCAAAATCAACCTCTCGTCATCCCATCTTCAACTCCAAGATCCGTTTTTCCATCTCCTTCTATTTCTCATTCTAATTCTATTTTAAATTCATGATCGTCATCATCATCTTCATCTCATTTTAAAAATCAAGAAGTTGAAAAAGAATTTAAAGGAACATTAAAAAACGTACAAATGGCTCAACAAAGAACATTAGGGGAAATTTTAGAACACAAAATTCAAGAAAATTCTGGAAACATCGTTATACTTAGAGCACCAAATTTTAAGATAAGTCCATCCATGTTAAGTGCTTTAACAACATTTGAAGGGCAAAAAAATGACAATCCATTGCACATTTAGATGAATTTCATATGAAATGCACCGCATTATTTGGTAAAACTGACAATCTGGACAACATCAAGTTGATCCTTTTTCCTCATACATTAGGAGCTGCCCCTAGGGATTGGCTTAATCATTTACAGGATGGACCACTCGAGACATTCGATGATGTGGCGAAGTGTTTTCTTAAGCGCTATTTCCCGAGCACGGACTTCGTAAGATTGTACGCCTCATGCCCTAACCATAACCTCACCGAGACCTCGCTACTTGACCAATTTATCCAAGGGATGAACGCGCTAGAAGCCCGTCTTCTTCAATGTTCGGCTGGTGGATCGTTCAACGATAAAACTCCTGCGGAAGTGCGTACCCTCATCGAAACCATGGCCGAAGGAAACCTAGGTCGCGAGGGAATCTTGGGGCAAGTAAACACAACAAGTACGGTAGATCTCAAAGCTATGGAGTCTCGCATCACGGCAAATTTCGAGACGAAATTTAACAAAGTGCTAAAAGCGGTAGGGGCAAAAATGGAACCCACACCATGCGAGTTTTGTGCAAGCACGGATCACGCAACTGACGAGTGTGATACCCTTCAAGACATGAACCATGTAGATGGTTACCAACGCCCTCAATACGCATATGAACCTTGGAAGAAGAACCCGAACCTCCGTTGGCGCGACAACCCTCACTTTCAACAACCCCAACAAGGTTATCAAAAGTCTGGAGTTTATGTTCATCCTAACGCGCAATCTCAACACCAACCTCAACAACAACAAGCACCTCAACCTCCACCTCCAACCACACAAGCTTCATCTTCAAACCCCGAATTTGCTCAAATTCTTGCTATGATGCAAGGGATGTCGGGACAAATATCGGGGCAAACCTCGCTTATAAACAACATCAAAGACGAATTAAAAGGGGAAATTACCACTCTTGCTCAAAGCCAAGCCACCTAAGGTAGACAAATGCAAAAGTGTGTTGTGCTCTTGGGAAGCCCTTTCTGTGCCAACTCGCCACGATCTCCAAACTCCCTCCTTGTAATGCAAGGGTCTCTCACTTGTACTTGTGCAGAGGGACTGTTACTCACCCTCCTCAAGCAGGCCACCTGGTCTTTCCTAGCTCCTCGGCTCAGTCCTCGAAGTAGAACGACACTTCCGTACTCGCTCCACCAAGTATTGTTTTGTTGTCGAATCGGCAAGGTTCCACCTCCAAGGTCTAGTCTAACGGGGCAAGTAATTTGACATCTGCCTGCCAGTCTTTACCACGCGGTCTAATACAAGGGAGCTAGGTCTAGTCCTAGAGACCTGCTTTCTCCCTGCTTACTTTCCTGCTGACCTAGATATCTGAGATATATCTCGGGTTTGATTGAAAATACACAAAACAAAATTCTAAGTACGAAACATAAACAATGTAAACAAATATGAGATTAAAAAGACATTGATACTACTACTCGAACTCTACCCTAGATAGGATTTAGTTACGAGAGTACATAACTAAATCCAAAACATAAATAAATTGATACATAAAATTGTACAACCTTGTTAGTCTTTCTCTAACAATGAAGCTTGGCTCCTACTACAAACTATGATAATTTCGCGATGCTCTGGCCGGCCACAGGGATCACCCTTTTATAGGTAAAGGGCCGGTCTAGAGTAATGAAGAAATAAATCTACCCAAAATCTAATCAAATCTAAACCCTAAATCTAATCCCCAATCAAGACCTAATCAAATATTCTCTTGCCGTCTAATCCCAGATTGAAGATCAAATCTCGTCTCTAATTTATTCTTCTTGCCAAAGAAGTACGTTCTTTCTGCACAATCGAGCTAAAATGATAAATATGCGCCAATCTAGAAGAGTCATCCACCGCCTTCCATATCTGATCACGGCGCTCTTCACCTTGATCGTTGCTAGGCAGCGACCTGCGGTTGCTGCGATGGCTACCTTGGTTGTGGTAATGAAGACCTGGCCCGAAGTTTTGGCCCATGATCCGACTTCGGCTCCTCTCTAAGTAGCTCCAAATTGCTCCTATTAAGTTCCTTTTGGCTCCAATTAGCTTATTTCCTATAATTCAAGACTAATATCAGCAGTAACTGAATTCTAATAAAATAAACTTGAAATAACATAAAAAGTGTTGAAAATAAGATACAAAGGAAGTAAATATGATACTAAATTATAGATATGAATTTGGCCGATTAAGTCACGAGATATTTCTAGACCATACTCTTGATTATGTTTTAGAAGAGATAAAAGTTCCAGGTTCAAACAATTTAAACAACAATGTAGAACTTGCACTAAGGGATGAACTAGTACAAGATTTAGATACGCTTCGGGAATCTCTTGTCAGTACTCAACAAATCCTAATCGATTCTGAGTCCTCCGTAAAATTATACAAGGCACAATTAAAAGAATTTGGCAGAATGAAATTAAATAATAATAACTTTGAATGTGAAAATTTAAGAATACAAATAAGTCACTTAAAAGTCAAACTTCTAATTTTAAAAATGGAAAATAACTCACTCAAGTCTGCTTTTGCCAGAAATATCACAAATATATTTGATTTAGACAAGCTATTAATAGGGCAAAAACCAAGTACAATTCCAGTTTAGGGTTTAAGAAGAAAATTGATTCTGAACCTGCTCCTTCAAGACCTAAAGATTAAAAAGCAAAAAGAGAGCTCAATCAACTGAAGAATGGTCAAGGAAGTGTATTTATGTACCGAGACTATTCCAAGGATAAAAGTCGTAAAAGTCAAATTGTTAAAAGTTTTAGCAACAATGGCAGGTTTCATTATTTTTACGACTCTAGGCAAATTCATGAAAATAATCTCAGTTTCACAAATGAACGACTTTATAAAAGAGGTCCGAATGGTTAGTTTTATGAAATTGTCGATACACATGACTCGAGGATGAATCAATTTAATGAATCACAAAATCGAGCTGTGATGTACTTATTTTGCGCAAAGGGCACTCCGAGGAAATGTGACCAATGTTTCAACAATAATTGCAAAACGTACAAGTAGGACTCGAGTTTTTAGCAGTACTTTTCACGAAATAAGAATTGTAATGGTATGAAAATTTGGCTTTCGGCAACTTCTGATCGATCGACTTGGCACTAAAAATATGAGTGCTCTTATAGCCTGACAATCTATGTTACGAACAAAGAGTTGCTCAGAATAGAACAACAAGGATACAAGTATCTATTTCAGAAGTCCTCAACTAATGATAGAGATCAATAGTAGACATTACAAGTTTTCAATGTAAATTTCTATAATCTGATAGGCATATATGTCCCGCTAGTAGAACATGAAGGTCATGTTGCCTTATGAGCATTGGATGCTTAACATTGGCCTAGTGCAAGTGGGAGACTGCAGGAATTATGCCCTTGGCCAAAGTGTTGGACTATAGATTAGATTATGAGAAACGCGTTTATTCATTTCATATATGAATGAGTGTATGGGTGACTAATATATTTACATATATTAGATCGACCATGAATGACACTTCGGGTTCACGTCATCAGAATACGTGATTATGATAGTAGAACTGTGAACCAACGAATGACATTCTAAACCGTCCCTAGTGATATGTAGGATGTTTATAGAGATAAACATACTTCATGTAAGAAGCTACATATCCACACTAGTATATTCGCAGACTGGATGATCATGTTCTGCTGATCATGGACATAGGGATGTCAAGTCTGGACTATGGGTGCGTGTTAGAGAACATGTACTGGACTGACCACATTTGAAGTTTCATCACTAGCGAATCAACTTTCTACTTGCAGTATGCTCTTAATGATCTCGGCTTATGATTTAATTGTCATGTATTTAGCTATTGAGCTTCAAAGTTTATGTTTTTATGTGATCGCAGCATCAAAAAGAAAGTCTGAATTTTCCACGGAAGCCGGCTTAAAATATTTGATCTTGGGTGCACACGCTGCTCATATAACTCTCTATTTGTACTAACGGTTAGCTTTTAAACTTGCATCATAATTTGTACTTAATACTATTCACTAACTTTTAATATAAATTTAATTAACTATATGAACCATTCACTAATTTTTAATATAAATTTAATTAACTATTTCTGAAGTTCGCGTGGATACGAGTAGAGATCTCCGGCTTTGGAGATTAGCGAGCGATCTAGTTATTCATCCCTAGGAAGAGCAAGAAGATTTGCAGAGTCGAGCTTCAGAAGCTAGGAAGGAGAAGGAAGCAAGACGGAAGTTCGTTCAGACCTACATCCGCTCCTCTCTCCCGGATCAGGAAGATCCGAGGTATAAATTTTAATAGCATAATCTCGTACGTTTATTTCTTTTACGATGATCCTAGGGAGGGTTTAACCCATAGGTTCCGCTGCGCATGTAACGTACATGGCTACGGGTTTCCCAACAAAACCTCACCCATGGAGTCGCATGCCATGAAAGCAACGTTCGCCATCTCAGACTCGGTATCGGAATCCTAACAGGAGGAGTCGGAAGGATCGCTTGAGTCGTCACCTCACATCCCCTTGGCAGAGTGGATCTTTGACTTTTTCTTCTTGTCCCTCCTTTTATCTTCATGCCTCTTTATGCGTCTCTTCTCGTGTCGATCATTGGATCATCCTTCCCGTCGCTCATGTTGATCATCGGAACATTCTTCTCGTTTCTCACTTTCTTTCTTGTTTCAACGGGCAAGCTTGGGATAAAGAGTGTAACAGTTGTCTATTGAATGCCCCCTTTTGTTGCACTCGAAGCAGTAAGTCTTCTATTTGTTGCATTGACAGCTGTCATTGAAATATTTCTCACGTGCTCGAAAGTCACCGAATTGCCTCACAAAAAGTGCCATCTCTTCGTCCCTCGCCATGTGTGTTGACCATCATATGGCCACTGCTCTAGGTTAAGAATTGATGTTCATCTATTAGATCTCTTGCGTCGCAATCATCATCTCCAACGAAACTTGGAGTGCCTCCTAGCTCGGCGGCATAGCCCTGATCAACTTGTCTACAACTCGAGAATTCATTACGGTCTCACCTAAAGCGGTGTATCCATTTTGGATAGGTACCATACGAATGCATATATCCTCAACGGATTTACCTTTCGATCATCTGGAAACAATCAAATTATTGTTCAAGTCCCATTAATTTGGTCTTTTTCATTTGACTATTTCCATTAAAATGGTTTAGGAGAGCCCTCCACATTTGATTGTCATTAATATAACAATCCGTTAAAACTGACAAAGTGCTTAACATGTTTGTGAGAATTAAATTATGTGCCATAATGTCAAGTGTGATATTTGTGGCTGTCAGATTAGTGTGGGTTGTTGTACTGTCTTTTCAAATTCTACAGTAAAACTGTTCTCTCCTATCTGACGAAGTACGTGTAGTACGAAGGCGTTAGCATACACCTCTTCCATAAGTTCCAGTTCTTGCCGTCGAGCTTTTCCGGGTACACAATCGGAAGACAGTTGATCGGAGGGGTCGTGATGATCGAAAATATAACTTTGTTTCAAATAGGAATTTGAAACGGTTTGTATTCCCGCTCTAATACCAATTCTTGTTTAAGATTTTTATCTGAGAAAAGCCTTGTGTTGCAGAATGAATCGAGACTCCTTCGCAGCCTATTTCCATCCCAAATAGACACATTCTTGTACTAAGACGGTGAACGCATATTCGGGGCCAAAAAGATAATTTCTACTTATTAGGCTAGGGGAGGCCTCACTCTATTTAGATTGATGCCTGGCCGCAGGATTAAGGCCTAAAGGGGGGGGGGGGGGGTGAATTGGCATAATTTGGTGCAGAAGAATGGTTTTTATCTTTTTAGGGTTTTACAATGTTTTATGGTTTTAAACTTTTAATCGAATGGTTTGAATTAATTAAAAATAATTGAATTAATGATAAGTAAAGAGATAATAAGGAAAATAAACTAGAATAAAGAAAACAAAAACTTGTCGGCGAAGTTCGGCAATGCGGTTGCATTAGCTGCAATCGTCCGTTCTCGCTAGAAACCCTTGTTGTGTCACAACTGCCTACTCTCCGGGTATGTCTCTTAGGCTCATTATTCCACTAATCCGAATAGCATTTCTTACAGGACTCGAATCAACGATTGCTTTACAAACTCTTAGTGATTCCTTGAAACAAAACACAATGATCTCTTTCAATCAAACAAAAAACAATACTCACTATAGTCTCTCGTCAGGTCTTTGTTTGAACGCGGCGATTTGTTGTCGAAGTGTTGTTCAGCTAGGTGGAAAATATTTCGCCATGAATGATTGTGAAAATTGGTCCCACGACTCTATGGATTCGTGGTAGTGACCTGAGCCATGATCGGGGTCTATTTCTTAGAGAGAACGGGAAAAGCTTTAGTCGGATCGCGTTTAGGGTTACACCGTTTAGTTGAAGTGTGTCACAGTAATCTTGAAAGACTTGTTGATGTAACTTCGGATCCTCAGTTAAGCTTCCTCCGAAGTGATTCTGTTGGATAATGATAGAAGAGCAGGTTTAAGATCGAAGTGGTTTTCTCCAACGGTCGGTACTTTAATAGAAGACAAAATCAATCCAACATCGAGTGTTGCATGCTCTCTCAGTGTCTTCACTCAAGGTTGAGTGGCGTTGTTTGTCGAGATGCTCGTATTGTTCGTCATCTCAATTGGAATCTCTGCCACGGTTGGTGAACCTTTAGTAGAGGTAGGATTTGTCATGGTCGCGGGGTTCGCTTCCTCGGTTACTGCTAAGTCTACAGTGGATGTGTGCAGATTCTCCTCAGTAGCGGTAGGATTTACCACTGGCGGGATTTGGTTAACAATGGGCGCGGATTCTTCTGCCCGCAGTCGTTGTCGGGTCTTGAACGCTCGCTAGTTTATTCGTCCTACTTCGTATCGAGTATCTTACAAGTGATTAGGCCAACGTCCTCTCCTAATAAAAAGGAAAATAAAAGTAAAAATAAATATCCCATCCCACAAGAATCTAAAATTCAGTTTCCTCTAATTTTAGTTCTGTTTCCAAAACAGATTCCGAAAAACTATTTTTCGAAACTCTAGAAAATCATAATATCCAATATTATATTCCTAGAAACTATTTCCGTGATGTTTTGAAATATTATTTTCAAAACCCTAAAATTTGTTATACTAAAATTTACTAAATTTTAAATATATATAATCGACGATTATTTCCTTAACGAACGCTCCGATGCCACTGTTGGAGAATCCACAGCCATGTACGTTACAAGCGCAGCGGAATCTATGGATTCAACCCCCGCTACGATCATCGTTAAGGGAATAAAACGAGTTTAGTTATTAAAACTTATACCTCGGATCTTCGTGATCCGCGAGACAAAGAACGGATGTAGGTCGGAACTATTCTGACTTGCAACCTTTTCTTCCTGAAGCTCAACTCCGCGGACCTTCTTGCTTCTCCTAGGGATGACGAATGATCATTCGCAAGTTCTCAAGTTAGAGAACCTCTTCTCGTATCCACGCGAACTTCAGACGTACGGAATAACCGGACTCGTCTAGTCGAGTCCGGAACTACTTTTCGAAAATAACTGAAAACTCTCTCTCTCTCTATTTCTGTGTATGATGGCCTCTAAGGCTTGAGAATTGTCTGTGGCGAACGATTGCTCAGTTATCACAACTAAAAACCCTAATCTCCGTCTGTTCCGTTGACAACGGAACTATTCCGTTGCCAACGGAATAGGTATTTCCTTAACAGAATACTTGGTAGCTAAGGTTATTGCAGTTTCCATATCTATTCTGTTGGGAACGGAACTATTCCGTTGCCAACAGAATGATGCTGTTTTGTTCAATCAATAATCCAATAATTGATAATTTCGTTCACCAATTTATACATCATATGTATAACTATTTTTCAGGTATTTTCATCCCGTACGAATGGAGTTCATTGTGTGACTGTGTAGGTTCCATTTAACACTGGCAACGTTCTTCTAAAGATCGTAAGTCATGAGTAACCTCTAGACTGATGTCATGACTACCCATGTTAAATGAAATGATCAGCGATCATAAACCTATCGGAATAGACATTTGCTTATTCCTTTTGTTCTACGATATATGTCTTGATCACAAGGCACGGTAATATGTCATCCTTGAGTTTGATCAAAGCCTCATTCCTGATCGAGAATTAGACTAAGTAAATACAAAATGATATTAACAACACATGTTAATATTTTTTGAGCATGGCCATGCATTTCCTTCAGTCCAAGTTCATCAGGGGGCCCAGAGATATCTCCCTCTTGACGAGAGGAACAAATCCCATCTTGCTCATCATGATTCAGTGCATACCTAATGTTGACCCTAATGATCATCCCATTACGGATAACGTAGGATCACATTAAAATATACAGTTCTACATACAGGAATCCATGTGTAATGTGTATTTTTATACACATTTTTAGGATATTTATCATGACAAAATCAATCATAATTCACATAAAATGTGTTGAAAATGCTCATAATTCATAAAACATAATTTGAAACCTCTTAATACGTTTTTGTGTGATTTTACAGGCGAAAAGGCCATAAAATGAAGAATTAGACTAAAACGAAAATGATCGGTCAAGGATGGCCAAATAAAACCCTCACAAACTCTACAAAAATTCCCCCAAATCTTTACGACAATTCGACAACCTTTTGCAACTAAGTCAACCCAAGTCAAATGTCCAAAATCGCTGAGTTGACCAAAAGTCAACCTTTCTGAAATGGGTCAAACGGGATTCCAAAACGAAGAGCTCGATGAGACGAATCCAATGGTGTAAGTCTCGCAATCAGAAACCTTCGAGAATGCTCAGAAATAATCAGTCAAAACTGGTCAAACTGGTCAAAGTCAACAACCAGTCAAATCCCGCTCGAAAAATCGCGAAAATTTAAAAGTTATCAGAATTAGACGTGCTTAATGTCAAACGACTCATCTCCATGAGCCTAACCTTCCTGTGAGGTCCATTGGGGCCAGAAACGCCTACGTTTGCGCGAAAACGCCAAAACCTACTGTTCAGCCCAAAAATCACCAATTTCGAGCTGCAGTATTCTCAAGCTCACAATTTTCTGCACAATCTCTGTTTTTTATAATTCTAATACCTTACTCTTCTTCTTCTTTCCCTCTTTCCATGGATATAAAGAACTCAAAAAATGGTGAACGCATGAGAGAGAAAACTGAATCTGAAAAGGGGTGGTTTTTAACGGTCAAGTTTTTGGCTGATTAGAACTTGAACAAAAGTGGCGCGAATTTCTAAAATGAATTGTGGTTTTCTCGACTTGGATAGCTTACATAAGATAGTTGGGGGATGTTTGAGGTCTCAATGTAATTCCAAAGCGAATCGAGATTAAAATTTGGCCAATGACTTGTCATTTTTCACCAAGTTGGGCTGAAATGAAATCCAAGGCAATTGGCTCGAATTCCCCAAGTAAGGTGATGTTTTATCGACTTGGATAGTTTGTATGTTGTAGTAGAAGGGTATTTGAGGTCTCAATTAGTTTCGAAAATCACTCCATGGTAACCTCAGGTCGTAGGAACAAGCGCACTATTCATATGAGAATCACTAATGACATATACCATGCACATTCTCATAGTGTGGTCAGTCAAGTACGTGTCCTCTTAACACGTATCTATATTCCAGACTTGACATGTCTTGGTTCCTTCTCCTTCCTGGCTTGTAAAGCTCGACTCTGCGAACCTTCTTGATCAATTGATCGCTGCTTATCTCCAAAGTAGGAGATCTCTACTCGTATTCGCACGAACTTCAGACACACGGAATTACCGGACTCGGCTAGACGAGTCCGGAAATACTTTCCGAAATTACCTCACAAAACTCTCTCTCTATTTCTGTATCACGACGGCCACTAAGACTTTAGAATTGTGTGTTAAATAGAGAGTGGCTGCCTCTCTATTTATACTAGAGAGGGAAGTGAACGATTGCTCAGTTACCATAACTAAAAATTCTAATCCTGCGCCTATTCCGTTCCCAACGGAAAAGATGTTTCCTTAATAAAAATCTTGGCTGCCAAGGAATAAGAACTTTCCATATCCATTCCATTGAGAACGGAACTATTCCGTTGCCAACGGAATGGTGCTGTCTTGTTCAATCAAATATTCAATAGTTGATTATTTCGTTCACCAATTTATACATCACATGTATATTGAGGTATTTTCATCTCGTATGAATGGAGTTCATTGTGTGACCGTATAGGTTCCATTTAACACTGGCAATAATCTTCTAAAGATTGTAAGTCATGAGTAACCTCTAGACTGATGTCATGACTACCCATATTAAATGAAATAATCAGCGATCATAAACCTACCTGAATAGACATTTACTTATTCCTTTTGTTCTATGATATATGTCTTGATCACAAGGCACGGTAATATGTCATCCTTGAGTTTGATCAAAGTCTCTTTCCTGATCGAGAATTAGACTGAGTAAATACAAAATGATATTAACAACACATGTTAATTCATTTTGATTATGCCCGTGCATTTCCTTCAGTTCTAGTTCATCAGGGGGCCCAGAGATATCTCCCTCTTGACGAGAGGAACAAATCCCATCTTGGTCACTCACACTCTTCGTCATGATTCAGTGCATAAATAATGATGACCCTAATGATCATCCCGTTACGGATGACGTAGGATCATATTAAAGTATGCAGTTCCTCACCCCGGCTCAGTACAAGGTCACCTTTCCACCAGTGATGAAGCGACACGTGGCGAACTCCTCTCCCCAAAAATGCAGTTCGTTTGTACGAGGGAATCGGATATAGAGGGAATAAATTACCCAATTCAATCTCGCCTTTTAACTCAAGAAGAAATTGCACCCAGACTGAATTTGAATAAGAAATTGAAAGAAAAATGCTACACATAATCAAGCCATTTAACTCATGATTCATTGTTCATATTAGTGCCAAAACAAAGAACTCTTTCTTGCATATTGAATTTTCAATATATGGTCGAAGGTATAGAATCTAATTCTTATGTCCTTTTATTGTTCAAGTGAATACCATAAGCCAGAACTCTTTCTTGCATATTGAACACTTCAATATATATGGCTAAAGGCATAGAATCTCATTCGTATGTCTTTCATCATTCATATGACCACCGTAAGCAAGAACATGATATTAGCAACACATGTTAATCCATTTTGATCATGGCCATGCATTTCCTTCAGTCCTAGTTCATCAGGGGGCCCCGAGATATCTCCCTCTTGACGAAAGGAACAAATCCCATCTTGGTCACTCACATTCCTCATCATGATTCAGTGCATACATAACGATAACCCTAATGATCATCCCATTACGGATGACGTAGGATCATATTCAAGTATGCAGTTCCTCATACAGGAATCCATCGTAACCTCAGGTCGTAGGTGTTGGGAAACCCGTAGCCATGTACGTTACATGCGCAGCGGAACCTACGGGTTAACCCTCCCTAGGATCATCGTAAAGGAAATAAAGGTACGAGATTACGCTATTAAAATTTATACCTCGGATCTTCCTGATCCGGGAGAGAGAAGCGGATGTAGATCTGAACGAACTTCTGTCTTGCTTCCTTCTCTTTCCTGGCTTCTGAAGCTCGACCTTGAGAATCTTCTTGCTCTTCCTAGGGACGAAGAACTTGATCGCTCGCAAATCTCCAAGGTGGGAGATATCTACTCGTATCGACGTCGAACTTCGAATAGTCGGAATAACCGGACTCGGCTAGACGAGTCTGAAAATACTTTCAGGAGGCTCTCTCTCTTTCTCTCTGTAAGACGGCAGCCTGGAGGCTCTGTGTTGTGTTACAAATAGAGGGGGCTGTCCTTCTATTTATACTTGAGAGGGAGGTGAAGGATTGCTTAGTTGCCAACGGAATAGGGTTTCCTAATCTGAAAAACTTAGCTGCCGACATATTGGCTGAGTTCTGTTGGCAACGAAACTTCCGTTGGCAATGGAACTGTTCTGTTGCCAACGGAACTATGCAAATCTTGCACAATCATCGAAATCAATCATCCAATGATCGATTATTTCCTTCACCTATTTATACATCATATGTATAACCATTTAAGAGCATTTCCTTCCCGACTAGACGTTGTTCTATGTGTGACCGTGTAGGTTCCATTTAACGCTGGCAACGATCTTCCAAAGATCGTAAGTCATGAGTAACCTTTAGACTGGTGTCATGACTACCCATGTTAAATGAAATGATCAGCAATCATAAACCTATCTGAATAGACGTTTGCTTATTCCTTTTGTTGTACAATATACGTCTTGATCACAAGGCACGGTAATATGTCATCCTTGAGTTTGATCAAAGTCTCTTTCCTGATCGAGAATTAGACTGAGTAAATACAAAATGATATTAACAAGACATGTTAATCTATTTTGAGCATGGCCATGCATTTCCTTCAGTCCTAGTTCATCAGGAGGCCCAGAGATATCTCCCTTTTAACGAGAGGAACAATTCCCATCTTGATCACTCACATTACTCGTCATGATTCAGTGCATACCTAATGATGACCCTAATGATCATCCCATTACGGATGACGTAAGATCATATTAAAGTATGCAGTTCCTCATACAGGAATCCATGGTGACCTCAGGTCGTAGGAACAAGCACACTATTCATATGAGAATCACTAATGACATATACCATGTATATGACATAGACCATGTATATTCTCATAGTGTGGTCAGTCCAGCACTTGTTCTCTAACACGTGCCTATATTCAAGACTTGACATCTCTATGTCCATGATCAACAGAACATGATCATCCAGCCTACGAATATACTAGTGTGGATATGTAGCTTCTTACCTGAAGTATATCTATCTCTATGAACATCCTACATATCACTAGAGACAATTTAGAATGTCACTCGTTGGTTCACAGTTCTACCATCAGAATCACGTATTCTGATAACGTGAACCCGAAGTGTCATTCTTGGTTGATATACGATTTACATTTACAACCCATACACACAGATATATAAAAAACAAACTTTATTGAATAAATAATAATGTCTTAATACATAATCCATTTCCTAGCACAAATACATTTGGTCTAGGGCACTAATCCTACAGTCTCCCACTTGCACTAGGCCAACTCTAAGCATCTTTGCGGTGTTGTAAAAATAATAAAATATTATTTTTTTCTATATATTGATACTCAATTCGGTTGTTTTGGTATTGTAAAAATTATTAGAAATGAAATTTTTCTAGGTATCAGATTTTAATTTTTGTTAGCCCAAAAACAATAAAAGTTCTGTTTTTTTTTATGTATTGCGGTTGTCAGAAAAGCCAAGTCGCCGAAGTCTTTAGAAAGAGAGGACGCAGCACCTCGTAACTAAACCCCAGATGGAGACGCCTTCTTCGCCGGCCGGCGCTCCGGACTCCGACACGGATGCTCATCCGAAGTCCTTAACCCTCACTATACTCTCCTATCCGGGTCGGGTCTGGAGGGCTCTCGCCAGGTCGGATCCGAATCTCCTTTCCAAACTCCGAATCCCCTCTCTCTCCGGTCTCAACCTCAACTTCCTGCTCCGGTCGCAGCGTCGGAGACACGGCCTTCCCCTCCCTCTGCATGCCACGTCAGCACATTCCTTCAGGTGGGAGCCAGTTTAGGAAGTAGTGCGTTTGTTTGGTGAATTTAAAGTCGTTTTTGGTATGGTGTGTTGTTTTTTGCTTGAGGAAGTTCGAGTATTGTTGGCTTTGAATTGGCGTTGTGTTAATGGTGGTTATTTTTTATTAAAGCATGAAGGTTCTCAGTGGATTTTTTTCGAACACTTTCTTTGCAGCTTTCTAGTAGAGGAGAAAAATGTGAAACAGAAAGACACGTATAAAGTGAAGTAAACTCTATATAATGTACCGTTCCACAACACAAGTTAAATGCAAATTTAAACAGGCTTATATGTGAGATTCAATTGTCATAAAACGTAAACTGATTTATGTTTAATAAGTACAATTAGTAGTGTTTGTAGCATAGAGCATGGTGTTCGGCGACTAGCTACAAGAATTTATACTAAAATTCAAAATTTTAAATTTCAGTTTTTTGGGAGATAGATCAAAATCATTGCTTATTTTAGAGGAGATTGTAGAAATGACACTGTCACATATACATGATGTTCAGAAAAGCTTGCTCTTTTGGCAATCCAGAGCCGAGGTAATTTCTAACTTAATTAAAAAAAAGATTTAATCTTATTATCGTTTTCAAATTAATATTTGTCTCTCTATAGGGTACGAGCTCTCAGAAAATATATTTCATGGTATTAGAAAGAGGACCAAGGGCATTTGCAAAGGAAACATGTCAGTTCGTTGCTACACTTTATTGTAAAAGGTCTTCATTTCAGTATCTTTCAGATTCAGCTTCAGATATGATTTCAACAAAGCTAGCCATTCTAGCAAATCTCCAACATTCTCTCTCTACTTTTCTTGCTGAGGTTCGTGAATATATTATAATTGGTTACATATGGATGCAAAATTAGATGATATTTTTATTGGTTGTTGTATTGTATTGTTAGGTTTATTTGGAGGTGAACCAACATAGAGAGGTATTAAATGAGGGTTCAGATAAATCATTGCTTACTGCGTTGGTTATTGTAGACGGTTTATTTTCCAAATTAGAGGCTTCATTTAGCCATCACAGTGAAATTAATAAGGTATGGAACTTTACATTATTTACAAATTATCCATTTCAATATTTTTTGAACTTTTATGTTTTACTCGTATATTTCTGTTTTGTTCATATTTTATTCTTTGGGCCAAGTATTTTTTACATGCTTGAAAAGAAGCGATTCATTTTATTTATCTTTTTTATTTCTTTTTTTTTCATGATGACAGATTTCAGGCAAACTTAAATTTGAAAAGCTACAAGAGGTAGATACAGATCGGGCAGAATGGACAGAAACCGATACAAATGATGCTACAAATTTGATTAATCAAAATATCCAAAGATTGAATTCACACCTTACTTCAATTGTAAGCTTTACACCTTTTGAAAACCAAATTCTACTTAGCATTATTTTTAATTTGGAAAATTTACAAAAAAGCCCCTACATCATTGCCAAAATTGCAAAAAAGCCCCTACTGTTAGTTTGGAGTTAACACTGTTAGTTTTCATATTAACTAAACATTTCTCTCTGTCATAAGATCTTCTAAAGTTAATTTTTTCTCCATTTTAAATTTTTTCAGCTTTTGAGTTGTGAGAAACCGAAAAGAGTGACGCAGTACTGGGTGAGGTACACAGCAGGAGCGGTCGGGCTCTCAGTTTGCTCCATTTGGCTTTTGAAGCACAGTAGATTAATGGGCAGTTCTGATATCGATAATTGGATCCGCGATGCGAAGGAATCCTTTACCGGGTTCTGGAAAGAGCATGTAGAAATGCCGGTACGAGTTTTCGTAGAGTATTTATATATTTTTTAATTAATTTTGTGTTATGTGTATTGTATGTGGATTTGTTTTCTATTTTTCTGATTTTTTTTTCATCTATATTGGGTTTTTAACTTTTTATTTATTAATTTGTTTTGAAAATAGCATATTTTGATTTAATTGTCTATTTTCTGATTTTTTTTTAAAAAATTTATAACAAATAGTGTGATTAATGGATGGTATACTCACAGTACAAATTTACTTTATTCTTGTGGATATCTGTAATGGATGGAAAATTGAGAACAAAAAGAATTAAATCAAAAGAAAAAATAATAAACAATGCCGAAGAAAAGTATATATATATATATATATATATATATATATATATATATATATATATATATATATATATATATATATGTATATACATGTATATATATACATGTATATATATATGTATATATATACATATATATATATATATATATATGTGTATATATATACATGTATATACATATATATATATATATACATATATATATATATAACAAAAATGTTTTGAATCTCTACCTAAAAGCTTACTATTACATCACATTTTCTTTATGTATATATATTTTTTTTTTCAATTTCAGTTAATTTCGATAAGGGATGAGTTGTTTGAGACATTTAAGAGGAGACAAAAAGGTGTTATGGAATATGAAGAGGTTCAATTAACTGCAGATTCCTTTCACAGGTAAACTTATATTTCATTTGAGATTTTTTTGATCTCCTCTCTTTCTTTCAAAAGTAAAAAAATAAAGAAAGATCATCCAAGAAGGAAATAAAAGATCTGAAAATAAATAGAAATGATTTCAAAAATCAGTACATTACTGGAAATTGGACAATTGAATCAAAAGAAAATGAGAAAACATCTTTTTTTTTAGAAAAATCAGAATCAGTACTGAGATAGAGCAAATAATAAAAGAAAAGAGAGCTATTTTTTCATATGATAAAATACTATGATTGCAGAATGTTATTAGCGTTTTGTGAGCAGACTAAAGGACAAAATCTTCCTCAAAATGTTTCTGATCAGCAAATGATGGAAATTGTGATGTCAAGGTACCGATTTTACTTATGCAATATTATTTCCTTATATTAGTTATTATAAAACTGATTTATTCTTAGTATATATGTTATGGATGCTGGTAAATTGATGGATACTAATACATAATCAACAAAAATATTGGACCTTTTTGCTTTTTTTAGTGAAGAATATTTGGAGAAATAGAAGATTTGGACTTGTATTTAGGTAACAATTTAGAATAAAGTAATACTTGATGGGACTGAGTGACCACTGTATTATAGATCAAAAGTACTCAAGCAAGTTAAATTTATTATTTTATGGGTTTAATCAGTTACAAGAAGATTGAAGTTTGACAAGTTTAAATTTCATTAATGTGCAAGTGATATTTTAATACAGATATGAGAAGGAGGTAATGCATCCTCTTCAGAATCTTTTGAGCGGTGAACTTGCTCGTGCTATGCTTATTCAGGTCCTTTACTCACTTTCTCTCTCTAATTTTATCCAAATATTGTTAACATTTTTAAATATGGTTTTATAATTCATGCAGATTCAAAAGCTGAAACTTGATCTTGAAACGTAAGTTACCTACTTCTATTTAAGCACCCAAAATTTTCAAGTGCTTATTGTTTGTATATGTCTCCGTTATTTTACAGATGAAAAAAGTACATTATCAAGACCTTAACTTTACTAATAATAGAATTTCTCAACAGAGCGATGCTGGAGCTTGATCAAATTCTAAAGGCAAATGAAATAAATTTTGCAATTCTTGCGGCCTTACCGGCTTTTTTCATTTCGGTCCTTTTGCTCGGGGTGGTGCGAGCATGGATTCTCCAAGTATGTAAAATAGTTTTATTTGTGAAGTTCCATTTCTACTCCCTTGTCATCATACATATTTTTAACTGCATAGTAGGGGTGTATTTATACTTTCTTGTTTAAACTTTTGGACATTTAGAAGAAAATAATTCAAAATTTGGGTTGCAAGTCATTTGGGTTCCCATTCCGTTTCGGGTCATTTAGGTTATGGGTCATTCAGGTTACGGGTTGTTCTGGTTACGAGCCATTCAGATTAGGTGTCATTCGGATTACGGGTCATTCCGGTTACATGTCATTCAGATTACGGGTCGTTCGGGTTACGGGTCGTTCAGGTTATTCATTCATTTTACGGGTCGTTCGAGTGTCACGGGTTATTCAGGTTACGGGTCAGCGTGGTTTCCGATCGATTGGTTTTGGGCCATTTCGTGTTTCTGGTCATTCCGGATTTGGATCATTTCGGGTTTGGGGTTGTTCGAGTTCTGTAATAAATTTCTATTATTAGTAACGTGTCATTCAAATTGGGCTCCATTCAGGGGAAATTAAGAGAAAATGGGGTGCATCTCATATTTACCATATTTTGGGATGTGAGATATTTCTCGTTTTGCAGGGGATTCTTGTTATTTCCGTATTTTGTAAGGGTCACATGTATTTCAATGTATATGTTACCTGAACAAATTAATTATATTTTTAAATTTCTATTTAAATTTTATTTAATTTATTTGAAATTAACGCCTTCAGGATAAAGGTGCAGAAGGTAGAGGAAGAATAGCAAGGCGGCAGAGGAGACTTCTACTTGTTGAAGTAGAGAAAAGACTTATGCAATTCAAAGACTGTATGGATAGAGGAATGGTAATAAAACAATTCGATAGCACGTTTGCAAAATTTTATGGGAATCTAACTACTGTTTCTCTTTTTATGGTTTTTTAACTTTTCCTTTTTTTGTTTATTCTTTATGTGATGTAGGATGAAGAGGCTAGATGTAGATTTGGATTGATGTTGTATAGCTTGGATCGTCTCTATAAATCTGTAGAGAGGCATGCAACCGAAACAGGAGAGTGGCTAAGGTTTGAATTTCGAAATTTATATTATGAACTATTTTTTCGTTTTAAATTTGAAATTACTAGTCAAGTATTTCCAAAAAAGCACTGTGTACCAAGTACTAATAAAAAATAAAATGATAACCATAAAAGAGAAGAAAGGATTTTGCTACTTACTGAAATTTATATATATATATTTTTTTTTTTCTGTTTGTAGTTTAAGGCACGATTTAGTTGAACTTGCAAAGCCTGATGTGGAAATAATACATAAACTTGCTATTGTTTCTCGTGTGGAAAGAATGTACGATTGCTTGTTACCTTCCCCAAGGAGACTTTAGTTCTTTTCATTTTATTATTTTTCATTCAAAATAATTGAATTGAGTATAATAATTTATTTTTATTTGTTGCATTTTTTTTTCCGAGGTGCAACAGTCGAGTAGAATCATGTTTTTTGTTTATTTTTAGTCTGGATTGAGGAAGAACTTGAAACACAAACTATTTTGAGGCTTTTTTCACTAGCTTGTACTGTATTCCATTGTATACATTAAAATATGTATCATAAAATTTATAAAAAAGAAGCTATACTGACATACTCGAATGTATTAAGAATCAAGATATGAAGGAATTGTAACTTCAAAATAACTTTAACCGGGGGCAGCTTGGTTTTGCCAGATTGGGACTGGAACATTTACAAAGAATAAGGAATATTGTATACATGTTTGATTTTCTTGGCAAGCAGCCAATTGCCAAGATTAAATATTAATTAACCTGTCATGTGGAAAATACAAGTGATTCCGCAACAAAAGCGAACAGTGTAAAATTGTACATGCGCCATGAAGATACAATGGCGAGCCGCAGCAAATGAAGCTCTGGCATATATGTTCTAAACAGATTCGCACATAGCAACTTGGACCAAACTGCAATTGTTGCCTTGTGGGTTCCAAAGTCCAATCCCTATGTGACCCGACCCGTACTCTTTGATTTTCCATTTTCATTTCGTACGCCTCTCTGCTTGAGTAAAAAAATCTTGCCCCAACTAACCTGTTGCAGAACTAGTTTTTTTTTAAATCATTATAGAAAGCTTGATTTTCTCTTGCACATTTCTATTAATCAAAGTCCAGTTAAGTTACAAATCATCATTAACAATATAATCCAAAATACAGGAAATGCTAAAAAAATCAAAATCGTACCGTGCAACGGCCACGTAAAAGTTAGTATCATCAGCGACAATAGTATAAAGTGAGTACCTGCTTCACATTGGCCCTTCCATCTTGACATAGTATATGTGATAGTAGGTCTTCTCGACACGGTACATGGCCGAGATTTCTGGCCATATACCGTGTCGAGAAGACCTACTATCACATATTGTCAAAATATTTTAGCTTATGGCTACACACCGTATGAATTCTTTCAATATTTTACCAATGTACTTTATCTTACAACCATAAGTCTACATAGACTTCAACTCCCAACTATTAGGATGAAGAAGGTTCTTTTTTGTAACACTAGAAGACTGTCATACTCCCACTGAATTTCTTAAAATCGATGTGGTCTTATCTATTTCGATAAAGGTAAATTCTGCAATTTACTTTGTCAAATAAACTCATCATGAGGTGCTTGCTTTAATCCATTCATGGATTCGAAGACTGTTAACTTTCCAAAATTCTTGAGATCATAAAACTCTTGCCATGTATCAAAGATAAATCCACAGTAAAGTTCCTGTAAAGGAATGTGAGTTTTATATCTCTGCTCCAACATTCACAATCGCATTGTACTATGGAAATTAGAATTCATAATAGCAATAAGTGAGAAAGTCTTTTACTATAGCCCATACTATGACAACTTTCTTTACTATTTATAGGTTAACCATGCAATGGTCACCAAGCCATTGGATACTCTAACTAAGTTCCAAACTTGACTGGGTTGCATCTCAGTTCTCATGGTCCAACCATTGATTCTTCACAGTCTCCTCGGTAGAAAGTCGACTCATCTTCTATGAGCTCCTTTTACGAGAGATCATATCTCTCAGCCTAACGTCTACCAGGTCTGTGAGGAGGACCAAATGTTTCAAGTATAGACTTATCGACTACTTGATAGCCTCATTAATGGTTCATCGCTAATATGTGGATTTCGAACCTTTCGAGATGTATTACACTCCCACTGCTTCTTTAGGAGATGAGATTGTTGGGGAATCCATAGCCATGTATGTTACATGTGCAGCGGAACCTATGGATTCAACCCGCCCTAGGATCATCGTTAAGGGAATAAAAGTACGAGATTAACTATTAAAATTTATACCTCGGATCTTCCTGATCCGCGAGATGAAGAACGGATGTAGGTCTGAACTTTTCTGACGTGCGACCTTCTCCTTCCTGAAGCTCGACTCCACGAACCTTCTTGCTTCTCCTAGGGATGAAGAATGATCGCTCGCAAGTTCTCAAGTTAGAGAACCTCTACTCGTATCCACGCGAACTTCAAACGTACGGAACAACCGGACTCGACTAGACGAGTTCAGAAATACTTTCCGAAAATAACTCAAAACTCTCTCTCTCTCTCTCTCTCTCTCTATATATATATATATATATATATATATATATATATATATATATATATATATATATATATACATACATATATATATATACATACATATATATATATACATACATATATATATATATACATACATATATATATATATATACATATATATATATATATACATATACATATATATATATATATACATATATATACATACATATATATATATATATATATATACATACATATATATATATATATATATATATATATATATATATATATATATATATATATATATATATATATATACATACATATATATATATATACATACATATATATATATATACATATATATATATATATATATATATATATATATATATATATATACATACATATATATATATATACATACATATATATATATATACATACATATATATATATATATACATACATATATATATATATATACATACATATATATATATATTTGTGTATTAGACGGCCTTTAAGGCTTCTGAATTGTGTGTCAAATAGAGAGGCACTGCCCTTCTATTTATAATAGAGAGAGACGAACGATTGCTCAGTTACCATAACTGAAAACCCTAATCCGCGCCTATTCCGTTGCCAACGGAATAGGTATTTCCTTAACAGGATACTTGGCAGCTAACGTTATTACAGTTTCTATATCTATTACGCTGGGAACGGAACTATTCCGTTGCCAACGGAATGATGCTGTTTTGTTCAATCAATTATCCAATAATTGATTATATCGTTCACCAATTTAAACATCATATGTATAACTGTTTTTGAGGTATTTTCATCCCATACGAATGGAGTTCATTGTGTGACTGTGTAGGTTCCATTTAACGCTGGCAACGATCTTCTAAAGATCATAAGTTATGAGTAACCTCTAGACTGATGTCATAATTAACCATGTTAAATGAAATGATCAACGATCATAAACCTATCTGAATAGACATTTGCTTATTCCTTTTGTTCTACGATATATGTCTTGATCACAAGGCACAGTAATATGTCATCCTTGAGTTTGATCAAAGTCTCTTTCCTGATCGAGAATTAGACTGAGTAAATACAAAATGATATTAACAACACATGTTAATCCATTTTGAGCATGACCATGCATTTCCTTCAGTCTTAGTTCATCAGGGGGCCAAGTGATATCTCCCTCTTGACGAGAGGAACAAATCTCAGCTTGGTCACTCACATTCCTCGTCATGATTCAATGCATACCTAATGATGACTCTAATGATTATCCCATTACGGATGATGTAGGATCATATTAAAGTATGCAGTTCCACATACAGGAATCCATGGTGACCTCAGGTCGTAGCAACAAGCACACTATTCATATGAGAATCACTAATGACATATACCATGCATATTCTCATAGTCTCTAACACGTACCTATATTCAAGACTTGACATCTCTATATCTATGATCAACAGAACATGATCATCTAGCCTGCGAATATACTAGTGTGGATATATAGCTTCTTAACCTGAAGTATGTTTATCTCTATAAACATTCTACATATCACTAGGGACAGTTTAGATGTTATTCGTTGGTTCACAATTCTACTATCAGAATCACGTATTCTGATGACATGAACCCGAAGTGTCATTCACGGTTGATATAAGATATGTAAATTTATATTCACAATCCATACACACAGATATATAAGAAACAACCTTTATTGAATAAATAATAATGTCTAATACATAATCCATTTCCTAGCACAAATACATTTGGCCTAGGGCACTAATCCTACATAGATCTCTTTTAAAGAAGTTTGAATTTTGAGTAGCAAACAATTTGAACTCGTAATAATATCAAATAAATATTCCACAAACATTTATAAGATTGTTGTGTTGACATCGTCAAACCTTTTGACACGAGTCATACTTCAACCTTTTAAAGACAACTTGGGACCATCCCAATCCATATCACATATGGTGTCCTTTTTGAACCTTATGATATTCAGTGTTTAGTATGTTCAAGAGTATAAACCTATAAAGAATTTTGGAGGATCATAGATTGAATCTTATCCAATAAGGTTCATCATCTTCTTTATGAACATATCATGATATGTTCCATATAGAGTTAATTGTGAAACCCCTTTCACAATCTCTATGATGATCGTCAAGCTATTTGTCACCACGATCCAAAGTGCTCTTATTGTCAAGTCGATATCGAATTTCATTCTTAATTACTTTGAGCATTTCAAATATTTTGTGTTTCATTAAGTAAACCTTTTACTTAAAACACTTTAAGATGAAATACTGATATTCCTATTTCTAGCTGTCTTGCTTGTTGTCTCTCGTGCATCTGTATGCATGAGTCTCAACAAAACCACTCAACTTTTGATTGCCATAAAATTCGCAGATCTCAATTGATCCTATGAAATAAATAGACTTATCATTTAGCATATAATTGTTATTTTCTAAGTGAACATTTCAAATAGACAAATCTAGGAAAATCTTATTATACCAAATAATAAATTTTACAACCACTTTATCACACATAGAACAACGTCTAGTCGGCAAGGAAATGCTCTTAAATGGTTATACATATAATGTATAAATAGGTGAAGGAAATAATCGATCATTGGATGATTGATTTGAATGATTGTGCAAGATTTGCATAGTTTCGTTGGCAACAGAACAGTTCCGTCGCCAACAGAACTCAGCCAATATGTTGGCAGCTAAGTGTTCAGATTAGGAAATCCTATTCCGTTGGCAACGGAATAGGTCCGTTGAGAACGGAATATGCGTTGGAATTAGGTTTTTAGTTATGGTAACTAAGGAATCCTTAGCCTCCCTCTCTAGTATAAATAGAAGGACATCCCCCTCTATTAGAAATGGATTACATAGCCTCCAGGCTGCCATAATACAGAGAGAAAGAGAGAGCCTCCTGAAAGTTTTTCTGGACTCGTCTAGCCGAGTCCGGTTATTCCGACTATTCGATGTTCGATGTGGATACGAGTAGAGATCTCCTGCCTTGGAGATTAGCGAGTGATCAAGTTCTTCGTCCCTAGGAAGAGCAAGAAGATTCTCAAGGTCGAGCTTCAGAAGCCAGGAAGGAGAAGGAAGCAAGACGGAAGTTCGTTCAGACCTACATCCGCTTCTCTCTCCCGGATCAGGAAGATCCGAGGTATAAATTTTAATAGCATAATCTCGTACCTTTATTTCCTTTACGAGATCCTAGGTAGGGTTAACCCGTAGGTTCCGCTGCGCATGTAACGTACATGTCTATGGGTTTCCCAACAGTGGCATCAGAGCGTTCGTTAAGGAAATAATGGTCGATTATATTTAAAATTTAGTAAATTCAAGTATAATAAAGTTTAGGGTTTTGAAAATATTATTTCAAAACATCACGGAAATAGTTTCTAGAAATATAATATTGGATATTATGATTTTCTAGAGTTTCGAAAAAAATTGTTTTTAGAAATCCGTTTTGGAAACGGAACTAAAACTAAAGTAAAAACGAATTTCCAGGACGTCTCCGTTGAGAACAGAATAGTCCGTTGAGAACGGAATAGTTCCGTTCCCAACGTAATAATGCTGATTTTGCGAGAAACCCTAATTTTTGTTATACATGGAATTTAAATATACAAATATGGTATGAGCTTTAGATATGTGATTGTTCTGTGATGTAATCTTGTGTGTGAATGCTTGTAATTTTATTTGATATCTATGGCTACCAGTGAGGTGTCCAAAATTGTAATTATGGCAACCTATGAGTTGTCCAAATTGTAAATTACCTTTTCTAGCAATAGGATAGTTGTTAGGATAGATATTATTTCAAGACTCAAGGCAAGAGATCTTGGCGCAATCTTCGGAAGATGGCATTGGATCTTCACATACACAACGAAGGGTTCGTTGTAGATTAGTTCTGCAATCTAAAGATAGATCTAGAATTAGGAACCTCATGATCGCTCGTGAGGATTAGGCTCATACCATATTTAACTTAGTTTCTGTGATGTTTATATTTATAAATCTAAAAGAAAATCCTTCAGAATGTTAAGTAAGGAAGTGCCCCCCATGTCACTGAAGCCCTCAGTACTTAGACAGTCTTCCATATGGGTCATGCCAAAGCTGAGCATATGGAGGATTCTCTTTGTAAAGGAGGGTATGCGGGAAATGGCGTCCAGCATGGGTCATGCCAAAGCTGAGTGTGCTGGACTCTGTTTCGCCGATAATCATACATGGTTAAAGTTAACTGAGCAAGCAAGTCGGACTTGGGCTCAGGGCATAAGATGGATTAATACACCGGGCATATGATGCTCATTCCATAAAAGGAAAGAGTTGTATTCGATACAATTGGAAGTCTTCCTACCTAAATAGTTGTGTATTGAGGGTTGCGCCAAAGCGCACTTAATACTCAATGAAATACGGATCTTGACTCACTATGAAACCTCATCAAATTGAAGTTTCCGAATCAATACTACTGAAGGTGGTTGATTTGAAGAAAAATAGTGGGAGTACAATATAAGAAACACCAAAACAAAACAACCCCAATGAATAAATAATAATGGTACTTTACATTTTAACTTGTAGAATAATGGCAAATAATAATAATTCAACTGGCTTGAATTTGTGATCTATCCTTGAGAAGGATAAGCTCAATGCGTCTAACTTCCTTGACGGGTTTAGAAACCTGAGAATTGTTCTCAAGGCTGACAATAAACTGTATATCATAGAAGAGGCTTACCCAGAGGAACCAGAACAAGGAGCCGCAAGGGCTGCCCGACATGCGTATGCTAAATACGTCAAAGACGACACAGAGATAGCTTGTCTCATGCTAGCGACCACGACCTCCGATCTTTAGAAGCAACTGGAGGACATGGGTGCTTACGATATGATCGTAACACTCAAGGAAATGTTCCAAGAGCAGGCTAGAGTTGAGCGCTACAAAGCGGCCGTCTCTCTGACTGATACGAAGATGGTTCAAGGTTCATCTGTGAGTGCTCATGTACTCAAGATGAAGAGCTATCTTGATCAATTGGAAAGGCTTGGTTCAGCTATGCCCAGAGAATTGGCTGTTGACATAATTCTCGGGTCGTAGCCTCCTAGTTTTAAGCAATTCATCATGAACTATAATATGCATCAGATGGAGAAATCCATCACCGAGTTGCATGGGATGCTTAAGAATGCACAGGAGCACATGAAGACAAATGTTGTTAAAGACATATTAATGGTTCACAAGAAAAAGGGTAAGAAGACGGGAACAAGAGCAAGGGTAAAGACAAGGTGTAGCCTAAACCTAAGATCAAGAAAAACAAGGAGGGAGTTTGCTTCCATTGCAACAAGGTTGGCCATTGGAAGAGAAATTGCAAACTCTATCAGGATGAAATCAAGAAGGGTAGTGTGACTACCGCTTCAGGTATTTTTGTTATTGAAACTAATTCACTTACTCCTAAATCTTGGGTATTGGATACCAGATGTGGTACTCACATTTGTAATGATGTGCAGGGACTACAAAGGAGTAGAAGATTAGCTAAGGGCGAAGTCGACCTGCGTGTGGGAAATGGAGTAAGAGTTGCTGCATTTGCCGTAGGAACTTATTTATTGACTTTACCTAGTGGACTTGTATTAGTACTTAATAATTGTTATTTTGTACCTGCTATGAGCAGAAATATTATTTCTATTTCTAGTCTAGCTTTGGATGGTTATAAATTTGTTATTGAGAATAATAATTGTTCTATCTTAAAGGATAATCTATTCTATGGAAATGTTCTATTAGAAAGAGGTCTTTACGTGCTAGATCTTAAGAAAGAGAATTATAAGTCCATATATAACATTAACACTAAATGAGTTAAACCGAATGACTCAAATACGACATACCTCTGGCACTGTCGCTTAGGCCAAATAAATGAGAAACGCATTTCTAAACTCCACTCTCATGGACTTTTAGACTCATTTGATTTGGAATCATTTGAGACGTGCGAGTCTTGTTTACTTGGCAAGATGACTAAGAAACCCTTCACAAAAGTTGGTGAAAGGGTCAATGACCTATTAGAACTCATACATACAGATGTATGTGGACCAATGAGTATGCCGGCTAGAGGTGGGTATCGGTACTTCATAACTTTCACGGACGACTTCAGTAGATATGGTTATATCTACCTGATGAAGCACAAGTCTGAATCTTTTGAAGTGTTCAAAGAATTTAAGAATGAAGTACAAAATCAACTTGGCAAGAAGATTAAGCACTTCGATCTGATCGAGGGAGCGAATATCTAAGTCAGAAATTTGAGGATCATCTCAGAGAATGTGGAGTAGTTTTACAACTGACTCCTCCAGGAACTCCTCAGTGGAATGGAGTGTCCGAAAGAAGGAATCGAACCTTATTGGATATGGTTCGATCAATGATGAGTCAAACGAGTCTTTCGATGTCTTTCTGGGGTTACGCTCTTGAGACTGCCGCATTCATACTGAACAGGATTCCATCCAAAGCGGTTCAAAAGACGCCATATGAGATATGGACGGGGAAAAACCCCAAGTTGTCTTTTCTTCAAATTTGGGGATGTGAGACTTATGTCAAACGTCAGTTTTCCGATAAACTCGGACCCCAATCTGATAAGTGCATGTTTGTGGGATATCCTAAGGAAACTAAAGGATATTACTTTTACCACCCATCGGAGAACAAAGTATTTGTTGCATGCAATGGAGCCTTCTTGGAAAGAGATTTTGTCTCTATGAGAAGCAGTGGGAGTAAAGTACAATTCGAAGAAATTCGGGACTCACCTACAGTTACAGAACCTGTGACGGAAGACCAAACAAGCTCACAAAGAGTTGACGAGCTTGAAACACAAGAGACTCAATGTAGATCCAGTAGGATTCGTCATGAGCCCGAGAGATACGGATTTCTCGTGTCTAATGATGATGATGTGACATTCATAGATGATGAACCCACGTCCTACCAAGGTGCTATGAAGAGTCTCGACTCTCAGAAATGGTTAGAGGCCATGAGAGCCGAGATGCAATCCATGGAGGACAATCAAGTTTGAAATTTGAGTGACCCATCCGAAGGCTTGAAGACCATCGGATGCAAGTGGGTCTTCAAGAAGAAGACTGACGTGGATGGAAAGGTACAAACCTACAAAGCAAGGCTTGTGGCGAAAGGTTTCAAACAAGTTCATGGTATTGACTATGACGAAACTTTCTCACCTGTAGCTATGCTTAAATCCATCAGAATTCTATTAGCCATAGCAGCATATTACGACTATGAAATATGGCAAATGGATGTCAAAACAACTTTCCTAAACGGAAATTTGACCGAGGACGTGCATATGATGCAACCCGAGGGCTCTGTCGATCCTAAGAATTCTAGTAAGGTTTGCAAGCTTCAGAAATCCACCTATAAATTGAAGCAAGCGTCTCGAAGCTGGAACCTTCGTTTTGATGAAGTCATCAAAAGTTTTGCTTTTACCAAAAGTGAAGGTGAACCTTGTGTTGACATGAAGTTCAGTGGGAGCACGGTAGTATTCCTGGTGCTTTACGTAGATGACATATTACTCATGGGAAATGACGTCCCAACATTATTGAACGTCAAGAAATGGTTGGGAGATAATTTCTCCATGACAGACCTAGGAGAAGCCTCCTACGGGCTACGAATCAGGATCTATAGAGATAGATCTAGAAGGCTTATAGGTCTGAGTCAAAGTACATACATAGACAAGGTCATGAAACGGTTCAGAATGCAAGAATCCAAGAAAGGAATTTTGCCCTTGTCACATGGCGTTTCCCTCAGTAAGACACAGTGTCCTACAAGTGAGCAGGAACAAAGACGCATGAATAAGATCCCATATGCTTCGGCTATAGGATCTATCATGTATGTCATGATATGTACAAGACCAGATGTGTCATACTCATTGAGCGCAACAAGCAGATTTCAGTCTAATCCAGGTGAAAGTCATTGGATAGCTGTTAAAAGAATCCTTAAGTACTTACGAAGAACTAAAGACTTGTTCATAGTCTATGGAGGTATGGAAGACGAGCTCGTTGTAAAGGGTTACACCGACACAAGCTTTCAGACAGACTCAGATGACTTTAGATCGCAATCAGGTTATTTATTTTGCCTAAATGGAGGCGCAGTGACATGGAAGAGTTCCAAGCAATATATTGTAGCAGATTCTTCAACGGAAGCAGAGTATATAACTGCTGCAGAAGCGGCTAAAGAAGCTGTTTGGATAAAGAACTTTTTGGAGGAGCTAAGAGTAGTTCCGAGCGTCTCGGAACCAGTGGATCTATATTGTCACAACAATGGAGCGATCGCACAAGCAAAGGAATCGAGATCTCACCAAAAGTCCATGAACATACTGCGACGCTTCCATCTAATCAGAGAGATCATAAAAAGGGGTGATGTTAAAATGTGTAGAGTGCCATCGGACGACAATGTCGTCGATTCATTAACTAAACCACTCCCGCAAGGGAAGCATGAGGATCATGTTAGGTCTATGGGCATAAGATGCTTAGAGTTTGCCTAGTGCAAGTGAGAGACTGTAGGATTAGTGCCCTAGGCCAAATGTATTTGTGCTAGGAAATGGATTATGTATTAAGACATTATTATTTATTCAATAAAGGTTGTTTCTTATATATCTGTGTGTATGGGTTGTGAATGTATATCTTATATCAACCAAGAATGATACTTCGGGTTCACGTCATCAGAATACGTGATTCTGATAGTAGAACTGTGAACCAACGAATGACATTCTAAATTGTCCCTAGAGATATGTAGGATGTTTATAGAGATAGACATACTTCAGGTAAGAAACTACATATCCACACTAGTATATTCGCAGGCTAGATGATCATGTTCTGCTGATCATGGACATAGGGATGTCAAGTCTGGAATATAGGTACGTGTTAGAGAACACGTACTGGACTGACCACACTATAAGAATATGCATGGTATATGTCATTCGTGATTTTCATATGAATAGTGTGCTTGTTCCTATGACCTGAGGTCCCCATGGATTCCTGTATGAGGAACTGCATACTTTAATATGATCTTACGTCATCCGTAATGGGATGATCATTAGGGTCATCATTAGGTATGCACTGAATCATGACGAGGAATGTGAGTGACCAAGATGGGATTTGTTCCTCTCGTTAAGAGGAAGATATCTCTGGGCCCCCTGATGAACTAGGACTGAAGGAAATGCATGACCATGCTCAAAATGGATTAACTTGTGTTGTTAATATCATTTTGTATTTACTCAGTCTAATTCTCGATCAGGAAAGAGACTTTGATCAAACTTAAGGATGACATATTACCGTGCCTTGTGATCAAGACATATATCGTAGAACAAAAGGAATAAACAAACGTCTATTCAGATAGGTTTATGATCGTTGATCATTTCATTTAACATGGGTAGTCATGACACCAGTCCAGAGGTTACTCTTGACTTATGATCTTTGAAAGATCGTTGCCAGCGTTAAATGGAACCTACACGGTCACACATAGAACAACGTCTAGTCTGGAAGGAAATGCTCTTAAATGGTTATACATATGATGTATAAATAGGTGGAGGAAATAATCGATCATTGGATGATTGATTTGAATGATTATGTAAGATTTGCATAGTTCCGTTGCCAACAGAACAGTTCCGTTGCCAACAGATTTCAGTCAATATGTCGGCAGCTAAGTTTTCAGATTAGGAAACCCTATTCCGTTGGCAACGGATAGGTCCGTTGGGAACGGAATACGCGCTCGAATTAGGTTTTTAGTCATGGTAACTAAGCGATCCTTAGCCTCCCTCTCTAGTATAAATAAAAGGACAGCCCCCTCTATTAGAAATGGATTACATAGCCTCCAGGCTGCCATAATACAGAGAGAAAGAGAGAGCCTGAGACTCACCTACAGTTACAGAACCTGTGACGGAAGACTAAACAAGCTCTCAAAACGTTGGCGAGCTTGAAACACAACAGACTCAACGTAGATCTAGAAGGATTCGTCATGAGCCCGAGATATACGGATTTCTCGTGTCTAATGATGATGATGTGACATTCATAGATGATGAACCCACGTACTACCAAGATGCTATGAAGGGTCCCGACTCTAAGAAATGGTTAGAGGCCATGAGAGCCGAGATGCAATCCATGGAGGACAATCAAGTTTGGAATTTGATTGACCCATCCGAAGGCTTGAAGACCATCGGATGCAAGTGGGTCTTCAAGAAGAAGACTGACGTGGATGGAAAGGTACAAACCTACAAAGCAAGGCTTGTGGCGAAAGGTTTCAAACAAGTTCATGGTATTGACTATGACGAAACTTTCTTACCTGTAGCTATGCTTAAATTCATCAGAATTCTATTAGCCATAGCAGCATATTATGACTATGAAATATGGCAAATGGATGTCAAAACAGCTTTCCTAAACGGAAATTTGACCGAGAACGTGCATATGATGCAACCCGAGGGCTTTGTCGATCCTAAGAATTCTAGTAAGGTTTGCAAGCTTCAGAAATCCATCTATGGATTGAAGCAAACGTCTCGAAGCTGGAACATTCGTTTTGATGAAGTCATCAAAAGTTTTGGTTTTACCAAAAGTGAAGGTGAAACTTGCGTTTACATGATGTTCAGTGGACCACGGTAGTATTCCTGGTGCTTTACGTAGATGACATATTACTCATGGGAAATGACGTCCCAACATTATCGAACGTCAAGATATGGTTGGGAGATAATTTCTCGATGAAAGACCTAGGAGAAGCCTCCTACGTGCTAGGAAACAGGATCTATAGAGATAGATCTAGAAGGCTTATAGGTCTGAGTCAATGTACATACATAGACAATGTCATGAAACGGTTCAGAATGCAAGAATCCAAGAAAGGATTTTTGCCCTTGTCACATGGCGTTTCTCTCAGTAAGACACAGTGTCCTACAAGTGAGCAGGATGGAAGACGCATGAATAAGATCCCATACGCTTCGGCTATAGGATCCATCATGTATGCCATGATATGTACTAGACCAAATGTGTCATACTCATTGAGCGCAACAAGGAGGTTTCAGTCTAATCCAGGTGAAAGTCATTGGATAGCTGTTAAAAGAATCCTTAAGTACTTACGAAGAAGTAAGGACCTGTTCCTAGTCTATGGAGGTATGGAAGACGAGCTCGTTGTAAAGGGTTACACCGATGCAAGCTTCCAGACAGACTCAGATGACTTTAGATCGCAATCAGGTTATTTATTTTGGCTAAATGGAGGCGCAGTGACATGGAAGAGTTCCAAGCAATGTACTGTAGCAGATTCTTCAACGCAAGCAGAGTATATAGCCGCTGCAGAAGCGGCTAAAGAAGCTATTTGGATAAAGAACTTTTTGGAGGAGCTAAGAGTAGTTCCTAGCATCTCGGAACCAGTGGATCTATATTGTGACAACAATGGAGCGATCGCACAAGAAAAGGAACCGAGATCTCACCAAAAGTCCAAGCAAATACTGCGATGCTTCCTTCTAATCAGAGAGATTATACAAAGGGGTGATGTTAAAATGTGTAGACTGCCATCGTTTCTATGTATTACACTTTTGACTTTGCGGTTTTGTGAAAATAACAAAATATTATTTTTTTCCATGTATTGATACTCAATTAGATTTTTTTGGTATTGTGAAAATCAATAACATTGGAGTTTTTTCGATGTATTAGATTTTAATTTTTGTGGTCTTGTGAAAAACAATACAAATTATGTTTTTCTATGTATTAGACTTCAATTTTTGTGGTTTTGTGAAGATAACAAAAGATTATATGTATTACCAAACTTTATTTTTTCTATGTATTACACTTTTTATTTTGCGGTTTTGTTTTTGTGAAAAACAATACAAATTATGTTTTTTTATGTATTAGACTTCAATTTTTGTGGTTTTGTGAAGATACCAAAAGATTATTTTTTTCCATGTATTAGACCTCAATTCAATTATTTACGTATTGTGAAAATAAATAACAATGGAGTTTTTTTTCCGTGTATTAGATTTTACTTTTTGTGGTTTTGTGGAAAACAATACAAAGTTTATTTTTTCTATGTATTACACTTCTTATTTTGCGGTTTTTGTGAAAATAACAAAATTTTATTTTTTTTCATGTATTAGGCCTCAATTCGATTTTTTTGGTATTGTGAAAATCAATAACAATGGAGTTTTCTTCATGTATTAGATTTTTAATTTTTGTGGTTTTCTGAACAACAATAATAATTTTGTTTTTTCGATTTATTAAATTTCAATTTTTGTGGTTTTGTGAAAGTAATGAAAGATTGTTTCTTTTTTCCATGTATTACACCTCAATTCGATTTTTCTGGTATTGGGAAAATTAATAACAATGGAGTTTTTTCCATGTATTAGATTTTAATTTTTTTGGTTTTGTGAAAAGCAATACAAATTTTATTTTTTCTATGTATTAGACTTCAATTTTTGTGATTTTGTGAAAATAACAAAAGATTATTTTTTTCGATGTATTAGACCTCAATTCAATTTTTTATATCTTGTGAAAATCAATAACAATGGAATTTTTGCCGGTGTGGTTTTGTGAAAAACAATACAAATTTTGTTTTTTCTATGTATTACACTTCATATTTTGCAGTTTTGTGAAAATAAGAAAATATTATATTTTTTCCATGTATTGATATTGAATTCGATTTTTTTGGTACTTTGAAAACCAATACCAATTGAGTTTTCTCCATGTATTAGATTTTATTTTTTGTGGTTTTGTGAAAAATAATAAAATTTTTGTTTTCTCTAATGTATTAGACTTCTTATTTTGCGATTTTGTGAAAATAACAAAATATTATTTTTTTCCATGTATTGTACCTCAATTCGATTTTTTTGGTATTGTGAAAATCAATAACAATAGAGTTTTTTCCATGTATTAGATTTAAATTTTTGTGGTTTTGTGAAAAACAATAAAATTTTTGTTTATTCTATGTATTAGATTTCTTATTTTGCATTTTCTAAAAATATCGTAAGATTGTTTTTTTTCCATGTATTACAGCTTAATTCGATTTTTTGGTATTGGAAAAATTAATAACAATGGAGTTTTTGCCACGTATTATATTTTAATTTTTGTGGTTTTGTGAAAAACAATTCAAATTATATTTTTTTATGTATTAGACTTCAATTTTTGTGGTTTTGTGAAAATAACAAAAGATTATATTTTTCCATGTATTAGACCTCAATTCAATTTTTTACGTATTGTGAAAATCAATAACAATGGAGTTTTTTCCGTGTATTAGATTTTACTTTTCGTGGTGTTGTGAAAAACAATACAAACTTTATTTTTTCTATGTATTACACTTTTGACTTTGCGGTTTTGTGAAAATAACAAAATATTATTTTTTTCCATGTATTGATACTCAATTAGATTTTTTTGGTATTGTGAAAATCAATAACATTGGAGTTTTTTCGATGTATTAGATTTTAATTTTTGTGGTTTTGTGAAAAACAATATAAATTATGTTTTTTTATGTATTAGACTTCAATTTTTGTGGTTTTGTGAAGATAACAAAAGATTATTATTTTCCGTGTATTAGACCTCAATTCAATTTTTTACGTATTGTGAAAATCAATAACAATGGAGTTTTTTCCGTGTATTAGATTTTACTTTTTGTGGTTTTGTGAAAAATAATACAAACTTTATTTTTTCTATGTATTACACTTCTTATTTTGCGGTTTTGTGAAAATAACAAAATTTTATTTTTTTCATGTATTAGGCCTCAATTTGATTTTTTTGGTATTGTTCAATAACAATGGAGTTTTTTTCATGTATTAGATTTTAATTTTTGTGGTTTTCTGAAAAACAATGCAAATTTTGTTTTTTTCTATGTATTACACTTTTTATTTTGCGGTTTTCTAAAAAATAACAAAATATTAATTTTTTCCATGTATTGATACTCAATTCGATTTTTTTGGTATTGTGAAAATCAATAACATTGCAGTTTTTTCCATGTATTAGATTTTAATATTTGTGGTTTTGTGAAAAAGAATACAAATTCTTTTTTTTATGTATTAGACTTCAATTTTTGTGGTTTTGTCAAGATAACAAAAGTTTATTTTTGTATATGTATTAGAGCTCAATTCAATTTTTTACGTATTGTGAAAATCAATAACAATGGAGTTTTTTCCGTGTATTAGATTTTACTTTTTGTGGTTTTGGGAAAAACAATACAAATTTTCTTTTTTTTCTATGTATTACACTTCTTATTTTGCGGTTTTGTGAAAATAATAAAATATTATTTTTTTCCGTGTATTAGGCCTCCATTCGATTTCTTTGATATTTTGAAAATCAATAATAAATTTTGTTTTATCTATGTGTTAGAGTTCTTATTTTGTGGTTTTGTGAAAATAACAAAATATTATTTTTTTCCATATATTAGACCTCAATTCGATTTTTTTGGTATTGTGCAAATTAATAACAATGGAGTTTTTTCAATGTACTAGATTTTAATTTTTGTGATTTTGTGAAAAACAATACAAATTTTATTTTTTGTATGTATTGGACTTCAATTTTTTTGGTTTTGTGAAAATAACAAAAGATTGTTTTATTTGCATGTATTAGACCAATATTCGATATTTTGGTATTGTGAAAATCAATATCAATGGAGTTTTTTCCCTGTATTAAAGTTCCATTTTTGTGGTTTTGTGAAAAACAATAGAAATTTTGTTTTTTCTATGTATTAGACTTCAATTTTTGTGGTTTTGTGAAAAATAACAAAAGATTATTTTTTCCACGTATTAGACCTTAATTAGATTTTTTTGGTATTGTGAAAATAAATAACAATGGAGTTTTTCCTTGTAATAGCTTTTAATTTTTGTGCTTTTGTGAAAAATAATATAAATTTTATTTTTTATGCATACAATCTGTAACGGTTTATATGAAAGAACCGTTACAAATATAGATCTGTAACGGTTTTTATGAAAGAACCGTTACAAATATAGATCTGTAACGGTTTTTATGAAATAACCGTTACAAATATGCATACAATCTATAACGGTTTATATGAAAGAACCGTTACAAATATAGATCTATAACGGTTTTTATGAAAGAACCGTTACAAAGATGCATACAATCTGTAACGGTTTATAATAAACCGTTACAGATATTGGCAATTCTGTAACGGTTCTTTGATGAAAACCGTTACTAATAGTGTAATTAGTAACGGTTTTTATGAATTAACCGTTACAACTTACTAAGTCTGTAACGGTTCTTTAGGAAAAAACCGTTACTAATTTATATATAATATATAAAAATACTAAAAAATATAAATCCGCCTAGTTCCGATTAATCTCCGATTAATCTCCGATTAATCCTCGATGGTTCCGACCGCCCAACTAGCGCCTAGCGCATTCTGTAACATTGGTTTGGATTACCAACCGGTACCTAGTCCAGTAGTTCACCTTTGGCCTCCCTGTGGATCGACACCCCAGCTTTATATATCACAAGGTCGTGACGGAGACCAACCAAGTGAAACTGAGGTCCTAATTTGAATTGGGTACCTGCCTTTTAAATCTATACATACCCCGTGCAGTAGATACTCTAAAGAAACATGCCTATTTTATAACAATAGTTGCAAAATGTCTTATCAGTACTCTTAACGAACTGAGACTTGTAGTGATTTGTGTATTCTTCCTTCCTTAACCTATTGGTTGACTTGCCACTAAAAATGTTAGATTTTAAAATATTTTGTTTAATATGCTCTTGAATGAATATTTGGAAGCTTGATTTTGCGATCCATTAGATTGAATCTTCCGAGTGACCTGTGTGTCGACTACTTCATAGAAATAACTATTTGGACCTATTTTGTAAAGTCATTCATCTATGAAATTAAGGTGGTTTCCATGAACTTGCCGAGAATCGTGAAAATGATTAAACCAATTATTGATTTTAAAACTTTTAAAAGTTCGACTTTTAAGACTTTTATCTTTAGAATAGTCTCGGTACATGAATGCACTTCCTAAGCTATTCTTTGGTGATTAAGCTCCCTTTTTATTTCTAATATTTATGTCTTGAAGGAGCGGGTCTAAAACCAATTTTCTTCTTAAACCCTAGACCGGATTTGTCATTTGTCTTTTGTCCTATTAAAATCTTGTCCAATTTCCAAGTTCTATATTATTGTTTAAGTGATTTGAAGTTGGAGCTTCTATTTTTTGTAAATTGAAATCAAGAATAAGATCTAGAAATACCTCATGACTTATGTGATGGAAAGAACTGGAAGATGATGCATCGAATGAAGATAGCGTCGGAGATGGAGGAGGGGCCACTTGTCCTTAGTTTTGGACCATCTCTTGGAAAGCTTGCTCACAAACCTGAAGGAATTATGCGCTAGGCCAAAGTGTTGGACTAGAGATTAGATTATGAGAAACGCGTTTATTCATTTCATATATGAATGAGTGTATGGGTGACTAATATATTTACATATATTAGATCGACCATGAATGACACTTCGGGATCACGTCATCAGAATACGTGATTCTGATAGTAGAACTGTGAACCAACGAATGACATTCTAAACCGTCCCTAGTGATATATAGGATGTTTATAGAGATAAACATACTTCAAGTAAGAAGCTACATATCCACACTAGTATATTTGCAGACTGGATGATCATGTTCTGCTGATCATGGACATAGGGATGTCAAGTCTGGAATATGGGTGCGTGTTAGAGAACATGTACTGGACTGACCACACTATGAGAATATGCATGGTATATGTCATTAGTGATTCTCATATGAATAGTGTGCTTGTTCCTACGACCTGAGGTCACCATGGATTTCTGTATGAGGAACTGCATAATTTAATATGATCTTACGTCGTCCGTAACGGGATGATCATTAGGGTCATCATTAGGTGTGCACTGAATCATGACGAGGAATGTGAGTGGCCAAGATGGGATTTGTTCATCTCGTTAAGAGGGAGATATCTCTGGGCCCCCTGATGAACTAGGACTGAAGGAAATGCATGGCCATGCTCAAAATGGATTAAAATGTGTTGTTAGACCAAAACGCATTTTTATATGTATGGATTAAAATGTGTTGTTAGACCAAATTTGAAACCTTTTAATACATTTTTATATGATTTTACAGGCGAAAAGGCCATGAAATGAAGAATTAGACCAAAACGCAAATGATGGGGCAAAGATAGCCAAACAAAACCCTCAAAGACCCTACAAACATTTACCCAAACATTTACAACAATTCGACAACCTTTTACAATCAAGTCAACCCAAGTCAAACGCCAAAAATCGCTGAGTTAACCAAAAGTCAACTTTTCTAAAATGGGTCAAACGGTATACCAAAATGAAGAGTTCGATGAGACGAATCTAATGGTACAAGTATCGCGATCAGAAACCTTCTAGAACTCTCAGAATTACGAATTCAAAATCTGGTCAAAAACTAGAAAATTCAACCTTGCAGTCAAAGTCAAAGTCAACTCATTTTCTTTAAATTGCTGTTTTTTTTTCAAAATACTCAAAACCGATCAAATTCACCAGCCATGGATTCATCTCGACGAGACAAACCTGCTTGTATGGGTACCAAGACCTGTAACCACTGGAGTTGGCCGAAAAACGAGAAAAACCTCCTGTCAGCCATAAAAATGGACTGTTTTGACCTGGAACATTCACGAGCTCACCATTTCCTATACAAACCTCTATTTTCTATAATTTCAACACCATCTTCTTCTTCTAATTCCCCTCTTTCTAACCATATAAAGAACTGAAAAAGTGATGAAGAATTGAGTGAGATAATCAAGTTTGAAATAAGTACTCAATGAAATTGAATTCTGTTTTTGCTGAAATAACGCAATTCGAGCTGAAACTTCTCAAGTGGATAATTCACTCCACAGACCTCCTTTTCACACAAAACTAATTCCATTCTCTTCTTCTACCTTTCCTCTTTCCATGAATACCAAGAACACCGAAAATTATGAAGAAATGGGAGAGATATTTGAGTTCGAAATCGTGCCAGTAAACTGTTCGACGAAATTCCAGCTTTAACGGTCAAATTTCTCTCAAATCGAGTTGGTTGGAATTTCTCAAATAAGGTGGTATTTTCATGATTCAGAGAGTTTATAAGAGATAATATCAAGATGTTTGAGGTCTCAATTTGATCCGATAACGACTCGAGGCCAGAGCTTTTCAAGCTTTTTCGAACTGGTTTGTTAATGGTAGAATTCGAGGTGGTAGAAAGGTTTTCTAACGGTAAAACTCAGTTTGGGACATCTTGGGAGAGTGAGAAAGAGTGCCTAAGCCGTAGTTTTGGGAAATATTGGCTGAAGTTCGACTTTGAGTGCAAAACGCCATTAATGGCAGAACTGGAGGGAGTACCGAGCAGCAATTGTTAATTCCTTTAAGCCACAAATTGATCAACAACCTCCAACAAGCAGGACCACCCAACATTCCCTCCAACAGAACGATAAACCCCCACCATTTCGCCCTGAACAGTTCCCTCCAGTTCATTCCTTTAAGCCACAAATTGATCAATATCATGCAGCAGTAGTTACTAGACTCTCCAGTACCCCATTTAACTGGAGAACTCAACTTAATTCCTCCATTTTTTATTGACAAAAATCTGAGTTTTCCACTGAATAGAGGGAATAGTCAAAAATCCAAATCCCGCTGAATTTTCGACGAAAACTCCTCAAATTTGAACTGCAGATTCCTCATGCATGCAAGAATGGATCTGGACCAAAAGAAATACCCGAATTACCCCTACACTCGCCGTCCAAGCTCAACAGAGCTTCACACTCTTAGTCCCTTCATTCTCTATAAAAGACACCTCAAACCTCGTTCTTGAGGAATCATTCATTCTCCCATCTCCTTAACTTATCCCAATCCTCCATTCTCCATTTTAGATCTTGAAAGCAAGCAATTTAGATCAAAAAGCTGATTTTTCGAAAAAGGGGCTGAAGTTGTCAAAAACGAAAATTCTCTTTCTAGTTTGAAAGGGAAGACAAGGGGAGATCTAGAACAACTCAAGGAAGGTCCTAGCTTGTATTTCTCATTGTGGTTTGATAAAATCCTCCTTAAATTCTCTCTTTTTCCCCTGATTCTTCAAATCTGAATTTTTGGTGTAAAATGATGAATTTTAGATCGAATCGTGTTTGTTTAATCATGAATGACTAGATTTGTGTAGGGATAGACATTTGTGAAAAAATCATTTGAAATCATGATTTAATTTGAATCAATTTGACCGATTGTGTGTAGTTGTTCATAATTCACTATTAAATTGATTGATTTGGCTGAATTGATTAGATTAATTAGAACTATAATTACAAGTCTTTTATGACCAGTTAGTCATTCAAGGTCTTGGATGAGAGTTTTGAGTGATTAATTGAATTTTTGGACTGAATTTCACGATTTGAACATCAGTTGACTGATTTTTGTTTAGATGTAGTTTTCGATCCATTAATTAAATTTTTCTAACTTGAATTTACTTAAACTTGTTATACAAATCTTAAAGATTGAATATTCAGTGATTAATGATGGTATTCTTGATCAAATAGTCTTAAAAATCCCTACTTTTATCCAAATAATACAAGGTTTTAACCAGTTTCTGTCCTGCTGCTATATTTCTCTATTTTTTTTTCAGATTTTCATTCTAATTTCGTGTCCAATTAAATCTAAAAAAATTAAATAAATGTTTTTAAAATTTATTTCTCATTTAGTAGATAATTTTTAAACCAAAGTTTGCCCAATTCTGAATTATAATTTGTGAGATATTAATTTTTTAAATTTATAATATTTCTGGTTTTGACCTTTCTGTTCACAGTTTCCTATCTTCTGAATTTTTACAAATATAAAACCAAATAATAAAAATAAAAAAATAGTACTACTTGAAGTATTTCAAAGTTTAGATTCCAAATCTTAATTTTAAAATAGCAGTTGTTAAAACAGATCAGAAGATATTGCCACTTTTCTAAGTACTGGTCTATCAGGTCCAGTTTCTGATCCAGATCTGAGTTTTCATTATAAATCTCAAACTATAAAACAAAATGATAGTTAATCCATAACTTGATAATTCAATTTCTATAAAATGTTTGGGATTTTTCAAAGTCTGGCAATTTTTCTATAATTTTCTGAAGTTGCTGCTGAACCGATTTTAAATCTGAAATGAGTTCTGGATTGATCTACAAATATCTCAAAATTATTGAATAAAATAATAATAACAGTAAAGGATCATATCTTAGATCTCTCTTTCTACTTTTCAACGGTATCTTGTGTGTTGGATTTGGAGTTTATTTGGTCTAGTTACGAATTAAAACACTAAAGGGTGACGTGCTGAATTCTTGAAACAAAAATTGAATTTGTTGAATTTAAACTTGAAAATTTACCTACAACCCTTTGAAATAAGATTAAATACTAGAGAAAAAAATATTGATATTAGTCAATACTTGAGGCCACACCTCCTTTAATTCAACCCCTAAACTCATTTACCGCTCCTACTCGTAAATTAAATAATAGGGAAATACAAATTATTTTTTTAAATTGTGTGAAATATAAGGACGGTTTTACCCGATTTACAATCATAAGTGATTGCAGAAATTAAGGCACAAAGGCCAAAAAGGACGCAAAAGAGGCACAAGGAGTCTGGGGAATGATTGGAGAATTTATCACACCGCGGTCCCACCCACGGGCGCGGTCTTACTCGACCCGGCAGTACGGATCGCAAGGAATCACGACTCGAGAGGAGCGGCTCAAAGGCGCCCAAACATGAAAAGAAACACAAAGGGCTAGAATCACGGACTGATTTATTATCATTCAAGAGGAGATCTAGCAATGCCAGACAGACACATTTAAGAAGGAACAGATTGGGAAAAAGCAATCCAGGATCAATCAACGTTAATGATGAGAAGACCTGTAAGGATATTCGAGAGATGCTACCGGCCATTTGGAGATGCTGAAAACCTTACAGGTCTTTTCCCTATAAATGATCCTTAGTTGTGTTTTGCTCTTCAAAGGGCATGTAGAGAAACATAAGAGAGCTGATGTTGAGGCTATAAATAGCAAGAAAAACAAAAAATGGATAAATACACTCTTATTAGTCCCTATACTTTAATTGTTTGCACATTTAGTCCATGTACTATTGATTTAGTCTTTTTAGTCCTTGTACTTTCAAAATTGTGCATGGACAGTCCTTTTGAAAAAAGTTAATGGTATACTATCAATTGCTCCCAGAGCATCTTATCAAAAAGTTATCCATTGATTACCACAATCTAACACAACAACAATAAAATATAAAGAAACAATAAAAGATAGTTGCATAAAACATACCTTAAACTGAGAAACATTGAGCATCAGTAACAATAGATGCATGCTTTGGTGCATCAACATCATGCAACTTAATATAGTCACCTCACATTTCAATCACACTCCATCGAACGTCGTTAAATGTTCTATGCATAATATCAATTGAACGTTTAAAATTAGTACCAATATTTCTCATATTTGATGCATGCCCAAGAATGTGTAAGAACATGCCAACATGTTCATCTATGGTGACTTGATTAATATTAACAAATATTTTTGACATTATCTCTTGACAAAGAGTTTCAAACTTAGTTTTATTTATCTAAAAATAATTGTATTGTTTTGCCGTATTATCATTTAATGAAATCATAACGTACTCATAACCCAAGTAGAGGCAATTGAGAGTATTTTCAATTTATTCATCTATGGCCATTGGGCTAAAACACTCAACAGCTCCAAATATATGATTTTCAAAGAACCATGACTCATCATCATCATCATCATCATCATCATCACTGAATAGATCCATAATTTCTTGACTAGTTAACTTATTCATATTACCTACACGGTATGAAAAAAAGTAAGTCAATTTGCTGGAAAAAAAACTCCAATATGAATTTTTCGAACTTGCAATCAAGTGAGATTTTTCAACTTGGTTGAATAATGTCTTGAGTAGACAATAGTTGCGTGTACTTGTACAGACCCTCAATCTGTTAATTATCTCTCTAGCAATCTCACTATTGCTAATTTTTTTGGAATAAAGGAACCGTCTGCATGTACTTTAATTTAGTTGCACGTCTAGTTTTTGTACTTTTCATTTGAACTTTTTGGTACTTGTACTTTATAAATTGTGCATGTTTAAAAACTTATTTAACTGAAGTAGCTAAAACCGCATTATTTTTAGTAAATTAATATTTCGACCTTTCAATTTTAAAGAAAAAAATATATTTTTTACTTTTACAAAGAAAATATTTCTACAAAAATAATAATATTTTTTACTATTATTAAATTTGAATAAATCATTGTCTTTTGATATCATCTAAAGGGGTAAAAATACATATCCACACTAGTATATTCGCAGGCTGGATGATCATGTTCTGCTGATCATGGACATAGAGATGTCAAGTCTGAAATATAGGTACATGTTAGAGAACACGTACTGGACTGACCACACTATGAGAATATACATGGTATATGTCATTAGTGATTCTCATATGAATAGTGTGCTTGTTCGTACGACCTGAGGTCACCATGGATTCCTGTATGAGGAACTGCATACTTTAATATGATCTTACGTCATCCGTAACGGGATAATCATTAGGGTCATCATTAGGTATGCACTGAATCATGACGAGGAATATGAGTGACCAAGATGGGATTTGTTCCTCTCGTTAAGAGGGAGATATCTCTGGGCCTCCTGATGAACTAAGACTGAAGGAAATGCATGGCCATGCTCAAAATGGATTAACATGTGTTGTTAATATCATTTTGTATTACTCAGTCAAATTCTCGATCAGGAAAGAGACTTTGATCAAACCCAAGGATGACATACTTCCATGCCTTGTGATCAAGACATATATCGTAGAACAAAAGGAATAAGCAAACGTTTATTCAGAACTAAATCTAAAGTAAAAACGAATTTCCAGCACGTCTCCATTGAGAACGGAACAGTCCGTTGAGAACGGAACAGTCCGTTGAGAACGGAATAGTTCTGTTCCCAACGGAATAATGCTGACTTTGCGAGAAACCCTAATTTTTGTTATACATGGAATTTAAATATACAAATATGGTATGAGCTTTAGATCTGTGATTGTTTTGTGATGTAATCTTGTGTGTGAATGCTTGTAACTTTATTTAACATCTATGGCAACCAGTGAGTTGTCCAAAGTTGTAATTTTGGTAACCTGTGAGTTGTCCAAATTGTAAATTACCTTTTCTAGCAATAGGATAGTTGTTAGGATAGATATTATTTCAAGACTTTAAGGCAAGAGATCTTGGCGCAATCTTCGGAAGATGGCATTGGATCTTCGCACACACAACGAAAGGTTGGTTGAAGATTACTCCTACAATCTAGAGATAGATCTAGAATTAGAAACCTCATGATCGCTCGTGAGGATTAAGCTCATACCATATTTAACTTAGTTTCTGTGATGTTTATATTTATAATTATAAAAAAAAAAAAAAAAATCCTTAAGAATGCTAAGTAAGGAAGTGCCCCCCATGTCACTGTAACCCTTAGTACTCAGACAGTTTTCCACATGGGTCATGCCGGAGCTGAGTGTGTGGAGGATTGTCTTTGGAAAGGGACACGCGGGAAGCAGTAACTAGCACAGGTCATGCCTTAGCTGAGTGTGCTAGAAACTACTTTGCCGATATTTATACATGGTTAAACTTAACTGAGCAAGCAAGTCAGACTTGGGCTCAGGGCACAAATTCGGATAATACACCGAGTATAAGATACTCATTCCATAATTGGCAAGAATTGCATATGATGCAATTCGAAAGTGTTCCTACCTAAATAGTTGAGCATTAAGGGTTGCGCCGGAGAGCACTTACTGCTCAATGAAATATGGATCTTGACTCACTATGAAACTTCACTCAGTTCAATGTTTCCGAATCAATACTACTGACGGTGTTTGATTTGAAGAAAATAGTGGGAGTACTATATAAGAAACACCAAAACAAAACGACCCCAATTAATAAATAATAATGGCACTTTACATTTTAACTTGTAGAATAATGGCAAATAATAATTCAACTGGGTTGAATTTGCGATCCATCCTTGAGAAGGAAAGCTCAATGGGTCTAACTTCCTTGACTGGTTTAGAAACCTGAGAATTGTTCTCAAGGCTGACAATAAACTGTATGTCATAGAAGAGGCTTACCCAGAGGAACCAGAACAGGGAGCCCTTATGCTAAATACGTCAAAGACGACACAGAGATAGCTTGTCTCATGCTAGCGACCATGACCTCCGAGCTTCAGAAGCAACTGGAGGACATGGGTGGTTACGATATGATCGTAACTCTCAAGGAAATGTTCCAATAGCAGGCTAGAGTCGAGCGCTACAAAGCAACCGTCTCACTGACTGATACGAAGATGGTTGAAGGTTCGTCTGTGAGTGCTCATGTACTCAAGATGAAGAGCTATCTTGATCAATTGGAGAAGCTTGGTTCAGCTATACCCAGAGAATTGGCTGTTGACATAATTCTCGGGTTTGCCTCCTAGTTTTAAGCAATTCATCATGAACTATAATATGCATCAAATGGAGAAATCCATCACCGAGTTGCATGGGATGCTTAAGAACGCACAGGAGGATATGAAGACAAATGTTGTCAAAGACGTCTTAATGGTTCACAAGAAGAAGGGTAAGAAGACCGGGAACAAAAGCAAGGGTAAAGGCAAGGTGTTGCCCAAACCTAAGATCAAGAAAGACAAGCAGGGAGTTTGCTTCCATTGCAACAAGGTTGGCCATTGGAAGAGAAACTGCAAACTCTATCAGGACGAACTCAAGAAGGGTAGTGTGACTACCGCTTCAGGTATTTTTGTTATTGAAACTAATTCACTCACTCCTAAATCTTGGGTATTGGATACCGGATGTGGTACTCACATTTGTAATGATGTGCAGGGACTACAAAGGAGTAGAAGATTAGCTAAGGGCGAAGTCGACCTGCGTGTGCGAAATGGAGCAAGATTTGCTGCATTAGTCGTAGGAACTTATTTATTGACTTTGCCTAGTGGACATGTATTAGTACTTAATAATTTTTATTTTGTACCTGCTATGAGCAGAAATATTATTTCTATTTCTAGTCTAGCTTTTGATGGTTATAAATTTGTTATTGAGAATAATAATTGTTCCATCTCAAAGGATAATCTTTTCTATGGAAATGTGGTCTTTACGTGCTAGATCTTAAGAAAGAGAATTATAAGTCCATATATAACATTAACACCAAACGATTTAAACTGAATGACTCAAATACGACATACCTCTGGCACTGTCGCTTAGGCTAGGGGTGTTCATTCGGTCGGTTCAGTTCAAACCGAACCGAATAAGGTCAAACCGAACTAAACCGAACCGAATAGAATTAGAACCGAACCGAACCGAATAAAAGTTGAAACGAATTTTGAACCGAACCGAATAAACCGAAATTTAGTTCGGTTTATTCGGTTGAACCGAATTAGAAAGGATTTCAAACAATATTAAGTCAAAATTAATATTTGTTAGACCAACTAATGATTATAGTAATTAATATTAATATACATAATCTAAAAATTATGATTAAATTATTATAAATTAGCAATTTGATATATAATTCGATCAGTTCGGTTTATTCGGTTTTTCCCAACGAAAACCGAACCGAACCGAACTAACCGAATAACTCAAAATTTTAAACCGAACCGACCCGAACAACCGAACCGAATTAGCCGAACTAAACCGGTTCGGTTCGGTAACCGAATAAACCGAACCGAATGAACACAACTAGCTTAGGCCATATAAATGAGAAACGTATTTCTAAACTCCACTCTCATGGACTTTTAGAGTCATTTGATTTGGAATCATTTGAGACGTGCAAGTCTTGTTTGCTTGGCAAGATGACTAAGAAACCCTTCACAAAAGTTGGTGAAAGGGTCAATGACTTGTTAGAACTTATACATACCGATGTATGTGGACCAATGAGTACGCCGGCTAGAGGTGGGTATTGGTACTTCATAACTTTCATAGATGACTTCAGTTGATATGGTTGGCAAGAAGATTAAAGCACTTCGATCTGATCGAGGAGGCGAATATCTGAGTCAGGAATTTGAGGATCATCTCAGAGAATGTGGAATAGTCTCACAACTGACTCCTCCAGGAACTCCTCAGTGGAATGGAGTGTCCGAAAGGAGGAATCGAACCTTATTGGATATGGTTTAATCGATCATGAGTCAAACAAATCTTTCAACGTCTTTCTGGGGTTATGCTCTTGAGACAGCCGCATTCATACTGAACAATCCATCAAAGGCGGTTCAAAAGACATCATATGAGATATGGACGGGGAATAGCCCTAAGTTGTCTTTTCTTAAAATTTGGGGATGTGGGCCTTATGTCAAACGTCAAGCTTCCGATAAGCTCGGACCCAAATCTGATAAGTGTCTGTTCGTGGGGTATCCTAAAGAGACAAGAGGATATTACTTTTACCTCCCATCGGAAAACAAAGTGTTTGTTGCCCGCAATGGTGCTTTCTTAGAAAGAGAATTTGTCTCCACGAGAAGCAGTGGGAGTAAAGTACAACTCGAAGAAATTCGAGACTCACCTACAGTTACAGAACCTGTGACGGAAGACCAAACAATCTCTCAAAGAGTTGGTGAGCTTGAAACACAACAGACTCAACGTAGATCTGCTAGGATTCATCATGAGCCCGAGAGATACGGATTTCTCGTGTCTAATGATGATGATGTGACATTCGTAGATGATGAACCCACGTCCTACCAAGATTCTATGAAGAGTCCTGACTCTCAGAAATGGTTAGAGGCCATGAGAGCCGAGATGCAATCCATGCAAGACAATCAAGTTTGGAATTTGATTGACCCATCCGAAGGCTTGAAGACCATCAGATGTAAGTGGCTCTTCAAGAAAAAGACCGACGTGGATGGAAAGGTACAAACCTACAAAGCAAGGCTTGTGGCGAAAGGTTTCAAACAAGTTCATGGTATTGACTATGACAAAAGTTTCTCACCTGTAGCTATGCTTAAATCCATCAGAATTCTATTAGCCATGGCAGCATATTATGACTATGAAATATGGAAAATGGATGTCAAAACAGCTTTCCTAAACGGAAATTTGACCGAGGACGTGCATATGATGCAACCCGAGGGTTTTGTCGATCCTAAGAACTCTGGTAAGGTTTGCAAGCTTCAGAAATCCATCTATGAATTGAAGCAAGCGTCTCGAAGCTAGAACCTTCGTTTTGATGAAGTCATCAAAAGTTTTGATTTTACCAAAAGTGAAGGTGAGCCTTGTGTTTACATGAAGTTCAGTGGGAGCACGGTAGTATTCCTGGTGCTTTACGTAGATGACATATTACTCATGGGAAATGACGTCCCAACATTATTGAACGTCAAGAAATGGTTGGGAGATAATTTCTCGATGAAAGGCCTAGGAGAAGCCTCCTACGTACTAGGAATCAGGATCTATAGAGATAGGTCCAAAAGGCTTATAGGTCTGAGTCAAAGTACATACATAGACAAGGTGATGAAACGGTTCAGAATGCAAGAATCCAAGAAGGGATTTTTGCCCTTGTCACATGGCGTTTCTCTCAGTAAGACACAGTGTCCTACAAGTGAGCAGGAACGAAGACGCATTAATAAGATCCCATATGCTTCGGCTATAGGATCCATCATGTATGTGCAACAAGCAGGTTTCAGTCTGATCCTGGTGAAATTCACTGGATAGCTGTTAAAAGAATCCTTAAGTACTTACGAAGAACTAAGGACCTGTTTCTAGTCTATGGAGGTATGGAAGACGAGCTCGTTGTAAAGGGTTACACCGACGCAAGCTTCCAGACAGACTCAGATGACTTGAGGTCGCAATCAGGTTATTTATTTTGCCTAAATGGAGACGCAGTGACATGGAAGAGTTCCAAGCAATATGCTGTAGCAGATTCTTTAACGGAAGCAGAGTATATAGCCGCTGCAGAAGCGGCTAAAGAAGCTGTTTGGATAAAGAACTTTTTGGAAGAACTAAGAGTAGTTCCGAACATCTCGGAACCGGTGGATCTATATTGTGACAACAATGGAGTGATCGCACAAGCAAAGGAACCGAGATCTCACCAAAAGTCCAAGCACATACTGCGGCGCTTCCATCAAATCAGAGAGATTATGTTAAAATGTTTAGAGTGCCATCGGACGACAATGTCGCCGATCCATTAACTAAACCACTCCCGCAAGCGAAGCATGAGGGTCATGTTAGGTCTATGGGCATAAGATGCTTAGAGTACGACTGAAGCTCGTATGGAATAACCGGACTCGGCTAGACGAGTCCGGAAATACTTTCCGAATACTCTCAAAACTTTCTCTCTCTTTTCTGTATAGAACGGCAGCCTGGAGGCTTCTCAAATGTCTGTCTAATAGAGGGACAATGCCCTTCTATTTATACTAGAGAGAGAGGCCAACGATTGCTCAGTTACCATACCTAAAACCCTAATCCGCATCTATTCCGTTGGCAACGGAACTATTCCGTTGCCAACGAAATATGTATTTCCATAACGAAATACTTGGCAACCAAGGTTATTACAGTTACCATATCTATTCTGTTGGGACCGGAACCTTTCCGTTGCCAACGGAATATGTATTTCCACAACGGAATACTTGGTTTCAATTAATTATCCAATAATCGATTATTTTGTTCGCCAATTTATACATCACATGTATAACTGTTTCGGAGGTATTTTCTTCCCGTCCGAACGGAGTTCATTGTGTGACCGTGTAGGTTCCATTTAACGCTGGCAACGATCTTCTAAAGACCGTAAGTCATGAGTAACCTCTAGACTGATGTCATGACTACCCATGTTAAATGAAATGATCAGCGATCATAAACCTATCTGAATAGACATTGATTATTCATTTTGTTCTATGATATACGTCTTGATCACAAGACACGGTAATATGTCATCCTTGAGTTTGATCAAAGTCTCTTTCCTAATCGAGAATTAGACTGAACAAATACAAAATGATATTAACAACGCATGTTAATCCATTTTGAGCATGCCTATGCATTTCCTTCAGTACTAGTTCACCAGGGGGCCCAGAGATATCTCCCTCTTAACGAGAGGAACAAATCCCATCTTGGTCACTCACATTCCTCGTCATGATTCCGTGCATACCTAATGATGACCCTAATGATCATCCCGTTACGGATGACGTAAGATCATATTAAAGTATGAAGTTCCTCATACAGAATCCATGGTGACCTCAGGTGGTAGGAACAAGCAGACTATTCATATGAGAATCACTAATGACATATACCATGCATATTCTCATAGTGTGGTCAGTCCAGTACGTGTTCTCTAACACGTGCCTATATTCCAGACTTGACATCCCTATGTCCATGATCAGCAGAACATGATCATCCAGTCTACGAATATACTAGTGTAGATATGTAGCTTCTTACCTGAAGTATGTTTATCTCTATAAACATCCCACATATCACTAGGGACAGTTTATAATGTCATTCGTTTGTTCACAGTTCTACTATCAGAATCACGAATTCTGATGACGTGAACCCGAAGTGTCATTCATGGTCGATCTAATATATGTAAATATATTAGTCACCCATACACTCAATCATATATGAACTAGATAAACGTATTTCTCATAATCTAATCTCTAGTCCAACACTTTGGCCTAGGGCATAATTCCTTCAGATACTTTCTCCCCTTAAATTTAAAATGGTGAATTTATACAAATTACCCCAAAAGTTCCAACTAACTCAACTTTCTCTTTTATAAACAAGTAAAAGTTGGTATGCTATCCACTCATGTTATCAAAAGACAAGTTGTGCTATGCACGTACAAAAAAAATCATTCAATTTCTATTGCGGATATGTAAATTTTTTCTTTTTCAAGGGTTTAAAAATAATTTGTCACATTTTTAAATTCTTTTTGTGAAGGGATAACAGGTTACGATTTCCGTCACTTGCTTTTAGTGTGAAAATTAGAGATGGACATACGAGTCATTAGCTATGCCATGAAAGATAGGTTGAGTTAGAAAATTTTTGCGAAACTAGTGGTATTAATAGTAAGGTATGATTTCTCAAAAGTTTTATTCACAACATTACTTTAAAGAAAACGATTTATAATTTCATTAAAGGGGCAAGTGAAATATTTATGAATTTTCGAAATGCTTAATGAATTTTAAATGGATATTATAGATGGGATGAGGTGGAAAATATGGCATTCATGATGATAATTAATCTCTTTTTGAATTTTCAAATCTTTTCATCATTTTCGAAAACCCTAAGTAGTTTTCAGTAATTGCCTGAGAGGGCTTAGTTTTAAAACATTTTCCATTTAAAAACCTTTTTCTACTTTCATTTAAAGTTCTTGGTTTTAAAACATACAAAATTTATTTACAAAAACAAACAAAAATGAATGAAAAACAAGTAAAAATTTTAATTTTTTATGGTATTTATGATTTTTGTTTTTTTTTTTGAAATTTTGAAATTTTCCAATTTTTAAGAATTTTCACATTTATATAAGAAAATAAAACTTAGTTTTGCACAAAACCACCCCACCACACTTCTACCTTTATTTGTCCTCAAATAAAAAATTCAAAAATAACAAAATTTGTGGAAATTGGAAAAATTGTTGGGGTTTTATGCAAAACCTCCCCCACCACACTTAAATTTTCGCGTAGTAAATATTTAAGTGTAAAAGAGAAGTTTTGTAAAAATAAGAAAATAAAATAAAGAAAGGAAAAATACGACCTGAAAAGACGAGTTGCCTCTCGCCAGCGCCCTTGTTTTACGTCTTGTGCTCGACGTATTTTCGCTTATTCATTCGCACCTTCCCCGCTCGGGTACTCGCCGAACTTCTTGCTCATCTAACCACCTTGTGTCGTGATTTTCGTAAAATGCCTTGAGTCGATGTCCGTTGACCTTGAACGCGCCATTTGTTTTACTAAAAATTTCAAAGACTCCAAAGGGCAAAATATTTGTTATTTCAAAAGGCCCTATCCACCTACTTTTCAATTTTCCGGGATGTAATCTCAACCGAGAATTGAATAACAAGACTTTATCTCCCACTTTGAATTTTTTTCGTCTAATTATCATGTCATGGTAGGTGGCCAACTTTTCTTTATAAATTCGAGAGTTGTCGTAGGCCTCAATTCTAATTTCCTCCAACTCTTGAATTTGTAATTTACGCATTCCCGCGTCTTTTGGGTATTCACAATTTACATTTTTAATAGCCCAATATGCCTTATGTTCTATTTCAACAGGTAGGTGACAACTTTTATCATAAACAAGTTTAAATGGTTTCATTCCTATTGGTGTTTTGTATGTTGAGAAACCCGTAGCCATTTACGTTACATGCGCGGCGGAACCTACGGATTAACCTTCCCTAGGATCATCGTAAAGGAAATAAAGGTACGATATTACCTCGGATCTTCCTGATCCGGGAGAGAGAAGCGGATGTAGGTCTGAACGAACTTCCGTCTTGCTTCCTTCTCCTTCCTGGCTTCAGAAGCTCGACCTTGAGAACCTTCTTGCTCTTCCTAGGGATGAAGAACTTGATCGCTCGCTAATCTCCAAGGAAGGAGATCTCTACTCGAAACCACGTCGAACTTCGAATAGTCGGTATAACCGGACTCGGCTAGACGAGTCCGGAAATACTTTCAGGAGGCTCTCTCTCTTTCTCTCTGTAATACGGCAGCCTGGAGGCTTTGTGATATGTTCCAAATAGAGGGGGTTGTCCTTCTATTTATACTTGAGAGGGAGGTGAAGGATTGCTTAGTTGCCATAACTAAAAACCTAATTCCAGCGCGTATTCCGTTCCAAACAGACCTATTCCGTTGCCAACGGACTAGGGTTTCCTAATCTGAAAAACTTAGCTGCCGACATATTGGCTGAGTTCTGTTGGCAACGGAACTTCTGTTGCCAACGGAACTATGCAAATCTTGCACAAACATCGAAATCAATCATCCAATGATCGATTATTTCCTTCACCTATTTATACATCATATGTATAACCATTTAAGAGCATTTCCTTCCCGACGACTAGACATTCTTCTATGTGTGACTGTGTAGGTTCCATTTAACGCTGGCAACAATCTTCCAAAGATCGTAAGTCATGAGTAACCTCTAGACTGGTGTCATGACTACCCATGTTAAATGAAATGATCAGCGATCATAAACCTATCTGAATAGACGTTTGCTTATTCCTTTTGTTCTACGATATACGTCTTGATCACAAGGCACGGTAATATGTCATCCTTGAGTTTGATCAAAGTCTCTTTCCTGATCGAGAATTAGACTGAGTAAATACAAAATGATATTAACAACACATGTTAATTCATTTTGAGCATGGCCATGCATTTCCATAGTCCTAGTTCATCAGGGGGCCCAGAGATATCTCCCTCTTAACGAGAGGAACAATTTCCATCTTGGTCACTCACATTCCTCGTCATGATTCAGTGCATACCTAATGATGACCCTAATGATCATCCCATTACGGATGACGTAGGATCATATTAAAGTATGCAGTTCCTCATACAAGAATCCATGGTGACCTCAGGTCGTAGGAACAAGCACACTATTCATATGAGAATCACTAATGACATATACCATGTATATTCTCATAGTGTGGTCAGTCCAGCATGTGTTCTCTAACACGTGCCTATATTCCAGACTTGACATCTCTATGTCCATGATCAGCAGAACATGATCATCTAGCCTCCGAATATACTAGTGTGGATATGTAGCTTCTTACCTAAAGTATGTCTATCTCTATAAACATCCTACATATCACTAGGTACAGTTTAGAATGTCATTCGTTGGTTCACAGTTCTACTATCAAAATCACGTATTCTGATGACGTGAACCCGAAGTGTCATTCTTGGTTGATATATGATTTACATTCACAACCCATACACACAGATATATAAGAAACAAACTTTATTGAATAAATAATAATGTCTTAATACATAATCCATTTCCTAGCTCAAATACATTTGGCCTAAGGCACTAATCCTACAGTCTCCCACTTGCACTGGGCCAACTCTAAGCATCTTATACCCATAGACCTAACATGACCCTCATGCTTCGCTTGCGGGAGTGGTTTAGTTAATGGATCGGCGACATTGTCGTCCGATGACACTCTACACATTTTAACATCACCCCTTTGTATAATCTCTCTGATTAGATGGAAGCGTTGCAGTATGTGCTTGGACTTTTGGTGAGATCTCGGCTCCTTTGCTTGTGCGATCACTCCATTGTTATCACAATATAGATCCACTGGTTCCGAGATGCTCGGAACTAATCTTAGCTCCACCAAAAAGTTCTTTATCTAAACAGCTTCTTTAGCCGCTTCTGCAGCGGCTATATACTCTGCTTCCGTTGAAGAATATGCTATAGTACATTGAGCAGTATGTGCGCTCCGGCGCAACCCTTAATGCTCAACTATTTAGGTAGGAACACTTTCCAATTGCATCATATGCAACTCTTGCCTTTTATGGAATGAGTATCTTATACTCGTTGTATTATCCCATCTTGTGCCTTGAGCCCAAGTCCGACTTGCTTACTCAGTTAAGTTTAAATATGTATGAATATCGGCAAAGTAGTTTCTAGCACACTCAGCTCAGGCATGACCTGTGCTAGTTACTGCTTCCCGCGTGTCCCTTTCCAAAGACAATCCTCGACACACTCAGGTCCGGCATGACCCATGTGGAAAACTGTCTGAGTACTGAGGGTTACAGTGACATGGGGGGCACTTCCTTACTTAACATTCTAAAGGATTTTATTTTATAATTATAAATATAAACATCACAGAAACTAAGTTAAATATGGTATGAGCTTAATCCTCACGAGCGATCATGAGGTTCCTAATTCTAGATCTATCTCTAGATTGTAGGAGTAATCTTCAACGAACCCTTCGTGGTGTGTGCGAAGATCCAATGCCATCTTCCGAAGATTGCGCCAAGATCTCTTGCCTTGAAGTCTTGAAATAATATCTATCCTAACAACTATCCTATTTCTAGAAAAGGTTATTTACAATTTGGACAACTCATAGGTCGCCATAATTACAACTTTGGTCAACTCACTGGTTGCCATAGATATTAAACAAAGTTACAAGCATTCACACATAATATTACATCACAGAACAATCACAGATCTAAAGCTCATACAATATTTGTATATTTAAATTCCATGTATAACAAAAATTAGGGTTTCTCGCAAAGTCAGCATTATTCCGTTGGGACCGGAACTATTCCGTTCTCAACGGACTGTTCCGTTCTCAACGGACTGTTCCGTTCTCAACGAACTGTTCCGTTCTCAACGGAGACGTGCTAGAAATTCGTTTTTACTTTAGATTTAGTTCCGTTTCCAAAACGGATTTCGAAAAACTATTTTTCGAAACTCCAGAAAATCATAATATCCAATATTATATTTCTGGAAGATATTTCCGTGATGTTTTGAAATAATATTTTCAAAACACTAAAATTTATTATACTTGAATTAACTAAATTTTAAATATAATCGACGATTATTTCCTTAACGAACGCTCTGATGCCACTGTTGGGAAACCCGTAGCCATGTACGTTACATGCGCAGCGGAACCTACTGGTTAACCCTCCCTAGGATCATCGTAAAGGAAATAAAGGTACGAGATTATGCTATTAAAATTTATACCTCGGATCTTCCTGATCCGGGAGAGAGAAGCGGATGTAGGTCTGAACGAACTTCCGTCTTACTTCCTTCTCCTTCCTGACTTCAAAAGCTCAACCTTGAAAATCTTCTTGCTCTTCCTAGGGTCGAAGAACTTGATCGCTCTCTAATCTCAAAGGAAGGAGATCTCTACTCGTATCCACGTCGAACTTCGAATAGTCGGAATAACCGGACTCGGCTAGACGAGTCCGGAAATACTTTCAGGAGGCTCTCTCTCTTTCTCTCTGTAATACGGCAACCTGGAGGCTTTGTGATATGTTCCAAATAGAGGGGGTTGTCCTTCTATTTATACTTGAGAGGGAGGTGAAGGATTGCTTAGTTGCCATAATTAAAACCCTAATTCCAGCGCATATTCCGTTCCCAACGGACCTATTCCGTTGCCAACGGAATAGGGTCTCCTATTCTGAAAAACTTAGCTGCCGACATATTGGCTGAGTTCTGTTGACAACGGAACTTCCATTGGCAACGGAACTGTTCTGTTGCCAACGGAACTATGCAAATCTTGCACAAACATCGAAATCAATCATCCAATGATCGATTATTTCCTTCACCTATTTATACATCATATGTATAACCATTTAAGAGCATTTCCTTCCCAACTAGACGTTGTTCTATGTTTGACCGTGTAGGTTCCATTTAACGCTGGCAACGATCTTCCAAAGATCGTAAGTCATGAGTAACCTCTAGACTGGTGTCATGACTACCCATGTTAAATGAAATGATCAGCGATCATAAACCCATCTGAATAGACGTTTGCGTATTCCTTTTGTACTACGATATACGTCTTGATCACAAGACACGGTAATATGCCATCCTTGAGCTTGATCAAAGTCTCTTTCTTGATCGAGAATTAGACTGAGTAAATACAAAATGATATTAACAACAAATGTTAATCCATTTTGATCATGGCCATGCATTTCCTTCAGTCCTAGTTCATCAGGGGGCCCAGAGATATCTCCCTCTTAACGAGAGAAACAATTTCCATATTGGTCACTCACATTCCTCGTCATGATTCAGTGCATACCTAATGATGACCCTAATGATCATCCCATTACGGATGACGTAAGATCATATTAAAGTATGCAGAATCCATGTTGCCTCAGGTCGTAGGAACAAGCACACTATTCATATGAGAATCACTAATGACATATACCATGCATATTCTCATAGTGTGGTCAGTCCAGCACGTGTTCTCTAATACATATCCACACTAGTATATTCGTAGGCTAGATGATCATGTTCTGCTGATCATGGACATAGAGATGTCAAGTCTGGAGTATAGGCACGCTTGAAGTATGTCTATCTCTATAAACATTCTACATATCACTAGGCACAGTTTAGAATGTCATTCGTTGGTTCACAGTACTACTATCAGAATCACGTATTCTGATGACGTGAATCCGAAGTGTCATTCTTGGTTGATATATGATTTATATTCACAACCCATACACACAGATATATATGAAACAAACTTTATTGAATAAATAATAATGTCTTAGTACATAATCCATTTCCTAGCACAAATACATTTCGCCTAGGGCACTAATCCTACATTGTATGCGGTACGATAAGCCCATAATGCATCCCCAAGCCTTTGACTCCAATCCTTGCGAGAGGGATTAACCACCTTCTCAAGGATTGATTTAATTTCTTTGTTTGAGATTTCGGCTGGTCCATTAGTTTGGGGATGGTAAGCGGTAGCCATACGGTATTGTACATGGTAATTTGTTAACAGGTTTTCCATGCATTTATTGTTAAAATGGGAGCCCATATCACTTATGATGGCTTTAGGGACTCCAAAACGCTAAAAGATATTCTTTTTGAGAAACTCTATCACCGATTTGGAGTTGGCATCCCTTGTAGGAATTGCCTCTACCCATTTTGACACATAATCTACACACGCCAATACGTAGAGATAACTATTTGATTGGGGAAAGGGGCCCATGAAATCTATCCCCCAAACATCGAAAAGCTCACAAAACAATAAAGTTTTGAGAGGCATTTTATTTTTGTGGGTTAGATTCCCCATCTTTTGGCAATTTTCGCAACTTTTTACAAAGGAATGAGCATCTTTGTAAAGAGTTGGCCAATACAAGCCACTTTGAAGCACCTTGTGGCTCGTACGTTGCCCCCCAAAATGTCCCCCATATTCCAAAGTATGACAAAAAGATAATACCGACTGTTTTTCGTGGTTAGGCACGCATTTGCGCACCATTTGATCAGAGCAAATCTTGTAGACATGAGGATCCTCCCAAAAATAATAGCGTGCATCGCTTTTGATCTTGTTGTTCTGAGCGCGAGAGAGAGTGCTTGGTAGCTCCTAGGTCTCCAAGTAGTTGACGATGTCAGCATACCAAGGCGTCACACCATGGATGGCGTAAAGTTGTTCGTCGGGGAAGAGCTTGTTTATGGGAAGTATGTCGCCTTCTTTTGTCGGGAGTCGGCTGAGATGATCGGCCACCAAGTTTTCGGCGCCTTTCTTGTCCCGAATCTCCGCGTTGAACTCTTGCAGGAGAAGGATCCATCCGAGAAGTTGAGGTTTGCACTCCTTCTTTTTCATCAAGTGCTTGACCGCCATGTGATCTGAAAACACAACAACCTTCATTCCGACCAAATATGATCGGAACTTTTCCAATGCAAAAACAATTGCTAATAGTTCTTTTTCAGTTGTTGTATAATTTTTTTGGGCTTCGTCTAGGGTCCTAGAGGCATAGTAAATAACATGAGGATCCTTACCAACGCGTTGGTCCAAGACGGCACCAACGCACAAGTCGCTAGCGTCACACATGATTTCGAAAGGAACATTCCAGTCGGGAGGCTTAATGATTGGAGCCTCACACAATTTCTCTTTTACGATGTTGAATACCTCCTTGCACGCGTCATCAAACTCGAATTTCACTTCCTTTTGGAGAAGGCGACACATGGGTTGGGCGATCTTGGAGAAATACCGAATGAATCGCCTATAGAAACCGGCGTGGCCGAGGAAGGAGCGTACGTCTTTCACGTTGCGAGGATATGAAAGTGTCTTAATTACATCAATATTTGCCTTGTCAACCTCCAAGCTTTTTTCTGAGATTAAATGCCCTAAAATAATCCCTTGGCTCACCATAAAGTGGCACTTCTCAAAATTCAAGAAAAGATTAGCTTCCACACACTTTTTCATTATTAGGCCCAAATTATGGAGACACTCGTCAAATGAGTTGCCATAAATGGAAAAGTCATCCAAAAACATCTCAATGAATTTAGAAATATATTCAGAAAAAATAGAGATCATACACCTTTGAAATGTACCAGGTGCATTGCACAACCCGAACGGCATCCTTCGATAGGCGAATGTACCAAAGGGACACGTGAAGGTTGTCTTCTTTAGGTCATCGGGGTCGATGGCGATTTGAAAATATCCCGAATAGCCATCCAAGAAGCAATAGTATGAACGCCCCGCTAATCTTTCAAGCATTTGGTCGATGAAGGGAAGAGGGAAGTGGTCCTTTTTTGTCGCCGCGTTAAGTTTCCGATAGTTGATGCAAACTCTCCATCCGTTTTGCACACGCATTGGCACCTTCTCGCCCTCGGCATTTTCCACAATCGTGATCCCAGTCTTCTTGGGAACCACATGAATTGGAGATAGCCACTCTGAATCGGCCACCGCATAGATGATTCCCGCATCAAGAAGCTTGAGAAGCTCCTTTTTCACTACTTCTATCATGACAGAATTTAGCCTCCTTTGAGCTTCCCTCGAGGGTTTAGAGCCTTCCTCGAGTGAGATCTTACGCATACAAGTCGAAGGGTTAATTCCAGGCATGTCGGCTAGGGTCCACCCAATCGCCTTCTTGTGTTGCTTGAGAACGTCGACTAAGCGATCCTCTGGCTCGTGTGCTAGGTTGGAGGCGATGATGACGGGTAGAGTCTCCTTAGGTCCAAGATAGGCGTATTTGAGATGGTCGGGTATTGTTTTAAGCTCGAGGTCGGGTGCCGTCTCGACCGATGGAGGCATTCGTTTTCCTGAAATCTTGAGCTCGCTCGAAGTTGAACCTGAAAAAGAATAAACCTCTTCTTTCCTACAAATTTCAAGATTAGGCAAGTTTTCATGTTGTATTTCTTCTATCATCACTACATCACTTTTATTTGGATTTGTATCTTGTAGTAAATTATTTTCATTCAAATTTTCTAATGCATTTACGTTTCCTAAATTGTCCCAAAAATCATCAAAATCAGAATTGAGTGAATTTAAAGAATTTAAATACTCCCCTTCCACAAGCTCGTCGATTTCGTCAATGATGCAAATGCTAGAGACGTTGTAATCGTCGGGGTATTAGATCGTGTCGAAAATATTGAAGGTGATCTTCTCGTTGTCAAACTCCATGGATAATGTGCCCGAATGGCAGTCGATCCTTGTTCGAGCTGTCCTCAAGAAGGGTCTTCCCAAGAGAATGGCGGATGAGTCGGCGTTGTCTCCCATTTCGAGTATGTAGAAATCCGCCGGGAACACCAATCCGTTCACCTTAACCAGCACATCTTCCGCAACACCCAAGACTGGGGCTACAGAGCGATTGATGAATTGAACCATTACTCGCATATCTTTGAGCTCGCCTAAGCCCAAGGTCTCATAAACGGACCTAGGCATCACATTGATGGAAGCGCCCAAATCAAGCATACACTTTGCGAGTTGTAGGAGCCCCGATGGTGCAAGGAATGGCAAAGACTCCAGGGTCCTTCTATTTTTGGGCCACTCGTGTGTTGATGCTCATTACCGAGGGTAGGTTTATCGTTTCATTTCCCTTTAGCTTCCTCTTATTTGTGCATAGGTTCTTGAAAAACTATGCATATGGAGGGTGCATTTGAATTGCGTCGATGATTGGAATGTTCACCTCCACTTTCTTGAACACCTCAAGAATATCCTTGTCGAGTTCATCTTTCTTAGTGTTTACCACCAAGCAATGCGGAAAGGGTGCCTTTGGCATATGAGACTTCTCTTTTGGTTCCTCTTTCTCTTTCTCTTGAACCTTTTCCTTGCCATCTTTTCCTCTTTCCTTCCCCTCATTAATATTTTCATACTCAACATCTTGTACCTCTTTTGTACTCGACTCGTCCTCCTTTGGCCTTTGTACCACCACTTCCTCCTCTTCTCTCGGGAATTCCACTTGCTTCCCACTTCTCAATTGGATCGTGTTGATGCGCTTGAGATTTGCAGCATCCGATCCTTGAGAAGGTAACTTGTTTCCCATTTGTCCTTTTAGCACGTTGACTTCACTCGCGATTTGTTTGACATGCATTTCAAGATTTTGCATTTGTCGACCCTGGGTGGCTTGGCTTTGAGTAAGATTGGTAATTTTCCCTTTTAACTCGTCTTTGATGTTGTTTATAAGCGAGGTTTGCCCCGATATTTGTCCCGACATCCCTTGCATCACAGCAAGAATTTGAGCAAATTCAGGGTTTGAAGATGAAGCTTGAGGGGTTGGAGGTGGAGGTTGAGGTGCTTGTTATTGTTGAGGTTGGTGTTGAGATTGTGCGTTAGGATGAACATAACCTCTGGATTTTTGATAACCTTGTTGGGGTTGTTGAAATTGAGGGTTGTCGCGCCAACGGAGGTTAGGATTTTTCTTCCAAGGTTCATATCGTTGGTAACCATCAACATGGTTCACGTCTTGAAGAGTATCACACTCGTCGGTTGCATGATCCGTGCTCGCACAAAATTCGCATGGAGTGGGTTCTATTTTTGCCCCTACCGCTTTAAGCACTTTGTTGAATTTTGTCTCGAAGTTCGCCGTGATGCATGACTCCATCGCTTTGAGATCCACTGTACTTGTTGTGTTTACTTGCCGCAAGATTCCCTCGCGACCTAGGTTTCCTTTGGCCATGGTTTCGATAAGGGTATGTACTTCGGAAGGTGTTTTATCGTTGAAGGATCCACCAGCTGAACATTGGAGAAGACGGGCTTCTAGTGCTTTCATCCCTTGTATAAATTGGTCAAGTAGTGAGGTCTCGGTAACGTTATGGTTAGGACATGAGGCACACAATCGTACGAAGCGCTCGTAGTATTCTTGAAGGGTTTCGTCGCCTCGCTATTGAATATTTGTAATCTCCTTGCATATCTTAGCGGTAAGCGTGCTTGGGAAGTACCGCTTAAGAAAATGCTTCGCCACATCGTCAAATGTCTCGAATGGTCCACCCTGTAAATGAATAAGCCAATCTCTAGGAGCAGCTCCTAATGTATGAGGAAAAAAGATCAACTTGATATTGTCCAAATTGTCAGTTTTACCAAATAATGCGGTGCATTTCTTATGAAAATCATCTATATGTGCATATGGATTGTCATTTTTATGCCCTTCAAATGTTGGCAAAGCACTTAATATGGATGGACTTATCTTAAAATTTGGTACTCTAGGTATGACAATGTTTCCATGATTTTCTTAAATTTTGTGTTCTAAAAATTCCCCTAATGTTCTTTGTTGAGCCATTTGTACGTTTTTTAATGTTTCTTCAAGTTCTTTTTCAACTTCTTGATTTTTAAGGTGAGATGATGATGATGATGATGATGATGATGGTGAGTTTAAAATAGAATTAGAAAGAGAAATAGAAGGAGATGGAGAAACGGATCTTGGAGTTGAAGACGGGATGACGAGGGGTTGATTTTGAGCTTCTTCTTGTGGCTTTTCCACTTGGTTGAGCTCTTCTTGTCGTACTCGAGGCCCTTGTGTGAAAGGAGAAGCCTCTTCTTGTCGCGTTCCTTTGTTTGACGAAGTTGTGCCTTGCTCGCTTCGTTCTTTGTTCCTCTTGATCTCTATTAGATGCTTGTTGATGTCCATGCGAGGAGTTTGTACTTCACCTTGCGATCTCGTCTTTCTCATAAACCTTCAAAAATTCAAGAGACAAAAACACTAAATTCCGAATTTAGAAACAGTAAATCCGGACAAGAAGGTCAAAAACAGAAAAATTACAATTTTAGAAAATTAATATCTCACAGGTTATAATTCCGAATTGAGCAAAATTTGGTTTGAAAATTATCTACTAAATGAGAACTAAATTGTGAAAATATTTATTTAATTTTTCAGATCCGAAGTTGACACGAAATTAAGGGAAAAAACTGAAAAATAGAGAGGAAACAGCAACAAAACAGAAACTGGATTAGGGTTTGATTTTCGGTTTAAAGATAGGGATTTATAGGAAATTTATGATGTGTGACAATCATTAATCACTTAGGGTGTAATTTCATAGATTTAGATGATCGATTTGAGCAATCTAAGCTAAGATTTACTCAAGAAATTGACTCAAGAACTAGTTCATTCCAAAACAGCCATTTCAAAACAAAACTTGAATTAAATCAATCACTACTCCAAATTAATCACATAAAATACTAAGCTAAGCATTCTAAATGATTAACAAGCCAATAAACTCTAGATTTAATAGATCAATTGATGAAAAACACTAAGCTAAGCAATTTTTCCCCAATTTATTCAAAAATGTGTAAGTACATGACTATTCATCAAAATTCAGCAAAATTACAAGATTATAAAGCAAGACTTCATGTATACAATCACAAATTTGCCTCCCTATCTAGATCTACTCACACATATTCACATGAATAAGAATTTGGCAAGATTTAATCATGATTACTATAAAATTGAGTTCTTGTGATCTAAAATTCAAATCAAGCAATTAAAAGAGAATTGGATTAAACCAAGAGTTGGAGGACCAGCCGGTAGCTCCCTTGAGTCGATTCGAAGCTCCAATTGCCCCTTTATTCAAGTTAGAATCGACCGATTCGAATTTTCCCCAAATCAGCCCCAAATTGCGCGATTTCACTCAAAAATTAAAATTAGAACTCAAAAAGCTTTGAGACTCATTAATGGTGGTTCTAGAGGTAGAAGAAGAAGAATGGAGAGTGGTGTCTCTAATGGTGAGGCTTGAGGGGTATTTTATAGGCTGAAATGGACTTGAGATTCCATTGGCCTGTTTTGAATGGAGACGAGAGTAGGGGACAACCTGAGACTTGTGATTGGGTCAGGCGGATTAAGGGGTTGTACTGAGGGTATGGACGAAATTTTGTTGAAAATGGTTGAGATTTGGCTTTGTATTTGGCGGAAGAAATTTCCTCTGTTCCATTGTTTTTGGCGGAAAAATTCAGATCGCATCTAAATCTGAGTTGTTAAGATTGTTAGCACGGTGATGAGTGGTCCCTCGTGTAGATCTTGTGTGGCGAAAACAGATCGAGGGTCGTGAAACGGGTCGCGAAAATGAGATATTGGCGCCGGTATATTCAAATTGTTTCCTTGATCTCCTGTGGTCAGACGGGTTGAAGGTGTATAACGGGTCGTCTCCTTCTGAGTTGAACGTTGAGATCTTTGAAGTTTCCTTCTGATCCTATGCGGCTCGTATTTTGTGGCCTATTCTAAAACAATTTCCTCACTGGTTTTCTTATGAAGCAGTAATGGATTTTGGATGCTCTTTTCATCAGATTTGAAACCCGATTCCCCTTTCTTCTTAACTCAGTGAATTGGTTTACACCTGTGTTTGCGCTTCAACTCAAATTACCACTCGAAAAGCTTCGTTTTCTCTTCATGAATCGGTAGGATGAGCTCTGGTTCTGAGTGATGATGACTGGATCGCGAGTTGAAGATGAGGATTTGGCGACTGGTCGTTAATGGTTGAAGGACTCATTCAAAAAATTTTGAAGATCTTTTGTACCCTATTTTTGTACACAATAACAAGAGATAGATAATTTTACTATATCTTTATCAACTCATTATAAATTATTAAATACAAGCAAAAAACATACAAATATCTCAAAATTGTGTATAACCATACAATTTGCAAGATAACGACTTTTTGACTATTTTTTATATAAAGTCTAATATATTTTTTATTAAATATCTCTATCTTCATAGAATTAAATTATAAAATTAATTTTTCATGTTTTGTGTATTGGAATGAGACCTAATTGTTTTCTTTAAAACAATCTACACTGATTGTCTCTGTCAATAAAGAGTATTATAATATGAATTATTTTGTAAGACATCACATATAACACTATAAATTCTTAAAACATCATAAAACCCTATAAAATTTTAATATGAAAATATAATGCCACTTACTGGTTTAGGAAAGTGAAAAAGTAAAATAATTTTATTTTGTACTCATTATATTAATGTTTCAACTTATTATCATACATGTGGCCTTATTTTAATTTTGATGAAAATGCAATCATATACTTGAGTATACAGATTAAACGTTTGTCACAATATCTTAAAATTTCATGTGTATATATATTTACTTAATATATCAAGAATTTATCCCTACAAATTATGCAAAATTTATATAACATATTTTCTTAAGCATATAATTTCTCCAAAGCGGACCGAGATAGCATAGTGCAAATAAAAAAGATCCGCTTCAGTTGGCACTTCTCATTTCCTTTTCAAACCTCTAACCCCACCATTAATTTCAGTCCCCACGCACCAGTTCTTCTCTCCGTTCTTCTAATTTGCTTCAACTCGCACGCACTCAAGTCTCAGTATCTGACGCTGATTTCTTAACTCGCACGCACTCGTCTCAAGCTCTCAGGGTCAGCTCCCAGCTCAGTTTATTTCCTTGTTATTCTTTCAATTTTATCCGCTTGTTTCAATTTTAGGATGATTTTGTCTGAAAATGCGATTTTGGTGAAATTGAATTACTAAATAGGATTTGTGTTGTGGTTTTGGAACGATTCGATTGATAATTATTATATTAGATTCAAAAGGTCGATTCTAGTTGACAGTTTTGATTCTTAGTGATAGTGCAAAGAAAATGCTATTCTTATTTAGTAACGAAAATTCATTTAATTTTTTATAATGAAAAAAAGGAAAATTCATTTAATTTTTCAGAATTTATATTTTCGGTAATATTCATGTAATTTTGTATGTTCTTTAATATAGTGAAAGAAAAAGTGGCTTCAAAAGATAATATACTGTAAAAATATGATATTTAGAGATTTTATATTCAAGATTTGACAATTCACAATTTTTGGAGGGGCTCAGCTTAAAAACATTTTACGCAGCGACTTGACTATATTAATTACATGAATTTTCTTTAGAGAAATCCCCCCTAAAATAGTGAACTTTTAGTAAATTCAAACTCGGCCCTTTTCATTTCCTCTCAGACCCATATCTCCACCAGTTAATTTCAATTCGCACCAATTAACAATGCACGCAATTTTTTCTTCTCAGCTTAAAATTTTCTGTGAATACAGGGTTTAAATTTACTTACCATCTCCATTGATTTTCCTTTCCTTTGACCATTTGTTCTTTTTTGTTTATGGTTTTTATTTGTAATTTAACTATTTTCTTATTTACGGTTAAATATGGTATATATACCATTTCTTGTATAAAAAAATGTACTATAAATATTGTAGTATGCAATATATATAAAAAAAAAAAAATTCTTGCTCTGACTAATCTCTCTAAGATAATCTATTTACAATTACATGACACTTGTTTATTTCGAATGAAGGTACAATACAACTCTTGCAATGAGCAGCTACTGCAGTAGGTTGTTGCTCTGTGCGCAAGCCTCCAAACTCAAATCAGCCTCTAAGGGAGGTTGGTTCTCTCTCAATCAATTAAACGTAATTCAAAACAACACACAATTAAATTAAGCTTGTTTTTGCATAACAGGATCCATAAATAAAATAGAATCAGCTGCCTCAGCGAAGAAAATCACGTTTCCTACCGTAACTACCGCAATAGCAGGTAAAATAAAACATTAATATCACTATTTCTTATTGTTCTGTGTAATGAAAGTGTTTGATGAAATGCTCGTTTGGTTGTAGTGGGAGGGTTTATTGCGGTTGCAGGTGCAGCAAATGCTTCATCACTCGATCATATCTCAGTAAGTTTCAAAGCCTTGATTAAGGAAATTTGTGTAAGATTGAATTGAGTAATTGAAGTTGAGACATTGTTATCTAATTGATTTAATTGGCTTAATTTAGGCAGGGGTGCATTTACCAATTCTAGCTGATATAAATTTCGGAGATTGGTTTGGTGGTGTGATGTATTCAGCTGGAGAGCAAGCTAATGAGGCTGTTCAAGACCAATTATCTGCTCTTAGTTTCACCAGGTTCGGTACTACTTCGATTTTATTTTTTTTCAAATTGTTGATTTTATCGTTTTCGAAAATTTGTTTAATTTGTTTGGTCTATTTTGTGCTTAACAGTTTAGCAGTAATTTTTGGTGCGGGATTGGTGACTAGTTTATCCCCGTGTACCTTGAGTGTGCTTCCTCTCACTCTAGGTTATATAGGTTAGTGCAGCAATATTATTTTTTTATTATTTTCATAGAGGGCATGTTAATGAGATGATACATTTTGACAAATGATATGCAAAAGTATGGTTTCAAGTTAGATTTTCTTAAAAAATTTCAGGGGCTTTTGGTTCTGGAAAAGGACGAGCAGAGGTAACTTCATTTCTATAGATAACATTAAGCTGAATTTTTATATATTTCTAGAAATATAATACGAGCTAGCATGAATAAGATGCAATTATATGAATTCTGAACAGGACCAACACTCTTTAGTTTTTTTTATTAAAAGTGCAATTATAAAAATGCAACAACCCAATGATTCCATGTATCTCTCACTTAAAAATGTCCAATATTTCCATCTCACTGATTGACAAGTGAAATATGTTGTGGGGGTGAGCAAAATGTATTGTGCTGGTAAGCGAAAATGCTCAAAAGCCTTACACCATAACAGGTCTGGCCTTACCACCAGATCTCATACTTTTAACTTAAAGTAGTATGGATTCAGATACCACGTCTCTTATACTTCTGCCACCCTTAAGTGACAGGTGGTAAGTTAAATCAGAAATTTATTATGATGGTAAGCCTAACAAGCTGTCATGGTAATTCATATTTTGTGTCCGTAAGCAATTTTGTTGTGAAAGCAAGGATGTTCAAAATTGCTTATCACCACAACAAATTCCACTTACAACCACCACACATTTCACGTAATGTACTGACTTCCTTTTCTTTTAATCCTGTACTAAACAAATACATATCAGGTAATTGGAAATTCGGTTGCATTTTCACTGGGATTGGCTACAACACTGGCTGGACTGGGCATCGGTGCATCCTTTGCCGGAAAGGCATACGGCCAAGTGGGCCAAGGCCTGCCTATTGCCGCTTCAGCATTGGCCATTATTATGGGTCTAAATCTTCTCGAGGTAATTGGAAGGAAGAATGAAAGTGAAATTGATTGGTTTTGACCTTGTTTCCTCGATAAGTTTGTTAGTCTTAAGTAGTTTATTTTTTTCTGAAAAAGAAAGTAATACGAATAAATTTTGGAGGTGTTAATGTAACTGTCAATCTTGGAGGTGAAACAAAGCAGACTTTTCCTCGGTAAATTTGGTACCGTTCTATCAATTGGTAGAAAAAAGTAAAGAAGAAAATATGGCTAATTTTCTTATCCTTGTTTGACTTTTCTCAACATTTTCAGTAATTAGTGACAGTTTATATATGATTTTTCTTAAGTAGGTGCTTGAATTACAACTCCCCTCGTTTTTCAACGAGTTTGATCCTCGTTCAGCTGCAGCGAACTTACCTTCAGGTAACCAAGTGGATTTTCCCTTATTATTATTTCTTATTTTGTATTTAGGTCTAATAGACTTCATCAGATCTTGTTTACATCTTGATTGAGTCATAATTACAAAATAAATGGCTGTTTTTGAGGAAATAAGATTAAATCGGGGCTTCTTGTTATGCATAATTGCAAAAATGATTGTTTATTGAGGACTAATTATTGCTAATCTGGTAGTATTAAGTAGTTACAAATTCACGATAAGAGATTGATATCTTACAATATTAAAGAACGGATTTTTTTTCAAAAATCCTATGCATTATCCCTAAATTGCAGAAAAGCCCCTGCCTTTTTGAAAATTGTAAAATTTCACATTGTAAACATCCGAACTTTCCTCTTTTTCCACTTTGCCTCCCAAACTATATTACATTTTACAATTAACAACCCAAACTTCAAATTGAAATTTATTTGTCAGCACCTGAAATTGGTTTTGTGAAGTACATCTATAAATTGTCACCACCCCCCCCCCAAAAAAAAAAAAAGAAAAAGATTATGAAATATTTTCATAATTTACTAATATAGTTATTATTTTGAAATATTTTACAATTTACTAAATATAGTTTGAAACTTAGGTGTGCAAGCATATTTAGCTGGCCTCACATTTGCCTTGGCAGCTTCTCCTTGTAGTACGCCTGTACTTGCTACTCTTCTTGGATATGTGGCCACCTCTAGGGTATATTTCTTTCTTTTTTTCCTTTTTTTTAATATTTGAATAATAAACTAGGATTTTGATATTTCATGTTTGATTCATAAACTGCAAATGATGAAAAAGAAGATGGAAAAAGTACAATCTTTTACTGTTATTTATTTTTCCTTGTTCAACAAAATTGTTTTACTTTGTAGTTGGATTGGTTGTATATTTATGATATTTTTTTTTTCAAATAAAATGAATAAATCAGGACCCCTTAGTAGGAGGTAGCTTGTTATTAACATATACAACTGGCTATATTGCGCCTCTTCTTCTCGCAGCTTCTTTTGCTGGTGCACTCCAGGTTTCCATTTTTATTCTTTTTTCTTAAGAAGATTTATTACTTTAATAGAAATTAAATGGAAATCCATTTCTTTTTATAAATGCAGAGCTTGCTTTCTTTTAGACAGTATTCAGCTTGGATAAACCCTGTCAGGTACGAATTTTGAGGTTATTTGTCTGAAAATGTGTAAGTTTGAAGGGTGTTTTCGCATTTAGAAACATTCTGGGGGTTACAAATGCAAAATTTCCTTTAAAAGTTCTGTTTATTTCGCTTCAACTGAAAATATCTTTATTGTGCAGTGGTGCGCTTCTACTTGGGGGAGGCATTTACACTCTGTTGGATAGATTATTTCCAGCCTCATCAATGGTAATGTAACATTAATGACGTAGTAGCAACAAATAATATGAAATTTGTGTGTATATATATTACTTGCTTTCTTTGGATGTGGATTTCTTCATAAAGAACTTTTTATCTTATGAAATGATTAGTATCTACTTTATGGTATTTCTTCATAAAGAACTTTTTATCTTATGAAATGTTGTTTTACCGTTCTATTATTCAATTTTCATTTCAATGTGCAAAATTTTGGAAGTTGTAGCTCTTCCAGTGAAGCGTTCTTTTATCTTGACCAAAGAGAGTTGTTATTCAGAGATTCGTTTTTTGGAATTTTTTCAGCTTAAATTTTATAATGTAAATATACAAGTAAAAATATCCAAAAATAACATATTCCGTGTTTCAAACACCGATATCAAGTTGCGGTCCACATTCATATCTTTTCAAGCTATGCAAAAGATTGATATAGATTGGATAATTTCACAATTACCCTTATAGAATAAGAAATTTACAAGCACCTCTGTAAAAAGCCATTATTATATTTATAAAAATTGAAAATTAAGAAGAAAGGAAGTACTCATATTTTCTTTATGCATCATATTTGGAGCAAAATAATATAAATTTTCATATATTTTAATATATATATAATTTGACTTCATATTTTTATCTTTTCGGTAATATAAAAAAAAATTATTTTCTTCTGAAATCAAATTTTTTCTATTCAAAATGTGTGGAAAAGTGTATATATTTTTTGTTACAAATATAATACATAAAAGGAAAATAGGACCAATTTCATTTTGTTATAAATATTTTTCTTATAGATGAGGGTAATAATGAAAATATCTCTAGACTTTTGAATTGTCAAAGAACAAAAAATATTTTTATCGGGCTAAGCATAGATTTCGGAATTTGAAATATGTCATTTCGGAATTCTTTAAAATTTTGTATATTAAAATTAAAAAAGTAATGTTGTAAATTGATGGAAAAACTCCTTTATTTATTGTATCTATTATCTTCACCAAAGAAAATTGTTCTGGGGAGGCTTAAATTTTTGGGAAATTTGCAGAAAGGCCCATGCATTATTCAAAATTGCAAAAAGCTCCTGCATTCTTCAGAAATTCAAATAAAAGTCCCTGTCATTACTTCAATTTTAACAATGAGTTGACTCTAAACCTACATAGAAATCCTAATTAACACTACACTTTCTTGTCCAAACCTCTACCAACATGATTGATTGACCAATCACCATGCTTGCCTTCTCTCCTCTCACTCCGACCATTGTTCTCACTTCTCTCTCACTTGGATGTTTTTTTATCAGTGGTATTATCCTCTCTCTTCTCTTCTTACCTCCTTTTTCTTTGTTTCCTTTTGATTTGTTGATGATATAGATTAATAGATATAAAGGTTGCATATTTTAGGATTGAAATTTGACAAAAATGGTTTTAGCTTGTCATGCTTATCATTTGGTTGAATCTGAAAATTTTTAATCACCTCAACTGAATTGAAGGATGCCGACAACTGAAATGTCAAAACTTGAAACAACAAACTTAAGGTGAACTTTTCATTTTGAAGAGAAATTTGTACTGTTGTACGTATGGTATGTGAGAGAGAGGTGTGTGGGCAGTTGGTTGAGAAGTTGTCTTATTTATGTGATAGAGAGGTATGTGGCAGTTGGTTGAGAAGTTGTCTTATTCATGGAAAATAAGTATAACCATACAATGGTACAATGATGTTGTCTTACTTCATGGGAAGTAACCAGAAATAATGGAAATCTTTGAGATATACAAAGTTAAGAGAAGTTTGACTTTGATGTGGAGAGGAAGGTCGAAGAAATGGAGGGAAGTGTTAATTAGGATTATTTGCAATTTAATTGTGACAATCAAACGTTCTGAAAGTAAACAAATTGTAGAGATTTTTCTGAATTTATGAATAATCCAAGGGCTTTTTTTGCAATTTGAATAATGCAAGGTTTCTTTTTTGCGATAGACAAAATGCTTTTGCAACTTTCCCTTGATTTTTTCTTCAGCTCAACAAGTTTTTCTTTTATTGTAAGGTGCAAGTGCGAAAGGAACTGACCAAAATTAAATCAACAATAAACTAATTTCTATTTTCAAACTCTTATCACAGAAATTCGTAGCACAAAAGAAAGTATCAAAAACAGTAGCATCCATGTTCAAACAAATAATCAATCCTCCAGGCTGTGGATATCACAATCTACCATAAAAGCGTTATCATAAGTTCACTTATATCTCATAAAGAAGCTTTTTGAACCTCTCCATGTGCTCACTCTGCAACGAAATCGCGAGTGACTGACTCCCATCCCCAATCGGACTAGGCAAAACATAAGCCAAACCCTCATAGGCAATCCCACCAGGACCCATAAAAACCGGCTTGCCCCACCCAAAATTCGCCTCATGAATAGGCAACCTCGTCCAACTAGTTATCCCAATGTTGGGACATCTAAATGTGTGCGGTCCCTTAACCAAGGCCTCGAGATCAGGCTGGAGCTCTAGATAATCCAATGCGGATTTCATGTACTCGTCGTCCATTCTCGATATCGTGTCTTGGACGGTTTCCGCCGCGGTTTGTAAGTCACGAGAGACTTCTCCGACGGTGGAGATTGGGGTCGCGGTGAAAATCACGTTCCCGAAGTATCCGTTGGGCATCGGAGGACGGAGCCGGCTCCGACCATCGGCCGCGGTGTAGAGTTTTGTGGGTTGCTCTGCAGGGAGGTCGCGTGCTATGCACGCACATCGCCATACGTGGCCCGCGAGTAATGCGTATGTGCTAAATCTGGTTTAGATAAAAAAAATATGATATTTTAGCAAATTGAATTTATTAATAGAATTTATCAAATATAATATTGTGAATTAAAATATGATATATTGTATTTTAGATGACACTATTTTAGTTAAAGAATAGAAATGTATATGTGCTATTATTATTTTCGATTTAAGTTGACTGAATTTTAGAGATGACACTTATAGTAAATTAAACTACCTGGGGGCATCTGCCGGTAATTTTGATTTCAGCTGACCGAGCTGCGTCTGCGTGAGCTTGAACATACAAATCGACACCGGAGGGGTAACATTCTTCGACAATGCTGACGTGGCGTTATTTGCGGCTGATGAAATCAATGGAGGAGGAGGGTGATATTCCACATGGGGAAATGTAGGTGTGGGCGGGTCCCGGGCCCGCATGAGAGTTCGATCGATGAACGGAGCGAGTTTCAAAGGGAGGCCGCGCGTCATGTCGGACCACGTGTTTATGAAATGGATGCCTGAGTATCCGTCCGCCACGTGGTGCTGCATTCCCACGCCTAGTGCGGCCCCGCCGCATTTGAAGTAGGTCACCTGAATGATATGATGATAAAGTTTGTTTTTGAGTATCATAATTTGTTATAGCGAGTGGAGTGCTAGTCAGTTACAACTCATAGCTTAGTTATAATTAAAGAAAGCTCCTATCAATTTCTTTGTGGGATTAATCTCCTATCAATTTCTTTGTGGATGTAATAATTATTAGTTATGGTTTGGTAAGAACATCCAAGATACTATGTTACCTATGCTTTTAAGTTTTCGAAGTTAATTTGTTTTTGAAGAAAGAAACTAAGATAATTTTGTTATTAAAATGATAGTTGTAGACCTTCTGGATCCACCAAAGATAAGTGTGCACCAAGACTTGTCAGTTGTCACATAGACTAGTAAAGAGGAACACCCTATTAATAACTATTTAACATGTGACAGAAATATCATCCTTATATCATCCTACCAGAACACTATTATTAACTATTAATATGTGATCAAAATATCATCTCACCAACTATTCATTTTTTATTTCTAAACTAATGACATTTGGTAACTATATCTATCTACCAGATCAGATCACCAGTAGCTTTTATTGCAAGTGACCATGTTCAGTTAATAGCTGGCCACCAAACCTCTCCCAGTTGCTTAAAAAGGAAATTATTTGGATTTTCACAATGAAATTTCCCAAGTAAGCCCAATGTACTTTTTATTTTATTCCAAGTAATTTTAGTACTTTATATACATGAAATTTTATGTCAAAGTAACTAGAATCAAGTCTGAATAATGTCAAATCTATTTATTTTTATGTTCTATTTTCTCTTCATTTTCTAGATTGTGATAAATGAAGGACAGGTCATGATCAGTTATGCTTTTGTTTGGTACTGGTGCACCAAAAAAAGTCTAAAAGGTTGGGTCAAATTTGGTGTCTCCATCAATTAAGGAGTTAGGAAAATGGTCCTTTCTTTACAAAAAAAGCAAAATTGTGCAATTGCTTCCTAATTGCACCATTCTGCAATTTTTTTGAACATGTGAAACTGGTGGAGGGGGATTGTCTGTGCGGAAATAGCTCAATCAATAAGTTAATCAAGTATATTTCATAAAAAATTTAATCAAGTAAAATTACATACTGAGTTAGGAAAATAATGCTAGATCAGGTAAATTTCATACGAGTTATGAAAATATTGCTGTCAAGTAAATAATTTAATCAAGTAAATTTAATATGAGTTAGGAAAATATTGCTATGCCAAGTAGATAATTTAATCAAGTAAATTTCATACGAGTTAGGAAAATATTGCTATGTCAAGTAAATATAATCAAGTAAATTTCATAAAAGTTAGGAAAATATTGCTATGTCAAGTAAATAATTCAATCAGGTAAATTTCGTACGAGTTAGCTCAGTTAAGACAATACTGCTATGTCATGAAAATAATTTAATCAATTAATTTTCATACGTGTTAGGACAATATTGCTATGTCAAGTAAATGATTTACTCATGTAAATTTCATACAGTTAGGAAAATATTCCTGTCAAATATAAAATTTTAAGTTTTTGTAATGGCAAATATGAAATTCCCCCAATGGTTATTCAAATGTTTTCTGAATTATTGGCTGTGATTATGACATTTTAACTTTGATATGGATCTCAGATTGTCACATCTCACCTACTAGACAAGAGAAAATACAGTAATTGATGAAACTTTGAATTAAAAAAAGGAAAAAAAAAGTCATAATATTGAAGAAAAAGAAAGAAAAAGTAGAAAGCTCAAGGCCATTTGTACTAAGATGGTACAAAGGCCCAGTAACTTACAATACTACTGTACTAATCAGAAGCAATACTCGTTTGCTACTATTTAATTAGATCAAAGTTCAAAATAAATGTTCTCTTTTTTTGGCTTAAAAGGAGGCCATTAGGCTTAAAATAAATGTTCTCTTCATCAAATTTGGATCTAGCAATTAATAGAGAAGTCTAAGTCAGGCTGAAATCTTGTAGCATCCCAAGAATGTAGTAAGAGAAAACAGTAGTTTTGATTATACAATTTTCAAATTATTGTAAAAGTATGATTTCTGTTTGGTTGTATATCAGTTCATTGTTGATTCAAGAAAAGAATTATCCACCACTTGTACCTTTCTCAATCATCTAATTCTCCTCTCAATTCGCATCTAATCTTCCCAATTACCCGCAATTCACCCAAATTGAGTTCAAAATTCCAAACCCAACAACGAATTAAGTTTAAATAAATCAATCAATCTCATTACCTGAAGAACAAGCAGAGGAAAAGAGGAAATATCGTCAGTATACTCCACTTTCGGAATCAGCCTCTTCAATTCCAGCGTAGGGGCGAAATCTCCATAATCGTCGATCTTCCCATCCGCCTCCGCCTCCACAAACAACACTCCCTCGCCATTACAGTTGATCTCAACTCTTCCATCCGCGTCCCTCCCAAGCCTTCCGGCCATCGGATAAAACGGAACCAACGCCTTTGCCAGGGCCGATCTCATCTTCTCAGTATCGAAAAATTTGCCAGACGAGGCATTATCATCCGTATTTCGATAGAAATAGACGCTGGGTGTGTGCCATCGGACGACGATGAGATCTAGACTTGAGTTCCAGAGCCGCCGCTGCGGCGTTGGCTCGGCCGGTTTCACCATCGTCGATTTGCGTGTTGTTATCGCCATTGACACTGTCATTTGAGAAGAATTGATAGTTGAACTGGACTTAGTTAATTGGGTAACTATGGATTATTGAATTGTATGAGAAACAGCTAAACTGGGAAGGAGAGAAGCAGAGGAGATGCTTATAAAGAGTCCTTGGAGGAGACTTCGTCTTCCTTGTGAGGAACTGTATTGAGTTTGTGGAGGAGAGAGGGTTGGTTATATTCGCTCCAATTATTATTGTAATTGCAACACATACAATTTAATTTTGAGAGAGTAAATGCGTGCAGTTGGTAAATGTTGATTTCAGGGAAAAATATTTCCAGAGTTAACAAGTAAAAAGTTAAAATAGAATAGTCCCAAAGAAAGTTAATTTTTCTAAGAAATTGGTCATGCATAATGCGGTATGAATGTATGATTCGCAGCATGGCAAATATATAAGAAAATTTTGATGTAAATTGTTTGTTTTATATTTTTTTATATATTCATCGTATGCAAGAGTATGATGTGTAAACTTTTTGATTTTTTGTATTTCACTAACTTCCGATCTAAACATCTAAACATCTACTGACTTGTTTATAGATTATAGTTACGACTAATGAGTCATGATGACTGAGAAATTCTTTTTAATTTAATTTTTTGCTGCTTAAATAAATGAGATGCTTATTGAAAAATTCCAGTCTCATCAAAATTACAAAATTAATGACTGCAGTCACTTTATACGTAAGATCTATTAAATATTGTAAGTACTAATTAAACAGAATGGACGAATCACGCTTTTTATAAAGAACATATACTTTTGACATTATATTATAAGTGTAGATCAGCATATTATATGATTATTACATTTTAAAATATAGAGAAATTTTCAAAGGCCCAATAACTTTTTGAATATAAGAAAATTATATTATCCTTTAGAATAAAATCTATACTTTTATATTTCTTCTTTAAGTCCCTCTTTACTGTAAGGTGTAACGACTTCGATAATATATAATTGTCACGGATTCGTATTCGAATAAAAATTATATATACCTATCAGGACACTGATATAAATATATATATTGATAATATATGTATCTAGATAATTATTGTTCTGATATTATTCACTTTCACACATTTCACCTTATAACAGATACATAAATGTAATAACATTTTTGAGACTAAATAACTCTTGTTACATTCTTTTGTTTTCATTTTTTTATTGAAAATAATAAATAATGAAATACAATATTTATAATATTGCCAAAACTCTTCTAATATGATTGGTTGACAGTCATCTCACCAACTAAAAGATTGTGGGTTCAAAACTTATCAAAAGGAGTTTTTTTTGAAAGTAGGTATGAGACATATGAGCAATTGTGCACACCTTATAAAATCAAAAAATATTCATAATATTGTTTTTATAATACTCTGATATTATTATAATTTGTTATTACTTTATTCGCTTCTATTTTATGTTATGTAAGATTTTTTTTCTCAGAGCTATTACATAACATATAATTTTTTATATTTTTATTTGTATTTTTATTTCATTTATGATTTGCTGATGGATAGTTTGATAAAAAAAATAAACTTGTTAAGCTCAAGGGAGACTAAAGAAGGAAATCAAAAAATGTAACAAGTTCTTTTAAAATATTACAAAACTTTAGGGCTTTGTTCAAACTTTATCCAATTATAAAATGCTACACCAAGAATTGCAAACGTGAGAATCCCAGAACTGCAGAGGATGGAGCTGTTTCTGGAGGAACATTTATTTTCCCACAACACATGAAAATGATCCACGTCAGTACCACAAGAAAATAAAAAGAAAAACAAGAAATGTCAGGACAATTCAAAACCTCTCATATGTGTACGCACTTGATAATACCACCGCCGAGCAATTTTCAGTAATAAATTGTAATTGTAATTGTTGTAAATAAATAATAATAATAGCAATAGGAAAGAGAGAATTGGAGATAAAATGTTTATTCTACGGTAGATTTAAGAATACAATAGTTAATGTCTTTTTATAGAGTAGAAAATAAATGTTTTTTTGTCTGATTTAGTATTATAATAAAAAAAATTATCTAACCTATAATATAATAGAAAATATATTAATAAATATCTTGCGACATCTCCTTCATCATTACAAGCATTTCCTAATTTATTATTACTTAGGGGTCAAGTATTAAAAATCCATATTAATCGTATTCATAACACTTCTCTTTGGATGTTCATTTTATTTTATACATAATAAAAGTTGTTTCATTAAAAACCTTGTCAGGCAAAACCCGATGTGATAAAAATCGTAACAAGGAAAAAAAAGTGCAGGGCGTATTATTTCTCCTCCTCATGTGTACAAATATCTCTAAAATGACGAAGTCCGATCTTGTGTCTTAATTGCCTGAAAGTTTTAGTTGGTAGTGATTTCGTGAAGAGATCTGCAAGATTATTACTTGAGCGAATTTGATGAATATTAATTTCACCGCTCTTCTGGAGTTTGTGTGCCGAGAAAAACTTTAGAGAAATGTGTTTTATTCTATATCCTTTAATGTAACCCCTTTTTATCTGGGCAATACATGCAGCATTATCTTTGTATATCACTATCGGACTCCTTTTTATTGTTTTAATACCATATAATTCTTGAATATGTTGAATCATTGACCTCAGCCATACACACTCTCGACTTGTCTCATGAATTACTATGATCTCATAATGATTTGATGATGTGGCTACCAAGGTTTGCTTGGTTGAGCGCCAGGATATGGCAGTATTACCATATGTGAATAAATATCCAGTTTGAGACCGAGCTTTATGTGGATCTGACATATATCGAGCATCTGAATATCCAACAAATTTGGATTATAAGGTCTTTAGATATAATAATCTCATATCCATTGTTCCTCGAAGATAATGAAGTATGTCTTTAATACTATTCCAATATCTTCGTGTTGGCGCAGAGAGAATGATATACCAGCCCTAATATTATTAGTTAGGTATATTAATGCACCAATTGCACTTAAATATGGTACTTCTGAACCAAGAATTTCTTCATTGTCTTTTTTTACACGAAAACAATCCTTCTTTACATCAAGGGATCGAACAACCAGTGGTGAGCTTAATGGATGGGATTTGTGTTGGGAAACCCGTAGCCATGTACGTTACATGCGCAGCGGAACCTACGGGTTAAACCCTCCCTAGGATCATCGTAAAGGAAATAAAGGTACGAGATTATGCTATTAAAATTTATACCTCGGATTTTCCTGATCCGGGAGAGAGAAGCGGATGTAGGTCTGAACGAACTTCCGTTTTTCTTCCTTCTCCTTCCTGGCTTCTGAAGCTCGACTCTGCAAACCTTCTTGCTCTTCCTAGGGATGAAGAACTAGATCGCTTGCTTATCTCCAAAGTAGGAGATCTCTACTCGTATCCATGTGAACTTCAAACAGACGGAATTACCGGACTCGGCTAGACGAGTCCGGAAATACTTTCCGAAATTACCCTCACAAGACTCTCTCTCTCTTGGTATTACGGCTGCCTCTAAGGCTTCTAATTGTGTATCTAATAGAGGGGGCATGCCCCTCCTCTATTTATACTAGAGAGAGGGGTGAAAGAATGGCAAGTTTCGATAAGGAAACCCTTCCAGCCGCCAGAGTTCCGGTCGGCCGGAACCTGTGTTCCGGTCAGCCGGAACAATTTCAGCACATGTAAAATTTAGTTCCGGTCGACCGGAACTTGTGTTCCGGTTGGCCGGAACAATTCCAGCATATGTAAAATTTCAGCATCTAATGCTTTATTCTTTCACCAATTTATACATCACATGTACAACTGTTTCTAAGGTACTTTCTTCCCGTGCGAATGGAGTTCATTGTGTGACCGTGTAGGTTCCATTTAACGCTGGCAACGATCTTCTAAAGATCGTAAGTCATGAGTAACATCTAGACTGATGTCATGACTACCCATTGTAAATGAAATGATCAGCGATCATAAACCTACCTGAATAGACGTTTGCTTATTCCTTTTGTTCTACGATATATGTCTTGATCACAAGGCATGGAAGTATGTCATCCTTAAGTTTGATCAAAGTCTCTTTCCTGATCGAGAATTATACTGAGTAAATACAAAATGATATTAACAACACATGTTAATCTATTTTGAGCATGGCCATGCATTTCCTTCAGTCCTAGTTCATCAGGGGGCCCAGAGATATCTCCCTCTTAACGAGAGGAACAAATCCCATCTTGGTCACTCATATCCCTCGTCATGATTCAGTGCATACCTAATGATGACCCTAATGATCATCCCATTACGGATGACGTAAGATCATATTAAAGTATGCAGTTACTCATACAGGAATTCATGGTGATCTCAGGTCGTAGGAACAAACACTCTATTCATATGAGAATCACTAATGACATATACCATGCATATTCTCATAGTGTGGTCAGTCCAGCACATGTTCTCCAACACGCACCCATATTCCAGACTTGACATCCCTATGTCCATGATCAGCAGAACATGATCATCCAGTCTGCGAATATACTAGTGTGGATATGTAGCTTCTTACTTTAAGTATGTTTATCTCTATAAACATCCTACATATCACTAGGGACGGTATAGAATGTCATTCGTTGGTTCACAGTTCTACTATCATAATCACGTATTCTAATGACGTGAACCCGAAGTGTCATTCATGGTCGATCTAATATATGTAAATATATTAGTCACTCATACACTCATTCATATATGACATGAATATACGCGTTTCTCATAATCTAATCTCTAGTCCAACACTTTGGCCTAGGGCATAATTCCTTCAGTCTCCCACTTGCACTAGGCCAATCTTAAGCATCCAATGCTCATAAGGCAGCATGACCTTCATGTTCTACTAGCGGGATATATATGCCTATCAGATTATAGAAATTTACATTGCAAACTTGTAATGTCTACTATTGATCTCTATCATTAGTTGAGGACTTCTGAAATAGATATTGTATCCTTGTTGCTCTATTCTGAGCAACTCTTTATTCATAACATAGATTGTCAGGCTATAAGAGCACTCGGGACTACTCCTAGTTCCAAGATCAACTTTTGATTCAAGCATACCTATTATTCACTTCTAAAGTGATAATATGATTTCGATTCAGTTACAATATCTTGTTTGGAACTCTTTCCAAATTACTGTGTTCAAAATAAATGAATTGCGATAATGATCATGAAAGTGTAATCTCTTACCACTACCTAGCTTCTGATAGATCAGGATGTCTTAGTTCTTCATAAGAACTTAGATATTTATCCTAGTCATCAAATGACTATAATTTGTTCTCTTATGCTCCAAGCATATTGCACAATACATTGTATGGCTTAAAATTCTTATTCATCTTGTTATCAAGAACTGTTTCTTGTTTATTGAACCTTTCAATAAACGGACGATAAGGGCATGTCTTCATTACATGAACGTCGCAGGCAGGAATCCTCTCTTGCATATTGAACTCTTTCAATATATATTGTTGAAAGCATAGAATCCAATTCACGTACCTTTCATTGTTCATATTAGTGCCATAAACAAGAACTCTTTCTTGCATATTGAATATTCAATATATATGGTCGATGGTATAGAATTCAATTCTTATATCCTTGTATAGCTCAAGTGAATTCCATAAGCAAGAACTCTTTCTTGCATATTGAACACTTCAATATATGGCTGAAGGCATATAATCTCATTCGTATGTCTTTCATCATTCATATGACTACGGCAAGAACATTTCTTGCATATTGAATTCTTTCAATATCTTACCAATGTACTTTATCTTACGACCATAAGTCTACATAGACTTCAACTCCCAATTATTTGGATAGTGAAGGTTCTTTGTTGTAATACTAGAAGACTGTCATACTCCCACTGAATTTCTTGAAACGGATGTGGTCTTATCTATTAAGTCAAATTCTTCAATTTACTTTGTCAAATAGATTTATCCTGAGATGCTTGCTTTAATCCATTCATGAATTCGAAGTCTGTAACCTTTCAGAATTCTTGTGATCATAAAACTTTTGCCATGTATCGAAGATACATCCACAGTAAAGTTCCTATAAAGGAATGTGAGTTTTATATCCTTGTTCCATCATTCACAATCGCATTGTGCTATGGAAGTTAGAATTCGTAATAGCAACAAGTGAGAAAGTCCATTTACTATAGCTCATACTATAGCTACTTTCTTTGCTATTTTTAGGTTATCCATGTACTGTATGCAATGGTCATCAAGCCATTGGATACTCCAATCAAGTTCCAAACATGATTGCTTGTATATGCGTTGCATCTCAGTTCTCATGGTCTAACCATTTTGAGAACATTGTCTCTTCACAGTCTCCTCGGTAGAAAGTCGACTCATCCTCTATGAGCATCTTTTATGACAGATCATATCTCTCAGCCTAATGTCTACCAGGTCTGTGAGGAGGGCCTTATGTTTCAAGTATAGCCTTATCAACTACTTGATAGCCTCATTAATGGTTCATCACTAGTATGTGGACCTCGAACCTTTCGAGATGTATTACACTCCCACTGCTTCTTTAGGAGATGAGATCTCTTTTAAAGAAGTCCGAATTATGAGTAGCAAACAATTTGAACTCATAATGGATGTAAGACAATATCGAGTTGATATTCCAGAAAGATTGTTGTGTTAATACTGTCAAACCTTTTGACACGAGTCGTACTTCAATCTTTAAAGACAATTTGGGACTATCCTAAACCCATATCACATATGGTGTCCATTTGAACCTTATGATATTCAGTGTTTAGTATATTCAAGAGTATAAACCTATAAGAATCTCGAAGGCATAGACTGAATCTTATCCAATAAGTTTCATTTTCTTCTTTATGTGCACATCGTGAGATGCTACATATAGAATTAATTGTGAAACCCTTTTCACAACTTCTAAGATAATTGTCAAACTATTGACTCAAATACTTGCCACTTCGATCTGATCGAAGTGCTCTTATTATCTTGTCAAGATGATATCGAATTTCATTCTTAAATGCTTTGAACATTTCAAATATTTTGTGTTTCATGAAGTAAACCTTTTACTTAAAACACTTTAATATGAAATTCTGATATTCCTTATTTCTAGCCGGCTTGCTTTTTGTCTCTCGTGCATCTATATGCATGAGACTCAACAAACTAACCCATCAACTTTGTGATGGTTGCCCATTCTTGTCATCCAGTTCGATAAATAAAATTCGCACGTCTCAATTGATCCTAGATCCAGTGAGTCAAACTTTCCACATAGGGTCGAGTTTTAGAAATGCGATTCTTATTTTGTGACTTAGATGACATTGCTAGAAGTATGGAATCAATGGACTTATTATTTAGCATATAAAGGTTATTTTCTAAGTGAACATTTCAAATAGACAAATCTAGGAAAATTTTATTATTCCAAATAATAAATTTTACAACCATTTTAACGCTAATGTCGAAATAACATTTATTTCATTACAAGTCCACAATGGCTAAGTCAATAAAATCATATAGCTAATGTAGCAACTCTTGCTTCATTCCCCACTTGTAGATTGACTTCTCCTCTAGCTAATCTTCTACTTCTGAGTAATATCTTCCACATTCAAAATGTGAGAATTATAATGGATATCCAATATCCAAGTAGAGGTTTAGGAAGAGGAAAACTTGAAATGGCAGTCATTGATTCTTTTTCTTGACATATCTTATATCCTGCTCTCCAGTGATCACGCATAGAGCATGCAATCACTTCTTCCGATTCCTCGGGTTTAGGCAACTCTTTGCCTTTACTCTTGATCCAGCTCTCCCATGCAGCTTGTCTATTCAACTCCCTTTCCCTTTCAATCCTGAGGGCATCAATGACAACTTTTGCCTCTATGTCCTTCTCTGCCTCTTTAAGCATCTTATGCAATTCCGTGATCGTCATCTCCATCCGACACTTATGATATTCAGTAATGAACAAAACAAACCTCGGATGAAGCGATACAAGAATCATGTCAACCGCGAATTCCCTTGGAATAGGTGAACCAAGTCTCTCTAATTAATCAATGTGACTTCTCATCTTGAACACATGAGTATCCACAGAGGAGCTATGAGCCATCTTGCTCTTTATTAATAACTTGGTGACCTTGTAGCGCTAAATATTAGCTTGCTTTCGGAACATTCCCTTAAGCGCCTTGATCATATCATAGGCATCCATGAAACGTATCTGCTTCCGAAGCTTAGGTTTCATTCCTGCTAACATCATCCAGGCTACTTTATCAGAATCATCAATACACTTCTTGAAAGACTCTAGAAGCTGTCGAAGGCGGTGGATTTGGGATGGGTGTCTCAAGGACATACAACTTTCCTTCGCTCTTGCGAACAATTCTCAGAGTCCTGAACCATTCACGGACATTTGTGCCATAGAGCTTATCCTTCTCAAGGATAGATCGCAAGTTCATAAATTTCGAACTCAGTCTACAAGTTTAATATGCAATGTAAAGTTTATTATTCTAATTTTGTTTCATATATTATACTCCCACTATTTTTCTTCAAATCAAACACCTTCAGTAGTATTGATTCGGAAACATTCAACTGAGTGAAGTTTCATAGTGAGTCAAGATCCGTATTTCATTGAACACTAAGTGCGCTTTGGCGTAACCCTTATTGCTCAACTATTTAGGTAGGTACTCTTTCCAATTGCATCATATACAATTCTTGCCTTTTATGGAATGAGCATCATATGCCCGGTGTATTATCCCATCTTGTGCCCTGAGCCCAAGTCCGACTTGCTAGCTCAGTTAAGTTTAACCATGTATGATTATCGGCGAAATGGAATCCAGCACACTCAGCTTTGGCATGACCCATGCTGGACGCCATTTCCCGCGTACCTTCTTTTACAAAGACAATCCCCCATATGCTCAACTTTGATATGACCCACATGGAAGACTGTCTAAGTACCGAGGGCTTTAGTGACATGGGGGGCACTTCCTTACTTAACATTCTGAAGGATTTTGTTTTAGATTTATAAATATAAACATCACAGAAACTAAGTTAAATATGGTATGAGCCTATTCCTCACGAGCGATCATGAGGTTCCTAATCCTAGATCTATCTCTAGATTGCAGGTGTAATCTTCAACGAACCCGTCGTTGTGTGTGCGCGAAGATCCAATGCCATCTTCCGAAGATTGCACCAAGATCCTTGTCTTGTAGTCTTTATATAATATATTTCCTAACAACTATCCTATTGCTAGAAAAGGTAATTTACAACTTGGACAACTCACATGTTGCCATAATTACAACTTTGGACAACTCACCGGTTGCCATATATATTAAATTAAATTACAAGCATTCACACACAAGATTACATCACCGAACAATCCCAGATCTAAAGCTCATACCATATTTATATTTAAATTCCATGTATAACAAAAATTAGGGTTTTTGCAAAAATCAGCCTTATTCCGTTCGGAACGGAACCATTCCGTTCTGAACGGAATCAACGCTGAAAATCTCTGACTAAATTTCTGCCTATTCCGTTCTGAACGGAACTATTCCGTTCGGAACGGAATAACGCTGAATTTTCAGTTTCCTTTAATTTTAGTTCTGTTTCCAAAACAGATTTCGAAAAAAAAAACTATTTTTTGAAACTCTAGAAAATCATAATATCCAATATTATATTTCTAGAAACTATTTCCTTGATGTTTTGAAATAATATTTTCAAAACCCTAAAATTTATTATACTTGAATTTACTAAATTTTAAATATAATCGACGATTATTTCCTTAACGAACGCTCTGATGCCACTGTTGGGAAACCCGTAGCCATGTACGTTACATGTGCAGCGGAACCTACAGGTTAAACCCTCCCTAGGATCATCGTAAAGGAAATAAAAGTACGAGATTATGCTATTAAAATTAATACCTCGGATCTTCCTGATCTGGGAGAGAGAAGTGGATGTAGGTCTGAACGAACTTCCGTCTTGCTTCCTTCTCCTTCCTGGCTTCTGAAGCTCGACTCTGCAAACCTTTTTGCTCTTCCTAGGGATGAAGAACTAGATCTCTACTCGTATCCACGCCAACTTCAAACAGACGGAATTACCGGACTCGGCTCAACGAGTCCGGAAATACTTTCCGAAATTACCCTCACAAGACTCTCTCTCTCTTGGTATTACGGCTGCCTCTAAGGCTTCTAATTGTGTATCTAATAGAGGGGGCATGCCCCTCTATTTATACTAGAGAGAGGGGTGAAAGAATGGCAAGTTTCGATAAGGAAACCCTTCCAGCCGCCAGAGTTCCGGTCGGCCGGAACCTGTGTTCCGGTCGGCCGGAACAATTTAAGCATATGTAAAATTTAGTTCCGGTCGACCGGAACTTGTGTTCCGGTTGGCCGGAATAATTCCAGCATATGTAAAATTTCAGCATCTAATGCTTTATTCGTTCACCAATTTATACATCACATGTACAACTGTTTCTAAGGTACTTTCTTCCCGTGCGAATGGAGTTCATTGTGTGACCGTGTAGGTTCCATTTAACGCTGGCAACGATCTTCTAAAGATCGTAAGTCATGAGTAACCTCTAGACTGATATCATGACTACCCATGTTAAATGAAATGATCGGCGATCATAAACCTATCTGAATAGACGTTTGCTTATTCGTTTTGTTCTACAATATATGTCTTGATCACAAGGCATGGAATTATGTCATCCTTGAGTTTGATGAAAGTCTCTTTCCTGATTGAGAATTAGACTGAGTAAATACAAAATATTATTAACAACACATGTTAATCCATTTTGAGCATGGCCATGCATTTCCTTCAGTCCTAGTTCATCAGGGGGCCCAGAGATATCTCCCTCTTAACGAGAGGAACAAATCTCATTTTGGTCACTCACATTCCTCGTCATGATTCAGTGCATACCTAATGATGACCCTAATGATCATCCCATTACGGATGACGTAAGATCATATTAAAGTATGCAGTTACTCGTACAGGAATCCATGGTGATCTCAGGTCGTAGGAACAAGCACACTACTCATATGAGAATCACTAATGACATATACCATGCATATTCTCATAGTGTGGTCAGTCCAGTACATGTTCTCTAACACGCACCCATATTCCAGACTTGACATCCCTATGTCCATGATCAGCAGAACATGATCATCCAGTCTGCGAATATACTACTGTGGATATGTAGCTTCTTACTTGAAGTATGTTTATCTCTATAAACATCCTACATATCACTAGGGACGGTTTAGAATGCCATTCGTTGGTTCACAGTTCTACTATCATAATCACGTATTCTGATGACGTGAACCCGAAGTGTCATTCATGGTCGATCTAATATATGTAAATATATTAGTCACCCATACACTCATTCATATATGAAATGAATAAACGCGTTTCTCATAATCTAATCTCTAGTCTAACACTTTGGCCTAGGGTATAATTCTTTCAATTTGTCCATATTAAATCATTTCAAAATTTTATTCACATAATTAGATTGATGAACAAATATGACATTTTTAAATGCTCAATTTATAGTCCAAGACAAAACTTTAATTTTCCAAGATCTTTCATTTCAAATTCTCTTTTTAAATATGTACCAGTATTTTCAAGAACTTCAGGAGTTCGAATAATATTTAAATCATCAACATGTAATAATAAGAAATCCAGAATTTGATCTCTTAATAAAAACACATGGACTAATAGGATTATTTTCGTATCCTTCTTTTATAAGATATTCATTTAGATAGTTATACCACATCCTTCCGGATTGTTTCAATCCATACAAGCAGTTTGTCAGGAATTTGTCCTTCCCTTCGCTATTAAGAACGGGTAAGCTCGCGCCGTGCACATTGGACTTTGTGCTTGCTTCGACGCTGCTCAATTCCGCACTCACTCAGACATTGTCCTTCTTTTGCTTAATTATAGTATTGATTTCGGGATTTGTATATTTTGTGGTAATTGTGTCGAGTATTGTCCAACAGACTGTTTATCAATGACATTTTGTAGAATACATTCCACGAGGCCTTATGTTACATGCTTCAGATACTTTAGTCCTTCAGGGACTTTCATATAAGTTCTTCATGCATTACAAGTATAACTCATCTATTTATAGGAGAAATACTTTATGAACAATTAACTAAGTAATTAAAATGCAAATAGTGGGGAGAACTTTGAAGCAGTTAAAGACACTATAAGATCATTGGAGGATTTCAAGAGACTAATATTATGGACATTTATATCACACAATATTTCATAATCCTCCCCTTGAATGTCCACTTTATTTTATACACATCAGAAATTCGTCTTGTTAAAAATTGCCTAGAAAACTCAGCGGGACAAAGCCTTAGCCAAGGAAAAAAAGAGTGCATGCGTATTTTTACTCCCCATCATTATTCCATATTTTAAAATATGCCTCATTAAAACTTTCATAGTTAAAAACCCTACGGGTAAAAATCCTAATGAAGGGAAAAAAAGTACAATATTTTCCCTTTCAATAAGCTATTATGCTTTTGGAACTCTTCGGGAGTTCACATAATATTTAAATCATCACTAAATAGCAACAACTAAATATTGTTACTTATAAAAATATATATGTAAATTTGATCAATTACATAACATTATTTCAGCAAATATTTGTTATAGCAATTTACCACATAACCACATATATTGTATTTATTCATACAAAGATCTTTGTAATTTATTATAATATATCCCTCGAGAGTTGCTTCAGGCATTTAAATCCTTCAGGGATTTTCATTGCAATCAAATGAGCTATATAAATAATTTGCTATTAAGTTATTGAGTTCTTCAGGGACCATAAAACTGGAAATGTAATTGCATCTCATAATTTTATCTTTCTCTTTAAGTGTTTTTATGAACACCCTCTTATAGGTTACCGTTGTACAACACTTATCTTTGGACTACAGGTCCATAAATTTTCATTTCACTAGTGAATAAAAACATGTCCTAATCACATCTTTCTATTATGGCCAATATTAATTTTGTCGACATTATGCAATTAAGTGTATAGATCTTTATTTAATTAATTCTATTAATTGCAATCGCATATTCAAACTTTCTATTAATCATGATTTTTATTTCGGTTCCATCATTTCTATAGTAGAGACATAATTTAGAGATCTCAAAATTTTCAACATTCTCAATGTTGTATACACTTTAGATGTCAACTTTATTATCATGCTATTTCTTCTTCCCTGGATTTTTATACATGGAACTGATTGGTCGATCATACTTCAGGCTTATATCAATATACTTATAATTATCCAAGGGTATTTCAATATCATTATGTATACATTTAATGCTGGAATATATGATTTGATAATTATTATTAGCATCAATAATATATTTGCAATATGTTGCAAATTGATGAACTTCTAGTTCACATTAACTTGTTTGAGGATCTAATTCACAAATTAATAATGTATTTCATTGGCATTTACTTTTATCCAGCTTTTGTTATCTCCCCTAATGCCGACATTATTAATTAGGACCATGATGTTCTTCAGGACTTGCATGGTCTATAATATTATGAACATATTTATGAAAATTTTATTGTTTCACCACTCTAACCTTGTTATTGATTCATTTTTTTTTCTTATGAGATGTTTATCTTTAGACCCTAATGATCTATCAACGCTTCAGGCGTGCATTTTATTCATTTTCTGCATACATAATCATTGATGACCTTTCTAGGATATCAATACGAGCTAAAACATTTCCAACATGACTTAATCACTTTTGTGAATCAACAAAATGCATTTAGCAATTGGTCTCATATATGTCATAAATGAATAATAATCTTTTGAACTTTTAGTTCATTAAAAAAAATTGAATTGTGAATACACTTCGAGTCAAAGCTTCAAGCCCATAAGCAAGAATTATTTCATAACTTATCTTGATGTGTTTTAATTGTGCTACTGGCACATATATCTTACATCTAAAAATATTAAGATATACAATCAAAATGTATATCGGGGAGTACTTTTCATATAGTTGATATCAATTTGATTAATGCTACAACAAATATTATTTTATGTATTAAGCTGTCATGCTAAACCATACAAAACGCTATTCATTTTTGTGAACTACCCATTTAATTTATAACACAACATTGTTATAAACTCTCGGTTCGTTACTATAGCATAAACATTGATATTCGAATTAATGTAGTTTTGCTTCATTATTGAAACATGGATATTTACATTTAAATTGATGAACTTCTGTTCATTATTGTAGCATATAGGTATTATCATTTATATTAATGAACTTTTGGTTGAATATTGTAAAAATATTTTCATTTGAACTAAGAAATTTCTGGATCATTTTATGTTGATCTTTAATTGTACTAGTACTTGTATAGTACAAGTTATTGGGCAAAAAAGACAAACTTTAATTTAATTTTACATGATATTATATTTTCGCATGGTGGATCTTCAGGATCATAAATATCATCCATTATGATAAAATAAAGAAGTTGAAAGCATGATGGATCTACAGGTCCTCAAATCAAAATGAATGCACTCTAAAAATGATTAGGCCCAATCTATAATGTGGAATCATAAATATTCTTAAATCAGTAAACTTCTGGTTTACTAATAACTTTATTTCAATTAGGAAAAATTAAACAAAATAAACAAAATAAAATAAAACAAACTAAGAGAGAAAATAAAGATATAAATAAGTAGAAATTTCAGATTTTTCTAATACTATTTTTTGAAATATTCCTCAAAATTCAGAAATATACTTCTCATTTGTAGTCTAGAAATGATATCTACTTTAACAAATATTTTGTTAACTTAATAAATTCCTTCGAGATTTAGGAGAAAATAATGAATAATTTATAAATTAGTGTTGTTCCCTTTTCTAGGCTTACATTAGTTTTTCTGGAGCCTTCAGTTCATTCACATAAATTGTGTTCATTCTTGTTTTGTTCATAATGAGATGAGAGGAATTTCATGTTCAAGTCCATTTATAATTTTACAACTTCAGGTTGAGTAATAGATTTCAAATTTGTTTATAACTTATCAACTTCAAGTTAATTAATAATTTCTTACAACTTCAGGTTGATTATTAATTTCTTACAACTTCTTCTTGATTAAAAGTTTCAACTTCAAGTTGTCAATAAAAATAAACTTCAAACTTCATGTGTATCAATAAACTGAATTGCAACTACAAGTGAATAAATAAATAAAAATAAATGTGCGAAAAGTAAATATGTATAAAAATAAATGTACAGATTAGTAAATGTGGATAAAATAAATGTGCATAAAATAAAGAAAAATACTTGCAACTTCTGGTGCACAGAAAAATAATTTAAACGAGTAACTTCTGGTACGTAAATAAAAATAAACATGTAACTTTTGGTTGCAAAAATAAAAATAATTAAACAAGCAACTTCTGGTGCGTAAATAAAATAAACATGTAACTTCTGGTTACAAAAATAAAAATAATTAAACAAGCAACTTTTGGTGCGTAAATAAAAAATAAACATGCAACTTCTGGAAACATAAAAATAATTAAACAAGCAACATCTGGTGTATAAAAGTGAATATGCAATTTATGATGCATAAAAATAAACATGTATTAATAATAACATGTTATACGAAATTCAAATAAAAAATAAAATTCGAATAAAGGAAGAAAAGAATCTGAATAATAAAAAAATATTGGTGTATAAGAAATAATGATAATTCTTACCTCTCTCACGTTAGGTTAAAGACTCGTGCTGATAACGTGTTGTAAATAAATAATAATAATAATAAATAAAGGAAAAAGAGAATTGAAGACAAAATGTTTATTCTATTGTGGTTTTAAGAATACAATAGTCATTGTCCATTTATATAGTAGAGGATAAATGATGGTCAAGAAATCTCTTGTCTGATTCAGAATTATAATAAAAGAAATAATACAACTTAGAATACAATAAAAAATATACTAATAAATATCCTGCGACATCTCATTCTATTACTATAAATATTTCCTAATTTATTATTGTGTAGGAGTCAAGTATTGGACATCCATATTAATCATATTCGTAAAAAAAATGTATAAAGTGCTCAAATTAAACTTGTTAAGCTCAAGAAAGACTAAAGAAGGAAATACAAAAATGTAACAACTTCTCTTAAAATATTACAAAACTTTAGGGTTTTGTTCAAAGTTTCTCCAATTATAAAATGCTACACCAAGAATTGCAAACGTGAGAATCCCAGAACTAGAGAGGATATGAGCTGTTTTTGGAGGAACATTTATTTTCCCACAACACGTGAAAATAATCCACGTCAGTACCACAAGAAAATAAAAAGAAAAACAAGAAATGTCAGATGAGGGGCGATTCAAAACCTCTCATATGTGTACGCACGTGATAATACCACCGCCGAGCAATTTTGAGTATTAAATTGGACTAAACGCCGCACGAGGAAGTGATGGGTACTCCGTGTCAAACACGGACCGTGTGAAGTCTCCAACTACACGACGCATTCTTACTTCTTACATATCCGGATTATGGTGGCAGGGAAATGTTATATATCCGGATTTAGTTATCAAATTGAGAAACTATTTGTGGGCACATATTATTTTGACAGCGACCAGGTATGTTGCGGATAGAAAATTTCACATACTTTGTTTTCGGAATTTTATACATTAAATTCTTATAATATATTTTACAATAAATCTACACAATGGAATAGCACCGGAGGCCCGACCCAGGTTTTCGGGGTCCTAAGGCATATTTCCAAAAAAGCCCCTAAAAAATCTCAAATTTTTTGAATCTCTCGTCCAATTCCTCACCTTCTTCCACTTCATATATATTTTCATTTGTTTCAATTTCTGAATTTTCATCATTCTCAACTCTTAAATTTTCACAATTCTCTTGATCATTCTCTAAATTTGTACCAACCGGTCCTCTCGAATCTGAAGCATGATACACTAAATAATATTCACATATAAAATTATTAAAATAATTAAAACTTCATAAAAACAATAAAAGATATCAATTTAGAAAGGATGATAACAATTACACAAGTCTAATAATTCTAAAAACTAATAATTTGGAAACCCTAATCATAGATTTCGAACAAAATCAACCAAATAATACTAATACTAAAAGACCTAACCATAATTTCCAACAAAATCAATCCGAAAAGGCTAATTTTAGAAATCAACATAATAATCAATCAAACATGAACACAAATAATAATTAATCTCTAACAACCTAAATTTTTTAGTTCAAGAAATGAGAATTTAGTAGTATTAAATAGGAGAATAGCAGTACCAATTTCATAAGTTTCGCGTTGCGATGATTTCTGACAAGGGATAGAACAAATGATATTTACCATCTTAATTAGTCTTATATTTGCAATTTGGGCAGATAACTAGTTATGTCAGTCATGTGGTGAAGATGAGCTTCATATTTTGATCAATTAAGCAGAAGGGCTTTCAAATTGTTCACAACATAGCTATCATAGCTATGTTAATTTCAAATTTTAACTTTGGATGAAACCATAGCTACCATAGCTTTCGTTATCCCTCTTCCGTATATCTTAAATATGATTTGATGAGTGAAATTGTTCCCTAAAGAACTTACAACAAATTTGATTTGAAGAAAGATATAAGTCAAAAGATGGAGACTTGAAGTCAAGACTGGAGGAGGCCGGCAATCTGTCTCCACCACCGACTGGAGGCTGGAGATCCGATCTACCTTCATGGGTTAGGGTTTAGACGTGGTTCCCTTCATGTGGAGAACTTGGATCACATTTTGCTCGCTTGATCAGCAAATAGAAGGCAGAAGCAAGCTGCAAAACAGATCGTGTCCCTAGCGGTTAGGGTACGGACTCGACCCGAATTCATTGGAGTTGTGGGCTGCGGAATATGGGCTGGCTGAGTTTTACTTATAATTTATACATGATATATATAAAGTAATATATACAAATTTTGGGCCCCTCCAAATTTCGGGCCCCAAGCCCAGTCCTCTTGGGCCTATAGCTCTGGCCGGGCCTGGACAAAGGTCTCCCATAAAGTGAAAATCTTCATCTACTTATGATAATCTGACCCCCAACTTCATCGCGATACTCCATGTGCAATACCATCCTCTTAAACACCTTCCAGTTCTCAATTTTCACGATTAACAAACTCGGTCTCATTTTTGCGAAATTAACCAAAAAATGATGAAACTCATGAATCAAATACTCGTTCTGACCAGTTTTCAGATCCAATTGAATCCTCGAAATCATTCTTTAATCTTTCTCAGAGCTCTCTGAACAAAGAAGTTGTATTCTTATTCGAGGAAATTTGGAAGAACACCAACACACAATCGATCCAGTCATAGTCTACTCAAAACTTGACCGTTGGTTGAATTTCTCTCAGAGAATATCATCAAACACCTTTTTCAATTGCAAATTTCTCACTTGGTTGTGGACCATTTGACGAGTTCTTCATATGGATAAAAGGGCAAGAGAAAAGGAAGAGAACATAACTAATTTTGGCTCGAATGGTGAACTATGGAAGGCAAGGCAGATCAGCCATGATTTAGCTCTTGTTTTTAGCATCTGTTTGGGCTAATTCCGACGATCGCCGGAGTTTTCAAGACCGGAGAATGTCACAGGCTGGTTCCTCTTGTGATGCTGAATCCAAGGATAGCAATTTTGGATTATTTCGAGCTTGTTTGAAAAATGGAGGTTTGGAGAAGAAAGAGTTGACCTGGTCAGTCCGTTGACTTTGACCAGGTTTGACCAAATTTTCAATTGGCGATTCTGAGAGTTCCAGAAGATTTCTGATCACGAGACTTGTACCGTTGGATTCGTCTCGTCGAGCTCTTCGTTTTGGTATACCGTTTGACCCATTTTAGAAGATTTGACTTTTGGTCAATTCGGCGATTTTTGGCGTTTGACTCGGTTGACTTGATAGGAAAAGGTTGTTGACTTGTCGTAAAAGTATGGGGAAATTTTTTTAGAGTGTTTGAGGGTTTTGTTTGGCCATCTTTGGCCCATTATTTGCGTTTTGATCCAATTTCTCTTTTATGGCCTTTTAGCCTGTAAAATAACACAAAAATGTATTAAGAGGTTTCAAATCATGTTTTATGAATTATGAGTAATTACGATACATTTTATGCGAATTATGATTGAAATTGAGATGATAAAAATCATAAAAATGTGAATAAAAATACACATTACAGCAAGTATATTTGTCTCCACAAATATCCTATAAATGACCAGGGACGATTTCGAACAGAATTCATAATACTTTACAGTTTCACTATTAAAGTCACGCACTTTGATGACGTAAAGCCGAATTGCATATTCATGGTCTATTTTAATTATATTAAAATAAACTATACGCACATATTATATGAAATATCTTAGAATAAATATAATGTTTGTTATTATAATCCATCAGCTAGGTCACAAACACTTTGGCCTAGGGCGTAACACCATTAGAAAGTGGTGGATCCTCTTGAAAGATGTTATCTTGCTGATGTGGGGTATCCCGATATCGGTCATTTTCTTTGCCTTTATCGTAATTGACGAATCTTGACCAAAAATTTAAGGGGGACTATAGTAGAAAATACACCAAAAATCTAGAGATAGAGGGAGGTATATATATATATAGCTTCCAATTTTATAGAAAATACAGTAATATAATACAAATATTATTTATGTATAATGAATTAATTTCAACATATCCTTAACTATAAAATTCAAAAAATTTGTATTATAACATAAAATATCTCATGTAAATATAATGGCGGGTAACCGCCTAAAATGTGTTGAGTGGACACATATGTTTTCTTGTTAGCATATTTTCCGCCTAGGCCTACTTTATATTGTTTTGTATGCCCGTTCCAATTTTGTTTGGCTTGTCCCTTCTTTTCGTCTGTTTTTTCTCTATCCGGCATCAAAATGATCGCCACTTCTTCAGAGAAAAATCAAGACTTCTCTCACTATCGTCCCCACTCCATTCCTCGCGTAGCCAGGCTCGTATTGTTGTTGTTGCTCGCATAGTTGTCCCTTGCTATAGAAGATAAAAAAAAAATTATTATTTTCCTTTTTCTTACATGTTATGCCTTGGGTAAAGGCCCATGAGACCTGGATCTATGATCTGATGTCCATTATTGCGTATATCCTAATATCAATGTTGAAGTCAATAAAAAATAATAGCATGTTAAATATGACATTATAATATAGCTAGGGATGTCAATGGATCGGGTTCAAGTCGGATTCAAGCAATATCCATATGAGAATCCAATTAAAATTATGAAGATCCAAATGCGGATCCAAAATTATTATAAAAGCTAAGATCCATATGCGAATCCAAATCCATTAATTTAGCGGGTTTCGGATTGAATTTTGAATCTTAATATCAAGTTTTTTTAAAAATAATTACATGAAAAATAATCATTTATAACATAAATAATATAGTCAACACAAAATTTATTTAATACACCATAAAATCATATATAAATTATAATACAATATAAATCATATTATTTGTCATATCTTTCTTTATTCTCCATAATTGATGAAAACTTGGTAGAAAAATATATTTCATGCTCGTTGTTAAAAAATATTGATTAGAAATTCTTTTTAAACTAGCATGTGTTTACTATTTATCATGATGATTTGTTACCAACTATTCATATTTTCTTTATTTTTATTAACATATGTATATTTACATTTTGTAAATTTGATTTACAAAGAAAGCAACAATAAATAATCTAAAAAGATATTTACCATATATATAAACATAATTATATATTTATTTTATCAGATTCATATTGGGTTTCGGATTCGGATCTTCTTAGATCCAAATCCAAATCCAATAAACGTATCGATCTTTTTCAAAAATCCATATGCAAATCCATTTTGTTATCGGATATATTTTTACGATCCATATGCGCATCCATTCATACGGATTCGGATCGGGTTATCGGATTTTGGAGATCCATTGACACCCCTAAATATAGCATACATAAAAACTGGTCAGGCTAGATATGGTGCTGACACGTGTTCATACTGCAAAACAGTATTTTATTTCTTTCTGTCGTAATAAATCATGTATTAGGTTTAGTAAAGTGGTAATTGCTCTGCCCGCCGCTCAAGAAGTCTCGAGTTCGAAGCCCGCACCCTGCAATATATTTTTCTGAATTTCCTCCCCCTCCAGAATTGAGTATTTATATTATTTGTGATTATTTCTATCACAGAAGTATCATTAGCGTGCTGGCATGTTGTCCCGCGCACTATTCATGTGTCCCAGCTTCGAATCCCGCACCTTGCAAATTTTAATTTTAACCATTTTTTTTAGAATTTGATCATCTGTGGCAAATGTTTTATAGTATATTATGAAGTGAGTCAAAACTTAAGTCTCTTGTAAATTTATTTTTTCAAAAACCAAATTCTGACACCAGTAAACATATTTAAGAGGAATTGGCACCACAACACAAATTGCACACTCTATTGATCACATAATGAAACCACAACACATCTGTTCTCCTCCTGTATCCATGCTAAAGGAGTATGGATTTGCATTAGGGCGAAATGGGGTTTCAATATCTTTCACAGGACCTAAACCATTTCTGGTTCACAAATAGAAACTAATCCTCTAAAGCTGATAGAAATCAATGGGACGCGATCTGTATACATTTGGAGCTTATGGAAAGAACGCAAAAGAAGGATCTTTTTCAACAACAGGAGAAATCACAAAGTCATTATAAAAGAGTCAACTCATAGGCTACTTACAAGCAATAAATATCAAGCTCAATTCGTTTAGGAAGAAGTAGTTAGATGGGCCTCCTATAGAGATTCTAGTGTGTTTCCAAAACGATTCGGACAATTGTGTTTCTAAGAATATATAATTATCAACCTGATGAAATTCAAGTGCTAATCTAGCATTATTAAGGTCAACATAGACATAAGCAACTGTGTGATAACCTTTTCAAATTTGACTGACTGTGGCTTCCGAGCCTCTCTCTAAGACAGTGCCCAGATCGTTACGCCTTTCATGCAGGTCGGAACATACCCGATAATGAAACTTTGATCCGCCTTTTTCAACCGTGTACCGGCCTCGTGCACACCGACCTCATACATCAAGAAGCATCCATTGGAATCCCTGTTTACAAGCTAAAGGAACCCTATTTTCCTAACCCTATTCTTTTAAATAGTTGTAGAATTTTGTCATGTCAAATAATAGGAAGCGATAATTCTACCAGAACCCACGGCCCCGCCAGTCGTGGATTAGCAAAACAGAAAGAGATTCTAGTCCTTTCCTGACTACAGATTTTGGACTATCCAAGCACATACTTCGGAAAATGGTCCATGTGCCCATTGGTACAACCTTTCAGGAAGAGTCCAAAGCTTGGAAGGACCAGAGCCGTACATTTGAGATCGGAGGTCTTAAGACCTCACCATTCTGGAAGTTTGTGTAATGGTTTGCATCTTCGTTGGGAAAGATCTTATATGTAATTTGCTAGGAAGATCGGTCGACTTTCCTACTTTCATCTTATCCCAACTCAAAGTAGTTCATGGGGACGATGCCGTTTATGATCAATCTCAGACTAAAACTTCTGGAATCAGCTCACCCCGAGGACTGCTCAGAGGCAAGACAAAACGGGACAATACATTCCAGTTAGCTAGTGCAAATTCTCTCAACGGATTGCTTACGTTGAAGAAAACGGAGATACGACGATGATAAATGACCTGGATGTTCGCATATAAGCTGAATATTCTCTATGGTGTCAGACATCGGTTTCTAATGAAGATTTTTTCTTCCTTGCCAAGCCCATTCGCACCACCTATTTCTGCTTTTGTAACCTTCTCGATGGAGTCAGCTGAGTGAGAAACTACTAGAGTACCAGAGGAAATACTAGTTCGTTTCTTTCAGGATTCATTTCTGGCCTTCAGCTTTCAGCCACCCCAACCTAATTTATGATAACCCCACCAACTTCCTAGCGAGATGCCTATGGTTAAAAATAACCAACATACAAAGATCCAAATACTAATTGCTTCCTTGTCCTGGTCAGAGATCACGGTATTACTATGCTCACTCTAAGGAATCCGTTAGCGAGAAACTACTATAGTATCAGAGGAAATACTAGTTCCTTTCTTTCAGGATTCCTTGCTAGCCTTCAGCTTTTAGCCACCCCAACCTAATTCATGATAGGCCCACAAATTTTCTAGAGAGATGCCTATGGTTAAAAATAACCAACATGTCAAGATCCAAATTTGAATTGCTTCCTTCCATATTTTTGCCATGTTTGGGTTGGATATGACATGATTTATTAGCATGTTGTAAGCCGCTTTGGCTGTGTAGGGGCTGGAGCCCCATCTCCAGGTTGTTTGATTTGTAGTTGGAGTTAGTAATGGTGCATGCGCTATATATTGGGAGTAGATGCTTTCGATCTTGAAGGAAGGAGGAAAGGTTGTTTGTGTTTAGGTTATTGTCAAGTTGCGATGCATGTTGGGTTGTGTGTATTTCTTGATTGGTATCTGCTCAGAGGGTGTTAGTGATGTGTCAACGAACCATAACCAATTGATGAGGAGTGCGATCAATTCACAAAGAGAGACGTTTGACAAATTTATTTCGAGAGGACCGGTTGGTACAAACTTAGAGAATGATCAAGAGAATGGTGAAAATTTAGGAGTTGAGAATGATGAAAATTAAGAAATTGAAGCAAATGAAAATATATATGAATTGGATGAGGGATTCAAAAGATTTGACATTTTCTAGGGGCTTTTTTGGGAATAGGCCTTAGGACCCCGAAAACCTGGGGCCGGGCCTGCCTTTGTCTTCCATATTTTTGCCAAAAAGTTCAGTGAGAGCATAATTATATTAGTATGTCAAATCATCATCCGGTTACAAATTCAGTTGTGGTATTCGATAGTGTAGATTTATTGTATATATTATACTAGTGAGTAGAAAATCTGGGAGGAGTGAGATATAGTCCTCCTCTATCTCTATAAAGTTTCATTTCTAATTTTGAGAAGTTTTATGTTATTAGTCTGAGCATTTTAAAAAATAATTCTAGAGAAAATGCAATCGGCGAAATTAATTCCGAAATGCTAAAAAAAGAAATATTTTATTTCTTATTTCCATTATTACTTTCTTATTTAGTAGTTTAGGATGAATTAAGGATCCAATTGTACGATTCGGCTGGGTTGCATTTTATAATAATTAAATTGTGGGTTTATTAAATTATAAATTTTAACTTAGTTGAAATAATATAATTAGGGTATGTTTGGAATGACGGTAATATTATATTCATGGAATAGCATTCCCGAAAATATGGTTGATGGGAATGTAATTTCTCCACCATAAAAATATTTTTGCTTGGATGAAAATTTTAAATTCTTGAGAAAGAGAATTTTTTTTTGGAGTGCCAAACAAAAACTTGTTCGTTTGTTCCACACCGGATATATTAAATTAAGAATAAGTTAAACAGGGTGGCGTATTGCAAAGCGTTCAAGTGTTATCCCCTAGGAGTTAGATACATAAACAAAAACTTCTAAAAGCCATCTATTAGAATGGAAAATCTCTCGAGTTATAGCTTACACGTCCAGAAGTCTGCCAAGTCAAGCTTGCCCTACTAGAAAGGACTCCTTAGAGCGAGCATAGTAACACCGTGGTCTAAATAATTCTTCTTAGAGTATGGAGGACATACAAATAAGCAAAGTATTTATTGATGAAAATGTTTGTTAATCCGTTCAAGAAACCAAACCCACAAATGGTGATCATGTTAGGTCAACTAGCATGTGATACCTCGTAGATCGACGAGTATGAGATACTTGGTTAATCTGGCCTAGTGCAAGTGGGAGATTGATGGTGTTATGCCCTAGGCCAAAGTGTTTGTGACTTATGTTGATGGACTAAATTAACAAAAATTATATTTATTCTAAGATATTTCATATAATATGTGCGTATGGGTTATTTTAATATAATTAAAATAGACCATGAATATGCAATTCAGCTTTATGTCATCAAAGTGGTTGACTTTGATAGTAAAACTGTAAAGTATTATGAATGCTATTCTAAATCATCCCTGGTCATTTATAGGATATTTGTGGAGACAAATATACTTGCGAAGACAAATAAATATATATTTGTAGACAAGGTATAAATGTAAACCAATATGTTAGTTGACTGATGATCATGTTTTACTGATCATGGATAAATAGTTATCAAGTCATTAACATAGGTAAATATTAGAGATCATATACTGGACTGATCCGCCATAAGAATGCTACATGTTTTACGTCATTAGCGATTCTTGTAACATAAATTATTTATAGTCCTTTGACCTGAGATTGTCTCGGTTCCCAACATGAGTAATTTTATACTTTAATATAATCTAACACTGCCTTTAACCGGGTGGTCATAACAATTATGATTAGTTATATAATGAATCATGTAAAGGGATGAGTGCAATCAAGATGAGATTTGTTCCTCTCATTAACTGAGATAGATATCTTTAGGCTGCTTGATGAATCGAACTGAAGAAATGCATGGTCATGCTCAAATGAATTAATAAGAGTTATTAATATCATTTGTTTTGTTCAGTTTAATTCGGGATCAAGAAATATTAATTCGATTAATATAAGGATAACGTATTACATACCTTATGATCGATATAGATATCGCGTGACAAAGGGATTAAATACGTGATTGTTGATTAGGTAAATCGGATTACCGATATTCACTTAAGCTGGGTAGTCATGATGGCTTGCTAGAGTCCGCTCATGATTTATAGACTGTCAAGTCTATTGCATTGCGGATATAAATAAATATATATTTATATAGAAGCTATAAATGTACACCAGTATATTAGTTGACTGATGATCATGTTTTACTGATCATGGATAAATAGTTATCAAGTCATTAACATAGGTATATGTTAGAGACCATTTACTGGACTGACCCGCCATAAGAATGCTACATGTTTTACGTCATTAGCGATTCTTGTAACATAAAGTATTTATGGTCCTTTGACCTGAGATTGTCTCGGTTCCCAACATGAGTTTTATACTTTAATATAATCTAACACTGTCTTTAACCGGGTAGTCATAACGGTTATGATTAGGTATATAATGAATCATGTAGAGGGATGAGTGCAATCAAGACGGGATTTGTTCCTCTCATAAATGAGAGAGATATCTTTAGGCCTCTTGATGAATTGAACTGAAGAAATGTATGGCCATACTCAAATTAATCAATAAGAGTTATTAATGTTATTTGTTCTTGTTCAGTTTAATTTGATATCAGGAAATATTAATCAATTTATATAAGGATGATGTATTACATGCCTTATGATCGATATAGATATCGAGTGAGAAAGGGACTAAATACGTGATTGTTGATTAGGTAAATCAGATCACCGATATTCACTTAAATTGAGTAGTCATGATGGCTTGCTAGAGTCCGCTCATGATTTATAGACTGTCAAGTCTATTGACAACATTAAGTGAACCTACATGGTCACACACAAAGAACAAACTGAAACGGGCGCAGAAAATCCTAGCGACTTATATGATGAGTTGCATAAGAATGACACAAAAGATATTGTCATCTTATATGATAAGATGTGATATATATATATGTATATAAAGACTATGAGCACAAAAGATCATGTAATCTAGAAGAGTCTAGATGATGACATGTGGATAATGATGAGTGATGTCATACACATCTTTTAGTGTGAAGAGACATGACTCTTCACCTCTATATAAGGACATAGAGGGCTCAAAATTCAGTACACCACATTATTCTCTCTCTCATTATTTCTCATTCTCTTTTGTGAGACAAAAGAGAGAAAATATATTTTCTAATTTGTATGACAAAATTATGAAAGGGTGCTTTCTTTTTGTATGACAAAAACGAAAGAGTGTGATTATATGAGAGAAATTATACATCTTTTGTGAGACAAAATAAGAAGATTATGCAAGAGTAGAACAAGCTATTAGCATATATATTGTTCTTCTTCCCGTTTTAAGAAGTTTGTTCGTGTGGATACCAGTAGAGGCGTTCGTACTTTCGGCGCATGTGATCTATTCGGCCTAAGAAGATGAGAACGACTTGTTGAGAGTTTCGGTGAAGACTGATTGTGTGTGCGGTAGATGGCTTCCGCACGATCCGACCTGGACAGACTAGACGGACCGAAAATCGGTTAGGACGGTAACCGGTTTAGAGGCACTTGGTCAACACGCATGGTTTGAGCGTCACGGATTAAGTGTAATCCGAAAGGTATCTTTAAGATTTATTTCTTTGATTTAACCGATACGCATAGATCCTCGGATTGGTTTTGGATGAAATTTTTTGTTTTTCCGCTGCGTTATGCACGTCCGAAACCCAACAGGATCTTGGAGAGCTTAGTCATTTCCTGGGATTGGAAGTGGAAGGTTTGAAAGACGGGTATTTTGTTTGTCTTTCAAACGGGCTATACTGGGAAGCTCATTGAGAAATTTGGCGTAAAAGAAGGTAAGCATTGTTCGACATCGCTAGACGCAAATTTCAAATTGAGACGTGATGATGGAAAGATACTTCCGGATCCTCGGAAGTTTCGTGCTCTTGTTGGAAGCCTGATTTATCTCACGATTACTAGACCAGATATTGCCTTCGCGGTCGGCCTGGTGAGTCGGTTTATGCAAGCTCCGACAAATTCGCATCTGGATGCAGCGAAGAGAATTCTCAAGTATGTGAGTTCGACTCTTGATCTCGGGTTATTTTATAAGAAGGGTTCCGAGTTCGTTTTGCATGGATATACCGATGCTGACATGGGCGGTGATTTGGATGATCGGAGATCGACATCCGGTTATGTTTTTTCTTGTGGTTCTGCAAGTGTTTCTTGGTGTAGTAAGAAGCAAGATTCGATCTCTCTTTCTAGTATCGAGGCGAAGTACAAGGCGTCATCACTTGCGGCACAAGAGTGTGTTTGGTTGCGGAGGTTGGTCGAGGATGTTTACAACGCGGTTACGGGTCCTACGGTTATTCGAGACGACAATCAGAGTGCGTTGAAGTTGGCGACCAATCTTGTTTGTCACGCAAGAACCAAGCACATCGAGATCGAGCATCACTCTTCATTCGTGAAAAGGTTCTTGGTGGAATTATTTGAGTTGAGGAGGTGAGAAGCGTTGACAACGTGGCTGGTATCTTCACCAAGTCTCTCTCCAAGGGATCATTCGAGCTATTGCGAGTCAAGTGTGGGCAAATGCACTTTAAGGGGGAGTGTTAAAATATAAAGATGCACTTGTATGTTATGAAAGCAGTCAACAAATTAGGAAAGATGTTTTTTGAAAATAAGAGTTCTTGACAAGGAAGTTTGGGATTACCATGAATTAGATTTCTTGACAAGGAGGTTTAGTATTTCCGTGTATACGTGTTAATTGGGGCAGTAATTCTTTGGGTTATTTCCTTATATTAGATATGACTATCCTATAAATAAAGGGGAGAGTTTTATCCATTCCAACAACAATAATATTTTGTATCTCTATCTTTCTCTTGTAATAAGAAATTTATCTTATTTTTCAAGTTCCATTGTTCAATTCTTTCTTCTTCTATTATTGTTCTTTCTTGGGCTAGTGTGAGCGTATTGCTGCACTATTATTTCCACTGCTGATAATCACAAGGTCGTTGTTGGTTTAGTGCTGCTGTGTTACTGTGCAATCACTATTGTTCTGTTTCTCTGTTAGCGACGCGGTTATCTGATTCAGTCCTCGTGTGACTGTCTGGTTTCTTTACAAAACCTTCAAAGAATATGTCAATGATCATAATCTCTAAACTAAAGGTTCACCACGTAGACTAATTCATGTAATAATTTTGAATACAATATAAAAGAACTAGACACTCAAACAACAAGGGCTTACTCTAAGCCGTAATCATTTACATGAATGAAGGTTAATAGAAACTAGGAGGGTTCATGATCCCTTCAAGATTTTGACATAGTAATATATATTAGCACTGTTTTAGTGGGAAAAAAAAAATTAAATACATATATTTCTATGTATTTGGCTCCCCAAATTTTTTGTCAAGTGTTACTCAATAGGAAGTTTTTTTTTGGTCCCCCCCCCCCCCCCCCCCCAACAAAAAAAAACCAAATAATACAGTCAAGTTTTGTCCCCGATCATATATTAATGATTTTGGGGCTGTAATTCGATCCCAAATTATGATAGATTATTTGCAAGCCTGACTCAAGTTTTCTGGAATCCAATGCCTATTTTACAAAGAGGAATTGTGTAATCACGAAAGTTAAATCACTCATTTATTACTATGGCCAATGGCCAAAGCTATGATTTATTTATAAATATGTTTTTCAAAATATATTTTATATGATATTTTTTATTTATATATATTTTTAATCTATTCAAATATATCATTTTTTGGTTTTATGTACTGTTTTTATATATATTGTTTTGTGTATTTTATATAATGTACTTATGTTATATTATGTTATATATATTGTTTTAGTGCGTTCCAAAAGTATATTTTATATACTGTTTTCTTTGATTCATATACTTTTATTTTTTTTTTTGTCTATATCCTGTTTTCTAAAGAAAGAAAAAAATCTGATTTATTCCAAAACAAAGTCGTAGTGAATTGAGAGTGCACTGATTTATGATGTTCCTTTGCGAAGAGACACCTGCAAAATGTTTTTTTTTGTCTATATCCTGTTTTCTAAAGAAAGAAAAAAAATCTGATTTATTCCAAAACAAAGTCGTAGTGCATTGAGAGTGCACTGATTTATGATGTTCCTTTGCGAAGAGACACCTGCAAAATGATATTTGGGCTTGTCTTCTTCAAAGCTTCTAGAAGGTGGCTCCCTCATTGCCTCGTTGGTTTCACATGCCCGTGGCGTCTCTACGTTGAATCTGATCCCTCAAGCGACAAACTAACAAGAAAAATGTTTACTGATTGCAACTTGATTGTTCCTTCTAGAAGAAACAGCTAACATGAGAAGAAATTTATTGAGATGAGCATATTTTTCAACGTATACTTGTCTTTAATAAAATTTGAAAATTATGAAAGAAAAAAATTAATCGAGCAGTTGGAATTTATTCGTGTAATCCTTAATCCATTAATATATATAATTCTAAAACACCTTAGCTACAGTACTTTTGCCCAAGTGAGCCACATTAGTCTCTTTTTCTTGGCCTTTTGATGATGAATGTTTGGTCAAGATCTAAGTGAGATGGTATAAAAAAATAAATCTATAGACCAATGTCGACTTCCAATTCCCAGAAAAACTTTGCAAACGTCGCGCAACGCGCAAATATTCTCTAGTTATAATACAATGCTTTATCAACAATGTGGGCGATATGCAAATTACTTTTTTGCAAAAAAGGCACAAGAATGTTTTTTCACTATTTAGCCAACAATATTTGGAGTACTTAATATTGAAGATTTAAACCTCTCATAGTAGCTTATTAAAAGGGGAAAAAACCAAGCATGGCTGCTGGTACAATGCCACTGTCAAATATTTATATCAAGTTGTAGTACTAAATTTTCTAACGTGGTCCAAATATTTATATCAAGATTTTCTTCTGCTATGAGATCTTGATATATCAATTGCTCGCTTGTTCGCGTTGATACAGTGCAGCTTGGCACACGATCTAACCAAAGTTTCACTTATGAGATATCTTTTTAGATAAAATATATACACTACGTCAAAAATCGCTCGGTTACGCGGTCTTATTTGCTTGTACACACAGTTTAAACCATGGTAAAACGTGTCTTCACACGGTTTTGAAACCGTGGTAGAACTGTGACATCTCCATCCGTGGTAAGCATTTATACTCACGGTTTCGAAACTGCGTGTGGTTTTATTTTCATGGTTTAAACCGTGTTTACGTCCGAATATCTTAGCACGGTTTTAACCGCGAGTACGTTAGCACAGTTAAAACCATGCTTGCTTCCGTTCAATATGCCACTGTTTAACAAGGTTTTCTATAAACATTTCAATCATCAAATTAAATAATAATATGATTATATTTGAACAAAATATATTATATTAAATCAAAAAAATTCTCCACACAAAATATACCACATTCCAAAAAAAAAATAGAATATTCCATAACAAACAAAAAATTTATAATATTTCACTAAAAAAACTTATAAATTTGCTTGAAAGTTCTCATCTTCATAGTAAACCTGGTTCTCCAAATAAACGCACTTCATCAGCCTATTTGAAATGGATCCTTTTCATCTTTATTAGAAAGCCTATTATCATTTCAAAAAAAAATAAATTATATTTTATAATATTTAGGGTTTTATTGTAGTAAAAAGAAAATATTACCTGTTGCGTGTTAAGACAAGGGACATGTGTTATTGAAGCGGGAATGGTCGTGTGGATCTGTTCATGTAATAAAAACATTTTGAGGATTATGTTAGTTAAATTTATTCCAAAGATAACTGTCAAATAAATAAAAAAGGGGTGTTAAATCATTTATATCGAAAGAAAACATTTACTTTTTTTATAAAATTAACATATAAAAAGGGTTTAAATTACAATTTTGATAAAAGTAAGGCCCTTTTTAGAAGATTCCCACCTGAATTTCTGAGTCTATGGATGAGAAGCGTGGCTCCCATGGAGTTATCACATAATTCTGAAAAAAAAATTTACGATTTTCAGTTTTAAGAAAATTAAAAATTTAAGATCAGTAATTTCTCAAATATATAGTTTCTTTTAAATCATTTTGAAATTTATAAAAAAAAACAAAATTTACCTGTTGAAGCTTGAGAGTAAGAGTTGCCGTTAAGGACTGATGAGTTACATTGACCTGAAAAATTCATAAAACAAAAAATCAAATTGAGCAAAAATATAACAAATTTACACAATCAATCATGTATTAAAAACGCACTTGTGATGGAGGCTCAGCATCAATATGGAGAGACAATCTTACCGCAGAAGGCGTATTTCAGTCAATCGCGCCTGAATCCTTTGATCTAAGTATTGATTTAAGTCAATCACGCATGATTATGTTGATGATGAAGAAGAAGAACTGAAGAAGATTCTCCGTCATCGTCCTTTAAGTACTTGGATTGCTTTTCACCATGCTCACCAATTCGTAACTGCATGATTTCAGGTCAATTGAGGATTAATTCAAGCTTAATTGTTAAATTGGGTGAAATTATGCAAGTTAACTCATTCTCTGAACTGAGGCGACTAAGCACAGGAAGATCTGCTACAATTTCCCTTCACACATTCAGCACAAATAGATTAAATACAAAATTCATGAATCAAAAGAAATCAAGATAATTCAAAGGGATTGACTGGAAAATACAGCATGAATCTCACAGCAGAAAGCAACAAATCAAACAGAGTTTTCACTGATCGAATCATCAGAGCACAGAAACAATCAAAAAACTACAAATCCAATCAAGAATCAACCAAACGAACCTCTCTTGGCCGGAATCGCCGATCGTACACTTCGATTCCAAATTAAATTCGTTCATGGCGAATTGAGACTGCAGATTCAACATTCCGACGCCGGAATCTCTCATGGCGTTTGGATTTGGAGATCGCCATGAGAGAGAGTGAGCGCCAGGGTATTTTCGCAATTTGGCGGCATCTGGGAAGAGAGGGAACGGGAGGGATATAAGATGCTGATTTTTCTGAAAAGTTGGCTTTCTTACCTCGGTTCTCAATAAAACCGGGAAAACGTTTAACTTGTTATTTAAGAACTGTGATAACAAACACTGGTTCATCTTTTTATCATGGTTTTTATAAAACCGGGAATACATCAAACCGGTTTTTCAATAACCATGATAACATGTAATGCATTTAAACGGTTCGGCATCAAAACCGTAGTAAGGTTTTCACGTTATTAAATCCATGTTAATGAGTGTGAGAAAAAGTTATCATAAACATACTTTTGCTTTTGTGTATATAAAACCATGATAATAAGCATTTTTTTGTTGTAGTGATAACAAGTCGAATGTCCCACGCCGTGAAAATGCGTTGAATTTCACATAATGACACATCGTCAGCGTGGGCCATGACAAGGGCCACGTAGAAAATAAGAGTTTTGTTTGTAAAGATTTGTTATTATTGTAACGTGCCTAGTGGTTTGTAGTAAATCTGGGAAGGTCGCATTTGACAAAGTAGCAGGTATGTGGATCCAACGTACGAATCAGCATGAATTGTATTTTATTCAATGATTGCAGGTGGTAGGCCGGATGTAGTGAATCGAGAAACTACGTTCTTGCCGGGACGCATGTATTTTAAGTTGCATTGTATGGAAATCCAGTAATTGCGTGATCACCGAGATAAAAGAATAGTGTATGTACAGCTACGTTTTTACAAGTATTCAAATACTACGACGGTCGCTAACGGACTGTAGTAATTAATTTTTTATCGTAATTTTAGGTACTAGCACAAAGTTTTCTCAAGACAAGTGACGCCTGTCCAAAAGTTCACGTAGAAATTGAGTATGGGTTTTTATTAATTATGAATATTATTCTAAATTATTCCTAGTCATTTATAAGATATTTGTGGAGACAAATATACTTGTGGAGACAAATATATATACTTGTATAGAAAACTATACATGTACTCTAGTATGTTAATTAACATATGATCATGTTTTACTGATCATAGATAGCAACTGTCAAGTCATTGATATAGTTATATGTTAGAGATCATATGCTAGATTGACCCGTCATAATAATGCTACATGGTATACGTTATTAGCATTATAGTATTTATAGTTCTTTGACCTGAGGTTGTCTGTAATGTGTATTTTTATACACATTTTTAAGGTTTTTATCTTATTAAATTCACCCTTAAATCACAAAAAATGTTGAAAAAGTGTTTAAAATTAATTAAAATTATATTTGAAACTCTTAATATACTTTTGTGTGATTTTTCAGGTAAAAAGACCAAGAAAGGGATATTTGGATGACTTGGTGAAAAGTCAACTCCAAATGAAGGGCCGATCTGCAAATCCTGGGCCCAAGATGGCCGAAATTTCGACAAATCTCCGCGAAAACGCTACACACGCTTCTCCAATTCTCTTGCAACCATATTCCATCAACCATCCAAGCCAAAACCTACAAAATCCACAAAAAGACAAAAAGTCAACCCCGAGGAATCGCCGAGTAGACCAAAACTCAACTGTCCTAAAAGAGGTCAAACTGGGTACCAAATCGAAGAGCTCGATGAGACAAATCCAACGGCACAAATCTCGCAAAAAGAGACCTTCTAGAACTTCCAGAAAATGCGATAAAAGACCTGGTCAACCATGGTCAAAGTCAACCTTTGATCAGGTCAAAATCCTTCACCAACCAATCAATGGCTGACACGTGACCCACTATTCCATTCATCCTCATTTTCCGAACAACTCTCAACCAACCATCTCTCGCCACGTGGCGAAAAATTTCGTTAAGATACGCGTTTTGGTTCTGTCAGAGGGTTTAACTTGGCCCATCAGAAGGTGACACGTGTATGGCCGAATTTGAATTCAGCAAACCAGGATGCGACACATGGCTTGAACAATTAATCTTTGATAAGAGCAGACACGTGGCGACCTCTGATAGGAGAGCATCGAACTCTCGTACTTAAGATTTTATGCAACGGATAAAACAAATGAACGAATTGTAGCTCGACACCTGGCAAAACGCGCTTTCCCAGCTCCGAGACGCGAATCGTCTCCGATGAATTATTCTCTGTACGCCTCTGTTGCTTCCATAACAAGCAAAACAATTGAAACTGGACAGTCCAGTAACGAGGAACGGAGGTGAAGCATCACGCGTTTTCTGCAAAGACTGACGCGAATCAGTACGAGGTTTCTCATGCCCAATGCACAGCTGACACGTGGCGAGCCGCATCAGAAAACGCGTCGACGAAATTCCGTTCGTTCAGTACGAGATACTCTTTCCTCCAGTCACCATGTGACACGTGATTATCCAAGCTGAAGCAATATTTTCCTCTGGTAATTTCTAAAATGGACATCTCCATTGCGGTATTAACGCATGAATTAGTAGGAATTGGACCGTCTGGTTGGGCAAAATGGAGGCGAATTCTTACGCGTTTTCTGATGAATCAGAGAATAATCAGTACGAGGTTTTTATGATCCCCAATGGATGAATGACACGTGGCTATTTGTTGAGTATGCTGGCCAATCCGAGTATGCCACGTGTCCTGGCTGTTGAATTCGGATGGGGTTAAGGAGAATTGATAAATGGACCCAGAAAATTACACCCAAGTAGAATTTGAATAGAAAGAAAGGGAAAAGAATGTTATACATCCCCCAAATTACTACCCAAAATCAAAAACGGATCAAGCTCAATTTTAGTTCCACAATCCTATTTCCAAATCTTTTCTAGGTCAAATCTCTCTATAAAATAACCACTCTTTCTCTCTCTACTCATCCATTCACACATCCATTCTCTCTTCTCTAAACCATTGTAAATACCACTCTTCTTCTTCATTTTTCTCTTTCTCCATGGATGACCTTATTTAGGGTTGTCCAAAACTTAATTTTTTTTTGTGGTGTTAACACGAAAGAGAGCTAATCTTCTTCAAGAGGGAAGTCTCATTCTAGAAGGAGCGAGATTTGAAGGAAGATTCAAATCGACCAAGGAGGATCTAGCTTGACTCTCCATCCATTTGGTTTGATTAATTTTTCTTTTTCCTTATTTTTTTCTCTCTTTTGTTGAATTAATAATTTGTCAAGTATGCGTGTGAATATTGTTTGTGTGTGCATGCTTGAGTAGTTTTGTGTAGAGAAAGACCTTTCGTATAATTTGTGATGAAATCTTGTGTTTAATTTGGGCATTTTTTGTGGTTTAAGAAGATTAGCTTAAGAACACTTAAATTGTTGAGTTGAATTTTTTGGAAGGATATATTTGATTCAAAACTTAATTAATAAATTAATTCTAATTGGAAGATTAGTCTTGATTTAACGTGTTTAGAAGTTATTTGATCATTTGAACATTTGAAAGAGGTTTTTGTGATTAAATTAGGTTTTAAATCGAGTTTATGAAAACTTGAAAGTGGAAGTTTTTGAGTTGAACTTAATCTTTGATTTATCAATTGATTCATTTTTGGAAGGAAATTTATCAAACCTTGATTTTTGAACCATTTAAATAAATTGCTACTTGTTATGGTAAATGATTTACATGTTATATGAATTGTCATAATTTCCCTACAATTTTATTAATTTTTAAAATAAAAACAACAAAATATTTACTTTCTATTAATATTTTCTTGCACATGTTTCTATCATCTTGAACAATTCTTCATACACACTTTTCTTGTGCTTAAATCACAATCCTTGGAATTTGCATAAACACTTAACACTTGAAATTGATTTGTGAATATGTTTTACTTAAGGCCAGTCTCTCTGTGGATCGACCCTTAGCTCAAATACTACTTATACACTATTTCAATGTCCACCGGCCTCCCAAAGGAACTCAGCACCTCACTAGCCTTGTCGAAAGTGTAATGGTGCAGCGGCATACTAGTAATTTTCAGCCATACCTGCATAAATACAGCCCATTAAATGTTACGCATTCGATTACTACCACTTTTAATATATAATAAGAAATCTATACATAATGAAAAAGAAACTTTTTTTGAGAGCAAGCACGACATGGCGTTACTTGATGTCTTTTAGGCCCTGAAGTTCACCCACACTCCATCAATTTCTGCCTTGCTCTCATCAGATACAAATCAATCACGAACATAACGTGTTGGAAATATGAGAACATACTCGAAGTACGTACCAACACGGTACTTGTACTCACGGGGGAGACTGGTTGTTGCGAAGGCCACATACTTGATGACATTATCGATTGTGAAGTCGACCGGGCAAGGATCTTCCAATTGTACGTAAGCACTTCTCTCGAACTCTAACTCGTGTTTCCTCGTTTGAAGGTCTGAACAAGCAAAAATCCTTGGACATGGCTGGCCCCTACAAAAGATTGAAGAAAACAAAGATTAGTGGTTAAAAATTGAAAAAATTATTACAAAAAACTACTGGTAAGCAGCCTCATGTTCAAGACAACAAAATATAATACCTCAACCCATCTGAAACCATCTGCATATGTGCTTCTCTACAGTTTTCCAGTGTTTTGCATTATTTGGAGAAAATAAATATTGTGGATGAATTGTCGAAATGATTTGTGGAAGGGTCTTATTTATAGAGATTTCCAACAAGAAATCCCCCCCCCCCCCCACCCCACACTCCCAGTGTTTTAAATATCGCAATATGTCACCGATAAGTCGCCGATTAGTCGCTTATCGGTACCTCACCATTCCGATAAGCTCATGTCATTTGCAAAAGTCGGTCAACCCGATGTTAACCGATTTTTACCGATATTTGACAGGCGTTTGACCCGATTTTGGGCTGATATGATAAAAAAAAAAAATTATTTGGCCCATTTTTTTTTCACAGCCCAGTCCAATATGAGTTTTTATTTTCATTTCATTTCCTCATTTTATTTCTTTGCAAAGAGAGAAAAGAGGCCCAGCCCAATAAATTTTTATTCATTTCATTTACTAAATACTCATTTCCATTCACTAAAGAGTCCCTTTCTAGGGTTTATTTGCTCCGCCTAATCTTTCTCCACGCAAGCTCCGCCAGTCCTTCCGGTGATATTATCTCCCTCTCTTGTGTCGCTCGCTACCGCAGTCACAACGGCCACAGTTCGTCCTTTCTCTCTTCCTTTTCTCTCTGCTTTGTTATGTTTGTATCAAGCAAATAAATTAGATAAGTGCCTAATTAGAGCCACCATGTAAAAGTTCTTCCATTTCCCTTCTCTAGTTATCTCTAGTCTCTTTTTGTTGTTTTTATCCTTATATGAGTGTATTATTTTTTCTTGTAATTAGGTATTAAGTTTGAATCAATGGCTTCTGATGCAACAACTGCAGCCACACCTACTGAAAATCGCCCCAAATTGAAGCCTGATTCAGATGATGTTGGGTGGCGTTATAGTGAATATGAAAGCGAAACTAGTACACAAAGGGTGCGATGTGACTGTTGTGGGTTTGTTTGTCCATGTGGCATAACCCGTTTTAAGCAACACATTGCTGGAGTAAGTTTAAATTTTTTTTTAATATTATTTTTTACAACATTTTAAAATTTAGAATTATTGAGTTGATTTCTGTTAATTTGTTGTAGATCACGGGCAATGTGAAGCCATGTAAAAAAAATCTACGGATGAGGCCAAAAGAAAATGCAAAGAAGCCTTAGATCTTACACAATGTGTGAAACGGAGGAAATCGGAGGGAAATGATAAGATGAGAAATGATGTTGTTGTGGGTGGTTGTAGAAATAATATAGGGATAGAACAAACTGTGAAAACACCTATCAACCATGGCGGTTTAGATAAATTTGTTGAGATTAATCCGGTGAATCCAACGAAAACGACACGCCAACTAAAATTGGGAAATCAAATGAGTAAGGAGAAAGTGCACGACGTGCAGCGGTATATTTCACATTGGGTGTATGTATCGGGTGTTTCTTTTAATTCTATCGAAAATGATGCTTTTACTCAAATGTTGGAGGCAGTGGGGCAATTCGGTCCAGGTGTTAGGCAACCTAACCAGTACCAATTGAGCACCGTATTGTTGGGTGAAGAAGTTGATAATGTGAAAGAGATGCTTAAAAAGCACCAAGAAGAATGGAATTATACCGGTTGCTCCATTATGACTGATGGATGGAGCGATCGAAAGAGGCGCAGCGTAATGAATTTATGCGTGCATTGTAAGGAAGGGGTATCTTTTTTAGAATCGAAGGAGGCATCCGATGATTCTCATACCGGTCAATACATTTTTGAATTTGTGGATCAATATATTGAAAAGATTGGGGCGAATAAGGTTGTACAAATTGTAACGGATAATGCATCAAATAATATGGCGGCTAATTTGATGCTACAAAAGAGACCCACACTTTTTTGGACCGGTTGCGCCACTCATACAATTAACTTGATTGTTGAGGGATTTGTAAGCTCCCAGTGTATAAGAATATAATTGATGCGGCAAGAGATATAACCACTTTTATTATAGTAGCTTTCATGACTGCATTTTCCGCCCCTTTTCTTCCAAACAAACCATCCTTGTTTTTATACATCACAAATTCTTTATCGTTCATATCAGAATTTAGATCAATATCAACCGAGGTAGGAGGAACTTATCAAGACAATTCAAAAATGCCTTCATGTAAATTGTTTTTGCTGCAATTCTTGGATAATCTGGGTGACGGTATAAATAAAATGGGTTTAAGACGTAAGCCGTTAAATGCAAATCTCCGTCAAGTCTGCCGTTAGACTTCTCTCCATCTCTACTCTTGCACTTATTCTCAACCACTTTCATGACAGGTTTGTAACCATTTTCAACTCCTTTGAACACTTTCTCCACGAGTTCGGTTTTCACCTTTTCAAATTCTCCGTATAACTAAGGCATTGACGGTTTATCACCATCGGTAAGTCGAAGAAGCCGAACCAAAGGATTTAAAATAGCCAAAATATACATCACTCCTCTCCAAAACTTAGGATTTAACAATGCCTCTTCTGCCTCTTTTCCCTTACCACTCTTAACATCCTTACAATTAGCTCATTCAGATGAGAGGGCCATGAACTTTAATTCCTTCTGCTTGTCCCACAAGCTTTGCAATGAAAGAAAGCTACTCGCGAAACGGGTTATCCCGGATCTGACTCCTGGTGAGTAAAAAATATGGACTTTTTGTACTATTTAATTTTGTATGCTTAAATAACATTAATTTTCATTTGTTACTCTAGTTGAATGGTGGATAAGTTATGGTGCCAATGCACCGAATTTGCGAATGATGACAACAAGAATTCTTTCTTTAACAACTGTTCATCGGGATGCAAGCGGAACTGGAGCACTTTTGAAGGGGTATAATTAGATGAATTTATATTTATAAATTAAATTTCTCCAATTTAACATGGAAATCTATCTCTTAAAATAACTGTTTTTCTTTGGTTTGTCAATAGATTCATACAAAGAAGAGAAATAGGCTTTCGTCGTCAAAATTAAGCCAATTGGTATATGTACAATTCAATTCAAGGTTAATGGAAACATGAAAAAAGAAAGATGGTTATGTCGCAGCTGAAGATGCCCTTATTTCTCCAGTGGCTCGCACTGCTCAACATTGGTTAAATCCCAACATTGAAGAGGACTATGATAGTGATTTAGAGGTGAGGGAGGTTAATGATGATGAATTTGATTCAAATGGTTTGGATGAGGAGGCTCATGAGGATGCTTCTATTTTTGAGCTGAACGTATTCGGTGCTGCATCACATGACGAGTTTGATTTCGCATTTTAATTTGGTTGTATGTTGTTAATTTTAGACAATTATGTATTTTGTTTAAGTTTTAATTTGGACTTTGGTGTGTAATATTTTAATTTGGATTTTGTTGTATGTTATTTGAACTTTAAATTATGGTATTTATATTTTGATTGAATTTAAATTATGATTATTTATATTTTTGGAAAAATATATCAAAAGATCAAATCCGACATTTGACCGATATGCATCCGATAAATCTCTGATTAATCACCTTATAACTTATCGGTAAACTTTTCGACGTGAACCGATATCCGATATTTAAAATATTGTACACACCCCCAAAAAAAAAAACTGAAATCCCGCCAGTTCAACAACCCCATTGAAATTTTGAATTAAGGCCCTTCGTTCATTAAATCAGGCGGTAATTAACTCTGATGTACCATTGATTTGACGTTTTTTTGACAGTTCTAAAAGCAAGCATGATAACTAGGATTTATTTTTCAAAATGGCACTGTTCACGGAAATAATTAAACAATTAGCACTCGTTTGAAAAAAATTTGGAAACTAGCACTTCCGCCATCACTGTTGGCGGAACCAAAGTGGTTCCGCCATCAGTGATGGCGGAACCCATTATAACCCCTGTTTGGCGCTCTAAAACCCCATTAATTAGCTAATTAACTGATGGCGGAACCAGTGCCAGAGATTTTTCGAACAATTTTCCTGCGCGAGAAGTTACTGACATTGGTTCCGCCATCACCGATGGCGGAACCAGCGTGGCAATTTCGCAAAAATTTCTAGGTTTCGGCAGTTTTCCATATAAAAAAAATTTTAAAAAAACAGAAAAACACTGGTTCCGCCATCACCGATGGCGGAACCATCTCAATTATTGGACCCCTACAAAAAAAATGACGGTTCTTTCTCTCTCTCTCCCTCATTCTGTATTAACGCGAAAACAAAGAAAAAAAAGAGATCTGACGATTTTTTAGGTGATTTTGAGTGAAATAAATAGAGATAAATTACGGAAAAAAAGGAAGCAAGTTGAAGAAAACGAAGAAAATTATAGGTATTCTATTATAGTTTCATTTTGGCTTTTTAAATAATTAGTTTATTTTATTATAGATTTGTTGTTAAGTTATTGAAATTATATTATAATTAGGAAGAAGAAAATGGCACATAACTCTCCAATTTTTGTATATTACAATGGTGTTGTTGTTATCGAACCGACGAACGGATGCCGTTACAATCCGGATGAACCGGCTTATATTCCAGAAAATACAATTAGAAATAGAGATTACGCCAAACTGTGTGACGAAATTTATACGAATCTCGGTTGGTCGTACAATGATATTCTTTTAATCCGAGGTCGGCTTCCATCCCTTAAGAAAGGCGTTTGGCATTATAGGTCAATAAAAATTATGAATGATGAACAATTGTATAATTTTGAGGAGCGCGTCATAAATGTTGGGTTCGAGGAATTAGAAATATATGTTGATCGCGTCCAAAGTAAAGAATCTCATATAGGAACTAATAGTAGATCAAATGTAATTGCAGATGCATCCGAGAATGAGATAGTAGAACCCGTACTGAATGAAGTATATCGCGAAAATGAGGTTAAGGACCTCTGTGCGACATTTGATTTGGCACGTGTGAGCAATACTGTAGATCCAGAAATAGATAATGATGAAAATGAATTAGATGACGAACCAGAAATGGGGTCAGAAGACGAGGAAGAAATTTATGGAGATGGTGAAGAAGAAAGGGAGACAGTGAACCATCAGACGGGATTTATATATACGGAAGAGGGTGAGATGGTTAGTGCGGGGACTTTCGGCAATGCGCCGGCGGCGGAGTTCGAAGATAGTTCAATGTGGGAATATGCAAAAAATGATGTAATATCGGGTATGAATTTGAGTGAAAACGATGATAAAATCTTGTACAAGGGACGTACATTTGAAACAAAATCAGAATTGCAATCGGTCACAAGAGCATACAGTGTCAAGAATCACCGAGAAATAGTAGTAACGAACTCAAATAAAACGAGATATATTGTGGCCTGCAAGCTTAAAGAGAACGGTAGTAGAGAATGTAGCTGGAGGTTACACGCTTCGATTAATCCTAGAAATAATTTATGGGAGATTAAAACATTCAAACAACCACACGTATGTATTAATCAAACACCTAGAAAAGATCACAAGCAATTAACAAGTGCGGTTGTTGGGGGACTAATTATAGATATGGTTAGAGCGGATTTATGTGTTAAACCCATAATAATAATAGAAGCCGTTAAATTGAAAGTGGGATATACCATATCGTATTGGAAGGCTTGGCACGCAAAGCAACAAGCGTTCCGATTCCTATTTGGGGGTTGGAGGGAGGCTTATAATTTGCTCCCTGAACTGATGGCGGCAATACTATCAACAAATCCTGGGACTCTGTATCAATTTAAAACTGGTGCTCCCAACCGTGAAGGCGAGTTGGAGTTCGAAGGATTTTTTTGGGCATTTGGGTCATCACTCCACGGTTTTCAGTTCTGCAAACCTGTCATAACAGTAGATGGAACATTTCTAACCGGAAAGTACAAAGGAACATTACTGACGGCGATTGCTTCCGACGCAAATGACCAGTTATTTCCTTTAGCTTTTGCTTTGGTTGAGAGCGAGAAGAATGAAACATGGGGATGGTTCTTTGAATGTTTGCGTAATGCTATCGGAAATAATAGTTACTGTATTATTTCCGATAGGCATGCTGGCATACTTAGTGCAATGAGAGGCGAGAGATGGCAGCCACCTTACGGTTATCATCGTTATTGCATGCGGCATCTTAGGACAAATTTCAGCAGCGGAGTAGCAGACAAAACAGTTGGTCACATGGTTCAAAAATTAGTTTGCGCGCACAATAAATATAAATTCGGTAAGATTTGGGATAAAATGGCAGGAAAATGTGCAGCGGGGACCGTGTGGTTAGACAAGGTAAACAATGGAAACAGAACAAATTGGGCGATTTCGTACGATACAGGAGGTCATCGGTGGGGCATATCAACTAGCAATAATGCCGAAGTTATGAATTATGTTTTCAAAGGTATAAGAAAGCTGTCTGTTACGGCAATTGTGGAGGCGACATTTTACAAGCTAAATAGTTATCACGTGAGATATCGGGCGGCTGCTGAGTTGAGGGAAAATAAGTGGACGGATAAAGTGATGGAAACATTGGAACGTAGACACACTAAGGCACGTACACATACCGTCACTTTGTTCAATTTAGACCAAGGTAATTACCAGGTGGTCACACAAGCTCGGCGTTCGAGGAAAGGTATAGGAATTCCGAGAAAAACCTGGGGAGTAAATATCATCGAAGGTCAATGCGAGTGCCAGAAACCTATGATATATCATATACCGTGTTCGCACATCATAGCAATCTGCATTCACAGAGCTATATCGCACGAGCCTTTTATTCATCCATGTTATAGCATTGAATATCTGAAACGTTCGTACGAAAATAGTTTCTATCCTGTAAGAGAAAGATCACAATGGAGGAAACGCGAGGAAGTTTGTAATTTCAAGTTGTTTCATGGTGATAAACTTAATGCACACGGTCGGATGAAGCGTGGGAGAAGGCCTGAGGTGCGAATCCATAACAGCATGGACACAATGCACAAAGAGAGGCGTACAAAGAATTGCAGCGTTTGCCAATTACCAGGCCACACAAAAAGAAGGTGCACAGAATTTGGTGGAGACCGTTACAATGAACCGTGAAGTACTGAAGTGTGAAGCTGAACTGCTGAAGTGTAAATTGTGAGTCTGTGACTCAATTTATTATGTTAATTTTGTTAATTAGGGATTTATTTTGTTAAATTATTAATTAGAAATTTATTTCTTTAACCAATTTATTTTCTTCCTTGCTAATTCAGTTAAAGTATTGTTTAATTCAAACCAAACATAATTCAAACAAAAAAAAAATATAACACAAATAACACAAATTAAATAAGTAACACAAACCAAACTTAAGGTTCAAAAAAAAAAATACACATAGCCATAAACTCTAACGCCATCCAGGCCGAGTACTACTGCCACTTCCTCGTCCTCTCTTCCGCACGGGTCGAGTCTGCGCCCGAGTCTGAGGGACCTGAGTGACGCCTTCCTCTTCTTCTGCCTCTCCTCCCCCCATCTTCCTCCCCCGTTAGTTGGTCCAGATTATCCCACGCTTCATCGCCGGGATACTCATTAAGCTGCATCGTATTCATTTTACTGCAGATTAACCATTTGCGTATACCGTCCTTGACTTCCTTCCGCATGCTCGCACCGTACTCTCTGAGCAGTCTGAATCCGATGCGAGCTCCCTCCATCGATGTTTTTGCCTTAAATAATAAAATTAATAAAATAAGTACGCAAAATTAATTTGAAAAATAATACAATTAAATTGGAAAACTTACGGCTAATCTTTTGTTGGGAACCATAGGTCGGTATACGCTTGATCCGTGCGGAATGGTTGTCTGCACCAACGGGTCAGAATTCCGCCAATACCATCTCATATATCGTTCAACATCGTTCGGATTAAACGGCTCCGTCACTTCCGGTTCGGCATCATCTAATCTATTTCTCCAATTTTGAAGCGGGATTTCATGAACCCTAGGCCAATTATCACCCCGACCGTTTAGTTTTTTATGCAATTCTTTGTCATACTTTTTTTCGGCCTCAGTTATTTCCGGGGGTATTACCTGCCGAAATCCGAACTGTCGTCTAACCCTATCGGGGCGATAACGCTCGACGATCCAAAAATATATTAGGGGTTGGTGGAGTCGGGACATACCTCGTTCATGATTACAAATAGGCGGTAATCTCTCGCGATATATCTCGTACGGTGTCCAAAACACGTCAGTGGGTGGCTGACTGTCGAGCATATCGCGATTCGCCCACAGGTTTGTCTCCGGCTTTTTGAAATCTTTCTGCGTCACGTTCGCCCACAACATGCCGACCGTATCGTTGCGGTCGGGAAAATTAGCGTTCGTTGTCAGCCTATCTACCGCTAACGAAACAGTCGGTCGTCCGGTCGAGAAATGATGCCATACCCACAGTTGTAATAAGAGAACACATCCTCCCATATTTTTTCGGCCGACGTCTACACTCTTGCACAACTCTCTGTAGAGGTATGCAAGCACCCCACTCCCAAACGACCATTTGTCCAATTCTTGCATGTTCTCCAGAAGTAGCAAGGGCATGAGCGAATAACAATCTCCGTTCGGATCCGTAAACGATACGTCCGTGAAAAATGCAAGCATATAAGCCCTGCAGTATTGCTCGATCCGTTCATCCGGTTCACATTCACCCAAATCATTGAAATTCGCCTTGAACCATTTCTTTCTCACCAAAATTTTACTCCTCTTCTTCTCGGTTCCTCTGAACATCTCTTCCGGGGGTCTTTTCCCGAGTAGATGTTCAGCTTTATCCGCCCAGTCAATAACCGAATTATTTTTGCACAGGGGCTGACCATCCACCCGCATCCCCATTATGCACAAAACATCCTCCAAGGTTATTGTCATCTCGCCGTGAGGCATATGGAATGTATGCGTCTCTTTTCTCCACCGTTCCTGCATGGCGGTTATCAGTAGACCGTTAATCGGTATATGACCGATCCGGTTCGCTTGTAACAATGACGCATGTATGAAAAAAGGCTCGAACCGATCATCCCATCTCACATGTAATACCACAAAATATAAATAAATTTTTTCCATCAATAAATAAATACATATTTAGAAGAAAATTTAAAATACAATACATCAAGTTCATGCTGCCTGGATCCATACTGCCTGTATCGAAAACCCCTCTGTGAAATAGCCGTCTCATTGTCCGGTTCGCTGAAGCATCTCGTCCTGTGTTCGTCCTGAAATTCATTCAGCGGAGGATATCGCGAAGGTTCTTCTTCGACCATAGGCATCTTTCCCTTATCCCGGCCGCCCTGGCTACTAGATCCGCCTCGACTTCTTACCATCTTTATAAATAAATAAATAAATAAATAAACCCCCTTCTTCTCTAAACAACTAAACCTTAAATTCCGAGTCATTTTCATTATCGCAATTTTCAACCCAATTTTCGTTCTAATCAATCAAGAAAAAATTCTAAATCATAACTAAAAATCAAGAAAAGTAATTTTTCATCCACTAAAATCAATCACGTACTACTAATTTCGTTCAATTCATACTAATTTCACTCAATTGAAACTAATTTCAACCCAATTATCGTTCTAATCAATCAAGAAAAAATCCCAAATCATAACTCAAAATCAAATAATATCATACCTTATTCTTCTTTTTCTTCCTAATTTCTTCTTTCCCTTCTTTCGATTTGTCAAAATCCGACTTATTCTACCGAAATCGCCCTAAAAATCGCCACAAAAATCGCCCAATACGGGTTCCGCAGTTTTGAAATCGTTGTTTTTAACGAGTGGCCGCGTTTTTAACATACTGGCACTGGTTCCGCCATCACTGATGGCGGAACCAGTGTTTTTCTTTTCTTTTTTTTCTTCTTGCTAATAAACTGCTAAACCCTAGCGTTAATTGCGAAAATGCCACATTGGTTCCGCCATCGGTGATGGCGGAACCAGTTAATTAGCTAATTAATGGGTTTTAGGGCGCCAAACAGGGATATAATGGGTTGCGTCATCGCTGATGGCGAAACCAACTTTTGTTCCGCCAACAGTGATGGCGGAAGTGCTAGTTTCCAAACATTTTCCAAACGAGTGCTATCTGTTTAATTATTTCCGTGAACAGTGCCATTTTGAAAAATAAATCGATAACTAGCCCATTAAAGTTTCTAACACAAAATCTGTACTATACTGAGAGGGATATTTTAACTGCCAGAATCTGCAGGCAACCTCGAAAATCACAAACTGACCAAAAAATCAGAAACCGGTTTCTGCCTGATTACCGGCGGTTTCTGACACCTAGTTTGAATTTTAGTTTTAGTATTGTAAGTGGTGTGTTCGATAAGCCACAAATCTTATTTAATATTACATTAAGTAGCATAAAAAGGGACAGGGAGAAAGGCGTTTTAAATATTAAAGTTCTTTTAACTATTGAAAATGGGGGCTTAAGCCCTCATATTTTCCATCAAAAAAAAATTCTTGTCGACTTACTTCTGTGGATAGCTTTCTTTTATCCTTTATGTGCTTGTGGACCACCGTAAGGTGATAAGTGTAGTCTAAGTGTTTAACTTTCTATAAACCACAGGAGATTTTTTTTTTTTATGTATTAAAATCAATATAGTACCGTAATTAATAATATAAAGAGATTTTCTTTTGTGTCGTTTATGGGTTATATGTTTTACTCTCTTGCATATATTGTTAATGGAGTAGGATATAAGATGTTGAGTAATTGAGTTAGCCGTAAATATATATTCTACACAAGGTTTTTGGTGAAATTCCCCAGTGGGGAAACTTGACGCATATCCAATCTTTTCTTAACAATTGGAACCATCCTTACAAATTTGTGGTTACAACGGTTAACTTTTTATCTTCAATGACACTAAATGTATTGGATAAATTCACAAAAAAGATTGAGATCGGCAAGAAGAAAAATTTGTAAAACCTCACATTATCTATTAATTACAAGAAATGGAGAAATAAGTCCCTCTATTATGTAAGAAATTCAAGGAAATAATCCATACTATTAGCTGCTAAATTCCTTTCAAAAACATTAAATGAACCTCTATAAATACATTTCAAGTGCAATCAAGCAAGAAAAAACTTTAAACCACATCAGTGCTTCTTATAACACAGTACTCTTGTTACAACAATCGTTTATTACTAAACATACTCAGCCTAATTAATCCCCTAGGGTTAAATACGTACCCTGATCAGCACAAACACCATTGAAGGGTCTACCACAACTTCTTGTGACTATAAATATATGAGGCATCTACAGACCATTTTTTATGCTCATCCAAAAAGATCGCGCACACACATGCTACACTGTGCATCTGCTTTACTGCAGTTCAACATTGCTCCGATGGCTTGGTATATGGCTTGCTTCTGGCGACATGATCCCAACATTTTCCCAAAAAATCTGCAAATCATCTTTGCAATCGGATTGAGGTTTCGTTGATTCATTTGCAGCAGTTTGAAGTATGACAATTGAAAGGACTTGCAAATAGGGTATTATTTTGTTCATTTTTGGTATAGGGTTTTGCTTGCTTGCTTGTTTGTAATTTGCTAATGATGAGGGCAGGAAGGTCCTATTTATAGGGTCGGTAAGAAGTAAATTAGTGTATCTGATACTTTGATTTTGGAACTAGATGGACATTTAGTGCATAATTAAATGCATTGATTAACTAGTATAGTCATACATAATTTAATTGTATGGGATGTAGTGAACAAAAATCATAACTGCAATATAGATGCAGTGAAGCATCAGCATATTGTGTTAAACGCCTTGAATAACTAGGATACAATCATGATAATTCATAGCCATATACGTTATATGCATAGCGGAACTAATGGATTCAACCCACTCTCGAATCATCGTTAAGGGAATAAAAGTACGAGATTAACTATTAAAATTTATACTTCGTATCTTCCTTATTCGCGAGACAGAAAATGGGTGTAGGTCTGAACGATTCTGATTAACAACCTTCTCCTTCCTGAACCTCGACTCCGCGAACCTCCTTGCTCTTCCTAGAGATGAAGAACTTGATCGCTCGCTTATATCCAAAGTAAGAGATCTCTACTCATATCTACGCGAACTTCAGACACACAGAATTACCGGACTCGGCTAGATGAGTCCGGAAATACTTTCCGAAATTACCTCTAAACTCTCTCTCTCTCTATTTATGTATTAAACGGTCTCTAAGGCTTGAGAATTTTCTGTAAAATAGAGAGGAGTTGTCTCTCTTAGGAGTTTTCATGTATAAAACCTTGGCAGCCAAGGAAGCACAATTATCATATCTATTCCGTTCAGAACGGAACTGTTCCGTTCCGAATGGAATATTGCTATTTTGCACAATCAATTAACCAATAATTGATTGTTTCGTTCACCAATTTATACATCACATGTATAACTCTTTTGAGGCATTTTCATCTCGTATGAATGGAGTTCATTGTGTGACCGTGTAGGTTCCATTTAACACTGGCAACGATTTTCTAAAGATCGTAAGTCATGAGTAACCTCTAGACTAGTGTCATGACTATCCATGTTAAATGAAATGATCAGCGATCATCAACCTATCTGAATAGATGTTTACTTATTCATTTTGTTCTACGATATGTGTCTTGATCACAAAGCACGGTAACATGTCATCATTGAATTTGATCGAAGTCTCTTTCCTGATCGAGAGTTAGACTGAGTAAATATAAAATGATATTAACAACACATGTTAATCCATTTTGAGCATGGCCATGCATTTCCTTCAGTCCTAATTCATCAGGGGGCCCAGAAATATCTCCCTCTTAACGAGAGGAACAAACCCCATCTTGGTCACTCACTTTCCTCGTCATGATTCAGTGCATACCTAATGATCATCCCATTACGGATGACGTAGAATTATATTAAAGTATGCAGTTCCACATACAGGAATCCATGGTGATCTCAGATCGTAGGAACAAGCACATTATTCATATGAGAATCACTAATGACATATATCATACATATTCTCATAGTGTGGTCAGTTCTGTACGTGTCTCTAACACGTACTATATTCCAGGCTTGACATCCTTATGTCCATGATCAGCAGAACATAATCATACAGTCTATGAATATACTAGTGTGGATATGTAGCTTCTTTTCTAAAATATGTTTATCTCTATAAACATCATACATATCACTAGGGACAGTTTAGAATGTCATTCGTTGGCTCACAATTCTACTATCAGAATCACGTATTCTGATGACGTGAACCCCAAGTATCATTCATGATCGATCTAATATATATATATATATATATATATATATATATATATATATATATATATATATATATATATATTAGTCATCATACACTCATACATATATGAACTGAATAAACGTATGTCTCATAATTTAATTTCTAGTCCAACACTTTGGGCCTAGGGCATAATTCCTTCAAGTTATACATAATTAACTCCACACTTTTCATTTTATCTATGTTAAAACTTGGAACGGTTCTCACTATGTCACATCTCATACCCGTAATTTTTTCAACGGTAAGATGATAAAATGTGGCAAATTTTGAACCATTGATTATTTAAAAGTTTTTTTTTTGTAGACATTTATGTGTTGTCAATCATGATTTTTTTTCACTCAATTAGAATTTTTTAATTCATGTTTTAATTGTATGAGATAAAGTAAACAAGGATATGTATTAATTATATGAGACAGTGAACATAAGCATATAGCGTTAGACCAACATTGGGTGCATTAAATAATGGGAAATTTGAAAACGCGACGGGATTGAGCACTCCCAAAACGTGACGGTATATAATTTTTTGCTTTTCAATATACATTTTGTTTTTCATATATTGCTATTATATTTTACGTATATATTGTTTGTTGTTTAAAAAAAATAAATCCTATACATTGTTTGTGTAATTTTATATATTTTTTATTGCCTACATATATGCTTTTTCACATGGCACTGCACGCCGGAAAAGACCTGTCATGCAGCATTAAATCTCTTTATACAATATATACTGATGAGTAATGCAGGATTAATTTCATACTAAAACCACAAATCCTTTGAAACAATATGTATGATTGGTTCTAAAACCATAAATCCCTTGAAACAGTACGCATATTTATTTGGTTTTGAAACCATAAATCCTTTGAAACAAAACAATACTGCTTCTAAACCCATAAATCCCTTCAAACGATACACTTATTTATTTGGTTCTCAAATCCTTTGAAACAAAAAAAAAAAGGCATTTTTCACAAAAGGTAAACAACCCTAAATCCACATTACATCTTCAAACAGCAGAAATCATCCAAGAGAAAATAAAAAGAAAGGCAAAAATCTCAAATGCTCCAAGTGTTTCATACAACTAAAGCTTGGGCTCAGGCTATGAGAAAAGGTAAAACAGTTAACATGAAGGACTCATATGTAAAAGTCGCCGATCCAGAGAAGGTTGTGTCCTTCTCTTTGAACTTCTCAGTTAAGCCCTGTTTTAAGAACATAATAATCAAAATAAAAATGGAGAACAAAAGTTGCTAGATAAAAGAAGAGGCAATTATACAATTAATCGCGGACTTAGAATTTGTGAATTGTGATTGAACATTCTGTCAAAGCCACTAATTATTACTTTTAATTGGAAGTTATTATAAGGAATAATATTGCAGAACAATACTATAGGAAAATGAATATTATTGAATTTGCCTAAAAGTAATTTAGCATTGTCTTTAACTTGGATTCATCTTTATTTGATACGAAAATTGAGCTGCATGTTAATAGATTAAGTGCTAACAAATTTAAGTTTGCTTAGTTTACTGCCAAAAATCAATTGTAAGTTCTATGGTTTGAGTATAAATAACGAAAACTTTAAAATTAAATGTACTATATAGCTTTGTGTATTACCTTAACTGTGAGGCAACACCTGCATCCATAATTAAAAAAAACAAAAAACAAAGGAAAAATTGATCAGCAAAGATAATAAAGTTGAATATTAGCAGTACAAAATTGTTAAGTAAATTAATGAATGATGCATTTGGTTCAAAATGGAAGTAACTATATCGTGATACTATATACTCCCAATTTCACTGAAAGTTTCATCAAACAAAATTCTGATTTTTGATGAAAAAAGTATATGATATATGAGAAAATGGAAACTTACTCGATGAAATTATCATATTCAATTGCCTTGTTTTTGCCTCCAGATTTGTCAAACTTGGAAACAAGCAAATCAAGAACAGTTGGAGAAACAGAATATCCAAGACTCAGAAGAGCCTCTCTCAGCTCTGAAGTGTCAATCTTTCCACTCCTGTCTCGGTCAAATCTTTCAAATATGCCCTGCAAACGTTCAAAACTTTATTTTTATTTTATCCTATGTGATCTAAATAAATTTTGCTCTATATGAATGAGAGTTGTAATTATTCAAAAAAAATTAAATTACTACCAAGCAACTAAATCTACTATAGTTTTTAATTGTTCGAAAGTTATCCTACTTTTATTTGAGTCCATGATTACATGACTTGTTTCCTATTATCTTGAGATTGAATGTTTTGGAATTTGAAGTATAAAGATAAAACAAAAAGGGAAATAAAACGCATATAGCACTAAAAGAAGATATTACCCTCCAGTTTTGAAGACTGTAGAACACCGAAGTAAACTCCTTTGGCCCTGAAAAATATCAAATAAAAATAAGTCAACTGTCAATCATAATCACACTTCCAAGTACCAGTATGTAACAAACAGTATCTTCCTGGTACACAACAATTATTAACCGGAATTTGCAGGCTTTATTGACCAAAACCAGAATTATGGTACTCCTTAATGCTAATTGTTACTTAAATAAATATTTTCAAAATCAATGAAACGATAACTACTATAGATAGAAAATAAGGAGTTCTGTTATGTAAAAAGCATACCTATTTTGCGAACATTGGTATTGGTGAAAAGATACATGAGGAGGTGCACTGTCCTTAGGCTGAAGCTCTGATTATAACCAGATAATGCTTGTTGTAGCTCCTTATCATCTATTAACCCACTTCCATCCCTTCATTAAAGAGTATTAAACCATATTAATTAGACTTGCTAACTATTTAGTGATTAGTAAAGATCCATTAAATACATGATTGTGGGTAAATTCAGGCTCATAATGATTTGAGATGTTTTCTGAAATAGCCCTATAAAAATCTAGTTTGCAAAATTAACTTTCAAAAATTTCAATTAAAAAAAAAATGATTTGGAAGTTTGAAATTAAATTTTCTTTTTTCTATCCAAAATTCCCTCAATTTCAAAACCTACAAGTTCGAAATTGAATTTTTATTTTTTTTATTTTGAAGCTTACAAAATAAAAATTGGGCCTTTTTACCTTCTAAGAAAACTGAATTTTGAACTTATATGGTTCGAAATTAAAAATATATACTCAATTCCAAACTTGTGTGAAGTTTAAAAATGCTATTTTTACAAATTCGAACATTACAAAGTTATTTTCGAAAATTATTTTTACCATGGGGCTATATCAAGTCCCAACCAAAAACACTACAGATTAAATGGACATTTCAACCATCATTTCTCAAAATTAAATGGAAATCTCCATAAAATACATGGGTTGAGTGATACCTATCAGCAGCCTGGAAGCAAGCAATAACATTAGGATCAGTTCCAGGCGCAAACTGAGAAGGCAAAAGAGCAGAAAAGGGACTCATCCCATACCCTCCTGGTGCCGGAGCACCATAAGGGCCACCCTGAGGTGGCGCTCCATATGGTCCTGGCTGTTGGGGCGCTCCATATGGCGGCTGAGCACCATAAGCTGGGGCTCCACCATAACCTGATGGCGGAGCGCCATAAGAGGGCGGCGGGGCACCATAAGAAGGTGGTGGAGCACCATAACCGGGCTGAGGCGGACTATGATATCCTCCTCCACTTCCGCTTCCATAGGGTTTGTCTTTCCCTTCTTTGGGGGGTTTGTCGGAAGGAGGAGCGGAACCGTATGTGGAGTAGGGAGGCGGGGCGCCGTAGGTGTTGTAAGGTTTCTCCTTGCCTTTCTCTTCGGAGGAAGGCGGAGCGTAGGGAGCTGACGGAGGAGGTGCGCTGCCGTAAGGAGGGGCGGATCCGTACGGATTGGGCGCGCCGTAGGGGTAGCCTTGGCCTGGTGGAGGGTAGCCTGACATCGTTTATTTACTTTGATTTGATTTGGGGGAGAGATGGAGATGAAAGAGAGATTTAGGTTTGATCGGAGTTGTAGTTGAAGGGGGTTATGACTTTGAG